>CM028350.1:36689012-37289012 GCA_016618105.1 Dendrobium huoshanense | reverse complement strand
AAATCTAATTTCAATTTTAAATTTTCAAATCCCTCCCTCTCTATTGACCGCTTTCCTAATTTGGAAATCCAATTTAGGAAGGTTTTCATGAGGTGATTTAATTTCAATTTGAATTAGATTGGAGTTATGAGATCAATTGCCATGTCATCACCCAAATTTGAAAACCTCACTATGTGATTTCCCCAATTCTCCCTTGAGCATGCCGTCGGCCTAACCTAGGTGAATCCACAATTAGTGCCCCCATTTATGTCATTGATGGCACCTAATTTGAATTCAAATCCTGAATTAATTCCCTCCAAACACCATTAATTCTGAAATTTATTTCAGATTTAATTAGGGAATTAACTAGGATTACAATTTCAAACCCTAAGCTCCTCTTGGACCCGCCGCCCACCCCTCCTGAGAAATCCCGCCGGATTTGCTCCTCCCTCGCTTCCCTCCTCTTCTCAAGACAAGGAGTCTCCACTACATTCCCCTAACCCTCTTCTACTTGAAATTTCTACACGCCAACCATGCATGGCGGATCCGGAAGTTGACATTGGATTGGTGCTCAACGACGAGGGATATATTCACCCCATCCGCTCTCCCTTCTTTGACGTCGGGTTTGGATTCGACGAAACGGTGGAGAACTACTTGAACCGCATCCTACCCACACTCATCGACATCATAGACGAGCGGTTCGAAGATTACGAGTGGACTATTGAAAGCACGCCGCCCGTGTGTCCTCCACCACCAGCAACCTCTCCGTGGCTCAAGACCCTTGGCATTGCAACCTTCCTCGTGGCATCGTTTGGTGTGCTGAAAATCTTCTCCCTCTAAGCCTAGTTTAGTTGAGTGGTTAATCCCCAAGGTGAACTTCTCGTTATTAAATTACGGATTGTTGTTTAATAGCTTTTGGTGTTGCTACTATCGTTGTTTATCCATGAGTTTTGGTCAATCTACGCATACTTCTTCGCCTAAGCTAGTTAATAACACGATTTCTTGAATGATTTTCTTGCTATCTCAATAAGATATTAATTGAAATTACGTTGTCATTCACTTTTAATTTTCTTAAGAAGCTCCTTGCATGTGGTATCACATCATCTTGGTATCAGAGCATGGCTAGCATGCTTTACTCATGCTAGATGCATCCTAGGAGTCTATGTTAGCTTGCGTCAGTCGTTTACATGCATAACATCGCCTAGGTAGTTTTATTTTCTGCTTGCATTTTGCTGTCCAGAAAATTCTGCAGCGATTTTTGCATGCTACATGAGCATATTTCATAATTTTGTATTGCCATCATTATGTTCACTTCCTTAATAGTCTAGGCCACTTACGCACTTGCTGTCCTTTATTTTTCTGCACTTGATTTAACCTTTAGATTGAGTTTTGGGTCGTGTCTAGCTGCTGTCCACCGTTTCCTGCAACCTGTAAGCTTCCGAAAACGAGTCTAGAGTCGCTGTTTTGGTGCTGTCCACACCCGGAAGTCCTGCCGAAGCTCTTAGGAAGTTTCCTTATCTCTAGAGCTAGCTGCCCGTAACTTTACAGCTGCTGGAATTTCATTTCCAGCAGGTTTTGCTGTGATTGTAGCTGCTACCCTCTCGATTCCAGCAACTGCAGGCATCATTTAGGAGAGCTTGAAGGTGCCGTTTAAGTGCTGTCCTCACCTTAAGACCTTGCTTAAGCGCTTAGAAAACTTCAGCTTTGGTTAAACTTGCTGCCCCGATTTTCCTGCACCTAGTAGTAGCCTTTTGGAGGGATTTTAAGTGGAGATACCCTGCTGTCCCCACTCCAAATTCCGCCATAACTGCTTAGGAAACTTCGACCTTCATATTAGTTTGTTGTCTTGAACTTCCCTTCTGCTGGTGGTGCCCTTTTAGGGAGCAAATCTCTGTGATTAGTTGCTATCCGTGATTTTAGAAGACCTCCTTAGTGTTCCCTAGCAAACCACCATGGACCCGATAAGACTCCAAAAGAGTTTAGATGACATCGTTAACCTAGTGGGAAATATGACTAGGATTATGACGGAGCAAACAGTTGACTACCCCCACTCTAATTACATGCCCCACTCAGCTTATCACCCGAGACCTGATCCTAAGCCTCCTCGACCTCACTTAGAGTCACCATATCGTCTGCCTACCTTTGATGGCTCTTCGGACCCTCACTACCTCAGGGAATGGATTACACGACTAGAGGAATATTTTGAATCATGTCATGTCCCTGAGTCCCATCAGATTAACATCGCTAGGTCTCACCTTAAAGGTCGAGCTCTTCAATTTTGGGTAAGATTGGAAGATCATAGGGAGTCTCGCGGTGAGTACACTAATTGGAAAGACATGAGGAGAGAACTCAACTTAAAATATAGACCCTCTACCTGTGGACAACCTGCTGATTCTATGTTTAGGTCCCCCCTGCCCATCAAACCACTGGATATTCCACTCTCAATACACCCACCCCTAGTAACCGGCATTTAGAGTACCACCCTTGCAGAACAAACCATGGACCTTACTATGGTCAAGACCACCCACCCATTAGTAACATCCGGGTTGCTGCCCCACCCTATAGGTCTTCACCTAACATTGATGGCCGACCCTCTACTGGGCCTTCTGTTAGACCAATCTCTTATGACTCTCCGCTTAGACCTACTTCTAGCCATCCCAGTCAACCTTTAGCCTCCCTAGTCCTTGACCCTGCAAGTATGATTATAATAAAGGAAGACATTAAGACGATGAGGTTCCCTGAACCTAAGACTGAGTGCATCCATTTCATGGATGCTAGTGATATCACTAGTGACGAAGAATTCTTTGATGATGGAACAGAAGTGATTGAATCAGACTCCCAGAATGACTTAAACCCTGAGCTAGGAAAGTTAGAACCTGTAAACGTCGACACCTTAACCCACCCCGACCCTAGTCTCTTCGAGGATAAGCCTTTGGACAAAGTATGCCTGGATGATAGTAATGAGACATCGAAAGGAGCTAATCGGACGTCAAACACTTTGAATTTGAATCTGGAAGACCCTAATTTAGTTGTGACGCCTACTGAGTTGACTCCGGATAATTTTGATAATTTTGATTTAATTATGGATAATTTTGATGGTGACTTAGATAATCTTGAGTTGGAAGTAAGTCAATCGAATTCATCACCGAAGTTAAGTGAAACGGAACCCATGGATCTTAGGGTTGCAACCAAACCTGAGTCTCTTTCGGAAGACTGTACTTTGATTCTAAAAGTTTTTAAGCCTGATTTGAACAACGAGCCCCCTCTTATTTCATTAGAGTCTAACTTTGGAGCTGCTCATTTGGATTTATATTTGGCTGAGCGTGTCATTCCTGATTCATACATTTTGCCCGTTATAGCCTCGTCCTACCAGGATAAGGATTACTCCTACCCTAGTTGGATGAATTTATTCGGTTATACTACTACCACTAGGAAACTGCTGTCGACCCTAACTGAAACTATCCATAGAAGTGCCCTGGTAGCCAAGAGTGTCTTCCTTCCTCCCCCTACACCGGTTCCCTTAGACCGAACACTTCAGACCCATCTTTTCGTGACCCGACCACCTTTCTTCTAGCTGTGTTCGTAGGAGTTAATAAGTGTGTGTGTGTATTTGTAGTATTTGTCTTCCAAGTTATTCCTGTTTAAAACTTTTGTGTGAGCCTTGATTCTTGTCATTTGTCATGCATACCGGTTCTTTTGTATATGCATTTGCATCTCATCGCCAGGAGCTTTGTAAAGAAATTAAAAGAAGAATTGAACAATGTAACTCCAATTATAAGCTTATTTCAGATCACAAGAAAAGATTTAAAGAATTCGAGGTTAGAAACTTTGTGATGGTACGGATCCCTCCGTGAAGAAGTTGCATGCTAGAAGCGCCGGACCTTTTAGGATAATGTCAAAGATAAATAGCAACGCTTATGTGCTGGACCTTCCCAAAGGTTAACATTAATCTGACCTTTAATATAGAAGATTTAGTAACCTTTGAGGGACTTGAGCTGAACCCTGAAAATCCTCTTCAAATTGAGCCTTGTGAGAACCCACCCAGTGAGATCCCCAGCCTACCTCAACTCCCCAATTTACCCCATTTACCCAATGCGGAGAAGATCAATGCTATACTTGACGATGAAATCATTTCCATGAAGGAAGGTGGGCGCCATAGGTACTTGGTTCATTGGAAAGGGAAGCCGGTGACAGAGGATACATGGATCGATCGAGAGGAGTTGCAGCGATTGGATCTGGATCTTTTAGAGATATACGAGAGCTCCAGAGATTCCCACTCGACGGGGTCGAGTTCTCTCCCACCCGGGGAGAATGATGAGGTCATCAATCAACGGTTCAGACACGTGTATCGCCGGAAGCATCGCCGATCGATGGCCACGATTCAGAGCTTATATTTTTAGTTATTTATGCATTTTCAGTTTTCAGTATTCCTGTTTTACCCTTGTGTGTGAGTGAGTCATGTTGGGGCCCCGAGGGCGATTTAGTAATTATTTATGCTTTTATTTTCTTGTATCTCATGACCTATATATAGGGGTCATGTATCATTGTATGAGGCTAATGAAGATTATGAAAATTTGTTTTGATTTCCCTTGTCTTCTTCTTTTCTCATTGTGGAGAGTTAGAGAGGAGAGTGAAAGCCCAAGGTGAGGGCGAAACGCAACACCCACCAGTCATTGGAAGAGTCCGTGGCTCGTGGTCTATATCCCGCATCCGATTCCTCTCCTCCTCCCCAACCCGCCGGCCTCCAACTTCCCATAGCCGCCGGCCTCCCTCCACCGCCACCATCCGACGGTGACATTTCAAACATCGGTTCAATCCCCGTCCCCTCAAATTCAGATTTTTGAACATCCAAAATTTGAATTTCAAAATCTTTCCTATTTTAGAAATTCCAAATTAGGAAAGTTTTGAATTCGTTTCATGACAAATTCCAAATTTCAAATGGATTTTGTTTTAGTTCTTTTCAAATCTCATGCAAGCAATTTTGGAAGCCACCCACTAGCACCCACACCAAATCCCTCCTTCTAGAAGCCGCCGGCCTCATGCTTGGGTGGAGCCCCATTAAGGCTCCATTAAGGCATTGAATCCTCTTGAATTAGGAATTAACTCCACTTAATTCTCCCTCCTATTTTACTTAAAACTGAAATCTAATTTCAGTTTTAAATTTTCAAATCCCTCCCTCTCTATTGACCGCTTTCCTAATTTGGAAATCCAATTTAGGAAGGTTTTCATGAGGTGATTTAATTTCAATTTGAATTAGATTGGAGTTATGAGATCAATTGCCATGTCATCACCCAAATTTGAAAACCTCACTATGTGATTTCCCCAATTCTCCCTTGAGCATGCCGCCGGCCTAACCTAGGTGAATCCACAATTAGTGCCCCCATTTATGTCATTGATGGCACCTAATTTGAATTCAAATCCTGAATTAATTCCCTCCAAACACCATTAATTCTGAAATTTATTTCAGATTTAATTAGGGAATTAACTAGGATTACAATTTCAAACCCTAAGCTCCTCTTGGACCCGCCGCCCACCCCTCCTGAGAAATCCCGCCGGATTTGCTCCTCCCTCGCTTCCCTCCTCTTCTCAAGACAAGGAGTCTCCACTACATTCCCCTAACCCTCTTCTACTTGAAATTTCTACACGCCAACCATGCATGGCGGATCCGGAAGTTGACATTGGATTGGTGCTCAACGACGAGGGATATATTCACCCCATCCGCTCTCCCTTCTTTGACGTCGGGTTTGGATTCGACGAAACGGTGGAGAACTACTTGAACCGCATCCTACCCACACTCATCGACATCATAGACGAGCGGTTCGAAGATTACGAGTGGACTATTGAAAGCACGCCGCCCGTGTGTCCTCCACCACCGGCAACCTCTCCGTGGCTCAAGACCCTTGGCATTGCAACCTTCCTCGTGGCATCGTTTGGTGTGCTGAAAATCTTCTCCCTCTAAGCCTAGTTTAGTTGAGTGGTTAATCCCCAAGGTGAACTTCTCGTTATTAAATTACGGATTGTTGTTTAATAGCTTTTGGTGTTGCTACTATCGTTGTTTATCCATGAGTTTTGGTCAATCTACGCATACTTCTTCGCCTAAGCTAGTTAATAACACGATTTCTTGAATGATTTTCTTGCTATCTCAATAAGATATTAATTGAAATTACGTTGTCATTCACTTTTAATTTTCTTAAGAAGCTCCTTGCATGTGGTATCACATCATTTTCTGCCGCGATATCCTCATCTTCTGCTGCATAAGTAAGAGGAAAAAGACCTTGTAGCAGAGAACTTTGAATTTTAGCTGTCATATTGGCATTCCTTATTTGGGGAAATGATGAGAGAGGGCCACAAAGTCAATATAACCTATTTGGGGTCAAATTGAACTTGAATTGGGTTAATTAGGCTGAAATTGGTCGAATTGGATCCAATTTGAATTGATTACGGCAATTCGAGTCCAATTGGTCTGATTGAGCCAAATTTGTGGAATTGGGCTTGAATCGGCGTCGAATTGCATCGAATTTGGTTCGACGAGGCTCGGCGAGATCCAATTTAGGTTCGATTTGGACCAATTTTGGGTCGATCCGGATCAATTTAACTTTAATTTAATTAAATTGAGCTTAATTTAATTAAATTGAGGTTCAATTTGGGTCAATTTGCATTCGACAAAGCGAAAAACACGTCAACAATAATGTTCTAAATCCATCTAGACATTCTTGAAAAGAGAGTTGAAAGAAGCAATCACTTGACTTCATAATGCTTTCAAATCCCACGAACATGAAAGTGACTCACCTACATAATATGGATATAAAACAAGCCATTAGTTTATAAATAACTTTCTTCATCTAAAATTAATATTCAATCAATCACTAATTTCAATCACTAATTTGAATACAAGGCATTATCACCCAACTTATATAAATAGAGTAACAAAAATAAAATAGCAACAAAAATAAGGTCAAAGATTTGAACTCAAATTTAATCCTATCCGAAACTAAATCCAATCTAATAAGATAATCAAAATCAAGTTCAAGATTATTCAAAAGGATAATTCAACACAATAAAATAAATCTATTAAAAATCTGATAAAATTGGGTCATAATTAAATATGGGCAAAAAAGGCTTAAAATTTTAATTGGATTCATCTCCTTTGCAGCTCAATTCAACTCATTTTGTTTAGGCTAAAGAAAATGACCAAAATGGTCCATTGACTATGTAAAAGACCAAAATAGTCTCAACTATATTAAATGACAATTTTGATCCCTCAACTCTTTAAAGAGGAACCAAAATAGTCTCACCATGAGACTATTTTAATTCCTTTAAAAACTTGAGGGAACAAAATGATTTTTTAATATAGTGGGGACCATTTTGATACTTCATAGAGTCAATGGATAATTTTGATCATTTTCTCATTTAGGATATGAAAGATGTCTTTGTCTTGACTAAACTAGTTGAATTGTATAAAATCAACAATCATACGTATTTACTATGGAGAGTGACAGATTTAAAACCATGAAACTTGATGGAGGCAATCTACTCACTGCACCATGCCCTCCCTCTTGTAATAAGGATTACAAGATCCAAGATTCTGCTACATAAAGCAAACTTAATCCTAAGATGAGAGGAATTTTCCAGAAATTATGAAATCCTTGAGTCCCTGGTCACTCATATCCATGCAAGGTTAGAAAAATTAAATAAATTCCCGGCAGAGGGCAGTATTAAGTAATCCCAAAAGCAAACAAACCAGTCTCAGCGTCTGTTTATGACAAATGCTAAAGCAAACTTTTCAAAACATGAGAGAGGAATTTTGCAGAAATTATGAAGCCCTCGAGAGTCCATGATCACTCATATCTACGCACGGTCAGAAAAATTAAATAAATTCCCAGTGAAGGGTAGTATTAAATATACCAAAATAAAACAAACCTGTCTCAACGTCACAACCGCAAAGTTCTTTCCTTCATCATTCGAAGAAAGCAACACCTTTTGTACCATACCCTTCTCTGTGTGCTTCAGTTTTACACCATGATCTTCTCCAGACTCCGCAACCTTCCCTATAACAATATCTCCACTATTTAGGCTTGCACCAACATATGGCAGACCATCATCTTCAAGGCTGTCTACACGACCCTTTTTGCTTTGCATTTTACCAAAGTCCACCTTGTCTTTTGGTTTAAGACGCACAGAATTTTCTTTATTGTCAACATCAGCTTTGTAGCTCCTAAAATGTTCAGTACGGAACAAACCTCTTTGTAAGGAAGCTTCATTCATAACCAATGAATCTTCCTGATTATATCCCTGGTGAACATTTACTGCAACAATAGCATTTTGACCATTGAAAAGTTCGGGTCTTACAAAATGGCCCTTCCCCAAACAGTAATCAGGCCTACCCAGACACTCAGCTGTCAAAGTTCTGAAAAGTGGCTTCTGTGGGTAGTACATCTGGTGGGTCAGAGTGTCCACTCTGATATCAGGATTGGTTGTTGAGAAGCCAATTGCTTGCTGAGAATGTTTTTCTGCCTGGTAGAGTACCCTTCTTGCAAAATTATGGTTAGCAAATGGAATGATCCCACAGCTCAAAGCCAAAAGGAATGAAAGATCCAATTCACAATGGGTATAGTTAACAATAGGCTGCTTCTCATCCTTCTTATAAAGATACTTTATTCCCCATGCAGTTCGACAGTCCTCTTCCTCTTCCACACCTATGAGTTCAATAATTTTTGCATCCATAAGAGATTGGAAAGAGGTAAATCCTCCTTTAAATTTGTTCACGTTCTTCAGATTCTCAACAATAACTAGAGGCCTTAGGATTCTCCCAGCATCAGAAAATATACGGACTTCTTTCTGCTGCTCATCTCTTTTAATTTCCACCTATGCCAAAGAAACAAGTAAACTAAACAAAAATCCAATTTAACAACCAATTAATTTAATCAAGTAAACTAACTAAAAACAAGTGATTAATATGATTTTTTTTCTTTTAAAAACAGGAAATGCTAAAGCATCCATGTAGGCAGTATTGATGAGAGATGACAGCCTTTCACCAGCATTGGTCCTGAACCCTAATGAATTGGGATGTTCTTGACTATCCTTTCCATGCATAAAAACAACCGGACCAGAACTCTATAAACAAATTCATAAATACAAAGTAATTGATCCCTGCTAAGTTTAGGAAAACTCTGAAAATTTGAAATAACAAGGAGCATTAGACGAGCAAAATAACATTCTGATTTTTGGTGCTCCACTTGTCACATTTATCTATTTTATATTTTGTTTTTAAATGTAGCGTGCCTATGATGTTGATGACAATAAGAACAGGATGTGTTCTCTTAGGGTTTTGAGCACCTTGGTGATATTGGTTACTGTTGCAAGTATTTTGATTCAGCTTCAACGCTTCTGATTCCCCATTACTTTCTAGCTGCCTACTTGGAGTTGTATTGATTACTGTGGCTGCTCTAATTTTTTTCCTTCCCGCATTCTGCTCCTTGTGATGGTTTTCCTTGTGTAGTCGCAACAGTCAGTGGCTTATGGTTTACTTTATTGTAGCTACTACTGCATATGATGGATATTTTCCTTTACAGTTTACACGACATTTCAAGTACAGCTACCTTCGGTTGCATGTTTCCTATTCTAAAATAACAGCGACCTTCCATCAGCAGTGAATCAAATACTTCATGTGTGGGTTGAAATTTTGAGATTATTCCTTGTAATTTTAGCCAGATCTAAGGATTCTGCAAAAACAATGGCATAGGGTCTTTCAAATTATAAATAAGATGTTTGAGGCATGCATTTTAATATATCTTTAAAATAAAATTTCCATTTCTATCTCAAACTTGGTTGCGGTATTGGATGCGAATTCTTTAGGAACGTAGCATGTCGTAATAAATTCTGCGGGATTGCACATTCAAGTACTTGCATGAGGCTTAGATATTTAGCCACGTTCGTTACATACCGGTTTCCATTATATAGTGAGTTCTAAATTGTTGTAAGGGTTTTATTTGTTCTTAGATTTCTTTTCTTGCTAATTTTTTGAATTGGACGACTTCTAAATTATCACATAGAGCGACTTAAAACATGTTTTCTAGCTTTATATTAAAAAAGACAAATCTTAGCCTAAATTAAAAGTTGAGAAACTATGAATTTTGACTTTTTTTTGTTTCTATGAAAATCTAAATTTGGTAAAAGAGCACAAATTTTGCCAATCAAAAGTGGAAGTCAATATCAAGAATGATAAATGGATCACCAAAGAAATGGAAGTTTTGATTGCATTGCAAACATAATTAGAATAATTGTCAGAAAATTAATACCAAATGAGAGTAAATCAAGTAATGGATCAACATAATACTTTGGAAACGAGAAAAAAAATGTTAAAATGAACCCTGAAGTGTTTGTATATGGCCACTTTGGTTACAGGCTATAAATGTGTTCAATTTAGTCCTTCAGCTCCTCATATATGATTCAGAATAATCCATATGTTAGATTATTTTGGATCAAATCCAAGGCGTGAAGAAATTAATTTGGATCAAATTTGAGGAGTGAATAGACTAAATTGGACACATTAGGTGATGCAATCAAAAGATCGCAAAGATGCATAAGAACTAGGTCTTCCTTTTAACATACCACAAAATGACAAAATACAAATAACATCAAAAGAAGCTTATATCATAAAATATTTCAGCACCATACAACTCTCATAAATCTTAAACTTATCATAAAGATAACACCTAAAACTGCATTTCCTTGAAAAGAAAGATACAAATGAGATGGTCACTTGCGGAGAGAAAAAAGAGATAAGAAACCCAAGACAAAATCGTAGAAGAGAAGAGAAATGGAACAACCTCGCAAGCTTTTCCCAGAAGAAACCCACAAGTTTTGCTGTCCAAAAAATTATCACATAATCTATCTTTTTAAACTTCAAAACATCACATATTTATAGGTAAAAAGAGGCAGCCAAACAACCTAAAACAAATCCAGCCAAACCAACCAGGAAAGGGGAAACAGAAGGCCAGCAAGCGGTCCAGGAGCAGCATCCGAAGGGCCACAAAGGGGACATGAAAAGGCAGCCACGGGAGACAGGAATGGGTGCCCACAGGGAACCGAAATGGGCAGCCACGTGGAGAGAAAAAGCCACGGGACAAGAGCCAGTGGTGGAACCGAACGGGCAGCAAAGAGGGGGAGAATGGGGGAATGAACCTAATTTGGCATTAATTACATATTAATGAGCTGATTTTAGTATAGGCCATAACAGCTCACCAAAGAGGACAGCCCAAACATCAACCCAAAATCAATTGCCCCTCCTTTGCCTATATCAAATTCTTCCACGGTTGAAAGTGATCATCTCCTGATGATGCTGCATGAATACGTTCCCGACGAGACGAAGGATCCACATCCAATTCTTGAATCATAGCCTCATCCTTCTTCAGGATCTCTTCTCTTTCTTGCCTGAATTTAGTCTGGAGATTTTTATTCTTCTTTTCGTATTTTTCGGTACACAATTGCATTTTCATTTGAAGCTTCTATAATTCATTTTGTAGTGGATCAATAGAATCTCCTTATGGTGGAATCCATCTGTCGATTGGAATTTGGAATTCAGGATCGTCTGGCTGATTTTCACCCACAGCTAACTTAATGTCTTCATGATTTTCCATTTTTAAACACTTAAAAAAACACGAACCTAGGAAAATACTAACCTAGGCTCCGATACCAAATTGATGCAATCAAAATATCACAAAGATACATAAGAACTAGGTCTTCCTTTTAACATACCACAAAATACAAATAACACTAAAAGAAGCTTATATCATAAAATATTTCAACACCATACAACTCTCATAAAACTTAAACTTATCATAAAGATAACACCTAAAACCGCATTTCCTTGAAAAGAAAGATACAAATGAGATGGTCACATGCGGAGAGAAGAAAGAGATAAGAAACCCGAGACAAAATCGTAAAGGAGAAGAGAAATGGAACAACCTCGCCATCTTTTCCAAGAAGAAACCCGCAGGTTTTGCTATCCAAAAATTATCACATAATCTCCCTTTTTAAACTTCAAAACATCACATATTTATAGGTAAAAAGAGGCAGCCAAACAACACAAAACAAATCCAGCCGAACCAACGAGGAAAGGGGAAACAAAAGGCTAACATGCAGTCTAGGAGCAGAACCCGAAGGGCCATAAGGGGGCAGGAAAAGGCAGCCACAGGAGATAGGAACAGGTGCCCACAGGGAACCGGAACAGGCAGCCATGAGGAGAGGAAAAGCCACAGGATAAGAGCCAATGGAGGAACCAAACGGGCTGCAGAGAGGGGGAGAAGGGGGGAATGAACCTGATTTGGCATTAATTACACATTAATAAGCTGATTTTAGTAGATGACATAGCAGCTCACTAAAGGGGACAACCCAAACATCAATCCAAAATCAATTCCCCCCCCCCCCCCCCCTTGCCTACATCATTAGGTATTATGAGACTAAAATGGCCCACCATAAAAAGTTTATGAACCATTTTGACATTTTTTTCCATTGGAAACTAATTCGATTCACTCATAGGAACTATATATCGAATCTAACAATAATGATGAACCCACTCATAACATTGTTTGAGAGAAACTTAAGATTTGTTTTAGCGAAATCTATTAACGTCGCAATCAAATAGGAGATGAATTTATATTTTTATGAATTTTTAAAATCTTTAGATGGCTTATTTATTAATCTAAAGTTTTCATGACTAAGCTTAAATCATTTTAATTTTATGACTAAGCTTAAATAATTTTAAAATAAG
Organism: Dendrobium huoshanense; assembly: GCA_016618105.1. Classification (NCBI taxonomy): domain Eukaryota; kingdom Viridiplantae; phylum Streptophyta; class Magnoliopsida; order Asparagales; family Orchidaceae; genus Dendrobium; species Dendrobium huoshanense. The sequence goes on along the minus strand of CM028350.1, from coordinate 37,276,261 downwards.
ATGGAATTTAATTTATAGACCTTTGAGAATCCATAAAATATCTCAAATTAATTTCAGATATGATTACCATTAAATAAATAAGTTTTCAAAATTTTAGGTAATTGAAAACTCTGGCAAAGAGAGACAAATCACATTTTAGATTATTTTTTTCTTAATCTAAATCTTAATAAAAAATAAATGCAACTTAATTAAATTGAACAAGTGCATATAATTTTGATGAAATCCAATGGAAGCAAGGAAAAATAGGGCTTGATGTAGGTGGAAGGTTAGGTCCAACACGAATGCAATTTCATGCACAAGAGGTTATCAGATCCAATTCCAACAACTCAGCGCTTTGTCATCCTTTAGCTTAGGTTCTTAAATGAGAACCAACTACGATAAATCACTGAATTTTTATAGATAAAAAAGACGACAGCAAGGATTAGGCTAAGTTGTTATATATATCCTCAGTTATATCATGACGTTCCCAGAGAAAGCCTTTACACCAAGAATGGCACACTCCATGCATAAAATGATATGGGTCAAAAAATTTCTAGAAGAATTTGATTTTTTGAATGCATAACATATCCTTTTATATTATCACAATCATGTACTTATTTACATAGACAATAATCTAATATTCAATGAAAAAAAATATGAGATTGATTATCACTTCATTCATGATGTTATGTTATAAAAAAAGATAATTATTCCTCTTGTTTTCACCTCATATCAACTAGTAGGAAATATTCACCAAAGTTTTGAGTCCTCTTCTATTTTAAGAAAAGTGTAAAAGCTGGAGTTCATCAATATATATGCTCCAGCTTGAAGGGGGAATGAGTATTATCTTTTATCTTAGATAAGTAGTCTTACTATGATGCCTCATCTTTACTTGGTGCTTTTTTAGGACAATATAATCTTTCTACTATTTATAAATAAGAAATCCTACTATAAAATAAGTATAATATCTTTTTCTCTTGACAAATGCATTATCATTGAGTCCACCAAGATGACCTTAAATAAGCTAACATGGTTATAAATTCCCTATTTAGCCCAACAACTATGGAGTAATTTGATATGATTTTGTAATATGAGATAAAATGGTAGTGATAGCATAACCATTGCAACATATCCCCCGATAACTTAATTTTCAATCAACAACAATTGTGTTTGCAATACAGAGAACCAAATATATTGAAAGGAGGAACAAAGCTGCTTACTAGTTACTCATTTTTATTTGGAATTAAAAAAAAATTAAACTAGATGGCCAGTAAAAAATAATCAACATATTAAAGAAGATCTGTATTGGAAAATAGATTTTAATAACTTGGCACATAGCAAAGAGAAGAAAAGCATCAAAGGATGGGATGCAGAATTACTTAGAAGTATACAGAAAAATTTAGAAAATGTCCGAAAACATTTGTGCAAAATAAAGTTAGCAATATCAAGTATTATTCATTAAGAATGAAAGGGGATGGAAGTAGATTTATGAAGCAAACCAAAAATAGTTTGCATGAGGCTTATGATGATCATCATCACAATGGCCTCAATATGGTGGAGTTCATGTAATCGTCATCACATACAAAAAACATTATGCAAGAGGATAATTTCTTACAAATGTTCCATAATATCTCATAAAAAATGATAATGGTTGCATTACAATCATTTCGATATTTCACAATGGCTATTTGTAACAAATACGCTTTTCATAAAGATTGCATGACTAAAAAATCAGTTAATTTATGCTTGTTATGTGAAGTGTGAACTGATAGAAAAGGTTATGTTGCTTCAAGAAATAACCAAACTTTATTTAATAAAGTCATAGTTATTATCATTATTATTATTATTATTATTATTATAAAAGAAACCAACTTGCAAGTGAAATATAGTAGGGAATAATATCCAATAACCTCCCGGTTGACGCTAACCTGGGGATGGATTTGCCCAGCACGCCGCCTTTGCTTAAATTTAGAGACAAATAACTCAGCATCTCGGCAGACTCCAATCCATTCCCCATTTAGCAATACCTTAATCCTTTTGCTCAATGATGAGAAAGGAGCCCCTTCCAATTTATCCATTCCACATGATATCAGTTTCTCAATAATGGATTCCGACTTCTTTAAGCTAACAAGAGCAGTGATTGCCAAATTTTTAACCAGCCCACAGTTTTCGCCATCTGGAGTAGACAAGAAACACAGCCTTCCAAAGTACGAAGGATTCCTATATGCAAAATTCAATAAGTCATAACAAACAAAACGAATTCGAATACTTAGTCAGAAATGGTATTCATTCGCATGGTAATAACAAAGCTGCAAATGCAAGCTATTCAAAATTATAGAACAGTAAAGCACATGACAACACCCCTAAAAACCAAAAAAGAACTTCCAGTAATATTAAGACTGCCAGAAGCAAATAAATAGAGCACTAGGATAAGAAAAGCATGCTCGACTACGAAATTAATAAAAACTCCAAGAAGAGCCAGATGAAGTTCTTCAGAAGGTTGAACTTTTTCTCCACTTAATTTCAGCGCTTGATAAGATGGAAATTATCATAATTGGTATTTAAGAGAGAAGTAATCAAGAGAACCCAATCAGGTAATGGTAATAAGTCAACCAGTGACTTATTTTCCACATAAATCTTACTACACGTCTCAAGCCTAGTAAAATAGAAGATAATCCTTAACTTGTAAACACATAATACCAAAAAGGTCAATAAAAATACTTGAAGGCTATTACGAGCCAAGAATGACAAGGAATTTGATGTAAAACGAACATGCGATGATGGAGTTACTTTAAGAAATTAACGAGAACAATTTAAACAAATAATCCCAAAGTAAAATTATCACTTATAGCAAAAGATTGATCCTTGGAATTCGTGTTCTTTAACTTGGTTAGGCAAGGTAGAGCAAGATCAATCAACCAAGAAATTCAAGAAACACAAAGAATAATCGTAAAGCTAAGATGGTAACAAGAGTCCACAATTTAATAATGAAAACTTTCACCTTTGGAGCTCATACGCTCAACTAGTCTAGGCTTTAGCGGAAGAAGAGTCTCCACCTTAGAATCGAGGTCGCTCCGAGGAAGAAGGAACCTTGGATCGTCGTTCTTGGATAGATGGCCGGAGTATGGAATTCTTGCCAGCAATTTCTTGAAGGTGTATTCGGCGGCCTGGAATGTCTGGACAGTGTTTGGAGACCTTCTAGCAGGCTGGACAGCAAGAAAACAAGTTCCAAATCTCCTAAACAGCAGGTTTCAGATGCTTGAAATGCGAGGCAGCAGATAGGAGAAGTCTGGACAGCAGTTTGGCCTTTAAGGAGTTCTGGACGGCAACATATAATGCTTGTACAAGCCTTGGACAGTTGCTATAGGGTGCTGGAGGTGTTTGGACAGCAATTCTAGGTCTCCAATGGTGCAGGACAGCAGGCTGCCCTGGTTGGAATGCATGAGTATACAGCAGATTTTAGGGGGGGGGGTGGGGGGGAGGAGAACCGTGAGGGGAGACTTGGGCGGGTGAGGCACTTGAGCAAAATTCCAAAATCTGAAATAGTTTCAGAAGGTTGACGTTGGAGGATGGATTTGGTTGGAGAAGAACAAGTCACGTCCAGATGGGAGCTTTGGTAGGGGAGAAAGCTTCAGGAGAAAACAGTTTCAGTTTTCTGGAATTGGTGTCTAGTGTGGAGACGTGGAGAGGGAACACTAATTAGAAAATTAAATTAGTTTCCAAGTGAAGAGAAGGGGGGAAGCCAGCGGTTTAGTGAGGGATTATGAGGATTAATGGGTGTCTATTAATGTAATTGGAGAGAGAATTAATGGGTAAAGGGGGCCGGCCAAATAGCAAGGAGGGAGAGGGAATTAAGTAGAGTGGGGTCCACCTATTTGAATGACAAATTTTAAAAAAATCTGTAATAAAACGGATGTTGTAACAAGGGAAGCTTTTCCTTAACTGATGGGGAAATTAGGCAATGTTTGAATTTCAAATATGCTTTAATTCTCAATTGAAACAATTGCCTAAATTCTAGGAATCAATTAAGGAAAGGTAATCAAGGCTCAAGAGGAATTTTGAAATTCAAACCAAAGAATTTTCAGAGGGGCGGCGGGGTGGAGCCTGTGGCCGGCGGGATGGGCTACGGGGCTGGCTGGCCGGATGCTGGCCGGCGGATGGTAGGGTTGTGGCCGGCGGGAGGCTGGCCGGTGGGTGGTGGTGCAGTGGCCGGTGGGTGGTGGTGCTGTGGCCGGCGGGAGGCTACCGCCAGTGGCCAACGGCCTTGGCTGTTTGGAGGGGCCGGCGGCAACAGTAAGGGGAGAAAACAATTGAAAATTTCTAGGGATTCGACGACTACGAATTTACTAACCTCAAATGTCTTCTCGTGGAATTTCCACAAGATTAGTTAGCACGAACTAGAACTCACAAAGAGATCTAGTCTTCTCCGGCGAACTCACTAAGAGATCGAGGAGGGTGAAGAACTCACCAAGAGATCTTCTTGAACTCACAAAGAGAACACATAGTAGTAAAATTTTATTTCATCAAAAACTAAAATTACAATGCATGAGGCCTCATATAAATAGGCCAAAATGAAAAAATAAGAAATGACACAAATGCCCTTCCGGGCTACATAAGCGACTAAATGCCCATAAGGGCAAAAGTGGAAAAACATCAAAATAAAATACGCTACTACATAAAATGACAAAATACAAGTCATGCTCGTGGCCGTCGATCTCCGGCGTCGAAAATACTGACGATGACCTCATCAGAATTTCTTCAATAGGGCCTAGGGTTCAAGGGATAGAATTGAGCCATTTCCCTATTATAAACAATAGCAAGAAATATGTATCGCCAATGGGTCAGGGGACTGAAGTGTCACTTTACATTCAGCTGTATTATAGTGAGCTCAGACTTCTGCTGATATCGGGAGCGAAGGAACAGGTAAGGAGATGGTATCAGGGCCAAAATAAAATATAAAAAATAAAATAAAATAAATTAAAAGAGATGGTATCAGGACCATGGTATGTCAGGCTTTCCCAGCTTCATGAGTTGATGCAGTTCCCAATGATTCTTGACTTAATTTCAAGTGAATCCTTACACAGTAAAATGTATGATCTGAATGAACACCATGCAATGATTTCCCATTTTGTCATCAGAAAGAGTGCCAAAGAAAATCATGCCGTAAATTAAAATTTGGTTGATATAAAAACATACTGGCTTACTTGTTCTATTTATGAAAATTTCAATAATCAAGAAAAATTTAAATGAATGAAAAGAAAGAAGCAACTAACGGATATCTGGCATCTCCTGCTTTTCCTGCATATAAGACAGATTGACGTGTCTTTCTAAGATCAGATATTAACTGAAGTGGATTTGTTCTTCTTAGAGTGGCAACTATGCCTGCAGTCCTCTCTGTCCTCTTATAAGGATGACACCACTGCCCGGTTGAAAAAGCCCTGTTTAGGCCATTGGTGATAATAGAAGAATCCAAGTATCTTTCAATAAACTGCAGCTCATCATCCCCATTCAAATCTCTCTGCATAGCTTTAACCATACGCCGCTCAGCATGTCTTATGTGTGACCACAGCTCTCTTGAAAGAAGCTTGCCGGCTAATTCCAGCCTTTTATTCCTAAAATCATCCTTGTTGTCACACTTTCTCTTGCCCATATAGGATAAAAGAAGACATTTTGCCATGTATCCAAGGAAAAGAGCTTTCTGCCGCAATCCAGTAATGCCGGGAAACAAATATTTATCAATATATTCATCAAAAGACTCAGTTGGTGGGAACTTGGCATCTTTAATGAGTTTGTTTACAAACTCACGAGCTTTATCTCCTCTACGAAAACCCTCGCACATCTCATCAGCATCTCTGATGGTCACCAATATCATGTTTACCACATCAGTACTGGTGCCTTCAAGATCCATCATTTCAAAAACTTCCTTGTCAGAAGACACTCCAAGGGCAAAGAACATGATCCAAATAGGCATTGTGGCATACAAGAAATACAAACTGATCATTTTTACTCCACTGTTACCTTCAGCTTTAGTAGATTCAAGCAGTTTAATATAAACTCTTCTCCTTTTCATCTCAGACATATACTGTGCTGTCCAGCACGGTTTATCAGTGATCCAGAGTCTTGTCATGCACCTCTGTTCTTGAGCAATGAAAGTCTGCAGGATTGAAGAAGCATAAGGATAATTTAATACAATAATTAAGGCTTCAAATTTGACCTTATTTAAAAAAAATTCCTCCTTTGCAGTATTAAAAAAACTCACAAATACAAATTGTACAACCCCATGTGCTAATTTGCCTCAAAAGCACTTGGTCAAAGAATACATTTGCCTCAAAAGAGCTCGACCACAGGAGTACCCAAGGGAAGTGATCCTCACCCTAGTAAAGCAAGCCCAAGAAAAGCTCGATCAAAGATGCATACACCCCATACAAGTTTAACTAAGAGAAAAACTCACCTTAGAAGATCTCGAACAAAGGAGGAACTCCCCTAAAGGAAGAATCTCCTACTAGAGGCAACACATCATTCTCAAAGGGCCCCTAATCCAAAATACATGAGATGTAAACCTACCGACCCCAAGGTAACAACCTCTTCATTTATGCTACTACTCAGCTCAACAGAACTCACTCAGGGCATTCTCTAGAAGCACTCACTAGAGATACTCGTCAGAAACACTTGCCGAGGGCACTCATCGAAGGCCCTCCCTAAGGGCACTCGCCGAAGATATTCACCAAAGGTACTCACCAAGGGCATAATCAGAATAATTCCATATCCATATCAAATATGACTGGACATGTGTATCCATTCCAGTTAGTTCATGTTTCCCTAATAGTCAAATATTATACTATTTTATTATTTTCTAGGTTTAACCTCTATTGTAGCCTTCTCAAAACTATAAATAAAGGGTTGGGATGTGTAATTAGGAGCTTTTTTTATTAAATATAATAGTACATTATGCATAGATAGATTTTAGAGCTCATCTTCCTATTCACCAACCTCTCTATCTCTCTCTCTCTTTCTATATCCATCACCTTAGCTAGTCTTAAACTCTTAATAGTATGGTCAATGTGACTTTTTGCAAACAAAATTGATCCAAAACATGCTATTTAAAGATGCATTTGGTATCAATCACAATTTAGTTAAATTTTTCAACAATTTCTAAGCATATTACTCTTAGCCTACATGTTTGACATTTTGATCCTTTAAAACTAGAACCATCACCTCTACTTTGATGTTTAATTAAAATTGAAAAAAAAGAAATTGAAATTTATAACTCATTAATATGAACCTCATTACATGTAAAGAATGACTGCACAAACATGCAAAATGCATATATACAAAATTACAGTCGTGTGTGTGGCTTTACATGTTTATATGCGTGCACACAAGCACAAATAAAATAAACATTTCTCCCAAAAAGAGAATGATCATTATTCTCCTATTTTTATTTCTCTTGTGTGTGACCTTCAAATTCAAGAGCATAATATTAACTATAACCTATAAAATTAAAAATATTAAACTATTTTATATTTTGTAGTAATTCAACCATTCACATTCATCAAACATATTAAATTAAAAGAAAAGCCAAATTATTTTAAAAGTATTTCACCAATCAAAATCATTGAATCATATTAATTACCTATGCACTTAATTTCAAGCAATTTGAAAAGCTCTTCTAACATACTATAGGATGTATTTCAAAATCCTTAAAAAACTATTTTGCATTTGTCTTCACTTAACCAAGTAGGAGAAAATGTAAAAGCTCTTCATTCATATATAATGCACTCCTAATAAACTCAACCAAAAAACTGCTAAAAGGTGAAATAGCGTAGAAAACTTGGGAGGATCTCCTCTCTCTCAAAGATGTGCGCAAGATGAAGTTCAAGTAGTATCTTTCCCCAAAGTACAACTAATTTTTGTTCAGATTTCTCTATATTATTTTTAAGTAAAAATAATGTAGAATCATTTGGGTCATCATTTTCTAACTAATAGTTATTAATGCCCTCATGCCTAAGTAATGGTTCGAATGATATTATATTAAAAGAATTAAGCTCTGACATTGAGATCGCGAGATTGAGTCACAAAACTAACCTCTTCACAAAGCAAGCATAAGATTGCGTATATCAACCCCTAACCAAACCCTATAAAAGTGGAAGTTTGTAAATAGGTAAGCCTTCTAATATTTATTATTTGATATTTAAATAAGAGTATAAAAAATACAAGCGCAGACATAATAGTTTATACAGATTCAATCAAAAGGTCAACCAACCCTCCCTCTACCACCCTTGCCTAGACAAACCTCCTTCACCCCTAAAACCTTTTTCCTTATTTTCTTATGTGATATTGCAAGATTGATTTCCATCACAGACCTCGTATAAAAATCTATATAAAGAGGAAAATCACAAAAAATCCACCCAAAGTGCATTACACACAAACTCTGACTAGACATGCAAACATAGCCACAAAAGAAAATACAAACACAAAAACTCAAAAACTATATCTACCTTCTCCATGCCTTTTATCAAGAAGTAACCACCAGGATCAAAGAAGCAATCATTTTTATCTTGAGAGTGAAGCCAACAAAGATCTGACCTAACCATCACAGGCAATCTCCCCAAAACAATCTCACTTTCTTTATCATCCACTACCCTCTTATGGACACCTGCATCTTGGCCAGTCTTGGCTTTGTCACTTACTTGATGTACATAAACCTGTTATAGACAAAAGGGTCAGTAGATATAATGAATGTGCACAGACAACAACAACAAAAAATTCCTACAGAAAATAAAGATCATGATCAAAATGAATTAATATTGCTTTCATTTAATAAATACATCTATCTGTGCACAAGAATTTTGGAACATGCACAGGTTCAATAGCGCATAAATATGCAAAACACACTTCCATGAGATGATGAGTGTGTGCGTGCGTCTGGCCAGGTTGGTTGGCAAGCCTCCATGTGTGCCATCACAAAAGAGACCAATGAAATCAATCAGCTTCAAAGCACCATGAGAAAATTGCATCAGAATGCAAGTTGCAATTGGAAAACAGAAACAAAATGAGAGAACACCACAAAATGATCAGATTGTATGTAGAAGACCTTTTAAAATATACTTTTATCTATGTATTTCACTAATAAATGGCTCAATACATTTATGAACCCATGTATTTGATTCCAAGCCTTTTGAAACTTTCTAAACTTTAAAGCCTCAATTATTTTGTCATGTAATCAAAGCCATAGATTGTAAAAAAATTTATGCATCCGATGCATGACCAAACGACCTTAACAAATTGAAAAATAGGCATGCCAATGATTTTAATGATGCTATAGAAAATAGATGGTTTTGATTTTGAATTTTAAAGTCCATAACATCAAACTTTGGTTGTGCGGAGAATGCTAATTCTCCTCTTAAGAAGAAAAAATTTCATCTCCATATAAAATTAAGGACCCATACATATATATTAATGCATATATGCGTGTGACATATTCATAATTATATACAAAAACAAATACAAAGATTCAATAAGTTTACAATTTAAGAACTTGTTACTCAAGATCATGCATGTTGGCCTAAGTGTGAGGACTTATTTTGAAATTATGCATAAATAAACAACAAAATAGTTGGGATAAAGCTCACGATGATCATGATAATATTTTAAGCAATGAATGATACATACATGCAATAAGCTTGTTTACCTGTACTCTAACTTTAACTTTCATCTGAGACGAGTATGTCATGTTTTGTAGCCTAGCATGTTTTGGTGTCAGTTTGAGTTCTTGCTCCTCAAGATCATTTTTTTCAACCCAAAAAACTGGCTTCTCCAGTCTCACCTTCCCAAATGATACTGTAGCATGTTTCCATGCGCCATCACCCTTGGCATCCTGTGGGTTATAGTCCGGTTCCACTGCAACTTCCCCAAGGGAATCAAAAAGATCTTGAAGTCCATTTTTCACAAAGTCATTATATGAATTTATCTGGTGACTGACGAGACCATATTCATTAAAAAAAGCCCTTGAAGCATCTTTGAAGAACTTTTCTAGCATTTCCATGCTCATGTCAAGTCGTTCCACATGTTCAATAGAAGAATCAATGCTCATTGAATCATAACTAGACTTCCCTTTTGAATTATCTTCCGGTATAAAGTCGGCATCGACATCAAGCAAGTCTAATGACTGTCCCTCTTCCATCTATAAGTTTTGCAAAAAAAAAACATGCAAGAATATACTTAGATGAAATTACCTCAATTAGATTATGGAATAAATGCAGAACCAAAACTAAACACAGGTTTACAGCTGAAGTAACTTGTCTTCCTGGAGAGGGGGAAAAAATCAAAGTTGTGACTGTCAAAATTCATCAGGATCTGCTACACTTATGTAACAACATTTACCAGTACAGAAAATGCATTGATGAAGAATATATCATTAAGAAGGACAATCGAGCATAAGCTGCTCACTTTAACATATTAGTCAAACCAACAACCCAATAGATGGTACTGAGAAAAATAAGGCGGGGCACATCAAGGTTAGGCAGAGAAACAAGAGTCATTCTGTGAGAATCTGCACAAGGTAAGAGCTTGAAAAGAGTCTAAATATAATAAAATTAGCAGCATATAGAGCACACTGAGAGTGAATTTGCGATACTATGCACAATTTTACTTTTGAAACTGCTGTCACATTCCTATTTAAGTCCAACTTTCTTGCTATTTTTAGAAGAAAAAATTAGGAGAATTAACTTTTAAAAATCAAATATTTTAGAGTGCAATAGTTCAAATCTTTTTTGAGGGAAAATATCTATAAAGATCAAACCAACAATAAAAAACTTTATTTTCCTCAAAACATTTTTTACGACTAATTTTACATTAGTCCCAAATGAAAATCATAACAATCCTGAGATCTAACCCTCAAACATCTTAAGCCCCTAAAACATGGCATAAATTATTGAAAAGAAAAGGAAGAAAGAAGCTATGTTCATGCACAAGTATCGTGCACTGATTACCACAAAGAAGCTGCAGTAAATGCACGCTGAACCACTACAAATATATTTTCGGGTATTATGTCGCGCTGCCTACATACCAAAAAACTCCGGTCTTCCTCCAAGCAGCATTGAAAGACAACTCTAAAAAATCAATGATTGATGTGAGTTCCGAACATGAATCTAAGTCAATGCCCCCTTCAAAATGACTAGGGAGAAGCCAGGGATAGAGAATGGGAGAATAAAAAAGAAAGCCAAATATAAAGCGAGTGCGAACAAGAGAAAGGTAAGGCATTATACCTCCGTGATCGCCGCCGGTGCCTCCGACACTTCGTCGGCGGGTGAATCTATCTCCATCGAAGTGATCTAACGAAAGAATAGGGTTCCGGAACTTGACGATACGGACCTGGGTGGGGAGATATCTTCTCTGTCTTCACTGCGGCAGAAACCCAGCAGGGCTGTGAGCACAGTGATGGTCCAGTGTAAATGAGTCATAGCAAAATAATGCCCGGCAAAAGTTCGATGGAAGCCGATTTGTTCACCGAATTCTTTTATAATTAAAGTTTTGGGCAGCTCAATTTGATCTATTGGTTATTGGTAGAGAGTTGATTATCAACTTAATTATCAACTAAAATTTTATTTAGTATAGATTTTTTTTAGTATAAAAATTTTTTAAATTAATTTTTTTATTAAGAAGCTGTATTAGAAAACAGTTAAAAAGTGGTCCTAAACGAAGCCTAAAAGATCTTGAATTTCAATCTTATATATATTAAGTCTGTATGAGTTTGTCTTAATTGACTTAAATATCTCTAAAAAATTAAACTTTTATTAGTAGTGTCAAGGAGTTTCAAATTTGAGTTAAAATTGATCATCTTTGAAACTCAAATTTAATCCATATAATAAATAGGTGAAAAAAAAGATGAATTTGAATCCGAACCGCTGACAATCCAGATTCATCTGAATCTAATTCAAAAACTTATTTTTTATTAAGGCTTTATTTGGGGCAACTTTCTTACTGCTTCTTAAAGCAGTTTTTTTGTAAGCAACAGTAAGAAAACCGTTCCAAACAAAACCTAAACCATGAAATAATAAAAAATAACTTGATACAAGGAAATGTGATAGTAAAATTTAGGAACTTTGAACAATTTTGTATTTACACTCATAAATACTAATATATTTTAAGTGTGTTTTATATTACTGCTTTTTAAACGAGTTGGTTCATGAGCTAATGAGTCGAATCAGGTTGACTCAAACTTGACTCGTTAGCTCATCAAACACAACTCACGAGCCATTCATCGCGCTAAGCCTAAGCGAATCACAAATAGGCTTCACTCACTTACACCTCTGATTGTGTGTAAATTATTTCGTCTTCGCCGTTGCCTTCTAGCTGTTTTAGTGATTATAACCTTTAGGCTAGGTTATTGATGTTATCATCAAAGAATGTTTTTCTTGTACAATTATTTTGAAATTATTGGTCAGGCTTTGAGTGAGGGCTTCCCTTTCTTTATGTAGAATGGGTTATGTGTTAATTGTTTCATTTTCCCCATTATACAATAAATGTTCAGTTAAAGATTCTTAATTATTTTACAAAAGCCCTTATGCAAGCTTATAGATGTTGTAATCAGTGAATGTTCTTTCACATAACCGCTTTGGAATTAGTTAGGTTTTCAGCTCAATTGGGGCTTCCATTCATTTGCTAGCTGCTTCATTTTAACTGTTAGAATGAGGATTCTAGATTACTTTATGAAAGCCAATATGATATAAGTTATTTTAATAAGTGAATTTTAGTGTATAAAAAGTATCAAATTTTTTTTTTTATTTTTTTTTTTCTGAAAATCTTGTACTAGGTTGACTTTGTTCATGAACATAATGAACATATTTATATTTACTGAAATACTTATTTTGAGTATTTATGTAGAAACTCGTTCAAATAAAGTATCATTTTCTAAGCTGAATAAGTTACTCATCCGTAAGCTGGATACGGCTCGTTTATAAGCTCAATAAGGCTCGAGATGATTGTTTGTTAATGGATTCAATAAGACTCATTTGATGAGCTAAAGAACAACTCAATAGTAGAGCTCATTAATATCAACTATATTTATTAATCAACTTACTTATCAACTTCTGACTTCTATAACACAATCATCAGGCCATTGTAGTTACAATATCCTTGTCAATTAGAACATCTTAGCTGCCTCAAGACAGGCAACCCCTTTCAACTTCGAGTTGAAGGATTTCTTCTTGGATAGAACCAACTGTCTGTAGATAAAGTGCTTGAGATTGTAGTAGACTTCCCCAGAGGATGAAAACTTTACCTTAAGTTTGGAACAGTATATCAACAATATAAGTGGACACAATCACTGCAAAGTTGTTTGGAAGTGGTCAACCAAAGGTGGCCTTGTAGAAGGGTAGGTTATCAATTCTGTTAAAGTCGAAGTAAATGGAGTCATCTTTCCACTTAAGAACCCAAATGATGTGAAACATATATGGAAACAGGAATTGCTTAAGAATTAATAACAAGTTGTTTAACTTTGCTAATTTTATACTTAGGGGCTGTTTGGTTGACTGAAAAGGAAATGCAGTGTAAAGTAAATGCAATGTAAAGTAAATGTATTGTATTCCGAATACGTTGAGATTGTTTGGTTGTCTGCAAAATAAACACAGGAGAACTGTTTCCCTTGTTTGGTTAGGAAGATCCAGAGTAAAGTAAAAGTTATTTTTTTTTTTAATAATTTGATAGAAACCATGGATATTCATGCAGCCATCTCTTAGTATTTTCATCAAAACCTCTAAAAAATTTTCTATTCTATTTGAGGCAGCTATAACTTTAATAAAGATGACTATAAAACTACTATGATAAAAGTAACTTTTAAAAAATAATTTACTATTACTAAGACTTCGTTTAGGACTACTTTTTATTATTTTTTATAATAATTTTTTAGTATAAAAATTATAATTTTTGTATTAAAAAGCTGTTTTAGAAAGTAGTTACAAAGATGTCCCAAAATGAAAACTTATTTTTTTTATAAGCAATTAAAAACCAATGTTTAAATAATTAAATATAATAAATTAAGTTATGCAAATATAAATCATGCTGACTTTATGCATGTCTATTTGATAAATAGATAATTAAGTTAATAATATTATATTACTGATTAATATTATATAATTAGTATGGGCACAAAACTCGTCTCTACGAAGGCCACTGCGCCTAACTCGTCTCTAAGAAGACCGCCGGCCGCCGCCTCCGACAAGAGCAGCTCAAAAAATTCGACATTCTTCCATCGCGTGGAAGACACAGCCGAACCACAAATGCATTGAAGCTCGGATCGAATCCAATGAAAGCAGAGCAATAACAGAGCAAAACAGAGACTCCGTAGACCGCCGCCATATCAATCCCGCGAATCGGCTTTCCTTCCGGATTCCGATCATTTATCTTCCGCAGAACAGGATTAATCAGCTTTTGAATAAGCCAGGCTTGTACCGCGATGAAGAGGATTCGAAAAGCGGCGTTAATGGCGGATAAGCTGATTCAGCCATAGAGGGCGACGACGAAGCAAATTAGGCAAGTGCAGAGGAGATCGTCGGCAATGGCAGTGCGGACGGCGAGGAATCCGATTTCGGATTTGTGGATTTTTATCCTTAAGTGGGCTACTGTATTTATTCTAGGTCTACTATTATTTGTCGTAAACGTCAACAGTGAGATTTGAGTTTTTGAGATTAACGAGCATGATACCTTGATAAGCAAGGCGCTGCTAATGATGTCGAGGCGAGACAACAATTCAAAACATAAATCCCTTTTCTGTTTTTTTTTTTAAATCTCTCTCTCTCTCTCTCTCTCTCTCTCTCTCTCTCTCTCTCTCTCTCTTTCTCTGATTTTTTTTTTCTTTTTTTTGCTTTTCTTTATATTTTTTTTGCTAATAATAATAATATCAATAATAGATTTAGAAAGAGATTATGCTAGAGAGATAAACAAAACTCTCATATTATGCATAGAGAGTAGGAAGGTTAATGTTTTGCTTAGGTGAGGAGGAAGAGTTGGTTGAGGTCTTCTCTTACTGTGTGAAGGGGAATGGAGATGGTTTGATGTAGCAGGTTTGGAATTAGAGGGATGTGGGCTTTTTGGAAGTGGTTGGAGATGTGCTTGTTTGCTGGAAGTGCAGATATGGCCTGCTTGAGGAGATGGGGCTTCTTTGTGTAAAGCAGAGGAGATGGGGCTTCTTTGCATGAAGCAGAGGAGGGAGCTGTGTGAGTTCGGGTAGGAGAGCAGAGGGGACATGCGGGTGGAAGAGGATAGGGGGCTGCTGTAGCTTCACGTGAGGGTGTAGTGGCTTGCGGCTTGCTGGTATTGGCTGCTTGGTCGCATGGAGAAGAGTGAAGCTGGGTCGGTTGCCGTTTGGGAGACGGCGAGGGATACTGAGACGGCGGCGATGGAGATGGACGGAGCTGTGCGGTTGATGACGGTGAAGGAGAAGAGGATTCCGGCGACGGCGGATATGACGCCGGTGACGGCGATTCTGATGTGATCGCCGGAGCAGCGGAGGATTGTTTTGGGATCCATTTCGAGGGCGACAACGAAGAGGTAGAAAGCGAAGGCGATTGAGCTGATGTGGGCGATCGACTTCGTTCATCCATGCGAGAGCGACGGTCTGTCGCTCCTTCCTTTCCTTCGTTGTTGTTCGACTTCGGCTCGCTGTTCGACTTCGCTCTTCGCTGGATGGCACGAGGCGAAGAATTTCAAACCCGCTCATTTTGAGCGACTTTCAAAGTCGCGGGATCCGCCTCTCAAAATACACCCCTAATACATTTGAGGTTTTTGTTTTGTTCCACTCAAAATTAACCAAACAGGAAAATTTAGTAAATACATGTATTTGTTTTACTTTACCCTCCTAATTCAGGCAACCAAACAGCCCCTTAGTGTTTCACCAGATTAGATTCTCGAATTTCTTAGTTGTAGTTGTGCTTTGGCATGCGGTTACAAGAAAGATTAACATGACAATTTAAAATAACAATGAAGTTATAGTAAAACTAAAGGCATAAACAACAGGAATCTACCGTTTAACAAATAGAAATTTCACATTGAGTTCCCTCACCTTTGCTCTTTGAGGTGGTTTTAATAGAAGAATAATTTTAGCAAATTTAGAAATGCCATCAAAAGACAAAACAACTACAGTATTGCCCAACGAGAAGTTAACGGGAGGGGAAGAAATTGGTGGATGTCTGATAACTCGCAACTTTCTGGAGATTTGGTGTTCCTCGATGGCAGACGTCAAGGTAAAAATGATTTGGTCAACGTAGTCGTCGACGGTGTCGCCGATCTCCAAATTGAGGTTGATGAAGGAAGGCTGAAGGATATCTACTCTTCCTTGAAAATCATACACGAATCCATGATCGTGTTTGGGATCGGCCATTCATGAGGAAGTAGGCTAAGTGTTGGTGTATTTTCTTCCTTGAGAGGTATGTGAAGCAAGGGAGAAAGAGAGATAAAGGAAAGGGTGGCAAGGGGTTCAGCCAAGACTAGGGAGGAGCTGTGGAGTTAGGGATTTAGGTAGTAGGAGAAGTCAAGAGGAGAGGAGGGAATTAATTCTTTGATTAATTAACCTAGAGTAGCAATTAATATTGGAATTAATTTGAGAGGGAAGGAGGGAGAATTTGAATTCAAATTCTCTAATTGGTGGAGGGATTTTGGGGGGAGGTTGGGTTTTATTTGGAAAATTTTAAGTGGAGGAGAGAGAGAGAGAGAGAGAGAGAGAGAGAGAGAGAGAGAGAGAGAGAGAGAGAGAGGGAAGTGAGGGGGGCCGGCCAAGATAAAGGGAAGGAGGGGTTGTACACATTAAATGAATGTGTCTAGATGCAATTAATGTTGGAATTAGATTTAATTCCAAGTTAATTTCAATTGGGAGAAATTTGAGGGGCTTCCTAAAATAGATTAACTAATTAGGAAAAGTTTTGAATTTCAATATCATTTGAATCCAAATTAATTGCTTTGGCCAACAGGTGTGGGGGAAAAAGGGAAGGTTGGCCGGCAATTGGGGATGGGAAAGGGTGTATAGCTGGCGGTATAGGGAGGAGGAAGGGGAAATAAGAAAATAAAATGGATATGAACCGCGAGCCCGACCTCTACCGGCGGCTAACGGGTGTTGCTTGGCCTTCTCTAGGGTTCTCTCTTCTCTCAAGAGCTCACAAGAAAACAAAGAACCAAAGGCTAAAATTTTCATTAATCAATCATTAACCTTATACAATAGTAAAAGCCTCTATATATAAGCCTTAAAATAAAAGAGAAGCAAAAGACTAAAATGCCTTTTGAGCTACATCATGAACTAAATATCACGGGTGTACAATAGTAAACCACAAATAAATAAAAAATAAATACATAAATGCATCATAAATAAAGACTTTGAATCGTAGCCGTCGATCTACGATTCCTCTGATGATAGACGCGTCGAAATCTCCTGCTGATGTCATCATCACCAACACTCTCAATCAATTTATTGTGGCAATGCTTCAGCTTTTGTCAATTATCACAAGGATGTTGGAGATGATCCTCTGGCTTATGGAAAAAAAATGGCATCTGAGTTATTTTTCTAAAAGGTGGCAAAGAAGCTGATGTTCTAGAACCGCAAACGATAGCTAGCTGAAGACTATCAAGAATCAAGATCAAATAATTGTGAGATATGTGATCTGGCTCTAGAAGAGAACATGCAATTAGGTCAATTCAGTGGCAAATAATACTTAGCTATTTGAATCAATCATAGATATGGGTTGTGTTCATCATTTATGCTAGGAAATACTTGAAAATCTCATATAAACACTAACAATATTGATGAAACAAGGAGAAGAACTCCACAAACTCAATTGAAAACCATATAAAACAGTAGTTTTATTGCAAGAATCAAACAAACGAAAGAAAATAGCAAGATACAATTGATCCTCAATTTGAGAGGAGGATTTATCTCTCCCAAGACGCCAATAGAGCTCAAAGCACCAAACTTCAAAAATAATCACAATAATTTGCATAATCCTAACCCTAACCCCCTCACCCTACTTAAAGCATACAATCACCTCCATTTAAAATAAATAAATAATTCAATCATCTCCTTAGGTCTAGCAGCCCCCCTCTCCACTCCTAATTGGTTTGGGTGGGACCCACCCAAATGATTGGGCGGCAAAATCAAGAAGGCAGACCGTAATCCGCCTATTGTAGACTTGAACCGTCCGATCCAATCAGTGGCGTATCCAACCCTTTTTTTAGAGTCAGCAAACTCGATATATATAAAAAATAAATATCAAAGAATATAATATATATTTTACTAGCAAAATTCAAAGCAAAACATTATATTTCATCATAATTTATGAATTAAAAAGAAAATTACAAAATTTGCATTCTACTTTACATTTTCCTGAAGTTACATATCAATAATTGCGTAGAATAAATCAACTCAATAATAATGAAAGTTTATAATTTTTGCATATTTTTGTATTGACCGTCCATAAGCGTTAAATTTAGAATCCATATTTGAAATTTTAATTTCAAAAGCATTACAAAAACATGATACTCTTGAAGTGATCTCAAATAAATGTTTTACTTGTCAATGATTTTTTATAACATCCAAATATAGTTGGAGTTAATAAGCGAAACAATGAATATAGAATGCATGAGGATTATTTTTAAAAATGAGTGCTTTCAAACCATTAAATTCCTATTACTTTGTAAATGCTCCATCGTAACCTTAACCATGTATTCTATGTATGTTTAATGAATGTTTTGCAAGAAGAACTTCAACTGATGCCTTGAGGCTACTGCATTTGTTGAAGAAACATGACTAATACCTATGAACATCTCAATTACTTTGTCCAACTTATCTACGTATTTCACCGCAATAGATAATTGTTCGTTTGTAGATACATCGCGAGATTAATCAGCTAGAATGGTGAAGTACGAATCACCAATATCATTCATGATTACAGTCAATGTCTTTACAGCAATAAAACAACAAATTTCTTTTTAAACTTTTGGTGCAATCAATTTTAACTTAACACTTGCATTTTCAAATGTAACTTTTCTGACATCTTCATTATGATTTGCAAGAAAATGAAATAGTTTTATATAATTCCCTTGAGTATCGCATCATGTTAACTGCAGTTATTGATTGTGTTCAATTTCTTATTCGCCAAAGGCTAGCGCTCCATGGGCATAATAAATCATCTAGCTCCAATAATCAAGGGAATTATATAGAATTATTTTAGTTTCTTCCAAATCATAATGAAGATGTAAAAAAAATTACATTAGAAAATGCAAGTACTAAGTTAAAATTGATTGCACCAAAAGTTCAAAAAGAAATTTGTAGTTCTATCGTTGTAGAGATATTGATTATAATCATGAATGATATTGATGATTCCTACTTCATCATTCTAGTTGATGAATCCAGCGATGTGTCTACAAAATAACAATTAACTGTTGTGGTAAAATATGTAAATAAGTTGGGTCAAGTAATTGATAAGTTCATATGTATCAGTCATGTTTCTTTAATAAATGCAGTAGCAATCAAGACATCAGTTGAAGCTTTTCTTGCAAAACAATTATCAAGTATACATAGAATATGGGGTCAAAGTTACGATGGAGCATCTAACATGTGAGGAGAGTTTAATGGTTTGAAATCACTCATTTTAAAAGATAATCTTCATGCATTATATATTCATTGTTTCGCTCATCAACTCCAACTATGTTTGGTGACTGTTGCAAAAAATCATTTACAAGTAAAGCATTTATTCGAGACCACTACAAAAAATGTCACATTTTTGTAATATTTTTGAAATTGAAGTTCCAAATATGAATTCTAAATTTAAGGCTCGTGGACGGTCAATACGAAAATGTGCAGAAATTACAAACTTTCATCATTAATTTAGTTGATTTATTCTACGCAGTTATTGATATACAACTTCAGTAAGATGCAAAGTTGAATGCAAAATTTGTACTTTTCTTTTTAATTTCATAAATTATGATGAAATATAATGCTTTGCTTTGAATTTTGCTAGTGAAATATATATATATATATATATTTGTATTTATTTTTTATATATATCGAGTTTGCTAACCCTTTAAAAAAGGGTTGAATATGCCACTGCATATAAGGAAACAAAGAGAAGCATCAGCCATCAAGAAAAGGAAATAGAGCAAGTGTAGTAGGTAGGAGTCAAAATAAGCAAAATTACCTTCAATGAAGCCGAATGCGGAGGGGGGTTGCCGGCTGCGAACCAAGAAGATGACATCTTGTGATTTGCGAAAGCCAAGGCCGACAACCTCTTACAATTTGCGAAGGGGAAAGTCTGCGACCTCTTGCGATTAGGGAAGGGCCTGATCTTGCGAGTTGAGAACGACAGAACAAGGGATGGAGAGGGAATGATTCTGTGAAGGGAGAGTCGAGATGGGCAAAACTGGGCTGGCTGGGCGGGAATAATAAATTTAGGGCAAAAAAGTTTTTTTTGAGGGGGGGAGTGGGGGCAAAATTCTAAAAACGTCCCCCTTATTGAATTTTTTTTTTTCAGGGTGGGCATGCCCACCCGCAGCTGTCCATGGATCCGCCTATGAGTCCAATAGGCGCCGGTCTAACAATTTAAAACTCAATTATTGTTGCTCATGCAAAATGATGCATGTGGGATATGATACCTGTTTTGTAAAGTCAAACAAACAAAAAGTTTCCGCAGAAAAAAAAAAAAAAAAAGAAAGGTTCAATAGCAATGAAGTAAAGTTTTAAATCTAATTAACGGGGTTTATAAAAAAGCATAGTCTTCTACATAAACAAATAACTTACCAGAATTTAGCATGTTAACTGAATGATTTTCCTCCATTTCCAAACATGCCAATCAAGCTTTCTATTTTTTAAAGTGCATACCGTAAAATGCACTGAATTAACAGCTTCAACAAAATGTTTCTTCAAAGCTCCCACTGTTTCCTCATTTTTGCTTTCATTCAATAGCTCATATGCTCTCCAGTCTTCCATTCAACCATCATAACCTAGAACAGTAACTGAGAGCCATATGATAGCGATTGTAGATGTACAAGATAGACCACCCTGAGCCATCACAGTTTGGAATACTCAGACCAATATAACACATCTTTGAAATTCTTTTCTTGTTAAAACCGTGTACCTGAGGTCTGAAAATGAGTTGATACACGCAGTTTTACCCTGCCTTATACAAAAATTATTTAAGTGAAATTATCCTATCATATCATGCTAAAATTATTTAGTTGCAGCCTCACACAGCTTCAAAGGCCTGATATGAAGGCTAAAATTGAAGTATTTTGTGCCATATATTCCAAGGGGGCATTCTTAGTCTGAATTCTGCTTGGCCAATCAGTCCCAACAGAAAATTTGCAAATATGCCTTTAGCCCCACATTTAATGCATTCGAGCAAGTCTAACATGGCCGAAATAAGATCTTCCTTTTCCTCATAAGTTACTTTCCTGAGCTCATCATATCATAGCATCATCAATGATAGTTCAAAGAAACACCAAAAGGGGACTTACCCTTGAATAAAATTCTGCCAAATCTGACCATCCATGGAGTTTCTCTCATTCTAACTGCAAGATATACTGACTGCTTATGCAAACAATATTTCTTCCCAATAAATCCAAAAAGTTTAACAGAAATCCTTTAAAGCTTGCATCTCAATCAGGTGCATCTCCACCAACCAAATCATCAAGTAATTCAATTGCCTTTTTAAGTTTCCTCTCTCTGCATGCTGACCCAGCCAGTGCCAACCAAGTCCCAGTCTCAGGCACGAACCCCATCTCCGCTAACCCGAACAATGCAACTGTGGCATCTACCAGCCTTTCAACCTCGCAGAGCAAGAGCAACAACTTGTTTGAAGCTGCATAATGAGGCAGAACCCGTCTTCCAAGCATTAAACCGAGCAATCCAACCGCTCTATCGACCTCGCCATTTCCAAGCAAGCAATTCATCACAATCCTATAGCTTGCAACATTTAGTCGAACACCTTCATGAGGCAATCCCTCTAGCATCGCCATTGCCTCTCCAACTCTCCCTCCCCTGCACAATCCTTCAATCAACACATTGTATGTAACTACATCAGCTTCGCATCCGCTATCTCTCATCTCTGTCACTAATTCAATCCCCTCATCAATTTTTCCAGCCCTACAAAGACAATTTATCAATGTTGTGTAGCACACAGCATCAGTCTCCAGCCCAACACTCTGCATCTCATTAAAAACTTGTTTTGCCTCCTCCAGCCTTCCTTCCCTGCAGAAACCATTCATCAGCGTGGAGTAATTGAAGTTATTTGGCTCACAGTTATTGTTCCTCATGAAACCCAATATTGTCCTCGCCTTCTCCACACTTTCGTGCCGGCAAAACCCATCAATCAACAAATTATATGTAAGTGGATCAGGCACGATGTGGTCTTTCTCAATCATTTCCTCGAACAGTTGGAAGGCATCCTTGAGACGTCCCTCAGAGCATAACCCACCGATGAGTGTTGAGTAAGTTATCAAATTGGGGGTAGAGGACTTCGATTGACGCATTTCTTCGATCAAATGGAAGGCAGAGGCGAGGTCACCCGCACGGCAGTGGAGCTTAACAAGGATGTTAAGCGTGCAAGTATTGAGCTCTAGCATTAACTTGGTTTTGGCATCAAAAAGGAGTTTTTCTATGAGATCAATGCGGCCTGCTTCGACCAGGAGGTTAAGGCAGGTGCTAAGAGCTTTATTAGATGGCTTCGTGCGAGTGATGGGGAGAATGAGGTGGAAGGCTTCGAGGATTTTTTCATGAAGAGAGGAGCGGGAGAACATGGGCATGAGGGAGATGAGGAGGGATTCATGGAATCGACAGGGTTCGGAAGCGGCGCGACGGAGAACGGCGTCGACGGCGGGGAAGAGGCGAGCGCGAGCGAGACGGACGAGGAGGGCGGCGTAAGTGGAGTGGTTGTGGGAGAAGCCTGGTTGGGTGGCGATGGAGTTGAAGAGGTCGAGTGACTGCTGAGGATCGGGTTGCCGGGTGATTAGGCGAACGGCGTCGGCGTGTGAAATAAAGCGAGAGCGGCGGACTCTGGTGGCCGAGTCTGCCGAATTCGGCGACGGCGGCGGCAAAGATGGATGCCGGGAGGTGGGTTTAAGGTATTGGAGAGGGGAAATCCATGGAAGAGAGGGTGACGAAGATGACGACGATGATGGAGCGAAGGAGGGTTTGCGACGAAGAGAATGAGATGCCATAGGATGATGGGAATGAGCGGTATTGCTGTAACCAGTTTTGGAGCAAGGCATCTCGTGGGATTTGAAAGCTTTCATAAAGTATTCTGAAGTACGTTCTCAAACGCAGTATTTTGGATGCTTTCTCTACTTATTTTTAAGCCGTTCTTTTATCGAGTTAGGTCTCTTTTGAGACTGTTTTCTTATTACTTTTTAAATTAATTTTTTATATAAATTTTTTAAATTTTTATTAAAAATATGATTTAAAAAAGTAGGCAGTAAGTCATCATAAATAAAGTCTTAATTAACACTGGCACCTTCCGCCTGAGTAGAAATTATTCGGTGCGGATATTAGACTGTCCGGAGATCAATCAAATTGTGTCACATCATGCGGTACACAACACTATCAAACACCAATACCGAATACGCCGTCCGATGTTCACATCGAATAATTTTTCCGACATAAGCCCACCTCAACCTAATCGTTGGGATATGTTAACTGAGTTATTTTTTGTAACTTCTCTTTCCACACAATAATCTGTTTAGTGTCTAAAATTAGAAGAGAATGCAATGACATTTTTAAAGATGATAATATTTCTAACTCCTCATCTATTGTACATAGAGTGAAATTTCAATTGAGTTACAGTAATGCATAATAAAATCATCCGATAAGTGCTTCTAGATTAAGTTTCCTCAATAGTTGCACAGTGCTATAAAAAATTCACAAATTTATTAAAGCATAATTATCTCCTATTTATACCCCATTTTGACCAAATTTCTGAACTTAAAAGTGTTAATCACTCTTATATTAGATGATTTTAATTGATGATCAAAGAAATTGATAAATAAGAGTTTTAAATGCGTTTCTAATATGTTGTCAAAGAAGATATATTTTCCTTGTATTTATTGAATAACCAAATTATCGGAAAGATTGATGGAAGTTAATCGACAAATAGTTTTTATAATATAATATAGAATTATGTATAGTCAAAAATTTGAAATTTATTAGATTATATATATATTCATCAAACACTTTTACAATTTACATGAATCCTTTTTCTCCATTGTGTTCTATTAAAGGTCAAATTCTCGTTTAAATCTAATAAAAGAAAGGTCATTCCTAATATTTTCTAACCAAGTCTGTTTAGGTCTGCCTCTACCTTTCTTAAAGTTTAATTTGACCTTTATATAAAGTGTTTGATATATATATATATATACAATGAAATATTGTGTATGGCTAAATTTATTTTGAACAACTTTAGAAGCTCAATAGCTCATCCTCTCAACCCTTCTCTTCTGCTTTAATCCAAGTTGATTTAGAATGAACTTACACTAAAATTTTATTTGGGACAACTTTTTTAATACTTTATAAAATAGCTTTTTAGTCAAAATTTTTCTTGAACTAGAATTTTTTGTACTAATAAACTATTTTAGAAAGCAATGAAAAAGTTGTCCCAAACGAAGCATAATACTAGATAATAAATCTAGTTGGATATTTCAAAAAGCTAAACCCCAAGACAAAGTACAATTGTAGGGAAGGGGACATGATCAATAGAACCTGGTTAGATTCGGGCTAGGATAGTGGCTCCCATGCTAACCAGTTCCAAATAGATTTGATCATGTTGGACGCATTATCCCACTTAGTGATTGATTCGCTAGTTCACACAAATGAAGATGAATTTAAACTTCTCTATCATAAAATTTAAAACCTGAAAAAGATTTAAATTTGTTAGACAAATTATCTGCCCTTTTAGATTCTAATCTTTAAAAGATAAAATTTCAATCACTGATATTGAATTCTTCTCCAACCTCCATAATAAAAATTACTCTTTAAAAAACATTAATTTCTATAGTTATTCCTTCCCTCATGATATAGTTAAAAAAGGTTACGTTGGTCATCAAGAATGAATCTTTTGTGTTCAGTGATTTTTTAAAGCTTACAAGCAATCTAATAGGCAGTGAAGTCAAGTCAGGTCATTCTAGATATTCAACTTCCAAGACAAAGCAAACTTCCCAATATCTCAAAGAATACACAAAGAAAACAAGTTTAATTTATTTTTAGGATACAACAAGAGGAGAATTGAAGAATAAAATTTATAATTGGAATTTCAGAAATTACTATTGTTGGACAGTTACAAAGCTTCATCATTTTCAAAGTAACAAACAGCTCATATATACTTCAGCATATTAACAGGAACAAATAAAAAAAAGGCTTCAAGCATGTACCGAACAACTATTCCCTGTCAGGTTGCCCAATAATTTGATCCCTGAGATCTGCAATTTTTGCAAAAAAATCCTCCCTGTTTTTCTGCAAACACCAACAGATCAGATCAAACTTGCTCACATGAAAACTCAATGAAAATACTTTAACAAAATTACCTTAAATATGAGATACTTGTAGCTAAACCAGGCTGTGTAACTAATGCCAACCAATTCCAGCAATTTTGGAAACTAAGATTGTGTATTTAGGACAACAAGTGTGAGATTGATTGGTAAAATAATCAATGAAGGTTCAGTAATTGTATATCATCGAATCATAAGCGAGATAGCATACCAGAGGAATGGAATCAATTGCACCAACAATGGCTGATGTTATCCACAGAGCAAGCAGAGCGCCAGCCCCGTACAGGAGGAGGTAGTAAGAGTCCGGAGAATCCAGCTAAATTAATGCAAACAAGAATGATTGAGGCCTTGAGGGAGTTAACTTATTGGTCCAAAAATAACATGATAAAAGTTATCTGCGTTCTTCTATTTCTAAACAATTCAGAAGGCACCGGATAGGGGGGAAAAAAAAGACGAGCTATATAGATTTAGTCATAAGTCAGCTTTAGCAGGCGTTTTGAGAATTTTATTATGTTTTTTGTTGCTTGAATATATAATTTTATAAAGAGGAGGGCGGTGTGTTATGCTTGTATCAAAATAATTAGTGTTATGATTCTTGACAATTCAATTATGGTTGATATGTCATCAAAAATTTATCTTGATCGGGAATGAATCTCGAGGCAAAATCAAGTTGGAAATTTCCGAAATTAAATATGGGGCCATATGAACTCCGATTTCAGCAAACTTGCATTCAAACTGAACGTCTCGAAAATACGAACCCAACGACACTAAATTTGACTCAATCCGAGCCCAAATTAGTACAACGAAGACCCGAAGCGCATTTGGAAAGTTCAAACCGTAAGTTGGATGACCAAATGATTTCCAAAAGTCACATGCTTATAGTCGAATCGAGCGGCTAGATGAGATGAATCCAACAAGCTCAAGATCGCCAAAGTCTGAAATCATTATGACATTCAAATTCCCAATAAACAGTTCACGATTAAGTGAATCAACATCGGCCGTCTATTCAAACCACTCCCAACTTACCCTTAATCTTCATCCTATTTATTGGTCATGCCACTCTCAGAAAACTATAACTAAACCCCTCATTTCTCATTGAAAGGGAAACAAGAAAGAAAGAGAAAGAAGCTAGAGTTCTCTTGCTACCAGATTCCTCCTCGACCACCGCTGAACTTGCGTCTGGTCGCCGACTGCTGCCGGACTTCCTCTTGGCCGCCAAATGACGCCAAATTTCTGTTCAACCACCGAATGTAGCCGAACTTCCTCCCGACTACCAACTAACACTATATTTCTATTCAACCACCGAACGTCGCTGACGTTGTCGGACTTCCGTCCGATCTCTATTCATCACAATATTTCAACCCGATAGTTAATTGTTGTAATCTGATCGTCCTCAATAGGACGGATCAATCATTTATAATATATTAAAAAAAATTAGTGGATTCATTTCAATTGGGTGTGGCCCGATAATTTTTCCAGATTTTTCACGTAAAAATTTCGGTGTTTATTTTTCCCTTGTTTATGTGCTGGATATTCGTATAACACTAGGTCGAAAACATCTAACTCTATCGCAGCGTATATTCTAGCCCGCAACAATAGTGAAATATCCATCAGTCGCAACATAACGTAGCCATTATTAGGGTAACCTATATAAAATTTTAAAGTTTTTTTTTTCTTCCCTCTTTATATTTGAATTGGATTTCATCTATTTTTCAACATTTTAAACCTATCCCCGGCATGCAATCAGAAGGAGAATATCATATGCCGCCCTGATGATATTTCCACCAAAAGAAGACTTAGACACAATTGTTAAGCTAAGCTAGGTAAGTCTTAGCACCAAAACTAAGAGATGGTTCTCCTTTCTTTGGATAATAGCTAAAAAACTTGAAGATGTAGAAAACAAATGTTAAGAATGAAAAATCCTCACCCCAAGACTTCTTTAGGTCAGCGAACCTAGAACAGATATATATCGAACCCCATAACTGATAAATATCAATGGCTAATAACTCTATTATTTAGTATGAAAGCCCCGGATGAACTTGTCAGGTACATCTCACTTTGAATAATGCTGTGTATTGGATACTAAAAACAAAAGCTTTGATGATTAATGGGAACTTTCAATATCTCAACAGATTAAGGAACATGAACTTGCAGAGTTCTATACATGGAAGAATCATTCAGGCCAAGATAATGGGCATTGAGACTTTGAGAGCTTGGGGCCAAACTTAACGATGCTGAATGTTCTAATGTTCTGTATATCCTTGACTTGCAATTTGATTTCAATCGGGAGATTGACAAAGCTACTCAGTGGCAACAGTTATTTTTGCTTCAAGTGTGACATATTTTGTCTTCTGATTTTTAAGAGGATTGTATTGGCATGACCAAAAGGACCAAAAGGCCTATATGGATCTACTCGATATGCACTAATGCAATCATAAGCAATTAGTTTGAACTTCCAAAATTTACTCATTTGAATTGTTCCTTTGCTAATATCAATTTGCGCAAGCGAGATATGGCCTGGAAAACATCTAATGACAATTATATTTCCGCGGCGCTTCTTCTTACAAATTCACAAAACTAAGCTCACCTTGAGATTCAGTTTACTCAAGAACTCCACGATCTCAATCTTTTCTCCAACACTCACGGCTTCATCAGCTGGAACAGGTTCACTCAAGAAATCCCCGCTCTCGCTCTGCCCTACAACGTTCGCGGCTTCATTAACTGGAACAGCATCGAAGGAAGCTTCCCCCACTTTAGACGACACAGGCTCTTCCAATTTCTCCGACACAAAAGTCAATGTTTCCTCTGAGTCCACAGCTCCAGGGCATCGTAATTCTGAGGCAAGAAAAAGGAAATTAGGGTTTTTGCTCGAAGTACCCTGAAAGCATCGTAAACAATGAAAGGAACGCACAACCAAAGAAATTCCTCGATTGTTCTTTCGAATATACCTGGTTTGGGGTAAGAGGAGAGAGATTTGGGCATGAATAGAAAGGGTCGAGGGCGTCCGGTCAGAGAGGAGCAAATGCGAGGGAGCAGCGACGACGGAGGACGAGAAAGCCATAAGGGAGCTCGCGGAGTGCAGCACAACTCCATCTTAACGATATCCCAGTCCTAAGGTCTGCCTCTCATAAATTTAGTGAAGGAAAACACTCAATTTAATATTAAAGGCTTTTTTATCAAGCAGTTATTTTGGATAATTTTTTTTTCTCAAAATTTATAAATTTAAATAACAAATTTTACAATGAATTCAGGGTGTATATTTAATATATATTGAACACATAGTTTCTATATTAAATTATAAAATAATAAATAATTAAAGCTAGATGTATCAAAGATATATAGTATGATGAGAATGTCATACTTGTGAAGGAGTCCAAGATTAAGAAAATATTTTTAGTTTTGAAAAAAAAATTAAATATGATTTTAATAATTAATTTATTTAAATTATATTTTTTTTTGTGATGATAATTTTAATTTTTTAATAAAATAAATAAATCTATTGGTATATCAATTAAATTGTATATAGTTAATGTTTTTATATTTTGAGCTATTACCAATTCAATTTAATGGGTCAAATTGAAACTTTTATTACGTCAGGTGCAAGGACGTAGAGGAACGTCCGGTCGGAGGCAATTTTCCGTCAAAAATTAGGTATTTGCTCGGTACAACTAGGTATTATTTGATAGTAATGAGGAATACCGTTCTTTGAAGACCAATATCGAGTTATACCGAGCTGTACCGAGAAATACCAAATTGTACCGAGTTTTTCTGGGAAAAACTCGGTACAACTTTTGTATAACTCGGTATTTGCTCGGTAAAGCCCGGTATAACTCGGTATTGGGTCTTCAAATGATGATATTCTTCGTTATTGTTTGATATTTGCTAGGTACAACTCATTTTTTGGCGGGAATTTGCCTCCGACCGGACGTTTCTCTACGTCCGGTCGGAGGACGAGGACGTAATAATTGTTCATCAAATTGGGTGTAAGGCGGTCTATATTTTGCTTATAAGATTAATAATTTATTCAATTTCAAGATATGAAAAAAATTTCTAATAGATCACTTCAAACATATAAATTAGTAGATAAACCTAATTTTAATGTATTTGTATTCAATCCTCCTAACACTTTTTCTTGTTCATGAATCATGATGGCTTTAATATCTTCACTATTGATTTGGCCTATAAACTTTTATAAAAATATCTATGCTTAATCGATGCTGATACAACAAAAAAATTTATTAAAACTTTAATAATATACTCATTTTAAGTTCATCTTAATTATAAAAAAAATAATCCTAATAATACTCAAATTAAGTTAAAATCAATTTCGAGTCATTAAGAGACTGTTTTGAGTTGTTTTAGCTTTTTATAAATGTGATTATACAATTGTTGTGAAGAAAATAAATTTTTTAAAAGTTGTTATAGAAACTAGTTTTTTTAATTAAAAAAATTTATTGAAAGGAGTGAAATAGTATTAACAAAATAAAAATTATGAGTATAATCTTTAAAAAAAAATAAAAAAAAATATTCTAAATTAAATCTAAAATTAATTAAAACAAAATTGCTTAAACTTCCGGGCAAAAACTAACCAGAAAATTCCTCGAGTAGATAAATTATTCTGTCCGGACATACATAACACTTAAATTTTTAAGATTATATATTTAATACTTAAACTTTACTATTTATATTAGCTAGCTCATTTTTACGATAGTGGTTAGTGAAATCTGATAGAAAGTGTGGTTGGTGATGACAAGAGGATGTGATGACATTGAGAGAATCTGAGATCCTATAGGTGAGGATGATGAAGGCAGAGAGAAAGAGGGAGAGAGTAGAAGATGGATTTAGATAGAATCTTTATTATCCCAGGTAGAAATACACAAATAAGAAGAGTGATGGTTCTATCCTGCATAGCTCGATCTAGAAAAGGAAAAAATGGCACAATATCTCTCTATGTATCTCTCTTTGTTTTGTCGTTTGTCCATTCCTTTCATCCATCTTCCCTCCCTGATTTACAGGACTTGGAGAGTTGCAATAGAATATGTACAAAATACATTAGTTATACTATTAATTTTTGATATAGCTCGGTTGGTTGGGACGAGTGGTGTGGCGAGCTTATGAGAAAGGATGCGGGTAAGGTGAAATCATGGGAATATAGAGATCGAGTCGACGTTAGGTATGAAGCTGGTCTTATGTCACCCTGTTGGAGCGAGAGGAGGTGAGTAATGACTTGATGTAGATCTTCGGGCTTGGTGATGATTCGGTTATGAAGGATCTCTTTTGTGGAAAAGATGTATGCATTTAGCTTGATTTTTTATAGGCCTCGCAAAGAATACTTGACTTTAACTGAGATTAAACAAAAATAAATAAATAAAAAAAAAACTTGTCCAAATGAGAAGGCATCGACAGAGGAAAAGTCATGGTGGGAGATTCATCAGATTGGTGTTGTGTAAATTAAACGAGAGTGAGAAGGGCGATGACCACAACATGTGAATGGCAAAAAAGTTTACAACAAGGGCGATGAGATCAGGCGGCATGGTGAAGTGATGATAAAAGATGTGTCATTTTTTTTTATTGATATTTTGAATCTTATGTATATTAATAATCAAATTTATGTGTTAAATATATAAATCTTAATATTTTGATTTATATATACGTAAATAGTGCAAAATATTTTTATTCCATCTTTTCTTAAGTTAGTATTGTTATGTCTCAAAAAATCGTTCTAATTAGGTGCAAATCTTGATGCTAATATGAATTGGAAACTTATGAAAATTAAAGTTGGGATCATCCAAACTCCAAATTTAGGAAACTTATAGTCAAATTGAACTTATTAATGAGACGAATCCAACGACATCAAAATCGGTCCAATCCGAGCCCTAATGGGCCCAAATCAAGAACTAAAACTTATTTGGAAGCTTAAAAGCATTAACTAGATGGCCAAATGTCATATAGTATAATCGAGAGGCTTAATGAGAGAAATACAACTAGCTCAAGATTGTTTAATTCTGACATCATTAAGACACTTAAATGCTTAATGAGCGCTCCATGATTGAGGTAATCAGTATCGGCACTCCGATGGAGTACTCTGCATTTATCCTAGATCTTCTCCATATTTATGAAATATTGCTACTCTCAAATTTTATAAATAGAACCCCTCTCCAACAAAAGAGAGGGCTTTGTCTTTTGGAAGCTTAAACACTAAACTATAAACTCAAAAGAACTCTGAGGCTTGAAGCATCTTGAAGCTGCACCCCAAACCACCATTGACAAACCTTCACCACCACTCCGCTACTGGTGGACCTTTACCTGACTATCATCGCATGAACTCTGTTGGTTGGCCATCAAGCGAGCCTTTGTCGAACTCCCATCACTAATAGTGGCCCCTCCGAGCATTTATGCCTACCTACTACAGTCCCTACGACTACTATCAATCGTCGATGATGGTCCCTTCAACCATTGTTGCCCATCAAACACAGTCCCTTTGACCTCTGTAGATTGCCGATGACGGTCCCTTCGACCATAGTACCTCCAACCTCCGTTGTCTGTCGCCAACGGTTCCAAATTTTGTCACCTGTCGCAATGACGGTCTCTTTGAACACCATTTGCCCATCGATGATGGTCCCTTCGACCACCGTTGCCTGCTAACGATGGTCCCAACGACTACAGTCCGTCCTACCTACATAAGAATGCAAATAATAATGAGAATATGAAATTATTAGTATCACTTAAATCAAAGTATTTACATTTAAATATTAAACTATAAAAACTTATAAAATGCATATAAAGATTCCGCTTGGTTAGGTTGTTCGCACGGGATGAAAATGGAGGAGGGCGACAATCTCTTCCAAACTTGAAAGGCAAACACTCAAGTGAAAAAGAAGATACGGGTTTCGTGCGTGAAAGGCAGGTCGGGGTAGA
The DNA here is from genome assembly GCA_016618105.1 of Dendrobium huoshanense. Lineage (NCBI taxonomy): Eukaryota > Viridiplantae > Streptophyta > Magnoliopsida > Asparagales > Orchidaceae > Dendrobium > Dendrobium huoshanense. The sequence continues at coordinate 37,243,849 of CM028350.1, read as the reverse complement.
CACTCCAGGGGAGAAGAATAAGGAAATTAGTGCGCGAAAGATAGGGTTAGGGTGGGGATATTCATGGAGTTGACGGAGTGTTATTTTTGAGTAAGAGAAAGATATTTGGATGGTGGATATATAAATAGCCTACATTGAATGTTAAGTAAGTAAAAAACTAAAAATAATAATTTTAGATGTTATGCATATTAAAATTATAATATTTGTAATTTAAAGCTTTTAAGAATTTAACTATGAATCGGCCACGATTAGGTTCGCCCACTTTCCAAGCTGGATTCAGGAACCGAATCTGCCTATATTTAAAAAGGTGTTCTTTTTATCATATATCAAATGCCATCGATTTTACTCCAGTCTCCAGTCATTCCGTTCGGAGTTTTCGGAGGAAGAAGTCAAGAAGACGACCGCGCCGATTCCTTATAAATCGAGGAAGGAGGTTCACCTTCCGCAAACAAAGACGCAAAGTTTCAAAAGAGCTCGGCATCTCTCTCTTACCCCTTCCATTGCCGTTCCTCTTCAACAAGATGCCTAGTATTCAGTGCGCACCGCCGCTGAGCCGCGAGGAGTACTCTTACATGGCGATGGTTGCCGATGAGGCGGAGCGATTCGACGAGATGGGACGGATCATAGAGGAGATGGTGAGGAGGACATCTTCATTGGGTGAGTTTACGGCGGATGAGCGCAACCTCATTGCCATTGCTCACAAGAAAATGGTAGATGCTCGACGCGCCTCATGGCGGAAGGTTGTCTCCGTTGAATCGCAAGAGGGGAAACTCAGCAGCGAGGTTAATCCTAAGATCGTCAAGAGTTTCCGCAAGAGGATTGAGGTTGAGCTCGACGAAATCTGTGGGGCAATCATCTCGCTGCTTGGCTCTCATCTCATCCCCTCCGCCTCAACAAGCGAGGCCAAAGTGTTTTTTCTTAAGATGAAGGGGGATTATCACCGGTACCTTGCGGAATTTAAGGTTGGCGATGGGAGGAAGCATGCTGCGTTGCGCTCGATTGCAGCGTATAAGGAGGCGGAGGTATGGATTGGGGGAAATTGGTTCATTAGGGTTCTTTTTTTTCGTTCAGCTGGATTGGTGGAGTATTCTTGTTTTTGTATTGAATCCACACCTTCGTCGCTTTCTAATAAACAAATTGGATGTGAAATTTTAAAGACCTTTCCCACTCTTCAGGCCACAAAATTAGTACTTTCAGTTAACGCTTATAGTTTAAAATTCGATACTAGTCTTGTCCTGCTTTTAGGGTTTGCATAGTTCTCTCCTAGAAAGATATCCTTCTATGCTAATAGTTGTAACTTGCCAGCTCGTTTATTTATTTATTTATTTTTTGGACAGTTAGGGGATTCGAGCCGGGTGAGATTGGGAGGAATTTCTTCCGTTGACCACTCGGCCGCAGACCCGATCTCATCTCGCTGCTTGGCTCCTCGTTTCACTAGCGTCTCTGAATTTGCTTCAACTTGTACTTACTATTTTCAACTGAGAAAAGAACTAAAAAAGCATTTGATTTTATGCTGAAGGATGCTTTTCCCGCTGCTCACCCTTTTGCAAGTTAATAAAGCTTGTGTTTTTTATCTACTTTTTATGGCTTTTCAGTTTCCTTGAAAATTAAAGTTCCTTCTGTTAAATTTTGACTATTGGTCGCAATGTCCCAGTTGCTTTCTTTCTCATTAGTTATTTGTGGAAGGCTTTAAATATTTTTTAACCTTTGTCAGTTGATAGATTAGTTATTTGTCCATATTTGTGCTTTACAGGATATTGCTCTTGTGCATCTGGCCCCAACAAATCCAGCCAGACTTGGACTTGCCCTCAACTTCTCTGTCTTCTGCTTTGAGATTCTTAATTTATCAGAGAACGCTCGCCAAATAGCTCAGCAGGTTCGCATTATTTTTAATGCAATTGTGGGTGATTTATTTAACTCAATTATTGTCCCTGAAATGTTATACGTTGGTCTGATTTGCGTTCATAATCTTTTATTTACGGTAAAGTTCTCTGTATTATTATTATTTTTTATTTTGACACTTCGGGTCCTTTCGATTGTAGTTGTGGAATTGATGTCTGTTTGTTCTTCATGATTGTTTTGACGGTTTCAGATCAATTTATAAGTTGAATATTCCGACTATTTTTACTTTTTTGCTGTTTTCTCTGATAACAGTATTTTTGTGCTCTGAATTCTATATAGGGCATGTTTCTGTTTACATTTTAGAATGTGATATTTTTTCCATCCTTCACTTTAAAGATTCAGCTCTTTATTGGTATTGGCTTCTTTTCTAACAAATCATCCACTTTCATTTCATGCTGGAAGTTGTGCTAGTAGAATGAGAGTGAGGAAGATAGTTTATTGTCTTGAATGATGGTCTACACACAATTAGAAAGTAAAATGAAGTGCATAGTAGAGTTTTACATAGTAAAGTCACACATGATTTTGTTACTTAGAAATCTTGAAAGGAATAAATCATGAGGCATAATCAGGTTAATATAGTTTTGACTAGCTATTGTCCAATATTATGAATTGGGGCCAATTCATTATTTGAAGAAGGCATCATTACATTGCCAAAGACTTAAACTTTGGTGGGGACGAAGGAAATACAAGGTTGTTGATGTGAATGACATGTGGATGTTGCGGCAATCCCTCACCTTGAAGAAGGGGGAACTAAACGACCTAGGTTCCACGATCGACTAAGGGAGGATGGGATGATTCCTTTTTTTGGAGGGTAATTGAACTAGTCAGAGTCAAGGGCGGAGCCAGCCTTTCATTTTGGGGGGCAAAATTTTCATATAAATATACTGATATTGATGTGAAACAAACAAGAATTGCAAGGAAATAATAAAATTATCATAAAGCTTGCTACTTTAAGATTAATTAGGCACAAAAGTTAATTCTAAGAATTCTCAATTGACATTTTTCTTTGGCATGCAGTCACAATTTTAGGAGAAAAAAATAACTTAAAATAATATAAGAAAAATACAATAAAGCTAAATGTGTCGTAATAAAAATTTACAGGTTAATATTTAGAGCTTTCACCTAGAGTTTCATTTCTCACTCACACTCGATGAATGACTTTAGCGGAGAGAGACTTTCAACAACCCAAATGATGCCACCAAGAGAGTTAGGACGTCGATGGTCTTGATCCACGGGAAGGTAGCCGGAGAAGGAGGCGCAGGTGGACGTCCAACGAGTTGCCACTGTTTGGATGGTCGTTGTTTGTCGATTGTCTCGGCTAGATGAAATAGTGTGTGGTCGACGTAGTCTTCTACATAATCTTAAAATTCCTAATCGGGGTTGAAGAATGACGACTGAAGGATATCAATTTGTCCTTGAGAATCGTACGCGAATTTGTGGTCGACTTCAGGATCGACCATCCATGATTATGAGAGACTTCTTTTATTGGGGATCCTTGGAGGAGCCGACGATTTGTGAAGGGAGAAGGGAGGGGAGGAACCGACGGTGGGAGATCTCGGGTAGAAAGGGAATGGGAGGGGACGACTAGAGTTTAGGGCTAGGGAGGTGGGGTGAAGAACTTAAAAATTCTGAGTATTATTTCAAAATTTTCAAAGATAGTGAAAGGGAATAATTTAAATTCCAAATTATCTCAAATTGAGCTATAGGGGCCGACAGCTTAAGAGAGAATTATGGGGGAAGTTTGATTAGGATTAAGGATTAATTGGAGAGAGAAAAGCCAAGGGGAGGGGGGGAAGTGTCTAGATTCAATGTATATGGGCCCTTTAATTTAAATGATGATTGAAATTTCATATTTTGAGGTAATTATGGGCTTTCCTAAAATAATTTTATCAATAAGGAAAATACTTTAAATTCAAATATTAATTTGAATTTAAATAGGAAACTTTCCTAATTAATAATAGGTTATTTTAGGAAGGGAATTAAAGGGAAAATTGAAGTGGAAATCAAGCATGTGGGCACTAGGGGCCGGCGGTTTGAAGACATTGGGAGGCCGGCGGCTTGGGGGCCTTGGGAGGTCGGCGGCGTGGGGTGGTGGCAAGGAGAGAGATTCTCAGTTAGAGGAGGGAAGAGGGAATGTGGTGGTGCCGTCGGGTGGGGAAGGTTGGAAGGGAAGCCGACAGGTGTAGGGAGGATTGGGGGGGGGGGGGGGGTAAGGGAGGGGGAAAAGAAAAGAAAAGCTATGAGTCTCAGACTCTTCCAAAGACTGACGGGTATTAGAATCACCTCACCTATGGTTCTCTTTCTTCTTTCAAAGCTCACAACAATGAAGGAGACAAAAGATCAAAAATTTCATTCATCAAAACATCATCCCAAATACAATAGAAGGGGCCTTATATATAGGCCTCAACATGGCAAAAGAAAAATGACTAAAATGCATATAGGGCTACAATAGCAAACTAACTACCCATAGGGTAAAATAGGAAAACTGAAACATAAAAATAAACAATACATTAAATGCATAAAAAATAAAGTCTCCTGATCGTGGCTGTCGATCTCCGATGTCTCATCTGATAAACGCGCCAAAATCTTTTGCTGATGTCCTCATCAAATATTTAAAAAAATAAAATGAAGGCATAATTCAAAACAAAATTGTGCATTTCATTATGATATATGAATTGAAAAGTATTACAAATTTATTAATATATTTTTCATTTTTTTATAATGTTGCATTATAACTTATTTGAGAATCAAATCGAACACATCTTTTTCAATTTAATGTACTAGACAATCATTGAGCCAATCATCACCATCCTACTACGCAATCGATGTTTGATAATCTTCATTTCAGAAAATGTTCTCTCTACTATGATTATAATAACTAGTAAAGTTAATGCTAAAGTAATAAGTCTGTAAACTAGATGATACAGACCATCCTTTTTGACCTTCAATTTGCTTTACAAGATCAGCAATATTGCTTAGAAATGAAAACTCATCACTAGTACACATATCAATAATATAAGTTGATAATTGACTTATAAGAGTCACAAGCTCAATTGTAAAAAAAACCACTTGGATATAACTCTGCTAGATGTATCAATTTTTTCTCTTCATAAGCAAGAAATGAATCACTTGGGTTTAAGCATGTCACATAAATAAGCAACTATGTACTAGATTTAAAAAAGCGATTATTTAGCTCTTGAAATTACATGTTGACTACAATATAAAATAGCTCAATACAATAATGATATAGGTTCATTATCTCTTCACCTCTTTGCACTGATCGACGACGAGTTTTGTATCTATTTATATTTGAAACATTAACTTGAAAAATACTACAAAAATGTGATACTTCATCTAGTAAAGCACTTCATCCATTCTCCCTTAATATTTGTAGTTGTTGTTTAGATATTTGTATCAATTTCATCGCATTTTCAATGTCCAATTTTTTTCTTTGTAATGATTGTGATAACTTATTTGTAATATCCAAGATTTTATTCATCAAATGCATTGTAAAAATAAAATAAAAAGATTCCATTATATCAATTAGAACACTTGCTTCAGTCGATTGTTGATCATGTACTCATTCTTTTTTAACAGTTTCAAGCACTTCAATTACAGAAGCATGCATTCTCATGAGACTAATTAAATTATGAAAATGTGAACTTCATTTAATATAACTAGATTTTTGTAAATTAGTCTATTGATTTAAACCTTGATCACTTATTAGGTTGCCAGCTTTAAGATGTGATAGTATTTTTTCATTTGATCTCTTAAAGGAAGCCCCAATAGTATTTATAATTCTAGAAGTAAACTCAAACATATATTTCACTTGCTAATGATTCTTCGTTACAGCTATCAAGCATAGTTGGAGTTGATGGACGAAACAATGAACATAAAATACTTGAGGATTATAATTAAGAATAAGTACTTTCAAGCCATTAAATTTCCCTCGTATATTGGATGAACATAAAATACTTGAGGATTATCATTAAGAATAAGTACTTTCAAGCCATTAAATTCCCATCGTATATTGGATGCTCCTTCATAACCTTGACCATGTATCCTATGTAAGCTCAGAGAATGTTTGACAAATATAGCTTCAACTGCTGCTTTAAGTGTAACTGCATTAGCTGAAAAAAGTATGTTTGATACTAGTAAATATTTCAATAATTTGTCCTTTCTTATTCACGTATCTCACATCAATTGTAAACTGTTCCTTTGTTGATACATCATGGATCTCAGCTATGACAATGGCGAAGTAAGAATTGCCAATGTCATTCATGATGAAAACCGATGTTTCAGCAGTCACTGTATGACAAATTTTTTTCTGAACTTTTGGTGAAATCAACTTCAATTTTGCACTAGCATTTTCAAAAGTAACCTTCTTGATTTCTTCATTGTGATCAGTAAGAAAATAAAATAACTTTAAATAATTGCCTTTGTTATTTGAATTAGATGCCTCATTGTGACCACGAAACGACAAGTCCTATCTTAGAAGAAGTCTAATACAATCAATAGCTGCACGCAATAGGGCCCAATATTCTTTCTTATTCATGACTTCTTGTCATCCTTACTGAGCCATAAAGTAGGAACACTTTGTAATTTAATATTTATCATATCTTCATATTTTTGTCGTGCTTTGTTGTGAGCACTATTATGTTCTCCAATATGAACTAATGATTTTTCTTTTTTCTTCCAATTTTTGAATCCTTTACCATCGAATGAATCACCACCACCTTGACTTTTATTTGTCTGCTCTTATTGTTTGAATAAATAATAATATAAATAAAACACAACATCTTTGTGTACACTATACTCAAACCAATTCGAATATTCTTCAAACAATTTAGAATAAAACATCTGAGCAACATTTCCTATTATTGTTTGGTGAAAACTATAATTTTTTGGTTGATAAAATCCCTCCACCAAGTGCTTGTCGAACTCTATCCCTATCATTCACATCATAACTCCAGATTGATGGTCGAAGCCCAAGGTCGATAGGCAGATTATCAAAATCAACCTCAACATGTTCTTTCTTTTTCAAATATCAATCAATCTACTGTTTGCTAGACATAGTAAAAAATAATTTAATGTGCTGAAAACTAAACACAGTAAACATTAAGGATAAGGTACCCATGTTTTAAAAAAACATTGTATCAAAAGAAGTCTTATTTTATAGTCATCTTCTCAAAAGGTCTAGATTGTTTCTTCCCATTCCAACACCGAATCTGCATTTCCGCTAAGTTGAATATGTTTCAACTTAGTATTTGAGATGGAACTTGTTCAGCCATCTTATAATTATAATTATTACCTTAAATTTTACTTCTTTCTAAGTGAGCATTCTTTCATGTTACTCAAATAGGGGAATTTTTAAGAAGGCTATCGGTAGATACACAAATCTTAAGAAAGCTAAGTGCACAAATCTATAAATAATGTATGGTATTTTGGAAAGCTGCAGTTCTATTTCATCAATCAAGGCAAGCGATCTATCAAAACTTGCAATGAATTGGAGACCTGAAGTTTCATAGATAACTGCTAAGATTTCATCAAAGTTGCACATAATATGTCATAGATTACTACTCATTAATTAAGAACTACCATAGTAATGGTATTTCATGGATAATAACAATATTTCATAGAGATGCAAACATAAAAACAATACTTATCAAAGATGATAAAAATGAAGTTAGGTTTAAAAGGGGAGGGGCAGCGGGATCTTACCGGTCAGAGCGCAACAGCCGTTTTGCGGGATGGCGAACAATACTCTTTCCCCTCGGCCTAAGAAAAGCTTCGAGCACGATTAAGCATAAAGCCAACGAGCTTCTACTTGTTTACGAAAAGCCTGTTCAAAGAAATAGAGCTGAAACAAAAATGGGGCGGCATGCTGGCGGCAGAACGGAGTGAACGATAGCCCTAGCAAGACTATTAGAGGTGAGAGGGAAAGAACCGAATAATGGAGCCTTTGGGCGAGACTCGAGAGTGAAAGCGGTGCGGAGCAAAAATGCGAGAGATGCGAGTGAAAGAACTGAATGAGGAAATCAATCGGGCATTTGGGCGGCTCCTGTGCATGAAAAAGGATGGATTATGAAAAATTAATAAATTTAGGAAGGAAAATTACCAAATTTCCCCCAGACAAAGGACAGAACCGTCCCTAATTAGAGTCGATGGACGATTGAAGGTGATTGATGCAATCCGCTTTCTGGAAGAAAGGGGATCAAGTGACTTGAACATAACATCTTAGGATGATTATGAAACATATGGAATGATGTATTGTGTTGTAATATAATTTATTTATATATTATGAGGGTGAAGTATTTTGCTTCTTTTCATTAATCTTCCATATTCATACTGATAATGGATTGCTTCAATTGTGTCCTAATGGTGAGATTTTATAAATTATCCCCCATTTAAGTTTTTGTGTTTTTCTTATTATCTATGACAATTTCTAGAAATTCTTTGCATTATTAAAAGTATTTTCTTGTATAGGAATTTTATAAATTTCGATGCAAGGATTTATTGGACTTGATGCATGTGTGGAACAAAAAACCCGGATTGTGTGAGCAACATTTAGAACTATTTTGGAGTAGAATGCAAAATTGGCGCCAAGGCACCATGCTTGGCTCCTAGGCGCCACACCCCAAATTTCTTACAGAGGTGGGGTCAATCTTGGCGCCAAGGCAACCGTTCACATTTCAGCCTATGATTTTTTTTGTCAATCTTCATGTTAGTTTCGGCGTTTAGGCCTAGGCTATGAGTTTTATAAGTTACCCTAATCAACCACATAATAGTGTCGTGATCCTAGACTTGGCGTTGCAATGTTAAAATCCATATTGAGATATTTTGAGTTGGATTTGGAGGTCTTTTGGAGGCATTCTGTTATGAGAGTTCTTAATGACCTTTAAGGTGAATTTGAGGGAATCCCAAGCATCTTTTAGAGGGAGACGACAGTCAAGGCTACAATTCTGGCGAGAGCTCTGCATTCTGAGTTTTTATTTTTTCTTCTCATTTCTTAGTTTAATTCCTACAATGTTTCTTGTGTTTTTTCTTTCTCTAGCATATACTAAATCTCCTTGCCAGGGGTTAGATGTAACTATTTTTTTTGTTTATTGTTAATTTAATCTTTTGGCACATTTGCTTTCAGCTATTGTTATCTATTTTCAATCTATTTTTATTGTTCTTATGATTTTTTGGTCATCAATTGTGAGATTTTGAGACTTGTTTGAAATCGAGAGATGAAAAAAAATTGTCGTGGTTGAAATATGTCAACTAATTATAGGATAGAGAAATTTATATTACGGTTATGTAATCATTTAGGTCCTTAAGTTTAACAAAATTATTGACATTAAATTTATCTCAGAGATGAAGATAGATTGTGTTTGATAAATTAGTCTCTCTAGGCTTTGAGTAAATGATAGGGAGTGACTTTTTATTTGGGTACTACAAATTTATTTTTATTGATTAATAAAAATGACATGTTAATTGAAAATATCTTGATGAGACCTAACGCCTAGATTTTCATATATATCACAGTATATATTTGGTTATTTTAGCTTATTAATTAAGAATTTAATTTTATTACTTTAATTTTCTTTCTCTTTCTTGTTGATAAATCTGTTTTGAGCCTTCAAATAAGCTTTAATTAGTTCAATTATGGGACCTAGTATGCTCAATCACTGCAGGATGCTATTTAATTTTTTTCGCTTTATTACTGGCATAACCACGTTCTCTTGCATGTAACATTTTCTAACAACAATTTTTTGGCACTGCCTTAGGGAATATTGGTTAGGCCTATAGCAAGAAAAATAATAATATTACTTTCGTTACGCTTCCATCTGGTACCTATGATTAAGAAGAAGTGGAATATTTCATTGTATTTGGGCATTGCGTCACGTAGTTTGAATTTCTATCATCGTCAATGTTCGGCCATCCATAGAATGCATTAATGGTTATCTAGTCAAAAGGGACATTTACTACAGACGAAGGCGCGCATTACCTCATGCTTACCGTTTGCATGAAGCTCTTGTACAATTAGGATCAGACATGCATCTGGATAATATGAAGATATTCAGAACCCCATTGCCTTGATTTTAACTTGGATGGCACTATCTGACAATAGAAGTCCCCACTGTACACATCTCACATTGGTCTGTTGGTTGGGAGCTTAGGCTATCAACTAAGAGGTCCTGGGTTCGAGTCTTGTATATGCAACGTCTGTGTCTGCCTTAATTGACCTAAATGTCCCAAAAAAAGAAGTCCCTACTATGGGTTGCAGATTTAGCGACTTTCTTTTCCATTATATAGAATATGCTATGGACTACTCTTACCGGTTCTATTTATTCTTGATCATGTACTCAATTTCATAACATGGTTGCCTTCTTTGAAAGTGACTGAATTGTGGGATTTATTAGTTTGCTTTTAGTGCTAGGTGATCTTCTTTATTATCATATCCCTTGCCTATTGATGAAGTTTCTTGATCTCGTCAACTCTTTCACTAGCATTGATATTAACTCAATAGCTTGAGAACAACGAGGTCACTTCTAGGGGCATGATGTGATTTTGTTCTGTTGCTGCCAAAGACTTTGACCTGCTATGTAACCAACAATCTTGTTATAGGAAAATTTGGCTTGAGCTAAATCCATATACCACTATTTGACACTCTTCCCCATAAATTATGGATTTCTCAGTCTGTGATTGATAGTTCTATTTGTTTATTAGTTTGAGGATAACTATAAAATTGAGTTGAAGTTTAGTCCCCATTTTTCACCTTAATTTCCTACAGAAATAAATTAAAAAGTAGACATGCTGATATGATGTAATAGACTATTGAACACTATGTAGACAATCGATCTCACGAAAATATAGATTAGCGATGCATGAATCATCATATATCTTTCATGAAATAAAATGAGCCCTTTTGGAAAAATGATTGACCACTACCATGATCGAGTATTCATGTCTCCGGGCATTTTGAAGTTGTATGATACGTCCATGCTAATACTTGTCTAAGGTGATTCAGGTAAATGTGGAGGGGTGTATAACTTGGTCTTTTGACTTTTTTTTAGCTATGTGGTATACTAAAGTAACTAAACATCTTCTAATGAGTTGGTCTACATCCAATCTCATAAAAGTTTTCCTTAATCAAAGCGGTGGTTTTGTCATGCTCAAGATTTCTAGCAAGCTTGCCTTCATGTCAATTAATCAAAGCGGTGGTTTTGTCATGCTCAAGATGTCTAGCAAGCTTGCCTTCATGTCAATTACGTAAATAACATCTTGCACTAAGCATCATGGAATACACATTCTATCTTAAAAAATAAACACCCATCTTGAAGTTGGAAACATTGATATGCCCTGTGTTGATATAGTTTCCATTTGTTTTTGAAATCATTATTATCAGAATAAAGTTCATTTATCATTTCAAACCCAACTAAACTACCTTACATTGAAGAGTGCTAAAAAGAGTATGTTATATGCTAAGGACATCAACAACCTTGTTTGGAATATTGGATTTTTTGCTTTAAAGTATATTAGAAAGTAATTCTACCTATATGGCACATACATGTCAATGATGCAAAATGGCGTACGTCATGATGCATGGCGCAACGCGGCGCACATACGATACTATTTGTTTGGTGCAACACAAGTGTTTAAAATAGTGTGCCATTTGCGTCATGCATGAGCAATGGGGCATGGCGCAAATAACGCCAACAATTTTATTAATATGTTATAAATTTCATATTATAAATTATATTTTAAAACTTTTAGGGTTTATATATTAACATCACAATTAATTATTAATTAATTAATGATCAAATTAATAAAATATCAAAAATTTTATTTTATCTTAATAAGATTTAGGTTGTTTCTTTCTCGTCCCCATTTCTTCATTGCTAGTTCATCTTTGCGTGTGTTGTGTGAAGGAGAGTTTTGAAAGAGTTGCTCAAGAAAGCTTCTTTGCCTCCTTTGATGACAACATACCAAGTCACGGGGGGCTCGTAGCAAAGGCAACAATCAATTTTCCCCATTCGTGTGCTTCTCTTGAAGTAAAGTTTTGAAAGAGTTGCTTAAGGAATATTCTTTTCCTCCTTCAACAATGACATTCCTATCAAATCGGAAGTCACAGGGGGCCAGGGGCTCGCAACGATGATTGCGATCATTCTTCCCTTTCACGTGCATCTTCGGGTAAATTGCGTTAATGTAAAACGGAGAAGGAATAGGATTAAACTTTATGTAGGATTTAAAGCTGTCTTTTTTGTTGTTGGCAGTATTTATGCTAAATTATGTTTGAATCATGCTCAAATCTTAGGATGTGAGTTTCTCTAGGATTTAACTTGTCATTTTCGCTGTTTGGTAGAATAGTTATATTTAAATCTTGCTCAAATCAACCTATTGTTTGCTATTTAATTCTATTTTATGTTAACACTTCTTAAATTTATTTTATATTATGCACTATTTTTAAAATTATGCGTGCAGCACCGTGCGTTATGCGCCATGAATTTACAGAGAACTTTACACTGTGGCGTGCCATTCGTTGTTGAAATATTTCGTAGTAGCCTCATTAGATCGTACATCTCTCTTGGTATATCCAGATAATAGGTAGGAGCATAAACTGAAACATTATGGAGTTACAAAGATAGTTATTAAATCGTTAGCAGTTAGCACCACATAAAAAACATTCCTCCTAGAGTAGCTGTTAATGTGAATAACAGAAATTCTGTTATAGTCATTTCAGTACATTCAATGTACTCTATGAATAGAGGGCAATTGATATGCCAATCTGTTGGTCTTTTCCCATGATATTTGTTTGGTCCCAGATTTTAATAGGTTGTTTGTCCAGCTACAATTGTTTGTGGACTTACAAAGCTCTTTGCTTGACTAGAAGTGTTTATAGTATTCTTCTATTAGGTTATGCATTGCCAACTCTTGCATCAAATTAAATTTAAATAGGCAAGCCTATCATAAAAACAAAAAAAATTATATAAACCTTTCCTCTCCCCTCCCTTCCCTTTTTCCTTTTTAAGCCTATCATAAAAACAAATAAATATATATAAGCCTTCCCTCTCCTCTTCCCTTTTCCCATAATATTTGTTAGGTCCCAAATTTTAATAGGTTATTTGTTCAGCTACAATTGTTTCTGGACCTACAAAGCTCTTTGCTTAACTTGAAGTGTTTATAGTCTTCCTCCATTAGGTTATGTACTTATGTTGTTGATCTCTATACATGTTTCACGATCAATCGAGCGCATCAAGGAAAGTGATTGTTATATGTGTAGCATATCAGAGCATCATGACACCTTTATTGCCATCAAAATGGCTCAAAATTTTATCTGATCGTGAAATAGATCACACTGATGTGCTTAAGACACCAGATTTGCTAAGGAAGAGTCATTCGTGCATAACTCAATCGAAAATGATGACGAGCATGATTGTTGGCAAACGTGATGCTCGACATCTGATTGTCAAACGGATTACGCCGATGCGATCAAAACATCAAATTTAGCTAAGGGGGACCCTCACAGTTGAATTGGGTGAAGGCGATTGAAATTGATAGACAACGGACGAAACATTGCGCGATATTGCCGAAACAGTGTCAGTTTGCAAAACGGATTTCTCCGTTGTCTTTGGAATGTCGAACTTATATGGAAAAGGCTGTAATATTGCGCATGCCATCGAATATAATCAAAAGTTCTCTGTTAGCTAAGAAGGATTCAAATTTGTCCCCTTAGGCAAATATTCACTCCAGTTCTACATGGTACCCTTGGACGAAGTAACCCATGGCTACCAGCAAGGATTCTTCTGTCAGGTTGCATCGACTACATCCTTTAACTAAGTAGACTAGGGACCATGATGACTTGGGACGACATAACTATAGGATCTTGATCGGGTCTATCATCACTCTCTCCATCATTCACTTTTAAGTGCAAGGTTGTAACTTTTCAATTTTAAATATTAAATTATCAAATACCTAAACTCTGCTGCTAGTATACGCCATGTATTATGTATATGTTTGACGACTAGACTTAATCGAAAGTTTTATCTCGTTACCGGTAGCGGTAAATAACTATAGAGGCTCACGCCTATAGCAAACTTGAACTCAGGTCATAAAGTCCTCGCAAAATGAGGGTGAAATCTCTGGTTAATGTCTTATTCAAAACCCAATTTACCTTTTAAAATTTGGCTTGGATCATACTCATTAAACTCTTCTCGACTATTTAAAGAAAAAGAAAAGGGCCACAGAGAGGCCAAATATGTACGGTACTATTGCATCAAATTAAATTCAAAGAGATAAGCCTATCATAGAAACAAATATATATATATATATATATATATATATATATATATATATATATATATATATATATATATATATATATATATATATATATATATAAACCTTTCCTCCCCCTCCACGTCATTCCCTTTTCCCTCTCACACATGCATGCTCTCTCTAAATTCTTCTCCCTTCTCTTTTCAAGTGTGCTGTCAACATGGCATGAGGAACATACAGTGTTTACAAGTGCATATTTTTTGACTCGATAAGAAAAATCAGGGTTGTCTCATGCCCTCTGATGTGAAACAAAGTAAGAATTGCGTAAGAAATTTATAAAGAAAAACTTGAATTAAGCAAAGTAACAATAAATTAATGTTTCATCAAATGGGATTTAGAGAATTTAATGATATCAATTTTGTTATGACAATCGGCTACACTATAATCACTAGAGCTTAAAATAAAGTCAAACATAAACATATACTTAAATGCTGTAAACTTTAAATCCACCATGTAACATTTAGATAAGTTACCTTGAGTTTCCCTCACTCGCTCTTTGAAAGGTCTTAGCAGAAAGAGGATTTCAGCAACCCGAATGATGCCACTAAAAGAGATAGGACGCCAAATGTCTTGATCCACGGAAAGGTCATCGGAGGAGGTGTGAGTGGATGGCCGATAATTTGTCACTGTCTGGAGAGTAGTTGTTCGTCGATAGTCTCAGCTAAGTGAAATAGGATACGGTCGACGTAATCGTCGACGGTGTCTTCTATCTCCCAGTCAGGGTCGAAGAACAATGATTGAAGAATATTATCTGCCCTTGAGAATCGTATGCGAAGCTGTGCTCTACTTCAGGATTAGCCATGCACTAGCAGGAAAGTTGGTAGGGATGATGGTCTTCTTCTTCTTCTCTTGGAATATACCTCATGAGAGAAGAAAATCCAAGTGGAGGATGAATGAGAGAGGGGCGGCTAAGAGAGGGGAGGGGTGGTTTTGCAAGGTTAGGTTTAGGGTTTGGGATGTGGCTAAGCAAATAAATTCTGAAATTAATTTCAAATTTAGTTAAATAGGAAAGAGGGTTTGAATTTTGAAATTTAAATCTCAATTTCAAAGGAGGAATAATGGGAGTAGAATGAGAGGGGGAGAGGTTAAGGGGCCGAAAGCATACATGGGTGAAAGAGGGGGAATTGAGAGGGAATTTAAAGTTTCATAATTCCTTAATCCACTTTAGGAAGAGGATAAAGAAGTCAAATCTAATTTAAAATTAAATTAGACTTCATTTTAGGAACTTTCTTAATTTAGCTTGGTTAATTTAGGAAGGTATTTGGAATTCAAATTTGAATTTCAAATTAAATTAAAACCTTTCCCAAATCATTTAGGCTAATTTAGGCAAATACTAATGATGATTGAAATCATCATTAAGAGGGGCAATGAAGTGTGGCCGGCGGCTATGAGTGGGATTGGGAGAGAGGGGCGGGTTGTGGGCTAGGATTGCGGCTGTGGGTGGGAGAGGAGTGGGGGTTGACGGGTAGGAGGAGGAAGGCTAGGTTCGAGCCTGTGGTTTGATGGGGAAGAAAGGGTGGCCGGGGTTTGAGGTAAGGTGGAGAGATGGTCGGCCGTTGGAAGCAAGGGACAGAGTCGAACCACAAGCCGGGGACACTTCCGATGACTGGTGGGTGTTGCTTTGCCCACACCTTGGGACTTCACCACTCAAGAACTCACATGCTCTCAAGAGAATCATAAATATTTTATTAATCAAGCATTCCCCTAATACAAGACTAAGGACCTCATATATAGGCCTCAAAAGAGAAAAGAAAAGAAAAGACTGAGATGCTCTCAGGGCTACAACTCAAACTAACTATCCACAGGGATAAAATAGGAAAAACTGAAATATAAAATAAATAATACATAAAATGCATCAAAAAGTAGAGGTTCCTGATTGTAGTCGTCGATCTCCGGTGTCTCCTCTGATAAACACGCTAAAACCTCCCACTGATGTCCTCATCACCCTTGTCTTGAGGTGTCACTTGCAACAATAATAGAGCACTATGCAACCCTCCTATTATTGAAAAATATTATTCATAAAATCCATCTTTTATCTGCATGATGTTTCCCTTTTCCTCAATTCTGCCTCTCACATGTCTCAACCGCATGACTCGTGCTTTTCTGTCCCGTTCTCCTTACTAGCCACAACTTTTTGTTCCCTCTTACCATTTCTCTCTCTCTCCTCTTTTCTTCTCTTTCTCTCTCATTCCCAATCTCAAATTTGGAATGCTCGCATGCTTCTTTGTATGCCCATATATGCATCATTCTTGATGCGTTGGAAAAAATTATATTATGCTATGTTGTCTATTCTTAGTACATAAAATCTTGCTAGAATCTTCATACGCTTCTTTTTTTGGCATACAATGAGAATTTTGAAATGCATGAAAAAAATAAAAAAGAATCTTGTGACAAATTATTATATGATATGTTTATTGTAGTAGCAAGTAGCAACTAATGAAGATATTATAGTGAAAAATAGATTTGGATAATGTAGGCATATATAAGAAAGGGTAGAAAATGTCCAATAAAAAGAGTAGATAGAATTATTGCTGATGGATTGGATAGGAAAAGAGATAGATACAAAATAACTATAACATAGTTACATAGATAAAAACTCTGAAAAAGATTTTCTAAAAGTTGATTTAATACATCATATAACATTGAAAGAAATGAATTGAGAATGAGGATTAATAAAGCCATACTCAATAATCTGGACTTGGCTAGTGATGGTGTCGTTAGTGTTGTTTATGATATGTTCTTGATTTGTATATATGGAATGATTTATGTTACTATTTCTATCGTTATTTTATAATAGATAAAACCTTTCATGGTAAATAAATGAGTTGACAATGAGGATTAATAAATCCGAATCAAAATATATCATTTTTTTGGGAATGGGGGTATCTATCCGCTGACACTTCAAAGAGAGCATTTGGCAGTATAACTAATCCATCGGTGAAACCTAACAAGACCACCCACCGGCATCAGGCTCATAGTTGCTTTGCCCCACTGAAGAGGCAAGATCGTAGTAGAGTGGAAATCAAAATATAGCATGAATTGGTTACTGATGGTTATTTTTAGGGTTGCTAATAAAAATGTGTTCTTAATTTGTACATATGGAGTGAATTATGATGCTATTACTGTAGTTTAATAAATAAATAAATAAATATAACCCTCTCTGATTTAGAGTTTTAATGTTTCCTTTCACCTTGATGAAATTTATTCGGTGCAATTTATTTGATTAATTCACATAAACAAATCTCATTAAGTATTATGTAATTTTTTTTTTTTTTATTTTGCTTGAATGGCTACAGGCATTTAAGGAAGCTATTGGAGACTTGGATAAGCTAGCTCAGGATTCTTATAGTCATGCGAGACTCCAATTGCAATCTTTGCAAGACAATCTCACCCTCTGGAATTATGATATTCAGGTACATAATATATAGCTGGAATTTCCTCCATGAAGTTCTTAAAACTTTAAGATTATCCAGTCAATTATTATTATTATTATTTTCAGGATGAAGCTGTTAAGGGATGATGACAGAATTAGGAGATTCACTTAGATGTACTTAGTTGTCTTCTGTATATAATTACACAAGCCAAGTTAGGATTTAGTCACAATGATAGTTTGTTTATTGTTAACGATTTAGGTTTTCTTTGGGACGTCTTTTTTACTGCTTCTTAAAATAGCTTTTTAGTACAATCATTTATTTATTTTTTAACTAGAAAACAGCTTTAAGAAGCAATAAAAAAGCTGTCCCAAACGAAGCCTTAATCTAATTTTGGATTTCTAATGATTTCTAATTATTTTCTTTATAGTTTGGTTTATCATTTGATTATTTTTTATACCTGGAAAACACTTAAATCCAAGTGTTCTGAACTGATGATACTCTTTTCTCTTTGTTATATTGGATTTACTGCTCCATTTGATACAGATGTGTTAGTGTTGCGTTTGAGATCCATATGAAATAAAATCATTATATACTCTATAGAAATATGAGCTGCTCCATTGCTTAGCATATATGCTCATGCAATCACAAGAATCATCTAAGGGGTTGGTCATTATTGAAAGTTTTGTTGTTAAATTGATATGACATTCTTTGTAAACCTCTAGATTTTGTTTGAGATGATTTTCTTAATGCTTTCTAAAACAACATTTTTGTATAAAAATATTTAATTTAAGAAATTTCTGTACTAAAAAATTGTTTTAAAAAGTAGTAAGAAAGCTGTCCCAAACAAAACCTTAGCCTATTGTAGGATATATAACATTTAAAGTTTAAACCCTGATATTTCTTTTGAAAGTTTACTTGGGTTAGCCAAACATCAAAAAAATATTCTAATGAAAATCAATGGAGGAACTCTAATAGGCCTTCAAAGTTCAAAAGAAAGGAAGTTTTGGAGGTTGAGGATTCTCGTTCAACCTCTTGCATAGAAACTTATAATTGTTGACTAAGGCTTCATTTGAGAAGGGTTTTTTCTTGCTTCTAAAAATAGCTTTTTAATACAAAAAATAAAATTTTTGTACTGAAAAGCTGCTTTAAGAAGCAGTAAAAAAATCGTCCCAAGCGAAACTTAAGTGATCAGCTTTAAGATGGTCCTAGAGGGCTGCATCTTGGATGAGTATACTCAAGAATGTATCAATTATATTGAAGATTGTTATAACACCCCTAAAGAGATTCACTTAAAAGAAGAAATAATAAGTCTCAATATATTTGAGATAATTAGCTTCAATGGCTGCGTAGAGAAATCAGAGGATTAGACTGATTTTTTATTTAGTAAATAGTAATGAAAAATAAGATTTTATTGAAAGTGTACAACACATTCAACAGAGGAGAAAATTAGTGTCATAAAAAAATTATGCAAAAGCCATCAAAATACCAATTTCTCCTCTTTTGTGAAATAATAAAAATAAGACTATTTTTTAGGTGCAGTTGTATATAAAAATATATTTTTTAAAATAAAGCACAAAAATGATAGAATATATATTATTGCTTCTTAATAAGATAAAAAAATAACAAAATATCACAAGCTAACTTTTTTAATTTTTAAATATGAATTCGAATAAGGATATCAATACAGGGGTGTCAATTCGGGTTGGCGGGTCGGGTTCGGGTCGAACCCGACTTGACCTGTGTGTAAACGGGTCAACCCGACCTGCACGGGTTGCCGGGTTGACCCGACCCGACCCGCGGACTCGTTTGATTAAAAATGGGGCGAGACGGAGGCGGTGCCGGAGACGCTGGCTGCACGGAGGTTAGGCAGTTAGCGGTCGCTGATCGGTGCAGACAGGCGTTGCTGAAGGTCCGAAGCCAGGAAATGTCAGCGCGAGACGGGGCTAGGGGGCTGAGGCGGTCCGGCGCCGGTGCGGACAGGCGTCACCGCGTCGTGACCCGTGCGGACTGCAGACGCCAGGCGAGAGTCGAAGTTGCACGTCGGATTCGGACGCGGACAACTCGCCAGGCAACGTGACTCGTGACAGGTGAGTAGGTGACTGACATCCGATTTGGAGTTTTGAGTTTTGGGCTTTTGAATCCCAATCCCACGCGGCCACGCGGGAAAAGTAAGAAAATGAGCAAGTTACCGGGTCAATTTCGGGTTACCGGGTTGACCCGGACCCGACCCGTTTGTTAAACGGGTTGACCCTAACCCGAATTTTTCGGGTCGGGTCAATAATTGACACCCCTATCATTACTTAGCATATAACCATAACATTAAAGTGCAAGAAATAAAAAGATAAATGTAAGAATGAGTAAATTGATTTATAGTAATTTAGCCAACTGATCTACTTCCAAGTTGTCTCTTTGGGATTTTTGCTACTGCTCTCTCCTTTTGCTCTTGACGAGGCAGAGAATCTTCTCTCTTTTACAGGATTATGGAGAAAATTGATTTTTTAAATTAAAAATTTGAATTTCAGCACTGTGCCTTGTCGAAGAAAAAAGATGGAAGATAGAGAAGGTTGTTCGAAGCATTTTCATCAGTCAATTTTGTTCATAGATTTTTTTTTTCTGTTTGTTATACGTAATTCAAATCTCATTTTAGTTTTCAATAATTTTAATTATTATATAGATTTTTTTTATATTGTACAAAATTGATTATTTTCTGCTGCATTTTGATTATAGCATTTGCATAAGTAAGAAATGCTGATTATTAATACTATAAAATGGGTTGACTGTTAAAACATAATACCCTGCGCTAGAGGATAGGCCGACGAGCTTTCCTTCAAAAATGATTTGTGGTATTAACTCGTTTGTAGCCTATAATAGATAACTGATTATGCCGACAGACAGATAGTGATGACTCTTTCTTGATTTAATTAAGCTGCATGTAATGATAATTAGTTAATTGAATATGAAAATTCATTAACTGGATAAGTGATAATAGATATGACTGATGACTAGTTGAGAATCAGTTGGGGTAAAAGATGTTGAAAATATTTTAAAGCTTGATGTCCTACCTTGTTAAATCATACATTGATAGCACTGATGACATTGACATATGCATTAATATCATTGACAATATTGGATGCTTTAATAATACATAAAATAAATTATGCATATGAATATATAAAATAGATTTCTTTAGTGATTTATGAAAGATTTTTGCATCATTGTTTTACCAATTTTTTGAATTTAATACTAATTATTGATTTTTAGATTCATTATAATGATTTCTTACTTTTATTATTGATCATTTTGAGTTTTATTGATAATATTTAGTCATTAACTACATTGACTATTATTGATTATATTAGATTGAGCATGTCATATTTATTCTTTAATCATTGCATTGAAAGCTTAATGAGTTTTTTATTACTGCTAGACTTTTTGAGCTCATTATTATAGA
Source organism: Dendrobium huoshanense (assembly GCA_016618105.1). Classification (NCBI taxonomy): domain Eukaryota; kingdom Viridiplantae; phylum Streptophyta; class Magnoliopsida; order Asparagales; family Orchidaceae; genus Dendrobium; species Dendrobium huoshanense. The sequence goes on along the minus strand of CM028350.1, from coordinate 37,222,798 downwards.
TTTGTAATGATTTTAGGTCAAGTAATGGGTCAAGACAAGTTAGAGTGAGGTTGATAGAGATCCTTATATTTTTTTTTAGATTTTATTATGTATTTTATTTTATTCTTTTATAGTTAATAACTTGTGATAGATTAGTGATTGTAGTGATCTCCTAACTAGTGTAAATGATATTTTGAGTGAAATAAATAGTAAAATATATTGATCTATATGATTTTAGTTAATTTTATAGGTTATTGTTTATATTTATGATTTATAGAAGATCTAGTATATTCTTAAAATGATAAATAGACAATTCTTTCAAATTTAATTCTAAGGTGTTATAGGTGATGGTATTCTAAAGGACCGTAGTTGGGTGAAGATGATTGGAGGGACTGTAGTCGGGTGATAGAATATATATTATTGCTTCTTAATAAGATAAAAAAATAACAAACTATCACAAGCTAACTTTTTTAATTTTTAAATATGAATTCGAATAAGGATATCAGTACTTAGCATATAACCATAACATTAAAGTGCAAGAAATAAAAAGATAAATGTAAGAATGAGTAAATTGATTTATAGTGATTTAGCCAACTGACCTACTTTCTACTCCCTAAGTTGTCTCTTTGGGATTTTTGCTAGTGCTCTCTCCTTTTGCTCTCAATGAGGCGGAGAATCTTCTCTTTTACAGGATTATGGAGAAAATTGATTTTTTAAATTAAAAATTTGAATTTCAGCACTGTGCCTTGAAGAAGAAAGATGGAAGATAGAGAAGGTTGTTCGGAGCTTTTTCATCCGTCAATTTTGTTCATAGATTTTTTTTATTTGTTATAAGTAATTCAAATCTCATAGATTTTTTCTGTTTGTTATAAGTAATTCAAATCTCATTTTAGTTTTCAATAATTTTAATTATTATATAGATTTTTTTTATATTGTATAAAATTGATTATTTCCTACTGCATTTTGATTATAACATTTACATAAATAAGAAATGGTGGTTATTAACACTACAAAATGGGTTTACTGTTAAAACATAATACCCCGCGCTAGAGGATGGCCCAACGGGCTTTTCTTCAAAGATGATTTGTGGTGTTATCTTAGTTGTAGCCTATAATAGATAACTAATTACGCCGACAGACAGATTGTGATGACTCTTTCTTGATTTAATTAAGCAGCATGTAATGATTATTGGTTAATTGAATATGAAAATTCATTAATTGGATAAGTGATAATAGATACGACTGATGACTAGTTGAGAATCGGTTGGGATAAAAGATGTTGAAAATTGCACATTAAAGCTCGATGTCATACCTTGTTAAATTATACATTGATAGCATTGATGATATTGACATATGCATTAATATTATTGACAATATTGGATGCATTGATAATACATAAATAAATTATGCATATGAATATATAAAATAGATTTCTTTAGTGATTTATGAAAGATTTTTGCATCGTTGTTTTACCAAATTTTTTGAATTTAATACTAATTATTGATTTTTAGATTCATTGTAATGATTTCTTACTTTTATTATTGGTCATTTTGAGTTTTATTGATAATATTTAGTCATTAACTAACTACATTGATTATTATATTATTATATTAGACTGAGCATGTCATATTTATTCTTTAATCATTGCATTGAAAGCTTGATGAGTTTTTTATTACTGCTAGACTTTTTAAGCTCATTATATATTTTTAATGATTTCAGGTCAAGTAATGGGTCAAGACAAGTTAGAGTGAGGTTGATAGAGATCCTTATATTTTCTTTAGATTTTATTATGTATTTTATTTTATTTTTTTATAGTTAGTAGCTTGTGATAGATTAGTGATTGTAGTGATCTCCTAACTAGTGTAAATGATATTTTGATTGAATAAATAGTAAAATATATTGATGTATATGATTTTAGTTACTTTTATAGGTTATTGTTTATATTTATGATTTATAGAAGCTCTAGTATATTCTTAAAATGATAAATAGACAATTCTTTCAAATTTAATTCTAAGGTGTTATAGGTGATGTTATTCTAAAGGACCGTAGTTGGATGAAGATGATTGGAGGGACTGTAGTCGGCTGAAGATGGTTGGAGGGACAATAGTCGGTGTGTTATGGTGGTCGGAAGGATCGTAGCCAAGTGACGATGGTCTGAGGGAATGTAGTCTGTGGGCGACGGTTGTTAGAAGGACTTGTAAAGCCCCATAATCAAATTTGGAAAAATATATATTTTATCTTTTTAAAAATATACCAGAGCTTTTATAAATCATTAATATAAATAATAACCAGCAAAAGTAACTAATAATTTCATATCTCAAAATATTACACTATATTCATTCTCCCAAAACTAATATATAATAGTTAGGAAATCTGTTCAATCACTAATCAATCATAACCTCCTGACTACAAAATAATAATAAAAAAAATACAAAACAAAAGTTAAAGAAAACTTGAATATCTCTATCAACCTCACTCCATTTAGTCCTGACCCCTTCACTGACCTGAAACAATTGAAAATCACATAATGAGCTAAAAATCTCAACAGGAAAACAAAAATATATCATTGCTTTCAATGCAAGGCAAAAGAATCAATATGTATGTTCAGTTCTAATCAGTATCTATCATCATTTAATATAAACAATAAAAATACCAGAAATCAATAATAAAATCAATATGATTAGTGAAATCAAAAGAGATATATCAAACTATAAGACATACGATAAAGAGTAACATCACCTAATAAAATATGTCAATATGCTATGATGTGTTATATTAATATTAATGCCAATATGATATATCAATATGTCAACCAGTTTAATATGCTATTAGACAAATATCATCATGACTTTAATTAAGAAAAATAAGGCATGCCATTCAGTTTTAATATGGTGTTCTCTTTCGTACATCTGTCATCTGTCATAGCTCTCAATATGCCAATTTTCACATGTGGCTCTCAATAATCATTTAAGAGTCATCACCCACTTCCTATCGATATAATTCAGACAAGCAGTTACAAGCTATAACTAGGATTACATCATCAACCTTCTATTTAAAGGAAAGCCCGTCAGCCCACCCTCCTATGCATGATATTATATTTTTAGAGCTAACCCGTATTTATTATAGTGTTAACAATCAGCCATCCTTGCGTACATTCAAATATAATATCTTCTCTATGCAATGTAAGTCAATATTATGTACGAAATGCAAAAATGAATAAATACATAAAAATATATCAAATTTGTGTACTATGCATTTATTTCAAAAAAATCATATATTTCAATTTAACCAGTAAAAATTCAATATGTTATAGTTAAAGTGTTTATGTTGATGAGGTTTATCACATACAAAAAGTTATGAGATGAAAGTTTTACTAATACAAATTTATCTATTTTTTTTTAATGAAAACACATATTTAATCAGAAAACATCAAAAACATAAAATTATTAGAAACTAAAATAGGTAACGATTCATTACAACGAAACGAGCAAATTTACTAATAGAGTCGTTAGACAAAAAATGCACCGCTATCTCTAAAATCTAACTTGAATTTTCTCTCTCATCTCTTTTTCCCACATTTTTCCCAAAGCCTTAATTTTATGTTATGCCGTTTGGAGAAAACAAAATGAATTTAAAAAGTTTTAATAATGCTTTAAGATATTTTAAGATATTTTAATATAATAATATAATTTAATTAATTTTCAATATAAAAATTTATATAATTTTTTTGGGCTTTAAAAATTATTAAAAATATACTAATTAAAATCATTTTATTTAGAAAATATTGATGAAATAGGTTTGCAAAACAGACACTTGACGATCCCAAAATCTCAACTTGTATCGACAAATGTCAAGTTCTTAAGGATATGCATCAGTGCTAAAAAATTATAAAAAAATGCAAGTGATTAAAATACTGTAATATAAATGCTATGGCAAAGACGGATATCAATTTTCACTAAAAATGACTCCTAAAAAATTTATTTGTCTGGAAAAAAATATAGGTTATTACATGACTGTAGTCAGACGACGATTGTTAAAGGGATAATAGTCGACGTGCGACAATGGTAAGAGGAAGGCTCGACAGTGGCTGCTAAATGGAGGTTCAATGATGATGGTCGGGTAAACGTCCTACAATGGCGGCCTGATGTCACGGATTCGTTGGTGGTATTGTCGGGATGGAACTTCAGGATTCTTCAAGTATCAGAGCTCTTCTCTTCTTCCCCCTACCTCATGTGAAAAATGATGATCTATTTATAATTTTTTGAGAGTGGCATGCTTAATAAATATGGAGAAGATCTAAGGTGAAGTTGGAGTGTTCCATCCGACGACTCATATCGATTCCCTCAATCATGGAGCATTTGTCGAGTATTTAAGTGCCTTAATAATGTCAAAATTGAGTGATCTTAGGCTCGTTGGAATTTTCTCGTCGAGCTGCTTGATTTGACTACAAACATGACTAATTCAAAGGTCATTTGACCATCCAATTAATGCTTTGAAGCTTCAAAATATTCTTTAATCCCATGATTTGAGCTCATTTGGACTCAGATTAGATCGATTTTGTTACTGTTGGGCTCATCTTGATGAGATGTTTAATTTGATAGAAAGTTTTCTAAAATCAGAGATAGAATTTAATATTGGAAGTTTCTAATTTGAATTTGATCAAGATTCATGCTCGATTAATATGATTTTTTTGGTGATGTATCAGACATATATCTCCATTTATAGTTATATAAAATCAAAATTTTCCCCTTTGCTCATCCCTTTGTTCCATCAACTGCTCCTGTGACCAATGCCCACTTCAATTAGCATCAGTCGTCTGACTCTTCTCATAATCCAAAAGTTTCTTGAAACTAATAATTTAATCTCCAAAAAACTAAGCACAAAAATCTTCCCAAACTTTGCTTAATTTTGTGGAGAATATAAGTTGAGCCTGATGTTTCAACCACCACACTCAACCTGCACATGGATGATGGATTTGTTCAAGGCTTCAAATGCACAATAATGCTATTGTCGGTAATCATTGGATTCCTTCAATTTCATGGCAATCTAGCTCTGTAATGTGTGATATAATATGTTATTGGACAATATTCTGATGCAAATGAATACAAATTATTAGTCCTTTATTTTAAGCTTAAGTTGTTACTCATTAAATATAATTTGAACTTGCATAGGTAAATTGACTTAGAATTAGTACTTGGTTGAGTATCAAAATTTTCTAGGAATTAAATAAATTGATTTCATTAAAGTTGGGAGATCGAGAGGTTTAAAATGATATATTTTCTTCATCAATAGAAGATATTGTTGGTAGCCATTGGTAGTACACTACCATTGAATTGGGATCATTTGACTCCACCGTGTCTTAGTCGATCAATTAGATTAGACTGGTAGTAAGATATGTGAGAAACCGAAGGATGAGAAGAAGAAATGAGAGAGCAGGCAGAGAATAAAGGGAAGCTTTGTATTATTGAATGAATAGCTGGTACAAGAATAAGAGGTGTATATAGAGTTTTAGTAGACTAAATTACATAAAGAACCTATACTAAGCTGATGTTTCAGGTATCATGATAGCGCCCCCCCCCCCCCCCCCCCCCCCCCCAATTCTCAAATTTATCGTTCATCTGATGAATGGTCAATTTGTGACGTAGTTCTTTAAACCGAGCGGTGGTGAGGAGCTCGGTAAAAATGTCTGCAATTTGATCGATGGAGCTAATGTGCTCAATGGTAAGAGATTTTGAGTTGATATGTTGACGGATGAAATGATAGTCGATTTCGATGTGCTTTGTCCTCACGTGAAAGACTGGATTGTTGGCAAGCGCTATCGTGGAAGTTTTGTCATAGTAGATTGTCGTAGGAGTTGTTTGAGGAATATGAAGTTCTTCAACAAGGGAGCGCAGCCATAGAACGTCAGAGGTTGTAGCAGATAGAGTACGATATTCAGTTTCAGTCGAGGACTTAGCCACGGTTGCCTGTTTCTTGACAGACCAAGAGATAAGGTTGTTCCCAAGGAAAGTGCAAAAACTTGAAGTCTATTTGCGGTCTAGGCTGTCAGATGCCCAATATACATCTGCATATGTCCGAAGCTGAAGGTCGCTTAAGGATATCGTTAGACCATGGTTTAGCGAGCCTTTGATATATCTGAGCAATCATTTGAGACCTTGAAAGTGACATTCAGTAGGAGCGTGCATATGTTGACAGATGCGATTGGTGGCGAATGCGATGTCCGGACGAGTGATTGAGAGGTATTAGAGGGAACCAGCTAAACGGCGGTATACGATAGGATCTGAGAATGGCTTGTCATCTGTAGCCGTGGAGAAACTTTTGGGAGAGATCGGGGTGGAAGATGGACGGCAATCAACAAGTCCCGATTCCTGCAAGAGCTTTGTAGCATAGTGGCGTTGATAGAGGAAGTAGCAAGAGTTTGTTTTAACTACTTGGATGCTGAGGTAGAGTGACACATTTCCAAGTTGCTTAAGAGCAAAGTGAGATTGGAGATGTTGGAGAAGAGTTTGTATCGTTGTTTGGTCGTTGCCTGTAAGCAAGATATCGTCGTCATAAATCAGAAAGTATAGTTGAATGTTCTTTTGATGAAAAATAAGGAATGAGGGGTCGAAACGACTGAACCTGAAGCCGAACTGTTGAAGTAGCGAGGTGAGTTTGTGAAACTATTGACGAGGAGCTTGTTTTAGTCCATACAAGGATTTGTGAAGTTTGCAGATGTAGTTCGGATGTTGATTGTCGATGAAGCCTGGAGGCTGTCGCATGAAGACAGTTTCATTGAGGTCACCGTGGAGAAAAGCATTGGATATGTCTAGCTGAAGGATGTACCATTGCTGGTGTAAGGCTAGAGTGAGAAGGATCCGGATAGTTGTCATTTTCTCTACAGAACTGAAAGTTTCTTTGTAGTTGACTCAAAGAGTTTGGTAAAATCCTTGAGCGACCAAACGAGCCTTGTGTTTGTCAACCTCACCGTTAGGCAGGAGTTTGGTTTTGAACATCCATTTGCATCCGAGAATAGGATCATTAGCTAGCAGAGGAACGAGTGACCACGTGCCTTATTATTGAAGGGCAAGAAATTTGTTTGACATAGCAGTGCACCAATGGGTATTTTTGAAGCTTGAGAGTAAATGGTGGGAGTATTGGAGGATGAGAGAGTGGTCGAGAGATCAAAGATTTGCCGAGGTTTGTGAATTCTGAATTTAGCACGAGTTTGCATGTGATGAGATGGGTGGACATGGTTGGATGGTATGGTTGAAGCAGTGGAAGAAGATGTGGATGTAGGAGAGGAACTTTCCCGAGAAGGAGGCATACGCGTGGGAACAAGGTGTAATATTTCAAACTGCTCCAGTATCGTCCAGGACGATCTGGGATCGTCCTGGGACGATCAGTGGAATTCAGCTCCAGATTTTGCCCAGAAATTGCTCTAAGGGTTTTCCTGTAGGGATCGTCCAGGCCGATCGAGGCATCGTCCCGGGACGATCAGTGGATGGCACAAGTCAGTGAGTAGAGGTTTTTATCGCCTATGAATAGTAAACATCGTCCTGAAAAATCGTCCCTGGACGATGGTATTTTGGTCTGATCGTCCAGGCCGATCTGGACGATCGGCCGGGCCGATCTGTGTATTATAAAGCTGATTTCAGTCGATTTGAAGAGAGAGAAAATAAAAAAAATAAATATCTGATTTCAGCTCTGAGGAGAGAGAAAAAGAAGCTTTTGGAAAAGTTGATTTCGGGAAGACGCGGAGCCGTTTTCGATCGAAGTGACTGTTGAAGAATTTGCTGTGCTCGAGGTAAGGCACATTCCGTCTTTCTCAATTTTCAGTTCCGTCGAGGTTGGCGGTACTTTTCTGTCCGGATTTAGTTTTCGTTACGGTTTTTCGTCCGTATCTTTTGATTGGTTCAGTTTTTACCGCGTAAGTTTCTGTATATCGTTGCCGTGCCGGGTGTGCACGTTTTGATTATATTTTGAAGATTTTCGTCCGGATATTTTTGATTCGACTGTGTTTTTAGTCGACCTGATTTTTCTGTGAAATTGGAAATTATCTGTGCAGTAGAATAAATGTTCTGGAATATGCTTATCTATGTTCTGTGCGAATTCGGTGAATTTTCTTTGCAGGAATTTTTGTGTAAATTCTGTATACTGCCGTTGTGCTGCCCGATTTTCGGGTAATTTCTGAAATGTCCGGATTTCTTCTGAATTGTAATGCTATTTGAATAAGCTATAAAAAGGGAGTTATAAGGGGCCTGAATCCTATGAGATTCAGTTAGTGAAAGGGGAAATCTGAAATGAGCTCAAATCTGAAATCTGATATCTGTTTCGTTCCGGATCCGATGAATTCTGTTCTGGTGCTATAAGCACATCTGTTTTGGTGCCGTGAGCACAAAGGGAGACATAAGGGGCCTGGATCCTATGAGATTCAGTCAGTGTCTGGGAAGGGAGGCATAAGGGGCCGGAATCCGTAGAGATTCCGTCAGTGTCAGGGCATTTAGCTATATGTATCTGTTCTGTTCTGTACGAAATTGTGATTCTGATACGATATGCTCCGTACGATTCTGATTTCTGAATTCTGATTCTGACTCTGTTGATTTGTTCTGATATGATCTGTACGATTCCGATTCTGATTTGATATCTGTCCGTACAAGTTCTAATTTCCGATTCTGTTCTGATTTCGGATCTGATTTCTGTCTGATGAGTTTGGTTTTGGTTTCTGAGAATTTAGATTGGTGGTTTGTTGCTTTGCTGAGCTGTTGAGCTCACCCTTGCTTTCTGGTGGTTTTCAGGTTCTGGGAAGGGCAAGGAGGTCCAGGATTAGTTTCAGAGTCTGATCCGATTAGGTACTTTTGTACTTGTTGATTTTTGTACAGTCATGGCTTTCCTGTTCTGTCTTTCTTTCTGTTGAAAGCCATGTACTGTTCTGTAGATGATTATTTTGAGGAAATGAAAAGATAGATGTTTTGTTCCGCTGCATTTGATGTTTTTAGTAGCTCTGTTGTTCTGTGTGTTTTCTGTTGAGTTATGTCATTTGGGAAGTTCAGTTCAGCAACCTAATCCAAAGCCAGATCCTGGATAAGCAAGTAAGTGTGCGCTCGCCGCGATCCGGCTCGGGCGGGATCCGTCCCCGTCGGGTCGGGTCGTGACAAGCTTTTGTGGTATCAGAGCACTGGTTTTGGAAACAGGTTGGATTGTAAAACAGAGCTTTAGGAAGTGATCAGTGAGTCTGTCTGGGAGGTAGTTTTGGGTCGTTTGGCTTTTTATTGTGTTGTTTTTGTGTTGTTTTCGTGATAGTTTTCCGGATTTTCTGGATTTTTCTGTATGGATCAGCCAGACCCAGACATGACAGACGGTCAGAGTGATGATCAGGCAGCACCAGTGGGGAGTACAGCCCCAGTGGTCGGTGCTGACACACTGTCCCAGTTTGCTTCGTTGGTTGCTCAGATGATGAGCGAGACTCAGAGCAGAGCGTCTACTGTGAGATCTGAGGATATTGATCGACACCTGCAGTTATTTTTGAGGTTGAAGCCTCCGAGGTTTGAGGGCGCTGTTGAGCCCAGAGCAGCCGAGGAGTGGCTGAGGAGATTAGAGAAGACTTTTGACGGGATGCAGTGTCCGGCAGACAGGAAGGTTCCGTTGGCTGTTTTTCTGTTAGATGGAGAGGCTGAGCACTGGTGGGATGGCCAGCAGGCAGCCAGATTTCAGGGCAGATTGAACTCTTTGATCACTTGGGAAGAGTTCACTGAAGTGTTCAGAGACTGGTTTGTTCCCCCTTCTGCACGACAGCAGATGCAGGAGAGTTTTCTGAGGCTGGTTCAGGGGAGCAAGACGGTGATGCAGTACGAGGCTGAGTTTACTGCATTAGCCAGGTACACTCCGCAGCTGGTTAGCACTTCTGCTGAGAGGTGTTACCGATTTCTGAGAGGCTTACGAGACACTTTGAGGCAGCCTTTGATACCGTTCCGGATTACTGATTTCTCTGAGCTTGTGGAGCGAGCTCGTCTGATTGAGAACGACATGACGACTACTCAGCAGCGGTGGTCTGCGAGTAGGAAGAGGTTTGGAGGTGATACTTCTGGCAGTGGTTCCTCTGGGAAGAGGAGATTTGTTCCTGGTTCTGGATCTGGAGATTCCAGAAGGAGCGGAGGATCGTCTGGTACTGTTACCAGTACGACTGGTTCTGGATCTGTCAGTTCGGCACCTGTGTGCCAGAGTTGTGGACGGCGACACCATGGCCAGTGCTACAGGATAGCTGGTCTTTGTTTCAGGTGTGGTCAGCCGGGACATAGGATTGCAGAATGTCCACAGATGGGATATGATCAGCGATCTGAGGGTTTAGTCAGACCTGTTGGTTCAGCAGCAGGAAGACCGAGGACTGTTCCTCAACGCTCTGAGGGATTTGCTGGTAGGGGTGGTGGTTCTAGTTCTGCACCACGGAGACCACCTACGATTCAGAGGGAGCAGAGTAGTTCTGTTGCTTCAGCTCCTGTTCCAGTTCAGCCACGAGTTTACAGCTTGAGTCAGCAGGAGGCTCGAGATGCTCCGGATGTTGTGACAGGTACGGTTTACATTTCTGATCAGCCCTGTCGTGTTTTGTTTGACTCTGGAGCGAGTCATTCTTTTCTGTCCGAGCATTGTTTTGAGCTTTTACATTTGGATTCGATGGTTTTACCGGTTTCTTTGTCTGTGATTTTACCGGCTGGGAATCCATTGATTGCTCGACAGTTTTGTTTGTGTGAGATCGAGATTTCTGGCAAGAAGTGGAAATCGAGTTTGATTCGATTGCCGATTTCTTCGTATGATGTGATTTTGGGAATGGATTGGTTGAGTCAATATGAGGCTCAGATTGACTGTCTGAAGAAGCAAGTGAGTTTGCTTGTGGCTGGAGAGAGAGTTGTATTTCAGGGATTACGAGGTGTTCTCTCCAGTCTGATTTCTGCGTTAGAGGTGAGCAGAATGTGGAAGAAAGGATATCCAGTATTTTTGGCTTCGGTGCGGGATCTGAACCTGGAGGTTGGTTCTGTTTCTGAGATCCCTGTGGTACGGGAGTTTACTGATGTTTTTCCTGAGGAGTTGGTCGGTTTACCTCCGGATAGAGATGTGGAGTTCTCTATCGATGTTTTTCCGGGTACCGCTCCGATATCGAAAGCTCCGTACAGGATGGCACCGAAAGAACTTTCTGAGTTGAAAGTTCAGCTTCAGGAGTTGGTTGACAGAGGGTTTGTACGTCCTAGTGTTTCTCCTTGGGGAGCACCTGTTCTGTTTGTGAAGAAGAAGGACGGTACACTCCGTATGTGTATTGATTACAGAGATTTGAACAAGGCCACGATCAAGAACAAGTATCCTTTGCCTCGGATAGACGACTTGTTTGACCAGCTTTCCGGATCTTCGGTGTTTTCGAAGATTGATTTGAGATCCGGATATTATCAGGTAAAGGTGAAGGAATCTGATGTGGTGAAGACTGCTTTCAGTACTCGGTACGGGCACTACGAGTTCTTGGTTATGCCTTTTGGGGTAACCAATGCGCCTGCTATTTTCATGGATCTGATGAACCGAGTATTCAGGGAGTATTTGGATCAGTTTGTGATCGTCTTCATTGACGATATTCTGGTATATTCTGCTTCTGAGGATGAGCATGCCAGACATTTGAGGATTGTATTGGAGACTCTGAGGAGGCATCAGCTGTATGCCAAGTTCTCCAAGTGCGAATTCTGGCTGAAGAGCATTTCATTTCTGGGGCACGTGATTAGCGGAGAAGGTATTTCTGTGGATCCCCAGAAGATTCAGGCAGTTGCTGATTGGCCAAGGCCGACTACGGTATTTGAGGTACGTAGTTTCTTGGGCATGGCCGGGTACTATAGGAAATTTGTGAAAGGATTTTCACAGATTTCGACTCCTCTGACGAGACTGACTCAGAAGTCGGTTCCTTTTGTTTGGACACCGGAGTGTGAAGCTAGTTTTCAGAGATTGAAGGATTGTTTGACTTCAGCTCCAGTGTTGGCACTTCCGTCAGGTACGGAAGGTTTTCAGGTGTTCAGTGATGCCTCACTGAAAGGACTAGGATGTGTTCTGATGCAGCATGGTCAGGTAATTGCTTATGCTTCGAGACAGTTGAAACCACATGAGAAGAATTACCCGACACATGATTTGGAGTTAGCTGCAGTTGTTTTTGCTTTGAAGATTTGGCGGCATTACCTGTATGGCGTCACATGTGAGATGTTTACTGATCATAAGAGCCTGAAGTACATTTTTACTCAGAAGGATTTGAATCTGAGACAGAGGAGGTGGCTCGAGTTGATCAAGGACTATGACCTGACTATTCAGTATCAGCCTGGGAAGGCGAATGTGGTAGCAGATGCTTTGAGCAGGAAGTCTTCTGGATTCTCAGGTATTCAGCTTACCTGTGATGACTTTCTGATTCGTGATTTGGAGAGATTGCAGTTGGAGGTGATTTCCTCCAGTGATTTGGAGTTGGCTCAGATGAGTATTCAGTCTTCTTTGGAAGCAAGGATTCAAGAAGCCCAGAAGTCAGATTCTGATTATTCGAAGTTGCTAGCTCAGATTGGATCTGGTAAGACTCCTGAACTTCGAATTTCTGATTCTGGTGCTATTTTCTGTAAGAACAGGTTGTGGGTACCTGTGTTTGGAGATTTGAGGCGGGAGATTCTGTATGAATCTCATCATTCAGGCTACACTGTTCATCCAGGCAGTGGTAAGATGTATGCTGATATGAAGCTTTTGTTCTGGTGGCCTGGGATGAAGAAGGATGTAGCGGAGTTTGTGTCGAGATGCGAAGCCTGTCAGTTGGTGAAGGCAGAGCATCAGCGACCAGGTGGACTGTTGCAGTCGTTGCCTATCCCTGAGTGGAAATGGGAGGAGGTAACGATGGATTTTGCTATGGGTTTTCCTCGATCACGACAAGGACATGATGCTATTTGGGTAGTTGTGGATCGATTGACGAAGTCAGCCCATTTTCTTCCGATCAGACAGACGGATTCAGTTGAACGCTTGGCACAGATATATGTGAAAGAGATAGTCAGATTGCACGGTGTGCCTCGTGTGATTGTATCTGATCGAGATGGACGTTTTACTTCCAGACTTTGGAAAGGCATTCAGCAAGGCTTGGGTACGAAATTGCATTTCAGTACAGCCTTTCATCCTCAGACCGACGGACAGTCTGAGAGGACTATTCAGGTACTGGAAGATCTGTTGAGACTTTGTGTTCTGGACTTTAGCGGAAGCTGGGAAGATCATATTCCGCTGATTGAGTTTGCCTATAACAACAGTTTTCAGTCCAGTATCGGTATGGCACCGTACGAGGCTCTGTATGGCAGGAAGTGCCGTACTCCTTTGACTCTGACGGAGGTCGGAGATAGACAGACTTTGGGTGCCACTTTTGCTGATGAAACTGCTCAGAAGATTCATTTGATAAGAGAGAGATTGAAAGCCGCTCAAGATCGTCAGCAGAAGTATTATAATCAGAAGCACAGATTTGTTGAGTTTCAGGTTGGTGACTTTGTGTATGTCAAAGTCAGCCCGATGAAAGGTGTGAGCAGATTTGGTCAGGTAAGTAAGCTTAGTCCAAGGTATGTTGGACCATTTGAGATTTTGGAAAGAATTGGAAAATCTGCTTATCGCCTATTGCTTTCTGATTCTATGCCTGATGTGCATAATGTATTTCATGTATCCACTCTGAGGAAGTGGGTATCCGACTCTGGGAAGAAGGTATCAGCTGATGAGGTTGAGATTCAGGAGAATCTGGCGTACAAGGAAGAGCCAGAATTGATTTTAGCGTACGACGTCCGCAAGTTAAGAAATAAAGAGATTCCGATGGTTAAAGTCCAGTGGAAGCACCGGACTGCACGGGAAGCAACTTGGGAAAAGGAGTCTGATATGAGACGGTCGTACCCGTACTTGTTTTGACTGAGTTTGGATTGGATAATGTCGAGGACGACATTTTTCTGAGTTGGGGAGATTGTAATATTTCAAACTGCTCCAGTATCGTCCAGGACGATCTGGGATCGTCCTGGGACGATCAGTGGAATTCAGCTCCAGATTTTGCCCAGAAATTGCTCTAAGGGTTTTCCTGTAGGGATCGTCCAGGCCGATCGAGGCATCGTCCCGGGACGATCAGTGGATGGCACAAGTCAGTGAGTAGAGGTTTTTATCGCCTATGAATAGTAAACATCGTCCTGAAAAATCGTCCCTGGATGATGGTATTTTGGTCTGATCGTCCAGGCCGATCTGGACGATCGGCCGGGCCGATCTGTGTATTATAAAGCTGATTTCAGTCGATTTGAAGAGAGAGAAAATAAAAAAAATAAATATCTGATTTCAGCTCTGAGGAGAGAGAAAAAGAAGCTTTTGGAAAAGTTGATTTCGGGAAGACGCGGAGCCGTTTTCGATCGAAGTGACTGTTGAAGAATTTGCTGTGCTCGAGGTAAGGCACATTCCGTCTTTCTCAATTTTCAGTTCCGTCGAGGTTGGCGGTACTTTTCTGTCCGGATTTAGTTTTCGTTACGGTTTTTCGTCCGTATCTTTTGATTGGTTCAGTTTTTACCGCGTAAGTTTCTGTATATCGTTGCCGTGCCGGGTGTGCACGTTTTGATTATATTTTGAAGATTTTCGTCCGGATATTTTTGATTCGACTGTGTTTTTAGTCGACCTGATTTTTCTGTGAAATTGGAAATTATCTGTGCAGTAGAATAAATGTTCTGGAATATGCTTATCTATGTTCTGTGCGAATTCGGTGAATTTTCTTTGCAGGAATTTTTGTGTAAATTCTGTATACTGCCGTTGTGCTGCCCGATTTTCGGGTAATTTCTGAAATGTCCGGATTTCTTCTGAATTGTAATGCTATTTGAATAAGCTATAAAAAGGGAGTTATAAGGGGCCTGAATCCTATGAGATTCAGTTAGTGAAAGGGGAAATCTGAAATGAGCTCAAATCTGAAATCTGATATCTGTTTCGTTCCGGATCCGATGAATTCTGTTCTGGTGCTATAAGCACATCTGTTTTGGTGCCGTGAGCACAAAGGGAGACATAAGGGGCCTGGATCCTATGAGATTCAGTCAGTGTCTGGGAAGGGAGGCATAAGGGGCCGGAATCCGTAGAGATTCCGTCAGTGTCAGGGCATTTAGCTATATGTATCTGTTCTGTTCTGTACGAAATTGTGATTCTGATACGATATGCTCCGTACGATTCTGATTTCTGAATTCTGATTCTGACTCTGTTGATTTGTTCTGATATGATCTGTACGATTCCGATTCTGATTTGATATCTGTCCGTACAAGTTCTAATTTCCGATTCTGTTCTGATTTCGGATCTGATTTCTGTCTGATGAGTTTGGTTTTGGTTTCTGAGAATTTAGATTGGTGGTTTGTTGCTTTGCTGAGCTGTTGAGCTCACCCTTGCTTTCTGGTGGTTTTCAGGTTCTGGGAAGGGCAAGGAGGTCCAGGATTAGTTTCAGAGTCTGATCCGATTAGGTACTTTTGTACTTGTTGATTTTTGTACAGTCATGGCTTTCCTGTTCTGTCTTTCTTTCTGTTGAAAGCCATGTACTGTTCTGTAGATGATTATTTTGAGGAAATGAAAAGATAGATGTTTTGTTCCGCTGCATTTGATGTTTTTAGTAGCTCTGTTGTTCTGTGTGTTTTCTGTTGAGTTATGTCATTTGGGAAGTTCAGTTCAGCAACCTAATCCAAAGCCAGATCCTGGATAAGCAAGTAAGTGTGCGCTCGCCGCGATCCGGCTCGGGCGGGATCCGTCCCCGTCGGGTCGGGTCGTGACACAAGGAGCTGAGGCTGGGAGTTGGTAGGATAAGATGAACATAAGGTGTTGTGGGAAATGGATGTGGGAGTAAGGAGGAAGGGAAAGATTGTTGAGTTGTTGAGATTAGAGGGAGATGCAGATGGAGTGATGGATGTCTGATAGGGAAATGTTTGTTCATTGAAGATAACATGTCTAGATATTTGAATTTTGTTTGTGAGAAGGTTAAGACATCTGTAGCCCTTGTGATGGAAAGAATAACCTAAAAATATGCAGGGTTGTGAGTGAGGAGCAAGTTTGTTATTGGTGTAAGGTTTGAGCCACAGGAAGCATAGGCACCCGAAGATGCGAAGATGATTGTAGGAGGGAGTAGTGCCATGTAGACGGTGAGACGGAATTTGTTGATTGAGGGCTTTAGTGGGTAGCTGATTGATCAGATAGTTTGCGGTGGAGACGCTTCAACCCAAAATTTAGTAAGAAGATTGTATGCGTGTAAGAGGGTACGAGTGAGCTTGATTAGGTGTATGTGTTTCCGTTCTGCAGTTTCGTTTAGTTTGGGAGTAAGATGGCAGCTGATTTGATGGGAGAAGCCGTGAGATGATAGGAAGGATTTGAATTGAGTGCTTGTGAATTCTCCATCGCCGTCAGATCAAAAATATTTTGGTGTAGTGTTAATTTGCGTTTTTACAAGCGAGCAAAATGACTAAATTTAGATAACGTGTAATTTTTTGAATGCATAAGATATAACCATGAAAATTTTGAAAAATCGTCAACAAAAATCACGTAGTAATTAAACCCATTCAAAGATTTTTGGGGAGCAGGGTCCCAAACATCGAAATGAACATTGAAAAATAGCATGAGGGGAGGTAGAGTTACTTTTATTGAAGGGAAGTTTATGGCTTTTAGCCATGTTACAAGAGGTACAATGAATTTTTGCTGGAACATAGTCAAGATTAGGACGAGCATGATGAAGTTGTGCTAGAACTCCTTGGTGCGGGTGGCCAAGTCTTGCGTGCCAGAGGTGAGCGGACAACTGATTGGCAAGAAAAGACTGCGGGTGGTCCAACGAAGGAAGGTGAATATGGTACAATCCGTTACACATTTGACCATGAAGAAGAGGACGATTGTACTGAGCATCCTTAATAACAAACCCGTTAGCATTAAAACAAATAGAAACCTGATTATCAGATGTTAGTTTTGAAATAAAAATAAGATTATGCGTTAGCGACAGAACATGAAGTAAATTGCATAAGTAGATCTTACGAGCCGAATCGGGTAGCGGGAGGAGCCCTTGATCAGAGTTGTGAATTGGAAGGGAGGAGCCATTAGCAACCGAAATTGTGTCATGTCCTTGGTAGGGTAAGCTTAATTGAAGATTGGTGAGATCTGGAGTGAGGTGCAACAAAGCTCCGAAGTCAAGAACCTAGTCGGTTGTTGGGGACGGTGCCTGCTGCGAGAGGAGGGCTCGCGAAGAGGACAACATTGTTGGTGCGTATTTGAAATTGCACCGGTGCCACCAATTTAGAGCGATGTGTTTGATCTTTCCAAAAATATGGCATGTGGGACGGACTATTTGAGAGGGAGCACATAACTGACGGGTAGGTAGATTAGCTCGGTTTGTAGAATTTCGGATCTTGAATGATCTGTTCGTACCTTTCCCGCGAGCAGGAGATGCCCGATTCACATAGAGGGTGATACTATCTAGTGCAGCAGAGGATTTTTTTTGGGTTTCTTGATGGAGATTGATCTCTTCACTGTTTAGAAGAGAATAGAGGGTGTCAAAATCAATAGGTTGGAGGGATGTTCGAATGGAAGTTTTGAACGAATTGCAGGAGGAAGGTAATCCATTCAGAATGTAGAGGATGATATCCTCGGTGTCTAGTTGTGACCCTGAGGCAGCAATATTGTCAACTATATTTTTTTATTTGCATAAGATATTGTTGCATGGAGGAGTTTCGCATTTGAATGTTGTGGAGTTCGTTCTTGAGTTGGATAAGTCGGGAACGATTTGTGGGTTGCATCTGACGTTCAAGGGTTGCCCAAACATCGTGGGCAGTGGTGGAGGATAGAACGTAAGGAAGGATATCAGGGGAGATGGTGGAGAAGAGAGCAAATATTAGGTTCCGGTCGATCAAATGCCAATTACTGTGCTCGGTGCTGGCTTTATCTTGTGGACAAGAAATGGCGCTGGAGAGAAAACCATCAAATCCGTTTGTGGTAAAGTGTTGCAAGAGTTGAATCCTCCAGATTTGATAGTTGTCTGAAGAGAGGGGGCTGGGAACAAGATTCTTGAGATTTGAGATGAGGAACTTCAGTGGTGTCAGAACGGTGAAATCTGAGAGATTGCCGAAGATGATAGGGGAGGAGGGAGGCTAAGAGACCATAGATTCTTGATCAACCATAAGAAGGCCCTAGCTCTGATACCATGTGAGAAACCGAAGGATGAGAAGAAGAAACGAGAGAGCAGCCAGAGAATAAAGGGAAGCTTTGTATTATTGAATGAATAGCTGGTACAGATACGAGTGGTTCATATAGAGTTTTAGTGGACTAAATACATAAATAACCTATACTAAGCTGACGTGTCAGGTATCTTGATAAGATCATCTTATCATTTTTAGTTTAAGGATGGTACAATATGGTTTTTCCATTGGTATAATTCATGATGAGGAAAATAATGCTCCCACTTATAATTTTTAAATAGAACTCAAATTTTCTTATTTTATATATTCTAAATGATTAGATATCAAGGAATTGTAGGGCTTTAATTGCTTCTAGAAGTTTCTATCAAGTGTTATAGTATTCCATAATTCTCCTGAGTTGCTATGTCCAGGTTATTTAATCCACCCCCTTTTGCTATTGTGACAACATTCAATCAATTTTTCCTATGTATCAAATCCTCTAATTTTAATTTGTTAAGGTTATGTTTGTGACAACTTTATTAGTGATTTCTAAAATAGCTTTTTAGTACAAAAATTTGAAATCTAATTTAGAAATCAATAAAAAAAGTTGTCGCAAACCAAGGCTAAGTCATTTAGTCCACGCGCGCCAACTTGATTCAAGAGAAATGTTTTCTCAAAACCTTCAACTTTCCTCTAATATTACAAATTCACTTAGGATCCATTTGGAACGGCTATAACTTCTTGAAAAAAGTCATTGAAAAAATAACTTTTTTGAAAGCTGCTGTGGAAATCAGCTTATCAGTATAAATTTTTTTATAAAAATAATGAAAAACAAAACAAATAAATGCTGTCCCAAGCAAAAGCTTAAGCTGTTTGCCACTCATGCTCTTCCTCCAACCCCAAAAAAACTATAAAAATGTTCTCATAGAAATGTGTGGGCATTTGCTTTGGCCATTCCTAAAGCATCGTCACGCCTGCCCACACTCCCTTATTCGATCCACAAAAGCTTAGCAAAAGACTTAACTCAACTCAGATAAGGTGATATATTTATTCAAAAGATGTAGATGCTCTAAGCTTCCTCGAAGAAAACAACACTCCTTCCCATCTCTTTCCCATCGCAAGAGCTGTAAAATGAAGATAAATGAACGATTTTTATTTGTATTTTAATGACTTTTTTTAACAAGTGCATACTTAATGAACATATGAGTTTAGTGATCTAACATTAGTCCTTAAATGTTATTTACATGCCACACTTTTATTTTTATTTTATTTTATTTATATTTTAATATATAATAAAACGTATTTGATTTTAAAATTGAAAAACCATAGTAAAATTTGGAAATCATTATTGTTAATACATGTTATTGTTTATTAAAAAAAAGTTGAAAACTTGAGTATTATTGGATTATTAAGGTTGGAAAATATTCTTATTCTTTGTTTGAGTTGCCTCAAATTTTGCTCGATCCTTATTTGCTCATGTCCTTGACCGACGTATGCTTCGAAGATATATCGCGGATCCAAGGGGTAGCAAACCCTGGCGTTTGACCTATAGTGAATTCTGCTTTTTTTGTTGTTGTTGTAACTTGTAAGGGTATTTTGGAATTTTGCTTATTTTTCGGTGCTCTATTTTTACCTTATAAATATGTTGTAATGGACTTATGATTGGTAAACCGTTTTGTACTCCACCTCTTCTATATAGTGAAGTCGTTCTCCCTTCTTCCCTGTGGGTTTTCCCATATTTGAGTTTTCTGTGTAACTCTATTGTGCTCATTTGTATTTTGCATATCGTGATTTATTATTTCTCGTTGTATTTGGTTCATCGTTCCCTAACATTCTTTACAATTGATTCAAATCAAAGGAACTTTTTAAAAGGTATAATGCATATTTAAGCTATTTCTTGAGCAAATACCTATTAGTAATTAAATTGTGACATAAAAAAGAATAAGAACTCATTGCTTATTGAGATCTCATAGTGTTAGCTATTTCACTTTTTCAATTGGATGGTGGACCATTTATAATTGGTTAATAAGCTCATCCTAACTATCATAATGTGGACATCTTGTAGGTTTGTGATGCAATGGCATAGCCTTAAAACTATAGTTCTACCCTACATTATTTTTTGTTTTGATATGAATCATTGCTTTCATTCCACATGCATTTGATGGAAGTGGATTGCAAAAAAGAGGAAAAGATAATGATTTTGTAGCCACCAACCAAAGTAAACAATAAGTTAATGGATTGTATGGCCATCATCAAATAGACATATAATACAATAGTTTTGCAAATTGTAAAATAATTCTACTAAAATGAGTCAAATTAAGAAAAATTCAAAATTCCCTACTAAGGACAAAAGAAATAAGAGACTATCAATCCTATTTTCTCAAATACTCTTGAAGTATTTAGAAGGAGCTATATTTTAATTGTACCATATGAGTGTAGTTCTACACGAATCACAAAACAACTTTCGATCAAGCAAAACATTGATACAAATCCTTAATTTTGAAGCACGTTAAACTAAGGCTTCATTTGGGGCGGCTTAATTATTGCTTATTACAGCATCTTTTTAGTACATAAATTTTAATTTTTATACTAAAAGTTGCTTTAAGAAGTAATAATAAAGTATGTTTTAGTTGATGAAGAAAAAAGATAGAGATTCATTGATTTAAATTTTTAATAAATTTTCTATGATAATGTTGTAGTGCGAAATTTTCTAACCAGCAAACATTAAAAAATTTTTACATTAAAAAAAAAAAAACCAATATGAGAAACATTGATAAATTCTTTTAAGTTTGCAATCAGTTAAGTAACAATTTCAACAAAGTTGATGTAATAGATTTTTTATCCTGCCAAATGATTATATTTATACAACTTTAAAACATGTCATATTTAAATTAGAAAAAAGAAAATAAAGAAAAACTTTATGAGGGGAATTGGAAATGTTATATATATTCATAGAATTTTTTTTTTTTAAAAAATTATCTAATTTTATCAATGAAATTTGTTTAATACAAAAAAATAAAATAAAAATCATAATCTTAAAATTAAAATATTTGAAAATTAAAATTATACTTGATACGTCATCGAAAAATTATCTTGATCGAGAACGAATCTCGAGGCAAAATCATGTTCGAAACTTCCGAAATTAAAATTGGAACCATCCAAACTCTGATTTCAGCAAAATTATAGTCGAACTGAACTTCTCGGAAATACAAACCCAATGACACTAAATTCGACTCAATCTGAGCCCAAAATGGGTCCAAATCAGGGGTTCAAAGTGCTGTTGGAGGGTTCGAACCATAATTTGGATTATGAAATGATTTTCATACATAACGTGCTATTAATAGTCGAATCGAGCGATCGACGAGACAAATCCAACAAGCCTAAGATCGCAGAATTTCGACATCATTAAGACCTTCAAATGTCTATCAAACGTTCCACGATCAAGGGATTCAACATCACCCGTCCATCCAAACCACTCCCCATTTGCCCTTGATCATGCTCCTATTTACGGGCAATACAACTCTAAGAAATCTATAAATAGACCCATCTTTTCTCTTGAAAGAGGGCTCCAAGAAAAAGAGAAAGAGAGATATTGGAGATCACTCTGGCCTCCTTACTCCTCCTCGACAAACGCCTGAGTTCCGTCGGACCACCGCTTGACGTCGTTGCTCCGTCAGACCACCACGTGAGGCCCTGAACTCTGCTAGACCACCACTTGAGGCCCTCACCTCCTCCGGACCACCACTTGACGTTGTTGCTCTGCCAAACCACCACTTGAGGCCCTCACCTCCACCGAACCACCGCCTAATGTCGTTGCTCTGCCGTACCACCACCGTCAGACCACCACTTGAGGCCTTGGTTTTTGCCGGACCAATATTTGAGGCCCGAACTTCTCCCAAACCACCACATGATGCCCGAACTTCTAACAGACCACCATATGAGGCATAGACTTTTGCTGAACTACCACGTGAGGCTCGAACTTCTGCTAAACCACCGCCTGATGCCTGGAGTTCGACCGAAGTACCGCCCTACTATTATGGTCTTTTGGACCCCTGTCTCCTACCGACTATGGTCCTTCCGACCTCCTTCACCTACTATGGTCTTTTCGACCTCCATCACCAGACAATTGTCTTTATGACCTGGTCTCCTGCCAACTACGGTCTTTCAGACCCCTGTTTGCTGCCAACTACGGTTCTTCCGACCTCCATTACTAGACAACGGTAATTCCGACCTCTATTCTATCGACTATGGCCGTGCCGACCAAACAAACATGTCTATATTGTAACTCTCACCATATAATGCGCTCTATATGATGTACATTTGTACCATCAAGCCAAGGCCTTCTCCCAAGGAAGGGCTTCATTTGTAATCGACTGCAAATACTAGTATATTCATTCAAACTGGGTTAGGCCCCGTGGTTTTTCCTCCTTTGCAGGGGTTTAAACATAAAAACTCTGGTGTCTCTTATGAACATTACACCCTCTCTTTTTTATCTGTGCACATGCTGGATCTTCGTACAATGCTAAGACTTAAACTTCATATTTATTTATCGTCGCGAATACTCCAAGACGCAACAATACTAAAAATCAAAATGTTAGAATTTTATAACAGTTTTTTTTTTAAAGAAATTTACCAATGCTCATGCTCATCCAGCAATAAATTGGAGTAAACAAATTTTTTTTTTAAACATTTAGGCCAATTAAGACAAACTAATACATATATTATATACACAAGACTTAAATCCAAGACCTCTTAGTTGATAATCAGAGCTCCCAACCAATTAATAAAGAAGAGTTGTGTGGACTAAATTTTTAAGAATAGATGCACAAAAAAGAGAAAATTACTAAATATAGAAAATTAGGGTATCATTTTATATATTGGTATTTTTTTTAAACTCTCCTATTTGACATTTTGTATCACCATGGTAAAAATATGATTTGAATTGGCCTAAAGGAAATTTTTTATACTAAAACTATTATTTTAAAAAATAATAAAAAATTATCTGAAACGAAGCCTTAGTTTTTATCTCCAATTCTACAATCAGCACATTTTTTTATTAATTTTTTCTTTCTCAAGTATTTTTATTGTTACCTTTTACGAGTTTTTCCATCTCCATCCATGAAGGGGTTCATGGCAAAGCCTTAGTAGTGATAGATCTCTTAGGTTTTGTTTGAGACAGAATTTTTTATTATTATGTAAAGCTATTTTTTAGTATAAAATTTTATTGAAAGCAGAAAAAAAAAGGTCTAATGCTATCCCAAATGAAACTTTAATGTTGAAAGTTGTTGTTCGGACGAAGAGGATGAAGCTTTTAGGGAAAATATTCACTAAGGTACATTCTTATTTAAATATTTACATCATCACTAAGGGCTTTTTTTTTTCTCTTCTTTTTTTCATCATCACTAAGGCCTATGTCTTATATTTCTAGAAGGAATAGATTTTCTTTCAAAAAAAAAAAAAAAAAAAAAAACATGCAAATTTCTTAAAGAATACATGAAGCAATCAATTTAGTTAATTATATCTATTATAAGGCAGATACAATCAAATTTTTATATGATTATTTCTCAATGTGTTCATCTAATATTTATTTTCAAGGGGTAATTGGGTGCATCTTTATCTCATACCGCAAGGCCAATAATGCAAATATATTTTATAAATTTGATAATTTTATTTATAATATTATATTTGATACATCATCAAAAAATATCTTGGTCGGGCATGAATCTCGAGGCAAAATCAAGTTGAAAATTTTTGAAATTAAAATAGGGACTATCCGATCTTCGATTTCAGAAAACTTATAGTCAAACTGAACGTCTCAAAAATACGAACCCAACGACACCAAATTTTATTCAATCCGCGCCCAAATGTGTCTGAATCGAGGACCCGAAGAGCTGGCGGAAGGTTCAAACCACATGTTGGATTAAAAAACGGTTTGCAAGCGTGAAATTCTTATAATCGAATCGAATGGCTCGACGAGACAAATCCAATGAGCCCAAGATCGCAGAATTCTGACATCATTAAGACATTCACATGTCTAACGAACGGTCCATGATCAAGGGATTCAACATCGGCCGCCCATCCAAACCACTCCCCATTTGCCATTGATCCTCCTCTTATTTACGGGCTATGCCACTCTAGGAAATCTATAAATAGACCCCACCTCCCTCTTGAAAATGATCCTTTAAGACTAAGGAGAAAAGAGAGAGATTGGAGATCGCTCTTGCCTCCTCGACCACTGTCAGAGCTTCGCCGGACCACCACATGAGGCCCTGAGTTATGCTGGACCACCACCTGAGGCCCTGAGTTCCGTCGGACCATCACATGAGGCACTGCGTGTAATACCAAGATCTGCTCCAGGATCGTCCTGGGACGATCAGTTGAGAAGCTGTTCCAGAATTTGCCCAGATTTTTTCCAGGTGTTTTTCTGTAAGCATCGTCCAGGCCGATTGAAGGCATCGGCCAGGCCGATTGGCACTGTTCAAAATTATCGGCCGGATCATCGCCCTGGGAGCTGTCCAGGACGATCAAATTGGTCTGATCGTCCCGGGACGATCTGGCGATCGGCCGGGTCGATCTGAAGATTACTTAAGGAAATTCTGTCGTTTTGAGGAGAGAGAAAAATCAGATTTTTATAAAATATCTTTTGAGGAGAGAGAAAGTCGAGGGCATTTATGGAAAAGTTGATTTTCGGGCGACGCGGAGCTGTTTTCGTCCGACGAGACTGTTCAGGATATTGCTGTACGCAAGGTAAGGCACATTCCGCCTTTCTCAATTTTCAGAACCGTCGTGTTTGGCGGTATTTTCTGTCCGGATTTTGTTTCCGTTAGCGATTTTCGTCCGTATCTTTTGATTGGTTCAGTTTTTACCATGTAACTTTCTGTATATTGTTGACGTGCCGAGTGTGCACACTTTGGTTATTTTCTGAAGATTTTTGTCCGGGTATTTTTGATTCGACTGTGTTTTTTGTCGACTGGATTTTTCTGTGAACCTGGAAATTCTCTGTGCAGTAGAATAAATGTTCTGAAATGTTGTTATCTATATTCTGTGCAAATTTGGTAAATTGTTATTTTCAGGAAAATTGTGTAAATTCTGTATACTGCTGTTGTGCTGCCCGATTTTTGGGTAATTTCTGATTTGTCCGAAATTTTTCTGATTTGATATACTATCTGTATATGCTATAAAAAGAGAGTTATAAGGGGCCTGGATCCTATGAGATTCAGTTAGTGTCTGGGGAAAAGTTAGATGAGCTCAAGTTGAAGAAATATCTGTTCTGTTCCGGATCCGATGAATTCTGTTGTTCTGGTGCCGTGAGCACATTTAGCTATATAATTACTCAGAGAATTTATGGCGCCGTGAGCCAAGGGAGACATAAGGGTCAGAATCCGTAGTGATTCTGTTTAGTTTAGTTTAACTATTAATTAAATATCTGATATCTGATTTGATACGATTTTGATTTCCGTATCTGTTATGTAAGCAAATCTGATTCTGATTTCCGTACGATATGAATCTGATTCCGATCTGTATGATATGATTCTGATATGATTATGATACAATTTTGTTCTGTTCCATTCTGATTTATCCGATTTGATATCTGTCCGATTCTGTTCTGATTTATGTACGGATTTGTCTGATGTGTTGGTTTTAAGATTCTGAGAATTTTGATTGGAGGTTTGTTGCTTTGCTGAGCTGTTGAGCTCACCCTTGCTTTCTGGTGGTTTTCAGGTTCTGGAAAAGGGAAGGAAGTCCAGGAATAGATTTCAGAGTCTGATCAGTATAGGTATTGTTTTGTACCTTTTGATTTTTGTACAGTCATGGCTTTTCTGTTCTGTCTTTCTTTCTGTCTAAAAGCCATGTACTGTATTTGTAATAGATTGTTTTGAGGAAAAGAAAAGATAGATGTTTTGTTCCGCTGTGTTTGATGATTCATAGTAGCTCTGTGTTTGTGCGTCTGTTTGAATTAAATTATTTGGAAGATTCAGTTCCGAAGCAAATTCCAAAGCCAGATCTTGGTTAGGTTTTCCTGTCGCGGCCCGGTGCGAACGGGATCCATCTCGGGTCGGGTCGGGTCGTGACAAATTTTAGTGGTATCAGAGCAATGGTTTTGGAATTTGGGATTGTGTGAAATAGAGCTATAGAAAGTGATCAGTGAGTCTGTGTGGGGGGTAGTTTTGGTTTGTTCGGCTTTTTATTGTGTTGTTTTTGTGATAGTTTTCCGGATTTTCTGGATTTTTCTGTATGGATTAGCCAGACCCAGACATGACAGACGGACAGAGTTCTAGTCAGGCAGCACCAGTGGGGAGTACAACCCCAGTGGTCGGTGCTGACACGCTTTCTCAGTTTGCTACACTTGTTGCTCAGATGATGAGCGAGACTCAGAGCAGAGCTTCTACCGTCCGATTTGATGACATTGATAGACATTTGTAGTTGTTTTTGAGGTTGAAACCTCCGAGGTTTGAGGGCGCTGTTGAGCCCAGAGCAGCCGAGGAGTGGCTGAGGAGATTAGAGAAGACCTTTGACGGGATGTAGTGTCCTGCAGATAGGAAGGTTCCATTGGCTATTTTTCTGTTAGATGGAGAGGCTGAGCACTGGTGGGTTGGCCAACAGGAGGCGAGATTTCAGGGCAGACTGAACTCTTTGATCACTTGGGAAGAGTTCACTGAAGTGTTTCGGAATTGGTTTGTTCCCCCTTCTACACGATCGCAGATGCAGGAGACTTTTTTGAGACTTGTTCAGGGGAGCAAGACGGTGATGCAGTATGAGGCTGAGTTTACTGCATTAGCCAGGTACGCTCCGCAACTGGTTAGCACTTCTGCTGAGAGGTGTTACAGATTTCTGAGGGGATTACGAGACACTCTGAGACAGCCCCTGATACCGTTCCGGATCACTGACTTCTCTGAGCTTGTGGAGCGAGCTCATCTGATAGAGAATGACCTGATGGCTACTCAGCAGTGGTGTACTGCGAGTAGGAAGAGATTTGGAGGTGAGACTTCTGGCAGTGGTTCCTCTGGGAAGAGGAGATTTATTTCTGGCTCAGGATCTGGAGACTCCAGGAGGAGTGGAGGGTCGTCTGGTACTGCTACCAGTACGACGAGTTCTGGTTCTGTTAGTACGGCACCTGTGTGCCAGAGTTGTGGACGACGACACTTTGGCCAGTGCTACAGGATGGCTGCTCTGTGCTTCCGATGTGGTCAGCAAGGATATCGGATTGCAGAGTGTCCACAGGCTGGATTTGATCAGCGTTCTGAGTTCCGATCAGAGGGTTCTGTTAGACCTGTCAGTTCAGCAGGAAGACCGAGGACTGTTCCTCCACGCCCTGAGGGATTTACTGGCAGAGGTGGTGGATCTAGTTATGGACCACGGAGACCACCTACGGTTCAGAGGGAGCAGAGTAGTTCTGTTGCTTCAGCTCCTGCTCCAGTTCAGCCACGAGTTTACAGCTTGAGTCAGCAGGAGGCTCGTGATGCTCCGGATGTTGTGAAAGGTACGGTTTACATTTCTGATCAACCCTGTCGTGTTTTGTTTGACTCGGGAGCGAGTCACTCCTTTCTGTCCGAGCGATGTTTTGAGACTTTACATTCGGATTCGATGGTTTTACCGGTTTCTTTGTCTGTGATTTTACCGGCTGGGAATCCTTTGATTGCTCGGAAGTTTTGTTTGTGTGAGATCGAGATTTCTGGCAAGAAGTGAAAATCGAGTCTGATTCTGTTGCTGATTTCTTCATATGATGTGATTCTGGGAATGGATTGACTGAATCAGTATGAGGCCCAGATAGACTGTCTGAAGAAGCAAGTGAGTTTGCTTATGGATGGAGAGAGATTTGTATTTCAGGAATTACGAAGTGTTCTCTCCAGTCTGATCTCTGTTTTAGAAGTAAGCAGAATGTGGAAGAAGGGATACCCAGTGTTTTTGGCTTCGGTGCGGGATCTGAACTTGGAGGTTGGTTCTGTTTCTAAGATCCCAGTGGTACGGGAGTTTGCTGATGTTTTTTCCTGAGGAGTTGGTTGGTTTACCTCCGGATAGAGATGTGGAGTTCTCTATCGATGTTTTTCCGGGTACCGCTCCGATATCAAAAGCTCCGTACAGAATGGCACCGAAAGAACTTTCTGAGTTGAAAGTTTAGCTTCAGGAGTTGGTTGACAGAGGTTTTGTCCGTCCCAGTGTTTCGCCCTGGGGAGCACCTGTTCTGTTTGTGAAGAAGAAGGACGGTACACTCCGTATGTGTATTGATTACAGAGATTTGAATAAGGTCACAATCAAGAACAAGTATCCTTTGCCTCGGATTGATGACTTGTTTGATCAGCTTTCCGGATCTTCGGTATTTTCGAAGATTGATTT
Organism: Dendrobium huoshanense; assembly: GCA_016618105.1. Classification (NCBI taxonomy): domain Eukaryota; kingdom Viridiplantae; phylum Streptophyta; class Magnoliopsida; order Asparagales; family Orchidaceae; genus Dendrobium; species Dendrobium huoshanense. Next base: position 37,194,330 of record CM028350.1, on the reverse strand, counting down.
GAGATCCGGATATTATCAGGTGAAGGTGAAGGAAGCTGATGTGGTGAAGACAGCTTTCAGTACTCGGTACGGGCACTACGAGTTCTTGGTTATGCCTTTTGGGGTAACCAACGCGCATGCTATTTTCATGGATTTGATGAACCGAGTATTCAGGGAGTATTTGGATCAGTTTGTGATCATCTTCATCGACGATATTCTGGTATATTCTGCATCAGAGGATGATCATGCCAGACATTTGAGGATTGTATTGGAGACTTTGAGGAGGCATCAGTTGTATGCCAAGTTCTCCAAGTGTGAATTCTGGTTGAAGAGCATTTCATTTCTGGGGCATGTGATTAGCGGAGAAGGCATTTCTGTAGATCCCCAGAAGATTCAGGCAGTTGCTGATTGGCCTAGGCCGACTACGGTATTTGAGGTACGTAGTTTCTTAGGCATGGCCGGGTATTACAGGAAATTTGTGAAAGGATTTTCACAGATTTCGACGCCTCTGACGAGACTGACTCAGAAGTCAGTACCTTTTATTTGGACACCGGAGTGTGAGGCGAGTTTTCAGAGATTGAAGGATTGTCTGACTTCAGCTCCAGTGTTAGCACTACCGTCAGGTATGGAAGGTTTTCAGGTGTTCAGTGATGCTTCACTGAAAGGACTGGGATGTGTCCTGATGCAGCATGGTCAGGTAATTTCTTATGCTTCGAGACAGTTGAAACCACATGAGAAGAATTACCCGACACATGATTTGGAGTTAGCTGCTGTTGTATTTGCTTTGAAGATTTGGCGTCATTATCTGTATGACGTCAGATGTGAGATTTTTATTGATCATAAGAGCCTGAAGTACATTTTTACTCAGAAGGATCTAAATCTGAGACAGAGAAGATGGCTCGAGTTGATCAAGGACTATGATTTGACTATTCAGTATCAGCCTGGTAAGGCGAATGTGATAGCGGATGCTCTGAGCAGAAAGTCTTCTGGATTTGCAGGGTTGCAGCTTACTTGTGATGATTTCCTGATTCGAGACATGGAGCGATTGCAGTTGGAGGTGATTTTCTCCAGTGGTTTGGATTTAGCTCAGATGAGCATTCAGTCTACTTTGGAGACAAGGATTCGAGAAGCCCAGAAATCAGATTCTGATTATTCGAAGTTGATTGCTCAGATTGGATCTGGTAAGACTCCTGAACTTCGAATTTCTGATTCTGGTGATATTTTCTGTAAGAACAGGTTGTGGGTACCTGTGTTTAGAGATTTGAGGCAGGAGATTCTGTACGAATCTCATCATTCAGGCTACACTGTTCATCCAGGCAGTGGTAAGATGTATACTGATATGAAACTTTTATTCTGGTGGCCTGGAATGAATAAAGATGTGGTAGAGTTTGTGTCGAGATGCGAAGCCTGTTAGTTGGTGAAGGCAGAGCATCAGCGACCAGGTGGACTGTTACAGTCGTTGCCTATCCCTGAGTGGAAATGGGAGGAGGTGACGATGGATTTTGCGATGGGTTTTCCTCGATCTAGACAAGGGCACGACGCCATTTGGGTGGTGGTAGATCGATTGACGAAGTCCGCCCATTTTCTTCCGATCAGACAGACTGATCTGGTGGATCGTTTGGCACAGATATATGTGAAGGAGATAGTCAGATTGCACGGTGTGCCTCGAGTGATTGTTTCTGATCGAGATGGACGCTTTACTTCCAGACTTTGGAAGGATGAGCAAGTTCAGTTCAAGGTCTAACATACCTGATACCTTTTGAAATTTTGAAAAGGATTGGAAAATCTGCTTACCAACTATCGCTTTTTGATTCGATGCCTGATGTGCATAACGTGTTTCACGTATCCACTCTGAGGAAGTGGGTATCCGACTCTGGGAAGAAGGTATCTGCTGATGAAGTTGAGATTCAGGAGAATCTGGCGTACAAGGAAGAGCTAGAGTTGATTTTGGTGTACGACGTCCGAAAGTTAAGAAATAAACAGATTCCGATGGTTAAAGTCCAGTGGAAGCACCGGACTACACTGGAAGCAACTTGGGAGAAGGAGTCTGACATGAGACAGTCGTACCCGTACTTGTTTTGACTGAGTTTGGATTGGATAATGTCGAGGACGACATTTTTCTGAGTTGGGGAGATTGTAATACCAAGATCTGCTCCAGGATCGTCCAGGACGATCTAGATCGTCCTGGGATGATCAGTTGAGAAGCTGTTCCAGAATTTGTCCAGATTTGTTCCAGGTGTTTTTCTGTAAGCATCGTCCAGGCCGATTAGAGGCATCGGCCAGGCCGATTGGCACTGTTCAAAATTATCGGCCGGATCATCACCCTGGGAGCTGTCCAGGACGATCAAATTGGTCTGATCGTCCCAGGACGATCTGGCGATCGGCCGGGCCGATCTGAAGATTACTTAAGGAAATTCTGTCGTTTTGAGGAGAGAGAAAAATCAGATTTTTATAAAATATCTTTTGAGGAGAGAGAAAGTCGAGGGCATTTGTGGAAAAGTTGATTTTTGGGCGACGCGGAGCTGTTTTCGTCCGACGAGACTGTTCAGGATATTGCTGTACGCAAGGTAAGGCACATTCCGCCTTTCTCAATTTTCAGAACCGTCGTGTTTGGCGGTATTTTCTGTCCGGATTTTGTTTCCGTTAGCGATTTCCGTCCGTATCTTTTGATTGGTTCAGTTTTTACCGTGAAACTTTCTGTATATTGTTGACGTGCCGAGTGTGCACATTTTGATTATTTTCTGAAGATTTTTTGTCCGGGTATTTTTGATTCGACTGTGTTTTTAGTCGACTAGATTTTTCTGTGAACTTGGAAATTCTCTGTGCAGTAGAATAAATGTTCTGAAATGTTGTTATCTATATTCTATGCAAATGTGGTAAATTGTTATTTTCAGGAAAATTGTGTAAATTCTGTATACTGCCGTTGTGCTGACCGATTTTTGGGTAATTTCTGATTTGTCCGGAATTTTTCTGATTTGATATACTATGTGTATATGCTATAAAAAGGGAGTTATAAGGGGCCTGGATCCTATGAGATTCAGTTAGTGTCTGGGGAAAACTTAGATGAGCTCAAGTTGGAGAAATATCTGTTCTGTTCCGGATCCGATGAATTCTGTTGTTCTGGTGCCGTGAGCACATTTAGCTATATAATTACTCAGAGAATTTATGGCGCCGTAAGCCAAGGGAGACATAAGGGTCAGAATCCGTAGTGATTCTGTTTAGTTTAGTTTAACTATTAATTAAATATCTGATATCTGATTTGATACGATTCTGATTTTCGTATCTGTTCTGTAAGCAAATCTGATTCTGATTTCCGTACGATATGAATCTGATTCCGATCTGTATGATATGATTCTGATATGATTCTGATACGATTTTGTTCTGTTCCGTTCTGATTTGTCCGATTTGATATCTGTCCGATTCTGTTCTGATTTCTGTACGGATTTGTCTGATGTGTTAGTTTTAAGATTCTGAGAATTTTGATTGGAGGTTTGTTGCTTTGCTAAGCTGTTGAGCTCACCCTTGCTTTCTGGTGGTTTTCAGGTTCTGGAAAAGGGAAGGAAGTCCAGGAATAGATTTCAGAGTCTGATCAGTATAGGTATTGTTTTGTACCTTTTGATTTTTGTACAGTCATGGCTTTTCTGTTCTGTCTTTCTTTCTGTCTAAAAGTCATATACTGTATTTGTAATAGATTGTTTTGAGGAAAAGAAAAGATAGATGTTTTGTTCCGCTGTGTTTGATGATTCATAGTAGCTCTGTGTTTGTGCGTCTGTTTGAATTAAATTATTTGAAAGATTCAGTTCCGAAGCAAATTCCAAAGCCAGATCCTGGTTAGTTTTCCTGTCGCGGCCTGGTGCGAACGGGATCCGTCTCGGGTCGGGTCGGGTCGTGACACTGCGTTCCACCGGACCACCATCTGATGCCCTGAGTTCCACCGGACCACCACCTGAGACCTTGAGTTTAGTTGAACCACCACCTGAGGATAGGAGTTCCGCTGAACCACCACCTGAGGCCCGGAGTTCTGCTAAACCATCACCTGAGACTCGGACTTCTGTCGAACCACCACTTAAGGCCTGAAGTTCCTTGAGACTACCACTTGATGCTCGGACTTTTGCCGGACCACTACCTGAGGCATAGAGTTCTGCCGGACCACCACCCGCCCAGAGTTCTATCAGACTACCACTTGATGCTCGGAGATTTGTTAGACCATCACCTGAGGCCATGACTTATGTAGGACCACCACCTGAGGCCCAGAGTTTTGCTAGACGACCACCTGACGCCCAAAGTTCTATTGAACTATCACTTGACGCCCGGAGTTCTATCGGACCATCACTTGATGCTTGAAATTCTTCCGGACCACCATCTGACGCCGGACTTCGCCGGACCACCGCCCGATGTTGAAGTTTTGCCAAACCAATGCCAGGCTACCAACTGATGCCTGAATTTTAAAGTAGCACCATACTTCTGCCAGTCCAGCAAGTGACATTGTACTTTCATCCATGTTCATCACTAGATTTCAATAAAACAATTGACATTTTTAATCTGATCACCCTCAGGGATAAGTCAGCCCATTGAAATCTACCCAAACATTAGTGGAATCATTTTAGACTGGGTCTGGCCCCATGGTTTTTCCCCTTTCTAGGGTTTTGCACATAAAAACATCTTATGTTCTCTATATGTGAGCTGGATATTCGTACAATGCTAAGACGCAATATTTTAACTCTATCGTCGCGTATATTCTTGCCTGCAACACTATAATATTTATATTATTAGATTTAAAAATATGAATAATTTAAATTAAGCTTGAGGAATTATAAATATGAATATATTAATTCATAGTATGTACCTTCCTAATTAATTGATTAAAGCATAAAAGGAATTTCTCATCAACTTTAAAAATAAATTCTTAAATGTAAAAACTAAAATAACTTCAATTTTATAATCATGAGCATTAAAATGATAATAACTTATATTGTAACAAATATAAAAATAATAATGATCTAATCCTCATTATTATTTTATATATTTTTAAATTTTTTGAAGATATTATTATGCTATTCTAAAATAGATTAAATAAATTTGAAACTCATATTAATAAAATTCAAAATTTTTAATAATTTGAATGAATAAATTACTAAGAGAAAAATTCATTACTTGATTTTAAATATTTGAATATTAATTATTATTATGAGTTACAAAATTGATTATGAACGATAGGATGATGATTCAACAACAATCATCTAATATGAGAGGTGCTTGGGTGGAGCTCCAGCCTCCAACATTCAAAATAAGAAATCGAGCATTAGAGTCAAGCTCAAGTCTCATATTTTCAAACAAACTGCTCAAGTTTAACAAATGAGCTCGACTTGAGCAAAATGGTCAAATACAAGTTATCTTTATATTATCTGTCAAATACAGATATTATGGGCCACAAACATTCTTTGATGATCAAAGTAATCCGCTTCAATTCTTTCATTTGGAAAAGTAAAAATAATTAATTAATTTAAACATTTATATATAAAATAGAAAATTATCAAATTTATTTTCTTTTTTCATGAAACCAACATTGAATGAGAAGTTTAGTGAAATAACAAAAAAAAAAAACTAATCTATCATATATATTTACATTATTGCCCTTTTTTTATTCCTCTCCCGCAAAAGATGATGAGATTATGATGCAGCTAACAGCCAAAAGTGTTTTTTTACAAAACCAAAAAATGAATTTATAAAGAAATGCAAATTACAAAACTGCAAAATGATTGTTAATTTTTGAAACAGCAAAACAATAACTATATCAAATTCACTTAGTGACATCTGCTGAAAACTCTTGGAAGCCTTTTCCATTTCCCCATATTCTCTCACCCATCACCCCTACAAAGCCCCTCTTCAGTCCCTATGCAACAGTGTCTCAGGTCTCCACCTCTTCTCCTTTCCCCCTTTCCTTTTTGCCTCCCCACTTAACACTGAACAAAAGCTGCGTCTTTCAACTTTTCATTTTATGAACATGCCTAGTTGAAAGAGGCACAAGAACAATAGGGAAAACACTGGCTCTTCCCCCTTCGATCTACATAATCTCCATCAAGATTATATTTGAATAGAAATGGGTATAAAATCTGATTGTGCTTCTTCCATTCTCCTATGCGCTGAGGACAACAGCAGCATCTTAACCTTTGGTGAGGAAGAAGAGGTTGAGAGGCATTGGCCCGATTGGTCCTTTCAGCCAAAAAGCTGTGATTTTTATGGGTGCTTCTTAATGGATTTTCCCCTTCTATCTGATGAGTGCTTGGGCTTATTGATAAAGAGGGAGGTGGAGCATCTTCCTCGGGATGACTACACCAAGAGGCTGATGAGTGGGTGTATGGAGTTTTCGATCAGAAGAGATGCCATTGATTGGATTCTAAAGGTGCGATTTTTAACTATCCTTTGCTCATAATATTCCCCAAATCGATTCTGTTCATCTTCTGGTTATTACTTTCATGGCTTTTGATATATGGATTTGCATTCCAAGGGGTTTGCTATCACTTGTTTTGGTCAAGATCTTTCACTATTCTCTGAGCATCCTTACATTTTCAACTTGTTTACTTCATTAATTGCCATCTTTGTCTTTGGTGATGGTAGGTCTTCTTTTCTAGCTGCCTTTACACTTTTTTGATGCTTATATTTGTACATGGCTCTTGATTTGTTCTAATAATTAATTTGTTTTTCTTTACCTAATCGTTTCCTTTTGATGCTTGTAATGGAATTTATTTAGGCCACATTTTAATGTTACTAACGCATCTTCTTATGCCACTGTCAGGTTCATGCTTATCACAAATTTGGACCATTGAGTGCTTACCTTTCTGTAAATTATTTGGATAGATTCCTGTCGTCCTATGAGCTCCCTGTAATTCCTCCAATTTTTTAATGCTAGAAAATTTTTTGTTAATCATCACAAATGTTCCATCTTCCATATCTCATGATTCAATTCTATTTCTGTAGCAAGGCAAAGCCTGGATGACTCAGTTGTTATCTGTAGCATGCTTATCTTTGGCTTGCAAAATGGAGGAGATAAAAGTCCCTCTATTGCTTGATCTGCAGGTAGTAAAGAAAATACATCAAAATGGAGTTCTTTGATGTACTTGATGAATGGAAATTCCATCTAAATTTGTTGGTTTAATAGGTGGGTGAGACCAAATTTGTCTTTGAGGCTAGGACTATCCAAAGAATGGAGCTTCTGCTGCTAAGCACCCTCAACTGGAGGATGCAAGCTGTGACTCCTTTCTCCTTCATAGACTACTTCCTTCACAAGCTCAATGGTGACAACCCCCCTTCTGCGACATCAGTCGCTCAAGCAGTGGAGCTCATCCTTCGAACCATTCGAGGTAGTTGATTTCCTTAGAGTAACATTATCTGAATCTCTTTATGATTCAGAGAGGACTGAATGAACAAAGTTGTCATTTTTAATTGATGCAGGTATTGATTTCCTTGCATTCAGGCCATCTGAAATTGCTGTGGGCACTACACTATCGGTGCTTGGTGGAGCACAACCTCTAGATGCCATGGAGACCATCACTTGCTTCAACAAAATAGATAAGGTTAAGATTTACTCATATCAGATCATAATCATATTATTTTCTGCTTACAAGTAAGTCATTGAGCAAGAATAGTGGTTAATGATTGCAGGAGAGAGTTCTAAGATGTTATGAAGTGATACAGGAGGAAATAATAAATGGTTGTGAAGATCCAATGAGTGGGATTCCATCTGTTCTTTCTTTGCCACAGAGCCCAATCGGGGTTCTGGATGCTGCTTGTCTGAGCTACAATAGTAATGAACCGATATCTATCTCCCAATCAAGTTGGTACCTTTCTTATCCAGCAGCAAAGAGAAGGAAAATTAGCTTGTCATCCACCTCCATAAGGGGAACAGAGATTTCTTTTTGATTCAGTATTGATTAAAGAGTCTGAGCGGCTCAATGCTTATAGGTTATTGAGTTTGATTTGGTGTGAATGAGAGCTCTGAATTGTTCTGGAGATTATTTAGGAGATGGATGAAAACTTGAAACAGAAGGAAAAAGGAAGGAAAAGAACAGTTGCCAATGATTTTTCAAGATGAACAGGAAGAAAAATAGAAGAATGAGAAGAAAGGCTTCTATGTGTTTGCTGTTCTTCTTCTGTTTCCATTTTTATTAAAAAAATGATAATGACCATTTTCGGGATAACAAATTAAAATTTTGGTTTGCTTTCTCTAATGCCAGAACAAAGAAGCAGTAGAGATAATTGTTTTGGAGAATATTATTAAGTTAAACTACATTTGCTGTAATTTTGGCGTGTTTCTTCTATTGTTTGACTGATTGTCTGCTTAGACTATTGAATTTACTGCTCCTGTAGCATTAAAGAAGGGGGATCTTGGGAACACAACATAAAGTCTTGGTGAGTAAAATTTATATAACTAGTGCGGGCATGCAGTAGCAAGTCCCATAGACGTGGATCCTCTCAAATTTTCACAGTAATTATACATGTGATGTTATAACCACTTTGTTTGCGACAATTTTTTTTTATTATTTCTTAAAATATTTTTTTACTGTGTGGATTCCGGACATCATCCGGAGGCGAATCATAGTGCCCCGCGTCACCCGTTTGCTGGGTACCGGTGCTCAATATCATTGTGTATCAGGTGACGTGGCGCACTGTGATTCACCTTTAAATTGTCCGGAGTTCACACATAATCTCCTCAAACGAAGCCTAAGTCATCTGATTCACTCTAGATGGTTGTGATTGATTCTCGAAGCTTTTATGAGTTTCCTAAAGTTAATCTCAATCATTCAAAAATCAAAATGAATCGGAGAGTCAAAATGATTATAATTGCATAGGTGTGAGAACCATGGTAGTTTGAGAGGATCTGATTATAATTGCAGGTTTAAGTGCCCTATGTTTAAAGGCATTAAGAAGCAAGTAATTCATAAAATGCTTTTGAGTTCAAATAACCTATATTAGATAGCTCAAAACTGACAATGACATTCATAAGTATGATAAATAATAAATATATTTGTATAAAACTCAGTGTATTTGGGATATTTATGAAAAAAAAAGAATAATTATTTTAAACTTTTGTAAATAAAAATGATATTTTGACATGTTATGTAAACAATGACAACTATATATCTTAAGTAACAATCTCTTGAAACTCTAGTGGTGTTATTAGGGATTGTTATGAAAAAAATGGCACTATTAATATGGTTCATTAGGAAACCATAACATGACATTATTAGTTTCATGATAAATCCTAATAGTATTGCTAGAATTTCAAGATAAATATTAGTAGTATTGTCAAACATTTAAGCAATCTTGGCATAAGACTAAGATTAGTTGCCCTTGTTTATAAACGAGTGTTAATTATTGTTATAGTTTGTGAATATTTGAAAGGAAATGATTGTCATTTTTTCACCCTAAAAGAAAAGCAAACATTAGAGAGTTTTATACATATATATCATGATGTTTCATTTGATTGTTAGAGGATTGAACTAATATCTAATTACAAGTTGAAGATTGTACAATTAGAGTCCTATTCTATTTTGATTATATAGTTTTCTCCTTTAGTCTCTTATTGTATTTTTTACATTTTCTAATGTATTTTTTTTTAGTTCAATTGAAAATAGAAAAATCTTTTTTTTTTTTTTGTCTAGGACAACTCTATTTATACTCAATCAGTCAATAAGATGTTCATCAATAACTCAATAAAAATATCATATCATTATTCAAATCTTATACGCTAATATAAGAGCATTGATCCATCCCCAATTCCACTCCCCTCCAATCATAACTTTAGATTGCACTCTAGAACTTGCAAAAGAGGTCACAAGCCTCCCCTTCCAAGTTATCGGTCTTAACCTTTAGGATAGAATCATTGCTTGTACACACTTGCTCACTAGCCAACATATTTATCTTCTTATCCTTACATATTTATCTTCAACTAGACAATTTTTTTTTATTATTTCTTAAAATATTTTTTTACTGTGTGGATTCCGGACATCATCCGGAGGCGAATCATAGTGCCCCGCGTCACCCGTTTGCTGGGTACCGGTGCTCAATATCATTGTGTATCAGGTGACGTGGCGCACTGTGATTCACCTTTAAATTGTCCGGAGTTCACACATAATCTCCTCAAACGAAGCCTAAGTCATCTGATTCACTCTAGATGGTTGTGATTGATTCTCGAAGCTTTTATGAGTTTCCTAAAGTTAATCTCAATCATTCAAAAATCAAAATGAATCGGAGAGTCAAAATGATTATAATTGCATAGGTGTGAGAACCATGGTAGTTTGAGAGGATCTGATTATAATTGCAGGTTTAAGTGCCCTATGTTTAAAGGCATTAAGAAGCAAGTAATTCATAAAATGCTTTTGAGTTCAAATAACCTATATTAGATAGCTCAAAACTGACAATGACATTCATAAGTATGATAAATAATAAATATATTTGTATAAAACTCGGTGTATTTGGGATATTTATGAAAAAAAAAAAAAATTATTTTAAACTTTTGTAAATAAAAATGATATTTTGACATGTTATGTAAACAATGACAACTATATATCTTAAGTAACAATCTCTTGAAACTCTAGTGGTGTTATTAGGGATTGTTATGAAAAAAATGGCACTATTAATATGGTTCATTAGGAAACCATAACATGACATTATTAGTTTCATGATAAATCCTAATAGTATTGCTAGAATTTCAAGATAAATATTAGTAGTATTGTCAAACATTTAAGCAATCTTGGCATAAGACTAAGATTAGTTGCCCTTGTTTATAAACGAGTGTTAATTATTGTTATAGTTTGTGAATATTTGAAAGGAAATGATTGTCATTTTTTCACCCTAAAAGAAAAGCAAACATTAGAGAGTTTTATACATATATATCATGATGTTTCATTTGATTGTTAGAGGATTGAACTAATATCTAATTACAAGTTGAAGATTGTACAATTAGAGTCCTATTCTATTTTGATTATATAGTTTTCTCCTTTAGTCTCTTATTGTATTTTTTACATTTTCTAATGTATTTTTTTTTAGTTCAATTGAAAATAGAAAAATCTTTTTTTTTTTTTGTCTAGGACAACTCTATTTATACTCAATCAGTCAATAAGATGTTCATCAATAACTCAATAAAAATATCATATCATTATTCAAATCTTATACGCTAATATAAGAGCATTGATCCATCCCCAATTCCACTCCCCTCCAATCATAACTTTAGATTGCACTCTAGAACTTGCAAAAGAGGTCACAAGCCTCCCCTTCCAAGTTATCGGTCTTAACCTTTAGGATAGAATCATTGCTTGTACACACTTGCTCACTAGCCAACATATTTATCTTCTTATCCTTACATATTTATCTTCAACTAGACAATTTTTTTTTATTATTTCTTAAAATATTTTTTTACTGTGTGGATTCCGGACATCATCCGGAGGCGAATCATAGTGCCCCGCGTCACCCGTTTGCTGGGTACCGGTGCTCAATATCATTGTGTATCAGGTGACGTGGCGCACTGTGATTCACCTTTAAATTGTCCGGAGTTCACACATAATCTCCTCAAACGAAGCCTAAGTCATCTGATTCACTCTAGATGGTTGTGATTGATTCTCGAAGCTTTTATGAGTTTCCTAAAGTTAATCTCAATCATTCAAAAATCAAAATGAATCGGAGAGTCAAAATGATTATAATTGCATAGGTGTGAGAACCATGGTAGTTTGAGAGGATCTGATTATAATTGCAGGTTTAAGTGCCCTATGTTTAAAGGCATTAAGAAGCAAGTAATTCATAAAATGCTTTTGAGTTCAAATAACCTATATTAGATAGCTCAAAACTGACAATGACATTCATAAGTATGATAAATAATAAATATATTTGTATAAAACTCAGTGTATTTGGGATATTTATGAAAAAAAAAGAATAATTATTTTAAACTTTTGTAAATAAAAATGATATTTTGACATGTTATGTAAACAATGACAACTATATATCTTAAGTAACAATCTCTTGAAACTCTAGTGGTGTTATTAGGGATTGTTATGAAAAAAATGGCACTATTAATATGGTTCATTAGGAAACCATAACATGACATTATTAGTTTCATGATAAATCCTAATAGTATTGCTAGAATTTCAAGATAAATATTAGTAGTATTGTCAAACATTTAAGCAATCTTGGCATAAGACTAAGATTAGTTGCCCTTGTTTATAAACGAGTGTTAATTATTGTTATAGTTTGTGAATATTTGAAATGAAATGATTGTCATTTTTTCACCCTAAAAGAAAAGCAAACATTAGAGAGTTTTATACATATATATCATGATGTTTCATTTGATTGTTAGAGGATTGAACTAATATCTAATTACAAGTTGAAGATTGTACAATTAGAGTCCTATTCTATTTTGATTATATAGTTTTCTCCTTTAGTCTCTTATTGTATTTTTTACATTTTCTAATGTATTTTTTTTTAGTTCAATTGAAAATAGAAAAATCTCTTTTTTTTTGTGTCTAGGACAACTCTATTTATACTCAATCAGTCAATAAGATGTTCATCAATAACTCAATAAAAATATCATATCATTATTCAAATCTTATACGCTAATATAAGAGCATTGATCCATCCCCAATTCCACTCCCCTCCAATCATAACTTTAGATTGCACTCTAGAACTTGCAAAAGAGGTCACAAGCCTCCCCTTCCAAGTTATCGGTCATAACCTTTAGGATAGAATCATTGCTTGTACACACTTGCTCACTAGCCAACATATTTATCTTCTTATCCTTACAACTCCAAATTGATGCTTCCCCCCTCTTTCCCCATTAACATTGCTCCCAATACCAATTACCAATCATGTGGGTGAATGCTACATAAACCCTACATACACATGCTCTTATTGTGCATCACTTTACCTTCACCACCACCAAGTGCATGCTTTGATGTATCTCCAAAACACCCTAAGGCTCAAGTGCTCTCCACAACTTTAACACCCCAATCACAGCTTTTGCAGCTCTATCTATAATAACAACTTGGTGCCTCATTGGTCAACAACTGCACCTCATGTTATGATCAATCTTCTAGCCTTCCCATGGCCTCCCACAACAAACATTGGTGCTTTGCACCACATCTTACCTTATGCCCTCTGTCCACATGTAACAAGTCACTCTCATGATGGCTCATCACCTCATCCTTATCTTGGCTATTACCAAGCTCATGAAATTCCTAGGTTACAGAATCAAACAATGTCCTACTTTTCAACTGGTTTACTCCCAACCCACCATTGGTTTTCACACTAATATCATAATGTAGGGTTCTCCTCAACATAAATTTAGGTAGACACAATCCTTGTAACAATTCAAAGATACTAAAAGCATTTTAAATGAGAAATATGAATTTTTAAATTGCTGATTAAAGTAGAGTGCTTCGGTGCTGTATAAGTAAACACTACAGCGGTAGGGTTGAGACCATTATAACTCCAAAAACTTTCGTTGCGAGAGTGGTGTCTCTATTATACTATAAATTTGATTTATGCATGTGGCGTTGGGACTGAGCACTACGGTGCTAGGCCATTAAAAATATTTTTTAAATATTTTTTTCCTTAAATCCACCCTGCCGCCTCCCTCACCCCACACTCGCATGTCTTGGCTAGGAAGGAATCATAGTAGGGAGAAGAGAAGAGAGAAAGTCCTTTAAGGCATTTTTGTCCTCCGTTCCTTTCACGAAAAGTATTTTAATCATTGTAAGTAGCTATCCCCTTACTTTTGTTATCGATGATTTTATTTTTTTAACGGATTTATCTCTCCTAAAGTTGCAAAAAATACATTATCTCCTTATTTTGTACGATATCACTACATAACTTTGGTTATGTTATATATTTGATCATTATGAATAATTTGATATAATTTTCTTGTATTTTCTCCGACTAAATTTGTTTATAGGAATTTTCTATGAAATGTGTGGGAAAATGTGTATTGAAATTGAAGTGGAAAATATGTACTGAAATTGAAGTGGAAAGTGATGAAATGTGATTGGTGAGAAGTACTGAATTGTAAAACATGTTGAAATGATTGATAGGTACTGGAATATAATACTGATTTGAATTAAAAAGAACAAGATATATTGTACTTATACTGATATTGATCTAATGAAAAAGGAGGTATTGATTGATATCAAATATATAATATGATAACCCTATAATGATGCAACGATTTCATAGTAACGATTGTGAGTCATAAGAAGCTGGCAGCTGATTGGGAGTCATAAGTGTAGGAACAAGATACCCTCTTTTAAATATTTGAACTCAGTACATATACTTATTATTGTTATTTATTACTCATTACTATTACTGATGATATCAATCATTATTACTAATTAACAATTACTTATGTAATTACTGATACTGTTATTGTTAATATTGTTACTGTTGTTGAGACTGTTCATTATTATTATTATTGAGACTGTTCATTGTTACTGATACGGATCACTATTATTGACATATTGGATTGCAATGTGATGTATAATAAATTGAGCAATTGGCACAGATAATCGACATAGATATTTATTTAGTAATCTAGTATTTTCAAAATTATTTAAGCTTGTTTAATTAGCTAAACAAAAGATCATAAACGAGCTACAATCGAGCCGATACATGAGTAGCCTGTCAAAAGCATGATTCGTTTGAAGCCCTAATTTAAGCCCATGTGGATGTAATTTAAGCCCTTGCAGTTGCATCAACGCTTGCACATACCGTTGCAGTTCATTTAAACTTTTGTATGTATGTACTCTGTTCATGTGACTTTTAATACATAAAAGCCTAATCACTAGGTTAAGAAGAAGTGGATAGAGATAGCATATGAGACATTCTTTATAGAAATTCATCTATATAAAGATTTATGGTTTTAAAACCATCAATAATAGAGACTTATGAATATAAATATAAGTATACAGATAAATGATGATGTGGAGTTTCTTATAGTAAAATTCATAAAGAATTTATTTTGGGATTCTACCCAATAAAACCAAGGTCCTTTCACAGATTAATTATTCTGTGCGGATGCCGAACACCATCCGAAGACCAACTAAAATGCGTCATGTCACCGTTGTGCTCGGTACTGCTCGGTACCGCGGCTTGATACTGCTGACGTGACGCATTCTTAGGGCTGTCAATATTGGAGCCGACCCGAAAATTTTGGGTTTGGGTTGACCCGAACCCGAAACAGGTCAGTTTCGGGTTCAACAATTTGACCCGTTAAAAAATTGGGTCGGGTTCGGGTTGACCGTTGACCCAAAATCGACCTGTTTGTTACCCGAAAACCCATTTTGACCCGCAACCCGAGATTGATCCGTTTTTACCCGATTTTGACCCGAAAAAGGAGATTGACCCATTTTTAGACCCAAAAAATAGCAGATTTTTATTGGTCTAGGGTTATTCAGGTCGGTTCGGGTCGACCCGGACCGGAAGCGGGTCGGGTTCAGGTCCAGAAAATCGAACCGTTTGCAAAAATGGGTCGGGTTGACCCGAACCAGAATAATGCCGTGTCAGTTCGGGTTCAACCCGAACCCGACCCGTAACCCGAAATTGACACCCCTACGCATTCTGGTTGGTCTCCGGACGATGTTTTGAATCCGGTCTCCGCATAGTATTATTTCTCGCTTTCACCTGATTTAGCTGAGATTATTGGGCAAAAGAGAAATAAAATGGCCATTACATGTCCACCATGCTGAATAATCTAATACTGAAACCAAAACAGATTGGACCACTGTAACTATGTCCTTATTATATTCTTTCCAACATTATTTGTTGAATATATTCTTATAGAACTATTTAATTTCCCTTTGTTAGATTTGTATTTGATGTACAATAAAGGTCACATTGGATTGACTACTTGACTTAAGGAGAGCAGTAGTATTTATTCAGAGTAGATAGCTGTTTTGTTTCAGAAGAGCTTGACTAGTTGCTTTCAGAGCTTTATGATTGATGTCCCCATTGCTATGATCCATAGGGGATAAAAATCATCTGTAGAAATTCTTTATAAGATTTCCTGTAAGATAATGCCCTTCTGCATCAAATTTCTATGAAATGATGCTATAACCATAAATATTCATGGATATCATAATGAATGAGATATGTGGGAAAATAACTATCACAATTGTATGAAATTTCATTGATGGCACAGTAGGGGATGAGAATAGTCTGAATTTGAACCATTAAATATTACTCTTAAATTTGGAAAAAAAATTAAGGTATGATTGTATGCAAAGAAGATATAATTAATTCTACCTAAATATTGTCCCCTAATATTTTACTATTTTTAAAAGAAAATATTTGGTTTATAAATTTGGTGTAAAGTAAACATCAGAAAAAATAAAAGTGAGAAATTTAGGTTTCGTTTAGGACGGCTTCTGCTTCTTAAAGTAGCTTTCTAGTTCAATAATTAAATTTTTTGTACTGGAAAGCTGCTTCAAGAAGCAACAAGAAAGCCATCTTAAACAAAGCCTTAGATTTCGTTTGGAACAACCTTCTTATTTTAAAATGTTTTGTATTAGAAAACTGCTTTAGAAAACAGTGAGAAAGCTGTCCCAAATGAAAATAGTTCAGGATAACTTTCTCACTGTTTGCTAAAGCAGCTTTTAAGTATAAAAATTTCAAGTTCAAAAATTTTTTGTACTAGAAAGTTAATTTAACCGTAAGAAATCTATCCCAAACGAAGCCTTGTGTTTATTTTGTGATAGAATTAGGAAAATTGAACTACAAAATCAAATTTTAATACCGCTGTTGGCAGAAAAATAAACAAAATAAGCAACTAAAAACTGCCTTGATGGATATTAGAATCCATCGCCACAATTAATCCCTGGACTACCACTAGCTAAAAACAAAAAAACAGACAGCTTTAGATGGAACAAGTGATATTCTGCATTGTATAATTATATTCTGCATTGCATAATTACTTCAAAATCATATAAATACTGCTTGAATGTGGCTTTCTTTCATAGGAGAACTAATAATTATGGACTTATAGTAACCATACATGGTGAATTAATAATATAACTGTTACTTACTGCCATTAGGAATGCTGTAAGAAAAAAGAAAGCTTAAACTACTGAAGTTACAGTTTGGTTCTTCGAAAGGTAAATGCAGCAAAGGAATTTACAAGGAGAGCGAAGCCAAATCTGAGGCTGATTTGTTGGTTCTCAGGGATCAAAATGATGGTGCAGGTTTTTCCACCCAATATTTTTTTGTGGTACAATGCTACGGCGCTGTTTAACCGAGCGCCCCTGCGCTGTATTCCTGAGCGCCTCAGCGTTCCGATGTCCCCTGCGCTGTGTTCCCAAGCGCCCCAGCGCTTAACGACAAAGAGCAGAGCGCCGCAACAGTATAGAAACGGTACTGCAGCGATGCAAGACAGACTTAAGCGCCGCAGCGCCCCCAACTAGCGCTGCAAGATGGACTGCACGATTTTCTCTCATTTTTCTGAAGGTTCGAGACTGTTGGGATTATTTTACTTGGTTTTCTCTTGTATTTTATGTAAGCAGACATTTAGAATGGTGCATGTGAGAAGAGAAGCAAGGAGAGAGTGAGAGAGAAAAGAGATCTATATTTATTTCTCCCAATTTTCATGGAGGATTTCTTGATATGGCTTAGCTCCGTAGTTTTTTCCTTATTTTGAATTTTTCCACATTAAATCCTAATATCCTTTACTTTTTACTTTCTTGTTTCTCTCATCATTGTGATATTTACTCAACTTCCCCAACAAATTCAAATTTGATGTTAAGTTCATGAGACGCATTAACATGTCTTTATAAGGTTATATTTACCATCTCTGACATCTGCTGAAAAAATACATCAAACTTTCTGAACCTTTCTTTGTCTCAAATAATCAGTTCGTCCTTACGTTATCAGTATCTCACTATCACCTGCCTCAAATCGAAAAAAAAAAAAAAAATTTGTCAATTGAGCAAGCCTGGAGACAATTGGAAAAAAGCCTTCCATCTAAGGAATCAAGCAAACCAAAGAATGGTTACAATAGCAACAGACAAGCTCACTGAGTGAATAAATTTGGTGAAGGGACCACAGATTACAAGGGCCAATGTGTTTAGATGTAAGTATGTGAATGTGATAGAAGTTGATTATAAGAAAATAGCTTCATCAAAGAGAGTTTATGGCTTCGTTTGGGACGGCTTTCTTACTGCTTCTTGAAGCAGCTTTCTAGGTAAAAAATTAAAATTTTTGTACTAAAAAGCTGCTTTAATAAGCAGTAAGAAAGCCGTCCCAAACGAAGATTATATATGTTTGTTTGTTGCATGAACCCTCGTCTTGATATATGACTTAGGTTTTATTTGGTACGACTTTCTTCCTGCTACTTAAAGCAGTTTTTTAGTACAAAAATTAAAAATTCTGTTTTAAGAAGCAGTAAGAAAGTCGTCCCAAATGAAATCTTACTTCAACAAAACTCGCTTTCACAGTTCAATCAGATTCTACCCCCAAAGAAACTATCCCAAGTGTTGCCTTGAAGGACTCCAATCAGGAAAAAGGACTGAGGGAATTGCTGTCAAGTTTGAGAAAGATCTAAGATAGGCAATGTGAGCCACGGACTCACAGCAGAGCAGTGTCAATACTGTATATACTGAATTCCCCCTACACAAAGCATGTTATTTTGCTATGAATTGGGCCCATTCTGAATAATCCTTGCTGCCATCCAGTGTTAGTTTTTTTTCAATAATGGAGTTCAGCAGCTGAGGAACTGACCAATGATCTTTGCTCAATTAAGTGGATTTGTTTTTGTCTTTCTCAGAACCTGAAAATGGTGAAAAATGGTGAACATTGCTTTATGTTCCTCATTTTTATCTGTTTTAGTTACAGTGAGAGGAGTTGTTGCAAGATAATCAACATTAGCGAAAGGTTTGCTTAGTAATTAGGTTTTATATTGTAAATTTTTTATTTTAATGGAATTTTGTTCTTTAGCTGAAGTATTGATCAAATAGATCCTATTGTGTCTAATTAATTTCATTTTTATAAAAGAAATTGTTGGACGCAACTCATCTTGATTTGTTAGTTAGGGGCTTTCGCTATTAATCAAGAGGTATTGGTCCTCAAAAAAAGTATTGTGGGCCTGTGGGGGAACTTTCAACAAGGGTTTTTATAGATTTTTTTACATTCTTTTACTTCTTTCAATCTTGCAACATTCATACGAGTGACACTAACGCAAGCTGCCAGGCCTTTTGCCTGGTGAAATTATTCTGTGCGGGCATCAGACACAGTTCGAAAACTAATCATAATGCGCCACATCACCCCCTGCTTAGTACCCGGCTTGGTACTACTCAATACCACGGCTTGATACCACTCGGTACCCGCTCGATACTGCTGATATGACGCACAAAATAATCTCTCTTTCGCCTAAGCCAATTTATAGTGGCTTATAACATATTTGATAGGCACAAGTTTGATTGAGCTACCTTAGTACACAAGGCCTGTTCAAGCTCCATTTCATGGGCTGTTAAAGGCCTTCTCACTCTCGAATTCATGGGCTATCAAAACAATATTACTTTGGACTTACAATATGGTGTACTCCACTACTTGAAGAGTCTAATCCGGCATGAGTATTGGATGCAGGGTTATAAATAAATTTTGACTTGAACTTAAATTAGATTAATTAATCAAGCTCTGGCTTTATTCTAAGAATTTGAGCTGGCTTGTTTACCATGAAAGAGAAAAAATAATTCTGATTTAATAAAATAGTAAAAAAAAGGAAATTAGAATAAAGATAATAAAAAACAACTTAATATCTGAAATTGAGAGATTTTTTTTTTTATTCTTAAAATCTTGAATATTAATATATTTTAAGTGCATTATATATTTATATATTTTAAACGAAACATAGGGCTGCAAGCGAACCAAACGTTCGACGAGCTACTCGTTGTTCGGTTCGATTAAAGCTCGTTTGTGATCGATTAATTAACTAAACAAACAAACTTGAACAATATTTTAAATACTCGATTCTTAAATAAACAAACTTGAACACTAATGTGTTCGGCTCATTTATGTTCGCGAACAACATCATTTGAAGTTCGTGAACAAGCTCGACATTAAGCTCGATATGAAGCTCGATTCGTGTTCGATTTTGAACTCGTGAATAAACTCAATAAAAATAATTAATATTTGACTATAGAATTAATAAATATAAATAATCATTGTCTTTGTTACATAGACAATTGCTTTTATTATAATGTGTTTGTTCATAGATATGTTCATGAACGTGTTTGTTTGATAGTTAAAAAAAATTCATTAAATATGTTCGCGAATAAGCTCGATAAGCACTAAACGAACGAACATGAACTGAACATGAACCGAACATGAACACCCATTAATTTAAATGAACCAAACATGAACACAAACAATAAAGCTCGAACAAACATGAACCAAACTTGAACAAGCTGATATTAAATGAACACAAACATGAACACTCACATACTCGGCTCGGCTCGGTTCGTTTGCAGCCCTGTCGAAACAACTCATGAGCTAATGAATAGATTTAGGGCTGGCTCAAATTTGAATTTTTTGCTCGCGAGCTATCCTCATGAATGAAAAATAGTGTGAAATGGAACGTCGAACGGGATTGGGACGAACATGACTTCCTACCGCTGCAACGAGCTCCCTTCATCCCGCGACTTCCTACCATTCTTAACTTTCGTTTCAAGTCAGTGGATCGATCATGTCGGGTCAAGTTAGTTTTAACCCATTTAGATAAACATGTCAAGTTAGGATGAGATATAATAAGAGCATGCCAATTTTGGATTAGACCCAAACATGACCTATCATTTTTCAAGTCAAGCTCAACCTAGCTTATTTATCGGCTTGACTCACTTAAAATCCTAATAGGATCATTAAGATGTAGTTAAATATACTGTTTATATATATATATATACCAAACCAATTTTAAGGATAGAGACCAGAAATGGGAATGAAAAAAAAAAAAAAAAAAAGGCTAAAGGACATTCGGAACAATGGTGGCATTAGGGAGGGATTGGACTAGCTCTTACTCTTTTAGGTATAAAAAAAATTATATAATTATATATAATATTAAATTTACTTTGATTTTTTTCTTAATAACAAGAAAGCGATATAGCTAATAGCATAATAGTGTGAGGTGTCAATATTGAACATGAGCCGAAAATCCGACTCGAACCCAACATAAAAATTTCCCGTAAACCGTGTCGGGTCGGGTTGACCCGAATCCGAAGCGGGTCGTGTTTGAGTCCCAAAATAAACCTGTTTATAAAAATGGGTCGGCTTCGAGTTGACCCATACAGTGCCGGGTCAGTTCCGGATTCAACCCAAACCCGACCCGTGACCCGAAATTGACGCCCCTCTATATTAGTGTGGGAGCTATCAGCCGAAAATGCATAAAATACAAATATATTAAAATATTATAGTTTATTAATAAAATTAGAATTTGAACTTGCTTCGAACCTCAATTTGAACCTTATTTAAATCTAGCTCGGCCATGATTCAAATCTCAATTTAAACTTGGTCTAAAATTTCTAATCAAATTCAAACTTGGTTCAAAATGTGAACTTGGGCATTGAAGGGTCCAACGACATTTGACGGGTAAGAGAGTTTAGGACCTCTCACTATTTGAAAGAGAAGGCATTCTAGAGAAGGACAAAATTTCGTAAAACTTGCGGTATCCCCCATTTGCTTAAAAAAGGATAGAGAAGGCATCACGATCTCTTGTTGGCATGTGTTAGACTAACAAATGAAGACAGCTCGAGCAAAATTTGTCCATTTCAAAGAATAAAAAATGCATTGATTTAATGACTCTGAGTATAGACTGCTCTGGACGTTGTGTCGCCTTTTTAGTAGATCAAGCTAGTGTGTATGAGCGAGCCCATTGATGAGTTCCTACTTGAGGGGCCAATGGCTAGTATACACATCCTAGGCTCGACAGTGATCTATACTTGAGACTGAGATCACATGTGGACTCAATTTTGACTCAAAAGTGGCATGTTTATTTATTTATTTTTTTAATTATTTAGCTTTTTGATAAACTCCCCTTATGTTTTAAATCAATTTACCTAAACTTTATAGTTGATAGGCTATAAAAAATAATAAAAACAATTCATCGGATCAGGTTTGAGTTATTCGGGTTGTGAGCGGAACAGATTTCGGTCCATCATTTTGACCCGTTTATTGAATGATCATGTCCGAGTTCATCAAATTTGGGTCTAATCAATTTCTAACCATATTAGAACTTAACCCGTTAACTCATTTTGACATCTCTATTCTAATCTATGCCAACACTAAATGCCAAATAAAGCATGTAATGATACCAAATGGTTGATAATTTAAAATAATAGTAGTTGTATACTGTGACGTTGATGCCCCCTGAAGTCCTATTGCTGAAGCAACGATAAAATCTAATTTTATTCAGCTAGTACATAATTTAAGTATTCATGTCAAATCCCATTGGATAAGCATAGTGTTGACCTCGATTTTGCCCAGAATCGGGCTTAGAGAGTTGACTTGGTCAAATTGACCAAATCAGACCCCAAGACCGCCTCCCACGGGTTCAGTGAGTCGAGTCGAGTCTATTGGACCCTGACTTGGACCCTGGGTCAACTCAGTTGACCAAGTCAACTAGGGTTGACCATTTAACCCCCTTTGGCCTCAAATCAAATTCAAATCAATTCAAACTCATTCATGGCTTGATTCCATTCACCCTTGGACCCAATTGACTAGGTTGACCAAGTCAACACTTGACTTGGTCAACCCAAGTCATAATAGGTCAAATATGACCTATTAAGGTCAATTTAAAGCCTAATTTAATGGGATTAAAGCCTATGAGCGTTTTAGAATTCAAACCACGGCCAACCTAGACTAATTTCCCTCCTATTTACCTCTTGATCTCATCCCCACCGTCCAAGGGAGGTCAAGGGGTTTAAATAGTGAAAAATTAGGTCTTTTTGGGATCTTTTTTTTCTTGCTCTCTCTCTAGGCCGCCTCAACACTGGAGATTTGGTGTGAGGGCTCTAGAGAGACTCCTCTCCCTTTCCCACGTCAAACCCGACCACCCAAGGCCGACGGCGGCGAACTCTCCGGCGACCCGAGGAGATTTCCCTTCCGTTTCGTTTTGCGCAAGATCTAGACGTCGAAAGCTCGTGGTTTCTTCTACAACTAGGAGCGTGGACAGTCTACAAGTGCAACAAGCCAGAGATCTCTCGATTCTATCGAGTATTTTCGGTATAATCTCAAACCCTAGATAGGACACATGGATCTAAATAACTTGCTGCATACATCATGATATGTCGAAATTATAACCCCCCATGATTTCTGCACACATCTAGAACCTAGGTTTAAAATTTCGTCAAATTCCATCGAGTATCGAGGGAGAACGAAGCGATTTTAGATTTAGGGTTTCGGGTTTCGGCTAGGAGCAGCCAGGGCAGATCTCAGCCGTCGATCGCGCGATCGACGGTCGTGATCGAAGCCTTCCGCGGTCTAGATTGACCGCGGGCGTCAGCCCTGCAGTTCCGCGGGCCACGTGGATCGATCTGGGACGTCCATCCAAATCGCGCGGATCGGACGGTCGGGATTGAATGCCGACGTGGTTAAGTGTTCGGCGCTGATTTCGACGCCGCGGCAATCATTGCCAATGATTGCGCGGCGGCGCAATCATTGGCAATGATTGCCCGAACCGCGGGAGCCATCCCGGAGTCGCCACGTGTCCCAAGCGGGTCCCGCCGCCCGATTTTTATAAAATAAATATTAAAAAACTTATTTTTAAACCGTTTTATCTTCAAAAATTCGCCAAAAATTCATTTTTCGTCCGTTTTTTACGTACAATACCTCGTTTTGATCGTATTTTTATTCTCCACCTATTAAAAATTTTTTTTTATTAAAATGAACTATGGATTTAAATTTATTTTTAAAAAAAACAGCAAACTTTTTTTTATATATTATTTAAATAATTATTTTTAATTTAATTATCATTATATTATTATCTTAATAATTATTTATTGTGCTAATTATCATTATTTAGTTCTTTATTTTGTTTTATTGTAAGTTTATTGTTTTGTCTTTTATTGCCATTATTATTATTGTATTAAATAAAAAAAAATGTATATTTTAATAATTAAATGTTAGTTTAATTATTTTGATTATTTTAAGTGTTATAAAATATTATTATTATTATATAGGTATATGTTTAAATTACTTTAAAATTTCAGAACTATCAAAAATTTTATTTTTATATTTTATTATTTTTATGATATTTTAATAAATATATTTAAATATTATCTATTTTTGGTTATTTTAAAATCTATTTATTGTTTTAAAACTTCGAAAATGCATAACTTTCTCGTTTTCGATCCGATTTTGACGCACAACCCCTTGTTTTGAGCGTATTCGGATTCTGCACATTCTGGAATTGGTTTTATTTGAAAATTTTGGGTCTGTGTGCAGTTTTTTTAAAAACAGCCAGCTGTACTATTTTAAAATTATTCAATTATTGTTTTTGAACTTCGAAATTGTGTAGATTTCTCGTTTCAAGTCGGATTTTTGCGCACAATACCTTGTTTTGGATGTACTCTGAATTCTGCATATTTTAAAACTATTTTCAGGTGAAAATTTTGTCTGCATTCTCTGTCATTTCAAAAACAGTGAAATTGCACTATTTTAAAAATATTATTTTATTATATTTGAACTTGTAAATTCCGTATCTTCGCCGTTTTAAGTCGGATTTCGATGTGCGACCCCTCGTTCTCTTCAGCAAGACGAGCTTTATGTTTTGAAACTATTTTCAGCCCTTGATTTTGGCTGTTTTGACAGATCACTATTTGGATTCGATCATTCGAGTATTTTTGGTATTAAATATTAATTATGATAATTATTTTCAGGATACAAATTATTTTTAAATCGTTTTGAGACTGGTGAGAGTGTTTAGTGGGTCTCCCTATATCTATGTATTATGAATTGATTTACCTTTTAATTATTTTATTTTCTAAAATATATATTTATGTTTACAAGTATTTTGAAATTATTTTTTAAAACTACTTATACATAAATCCTAATTTTTGGGAGACTCGCTACTTCGTGAAATTTTAGACAT
Organism: Dendrobium huoshanense; assembly: GCA_016618105.1. Taxonomy (NCBI): domain Eukaryota; kingdom Viridiplantae; phylum Streptophyta; class Magnoliopsida; order Asparagales; family Orchidaceae; genus Dendrobium; species Dendrobium huoshanense. The sequence goes on along the minus strand of CM028350.1, from coordinate 37,169,243 downwards.
GGATTCTGGATATGAAGAGCAGTCATGGGGGAGTGGGTTAGTGAATGGTTGAGTCCCAATCATTCACTAATCCTTTCTTTAGGTGTCTTTCCTTTTTCTATTTTTCGTAGATTGCATGTATAGGATTGCACCACCACCACTTAGTTTAGGCTCTCCTAGATTTAAGGACATGGCGTGTTTATTTTGTTTATGTACTCCATGCATTTACTACCTTGAGGGTTAGTATGAACTTCAGTTTAAACCCATGTAACGTAGTGACACCTTAAGGACAATAATTAAGGACCCGTCTAGCGAACTTAGAAGTTTTCTAGGAGCTAGGATAGATCACTGATTGACACCAAAACTCCAACATTTAAACTCAGTGACATCATAAACCACCCTGAATTTTCTAGGATTTTCTAGGAGCTTTTAGAGCCCTTAGCTAACCAACCATAATTAACCTGCTAATTAAGGCCCCAAGACCTTCCGAAAAATACAATAAATACATACTAGGTCAGAAAATTACCCATAATAGCTTGATTTGTTCAGAATCTGATCCTTGACCTTAGATAAATAGGGCTCCCTAGTTTGACTTCAGGATGACCCCTAATTTGACCATAGGTGGAAATTACCATTTTGTCCATAATAAATTATTAAAAATTATTAAAAATTCCAAATTTTCTCCAAACACTTGGGAACACTTTCTTAGGTCATCCCTGATCTTTGGGAGTGATTCCAATCAGTTTGGAGCTTGTTTGGAGCAAAACATGAAAATTGGCCCTTTCCTAGTTAATTTAGAAAATTCCCTTAAATACCCGATCTTTAGAAATCCATAACTAATTGTAGAAAATTCCAAATTAGGCAAACTCACTTGCATTAGACTTCAATTAGGGCCTAGTATTTATTGAAAATTTTAGGTTTCCAGAAATAGGCTTAGATTAGAAAGTCAACTTTTTGGTCAACCCCAGCCTATAGTCTAGTGCCCGAAACTTAGAAAATTCATAACTTTGGATAGGAAACTCCGATTCCAGCCTACTACCTGTCTAACTACTCGTATTAAGGTCTAGTATTTTCCTAAGGTGATAGGAGACCCAGACTTAGACTATTTCCTATAGTGACTTTTTGGACCCTTAGCCTAGTTCCTAGGAGGACCCAGGACTTTCCAAAATTGGCTAATATAACTTTAACTTCAAATATCATCACCCTAAGTTCTTAAAATTGATCAAAAAACAATATTAACTAAAATGCACCCCAATTCACTAATATTTGAATTTCAACAAAAATTTCTTTTTCTAGCCTTCAACAGACTTGAACTTTAGACAATCTTAACTAACTATCCTGCCTAGGACCTATCCATACTACACAAGCCTTACACACACATAGAATGGTTTGCTAGGGCACCACTTCTAGACCTAGGGTAGGCCGCTGGGTTTTATTTTTCTGCTGTGTGCCGGAGCTTTCCGTGGTTTTCACTGCATGCTGTTTGAAAAATGATTGGTGTGTTTGCTTACTTTTTCTGCACTCTGGATGTGAGCGTTAGACTTACCCATAGGTTAGGAGCGCTATATATATCATGTTCTTCCGTGCAGGTGGCCATGCTCAAGCTAATAAAAGGGGGGGCACCGTTATGATTTCTAATGTTGTCTTATGCAGGTGCTTGCTCAGCCCCCCTGATATAATGAGGGCTAAAATCATTAAATAATTATAATTGCTACAGATGGAGCTGCTTAGCCCTCAGAGCATGGCTTGGCACAGGGTCAATGGTGTTAGCATTTTTTTTATATATATATGAACTGCTTGGGATTTTTATTAGGATAACCATGCAGGTCCTTTTAGATTTTTCTGCTTTTCAATTAATGTAATATCTGTAATAATTGTTAAGAGTTGTGAAAACAACTTCGAGTTGGGATATTCTTATCCAACTCAGATTCCAAAAGAAGAAGGCATCCCTAAGGGGAGAGTCTTCTTCCATTTGGAAGATCGAGTTGGATGGCTTTAGATATCTAAAGAGAAAAGGCAATACACCCCTACTAGGAGAATTGTCTCTTCGTTTGGATATTCAAGCCACGACGGATCCAAGGAGTCCAAGGAGGAGAGATCCAAGAAGTCTAAGGAGAAGATATCCAGAAGACTAAAGATTTGAAGACCCAATATCCCACTCAAAGTTGTTGGCGTCTGTCATAGGCTTAGAAATCCGGGTTGTTGGCAGTGGTGCCCGGCCACTTTACTTTTCTGCATACCCTGGGTTGTAATTAAAGGGCAGTTGGCCTATGGACATTTATTTGATTAGTTTGTGGATTTATATTGATGTGCTTACCTGATTGCGCTTAGAAATATCTGCTCTTTCTAGGTTTCTTTCTTGCATGCCGTTTTTATTTTCGCCTGGATCGTATTAGGCTCATTAAGGATTATAAAACTTTTCTACTCGTAACTAACTCTTAAAATTTTAAGTTCTAAATAATATAGAAACTTAACGAACCTAGGAAATTGCCGGAATCGTCCGGGGTCGCATGCATATTATTGCATTTCTTCTTTTCCTTGTTATAAGACATCTCCCTGCCTGCGGGTAGAGTCCGGATAATCTGGCCTATGAGGATGAAGTGCCGGACCTAGGGAGACTCAGTCTTTTCAAAAAATTATTTTCTATAAGCCTGTTTTTTAAAGTTCTATAGCATTCATGAGCTGACATTTTAACTAGCATGCATTGCATTAGAAATCAATTTAATTAAAATTTAATTGCATTAGTTAGGGGCATTCACCCAACATAAGTCCAGGACCACTTAGGAAATTCTCTAGATGTCGGTCCTCTTTCCAATAAACTGTACCTCCCACCCATCTTTCATAATTGACCTGATAGCATGGTTTTGAAGCGATTAGGTGGTTAGCTGGCTCCCCCAATCCAGGCCGGGATAAGTCCAGATCTTTGCATCGCATTAGTTAGGACACGGGTCTTAGTGTGTGTCGAACACTAAGTCCAAACTAGATTTAAGATTCGAGGATACTACATTCGGTCTCGTAGTATGCCTTAAATAGTAGGTAGGTCCTTTCTTTTCAGGGACCCTAAATCCTACTTATCCGCGTTACAGGATGACGCCACTTCCATCCTTCTCTCACGCATGTGATTGAGTGTTTGATTTTTCTTCTTCCAGTTTCCATTTAGTACCCTAGAGCCTTCGAGTGCTGGTATGAGCCACGCATGTCGATTCAGCTCTTCGGACCTTTCTTTCCTTTGAGTAGGATTTCCTAGTTTATACCCATGTGTCAATCCCAGTTTAGGAGAGGATAATGTATGATCCTTAATCGAGAGTTTTCTCAGGCTCCGGCCTGGGATGTAATTAACCACGGGGGCTTGCGCCCGTGGGAAACTCGGTCCCACATCTACTAAACCCCATTCGAGCTCTTTCATCGGGTGGGGGAAACCCGTGATTTGGTCGTGTATATTACTATCCATCAAGGTGTGTTGGCGTCAGCCTCTATCCTCAATGGTCAGTCGTATGCGCGATCCAATCTGTCCCTTCCAATCGACCCGTTCGCGCGGTGCTCTTTCGGAGGTCCACAGGTTTCTGGCGACCACGGTGAGACCAGTTTCTCTCTCCATCTTTGAATCATATATTATCCTTTCTTGTGTGTACTCCAGGGATTGGTACTCCTTAGATTAGGTCCGTCCCACTCTTAGTTAGGGTCTTCCCTTAGTTAGGATTCATTTCCCTTAGCTAGGGTTTTCTTCCCTACTCTACTTCTTTCCAGCCTAGCAGGCTATTCCGTCCTTTATCTATTCCTATCTATCTTTATCAAATCCTTATCAAATCATTCATTCTTTCATTATTTCTGATTTCTAACTTGTCGATTTCTTTTCTTGGCAGCAGTGCCATGGCTTCCTTCGTACCTTCCGTCACTTTTGCTTTTGGTTCGGACGCGCGAGTGACTCTCCCTAAGTCCCTGCTCGCTAGTCCGCCAGTGGGAGGAATCACTTTTGGTTCCTTCACTGACTCGGCTTTCGTCACCCTTGGCGGGCCGACCCCGGCAGAGGCTGCTGCATTCTCTCCTCCCCAGAGGAGAGGACGCGCAGTCATGCGCCCGTTTGGACGTCCTGCTGCTCGGCGCCCAGTCCGAGCACCATGTCCTATTCCTGTTCCTGCGCAACCAGTGCGCCCTGTGGCTAGGCGACCAGTGCCTAGGCCACTTCCTGATCCAGCAGTCAGGCGTCCGGTGCCTGTCGCTCCTGCTGCACAGGTTGCCCCAGCCCCTCAGCGCCGGCAGCCTGCTGTAGTTCCCCCCGTTCGTCCAGTGGTCCGGCGTCCAGTGCCTGCCGCTCCTGCAGCATAGGTTGCTCCGGTCCCTCAGCGCCGGCAGCCTGCTGCTACTGTTACTCCCGTTGTTCCAGCGGAAGTACCTCGTGTTCGGGTTCCCCCTCCCACTTCCACCAGGAAGAGGGGTGCCTAGACCGAGGTGCCTTCGCCTTCCACTAGTCGGATTTCTGTTTTCGCCCGACTTTCTCACCCCGAGATTGTTGGGCAGACCCCGACACTTCCCGTTGTTCCTGTTCCCGGTTCTGATGTTCCTTCCTCTTCCACCTCCGGCCTTGGGAGAAGGGCCAGGAGGAATAGGAACAGGAGACTTCATTTAGCTGCGTCAGAGGCAGAGAGGCAGCAGATGACTGATGCTATAGCTCACCAGGAGCTAGTTGAGAGGACAGTGGCTCCCAGGCAGCGGAGGCCACGACGAGTTACGGTTGTGCCAGTTTCAGAGGTTGTAGTGGCTCCCGAGATAGAGGCAGTGCAGGGAGGACGCTTTTCCCCGTTGACACATAGTGGGGACGAGGAGGACGTTGCCCGCATTGCGGCGGCTCCTCCTGTTACCACTACCCTACCCCGTGCTAAGATCCCTAGAGACGCTGGTGTTCGAGCCCTCACCCAGAGGATTCAAAACATCGTCCGCCTAGCAGGAGGTAGGGGTCCTGTCGATCGGCAGAAGTTACTCCGTCAGATTTCTCGGGCCACCTTTCAGTTGCGAGGACAGACTGCTATGAGGCTTTACAGTTGGCAGAGGGGTCAGACAGTTCAGCAGCCTGCGGATACAGTTCCAGTAGTCAGACCCCCGGCGGTTACTCCTGCTGCAGGACGACGCCCACGTCGTCGAGGATAGAGACAGCAGCAGAGGCCTGCCCAGCCTCAGGTCAGTTCAGAGGTTGCAGTCCCAGAGCAGCCAGTTGCCCGTGCAGCACCCCACCGTAGGAGGTGGGTTTGTAGGCGTCGGCAGGCGGACACCCCTGTCGACCCAGTTGAGCCAGTAGAGGCAGTACCACCGTCAGATACAGAGCAGTTTGACGATGTAGATGATTTGATGGATGTAGCAGTTACTTCCGAGGCAGAGGCAGTCCCGATGATGTGCGATGAGGAAGTGGCACCTACTCCAGAGGGATCCCCAGAGAGAGATGAGACAGAGTCAGTCTGTAGCCCTCATAGGATTGGTTCCCCTATGAGTCCCTATATAGAGGCACTTCGTCGGATCTTTTCAGAGGGTGACTCATTCAAGGATGAGTCAGATGAGGATATATCAGTACACCAGGTCTGTGAGATTACCCGTCGAGGTCACTCGAATGAGCAGAGAGAGCCCGAGGACCAGGATGAGAGGGAAGACCCCGAGGCAGGAGGGTCTCCGAGGTCAGTAGCTACAGACACCACAGTCTTACACTTACAGACTCAGATGGCCACTGGGAAGATCCATCTTCAGGACAGTGATTTGATACAGCCTTTAGATAAGGCTACTCAGACAGTTCAGATGATCTCTAGTCCTAGCCACAGTTCCAGCCACAGTGACAGTCAGAGTTACAGTCAGGGCAGTATTGACAGATTACTCCATAGTTCTGAGGGAGAGTGACAGCTATCACTCTCCAATGAGACTTAGCAGATGATTGAGTAAGCTGTACAGAGTTTAGAGGCAGTTGAGATGAGGCCTCCCAAGGCCAAGTCGACAGTTGTCACTCCAGCTTCTTCGTTAGCACTAGTTTTTCTTTTTCTTTCTTCTGTTGTAGTGCTAGATGAGCACATTTTCTTTTTACTTCTATCTGTATTAGAAAAATATGTTAAAAAAAAAATAATTGTAACCTCAAAAGGGAAGACAGGCCTCCTTCTAGCACTTGGGCTGGAGGACCTCGTTCTCCCTTATTTTGATGATTAATCAATAAAAAAATAATGATTTGTAATTATGATTGACTCTTCTACCTCTTCTAGCTTTACTAGCTTTCTAGTGATGACTCATGAAAGAGTATGATCTCTCTATCTCATCTTAGGGGTGGAGAGATTTCTTCTTTTGAACTAAAATCTTTTTTTCAAAATGAAATTGGATTTAGAAGTAAAAAATTTCTTTACTATCTTGTGATTCTCTATCTCATAGATAACTATAGTATATTGATGCATAAAACTTCATAATTTTCTTAATCATGTTATTCATTCTTATCAGAGGATAGGATTTGTTTTGTAGATCGTTCTTCCTTGTCCAAGAGAAGTAAGTCTTCTTCTCTTGTACTTGGAAGATGAGCTTACAACTGAGAAATAGTTTTCTTTTAGAGATTTGGAAAAGGAAGCCAGTTACAAAAAAATGTTTTTTTGAAAAGATGCGCAAAGCGCCAAAAGTGAAAGATACACAAAGTGTATCAAGTGATTGAAATTTGTGCAAAGCACATGAAAGTTGAGAAAGTGGCTCAAAGAGCCCAAAAGTTATAAGTAAATGGCTTCCCTTTCTAGTAAATCTCTAAATCTCAGAAAATTCATATCCTTTCGATATTTTTGACACTTGATTCTGAAAATTATGATTTTGAAATCATCATTATACATTGATATCCTATAAGATGTGGAAGTCTATTCTCATACAAGAAATGAAGAAAATTAAATTTCTTTGTCTAATTTAAATTACTTTTTGGATTAGATTTAAATTCAAGAGAGAAAAATACTCATATAAATGAGATGTCATGATTTAGCTAGTATGGAGCTTGATCTGAGTTAGTAAATTTAAATTGAGGTTCCTTTTAAAATTAGAGAGAGTTAAGTACTAAACTCCTTTGGGATATGTGCTCTTTTATCACTTTTGACTGGGTCCACACCCTCCTGCATTTGTTAGGGTTGGTGATGTTGATCATTTATTTGAAAGTGAATTACTTCTTCTTGTCAGCCCTACTCTGATAATTGAAGCCCACAGTCCATTCATATGAGATGAATGTGATAGGGGATGTCTAAATCATTAATTTAGACCATTGAGAGAGGTGATACTGGGTCCACACCCTCCTACTTTTGTTAGGTTTGGTGAGGTTGATCCTCTACTTGAATGAGATTCTCTTCTTCCTATCAGTCCTGCTCTGATAGTTGAAGGCCCCAGTCTATTCACATGAGTTGAAGTTGATCGGGAATGTCGTAGTCTTTTTAGATTACACTCTTTTGAGAGAGGATATTGGGTCCATACCCACCTATGTTAGTTAGGTGGGGTGATAGTGATCCTTTATCCCTATGAGATTCTCTTCTTCCTATCAGTCTTGATCTGATAGATGTAACCCCCGGTCCACTCATATGGGTTGAATGTGATCAGGGATGCCGGAGTCATTAGTTTAGACTCTTTTGGGGGTAGGATATTGGGTCCACACCATCCTATGCTAGTCATGTGTGGTAGTGTTGATCCTTTATCTTGATGTTGATCTTTGTTATTTCAATATGATTATGTTCCCCAGTTCTGTTCATGTGGCGAACATGGTCTGGGTTATCAAAACCAATCACAATCCCCTTTATAAAAAAAAATGATAAAAAAAAATAATAAAAAAAAAATTGAAAAAATATACATGTGATAAAAAGAGGAAAGCTTTTAGTAGAGCAAAATCGGTTGCCCTTGTCACAGGAGGAACCCGGTAAAACTCTTTAAGAGCCCAAAATCCCCAAAATTTTTCTTTCTCCTCCCTTGAAACTCTTTAATGAGCTCTTCAAGGTTGAGTCAGCACTTAGTTGGTCATAAATCCCTATGATTCCAAGATGCTTTTCTTTGCTAGTGATGTAGTATATTGTACCATGGATGTCAACATCACTACCTTGTGGGCTTGGGTCTTTCTAAGGAAGGATCAATCCCCTTCTGCCATCTTTCGGCAGTCTACTCCCCCATTCATACACTACTCTGAGCTGTCAGAGTGGTCTTGTGAATGCGATAGTGTTACTTTCACTTCTCACAGGGTCCTACCTGATTGAGGTAGTTGTTACCACTGTGACCCACCGATGATCATAGATCTCACTCATGATTATCGTGCTAGGTGTCAGGAGTGCTCCATTGTCACCTCAGAGTTATGCTGTGATGTAGTACATCTGTTCTCAGGTGTTAGCACCACAGTTTCAGGAGCTCTGATTTTCCATTGGAAGACCGACTCTTGGGTTTCTTTCACCAGCTTACTTTAGCATTCGTTCCCTACTCTTAGCTGCTAGAGTAGCCCCGTGGATTTTGTTTGATTGTTTTCCCTTCTCACAGGGTCCTACCCAATTAGGGGTAGGTGTTACCACTGTGACCCTTCTAGTAATCATTAATTTTGATTACTATCCTCGGTAGTGAGGATGTCGCCTAACTACCTAGAGTTGTTTTCTTAGTTGTGGTACACCTATTCTCAGGTGTTAGCACCACGACTTTAGGAGCTTTGATTTTTCAGTAGAAGATCAGTTCCTGAGTTTCTTTGCACCCCTACTCTCCACATTCATACTCTACTCCTAGCTGCTAGAGTAGCCCTATGGATGTTGTGTTGTTGCTTTTTCCCCCCACAGGGTCCTGCCCGTTCAGGGTAGGTGCTACCACTGTGACCCTCTTGATGATTCTTCACTCTTGTTTATGATTACTATCCTCAGATAGTGAGTGTGTCCACTTACTATCTAGAGTTGTTTTCCTTGTAGTGATGTAGTATGCCTTGTCTCGGATATCGACATCACTGCTTTGAGAACTTTGAGCTTCTAGCAGAAGATCAGTTCTCCTGCTCCTTTTCGTGACCTATCCCACCATTCATACACTAGGCCCAGTCGCCAGATTGGTCTTACGAATGAGTTGATGTCACTTTCACTTTCCACAGGGTCCCACTAGTTCATGTGGGTGTTACTACTGTGAAGTCTTACTTACTCAGAGTTGTTGTCCTCAGTAGAGAGGGTGCTCCCTCACTACTCTGGCCCTCTTGCCCTTACTTGATGATAGAAGGCGTCATGACTTAGATGCCGGCTACCATCACCTTTTACTTGAGCTTTTGATTCTCCAGATGAGATTTAGCTCTTTTAGATACCTTCACCACTTGTTTCCCCATTGAGACTCCACTCCTAGCTGCCGGAGAGGTCCTTTGGATGTTTTGATCTTGTTTCTACCTCTTACAGGGTTCCCATCAGTTAGTATGGGTCCACTACTGTAGCCTCTTTGAGGATTAGTTTTACCAGGCGTAGTCCTGCTTTCTGTAGTTGAGGTGCCCCCTCGCTACTCGAGTTCTTTTTACTCCTTTGGAATGAGATCGCCCCTTTACACACTTTACAGCGGGTATATCTCTTCCAGCTTTCTTGAGAGATGTCGTTCTGATGTCTTCTCCCCCTTTTGTGTAGGGTTGGAGTTCTTTAGGAGATCTTGACAGCATTTGGTTACTCATGGCCACGACGACTTATCCTCTACCATGTGGTTATCAGATTGCTAGAAAGGGCTCCCTAGGTGACTCTGCCCTTAAAAATTATCCCATTTACTTACCTCTTTTTCCCTCACATCCCTACACAGATGCGTGTTAGGCTGACGTCGAGGTGACTTTTGACCTTCTATCCTGCTGTTTGAAATGAACAGACAGATAGTTGAGTTTACCTGGTAGAAAGGACCTGACAGAGCACCTGACAGGTACTCCTCGCCACGCTCTCGTTTGCACTGTCCTGATCAGGCAGGCATCAGAGCCCGACTCTTTATTCACTCAGTTGAAATGACTGGGTGGGTATTGAGCCCTTCTTCATCTGCAAGACCACACTGGCTACAGCAGATGTCGAAGCTTACCCGTTGAGTGAGCCCGACAGAGTCCCTGGGAGGCGCAATTCCTCAACGTTTCTTTCTTTTACCTCGGATGCCCTGTAAAAGACTACGCAGGCTTCCATTTCGTTGTTCATGAGCTTCTTGCTGAGGTCAGGCAGAAGTAGTGGCCACCCCAATCCACTGCTCCGGAAGGAGCAGGAGGGGCGGGATCCTTTCACCCTCTACCCGCTGTCCAGATGCGGTCAGCCTGGTAGTTGGTTTTACTTTACCGTTGAGTGAGCCCGACAGAGTCCCTGGGAGGCGCAATTCCTCAACAACCCTTTACTTCGGATGTCCTGTAAAAGACTACGCAGGCTTCCATTTCGTGGTTCATGAGCTTCTTGCTGAGGTCAGGCAGAAGTAGTGGCCACCCCAATCCACTGTTCCGAAAGGAGCAGGAGGGGCGGGATCCTTTCACCCTTTACCCGCTGTCCAGATGCGGTCAGCATGGTAGTTGGTTTTACTTTACCGTTGAGTGAGCCCGACAGAGTCCCTGGGAGGCGCAATTCCTCAACAACCCTTTACTTCGGATGTCCTGTAAAAGACTAAGCAGGCTTCCATTTCGTGGTTCATGAGCTTCTTGCTGAGGTCAGGCAGAAGTAGTGGCCACCCCAATCCACTGTTCCGAAAGGAGCAGGAGGGGCGGGATCCTTTCACCCTCTACCCGCTGTCCAGATGCGGTCAGCCTGGTAGTTGGTTTTACTTTACCGTTGAGTGAGCCCGACAGAGCCCCTGGGAGGCGCAATTCCTCAACACCCTTTTACTCGGATGTCCTGTAAAAGACTACGCAGGCTTCCATTTCGTGTCTTCTCTACTTTTGCTGAGGTCAGGCAGAAGTATCGAGTCACCCCAATCCACTGTTCCGAAAGGATCAGGAGGGGCGGGATCCTTTTCACTTTCCACCCCGCTGTCTAGATACAGTCAGGCGGGTAGCTGGTTTTACTTGGTAGAGAGGGCCTGACAGAGCACCTGGCAGGAACTCCTCGCCTCTTTCCCTGAGTGTCCTATTCTGATCAAATAGGCACCAGATTTTGTGACTCTTCTGTTTGCTGTCCTGAGTTGATCAGACAGATACTGAGTCACCCCAATTCACTGTCCTGAAATAGGCAGGAGGAGATGGGATCTTTTCACCTTCTATCCTGTTGTTTGAAATGAACAGACAGGAAGCTGGTTTGACTTACTTGGTAGAGAGGGCCTGACAGAGCACCTGGCAGGAACTCCTCGCCATCCTTTTCCCTGAGTGTCTTGTTCCGATTAGGCAGACACCAGGCTTTGTGATTTCTTTGTTTGCTGACCCGATTTGGTTATGCAGATACTGAGTCACCCCAATCCACTGTCCTGAAATAGGCAGGAGGAGATGGGACCCCCTTCACCTTCTACTCTGCTGATTCGATATAGTCAGACAGATAGTTTGTGTGCTTTTACTACTCTACTTTTAGTTCTCTCTTTAGCTCTGCCCACCCCATAGGACAAGGCAAGGAGAGATATCACCTTACTTTTTCACCCTAGTGGTGACCTTTCCTTTTGATCCTCCTTTCTGCTCTGCCATCGCTACGGGGCAAGGCTATAGGAGAATCCCCTTTCTTTGTTTTCACCTTTTTAGGTGATTTTTACCCTTGGCTCTACCCTTGTCAAAGGATAAGGCCAGGAGAAGACCCTACTACCAGTTCACCATTTTGTTGATTCTTGGCTTGTGCACTGCTGCTTCTTTTTCTTCTTTCCTAGGCTCTGCCCCCACTATGGGGCAAGGCCAGGAGAAGAATCTCCTTCTTTTTCCACTATATTTTTGATATTCTTTCACTCATGATTTTTACTCTACTTTTTGTGGCTTAGTCGGTCAACGCCAACACGAGCGGTTCACTAGTTGTTCGCCACTCCTGTTGGGGGTCCGTTTGTTGACCTCGATTTTGCCCAGAATCGGGCTTAGAGAGTTGACTTGGTCAAATTGACCAAATCAGACCCCAAGACCCCCTCCCACGGGTTCAGTGAGTCGAGTCGAGTCTATTGGACCCTGACTTGGACCCTGGGTCAACTCAGTTGACCAAGTCAACTAGGGTTGACCATTTAACCCCCTTTGGCCTCAAATCAAATTCAAATCAATTCAAACTCATTCATGGCTTGATTCCATTCACCCTTGGACCCAATTGACTAGGTTGACCAAGTCAACACTTGACTTGGTCAACCCAAGTCATAATAGGTCAAATATGACCTATTAAGGTCAATTTAAAGCCTAATTTAATGGGATTAAAGCCTATGAGCGTTTTAGAATTCAAACCACGGCCAACCTAGACTAATTTCCCTCCTATTTACCTCTTGATCTCATCCCCACCGTCCAAGGGAGGTCAAGGGGTTTAAATAGTGAAAAATTAGGTCTTTTTGGGATCTTTTTTTTCTTGCTCTCTCTCTAGGCCGCCTCAACACTGGAGATTTGGTGTGAGGGCTCTAGAGAGACTCCTCTCCCTTTCCCACGTCAAACCCGACCACCCAAGGCCGACGGCGGCGAACTCTCCGGCGACCCGAGGAGATTTCCCTTCCGTTTCGTTTTGCGCAAGATCTAGACGTCGAAAGCTCGTGGTTTCTTCTACAACTAGGAGCGTGGACAGTCTACAAGTGCAACAAGCCAGAGATCTCTCGATTCTATCGAGTATTTTTGGTATAATCTCAAACCCTAGATAGGACACATGGATCTAAATAACTTGCTGCATACATCATGATATGTCAAAATTATAACCCCCCATGATTTCTGCACACATCTAGAACCTAGGTTTAAAATTTCGTCAAATTCCATCGAGTATCGAGGGAGAACGAAGCGATTTTAGATTTAGGGTTTCGGGTTTCGGCTAGGAGCAGCCAGGGCAGATCTCAGCCGTCGATCGCGCGATCGACGGTCGTGATCGAAGCCTTCCGCGGTCTAGATTGACCGCGGGTGTCAGCCCTGCAGTTCCGCGGGCCACGTGGATCGATCTGGGACGTCCATCCAAATCGCGCGGATCGGACGGTCGGGATTGAATGCCGACGTGGTTAAGTGTTCGGCGCTGATTTCGACGCCGCGGCAATCATTGCCAATGATTGCGCGGCGGCGCAATCATTGGCAATGATTGCCCGAACCGCGGGAGCCATCCCGGAGTCGCCACGTGTCCCAAGCGGGTCCCGCCGCCCGATTTTTATAAAATAAATATCCAAAAACTTATTTTTAAACCGTTTTATCTTCAAAAATTCGCCAAAAATTCATTTTTCGTCCGTTTTTTACGTACAATACCTCGTTTTGATCGTTTTTTTTTATTAAAATGAACTATGGATTTAAATTTATTTTTAAAAAAAACAGCAAACTTTTTTTTATATATTATTTAAATAATTATTTTTAATTTAATTATCATTATATTATTATCTTAATAATTATTTATTGTGCTAATTATCATTATTTAGTTCTTTATTTTGTTTTATTGTAAGTTTATTGTTTTGTCTTTTATTGCCATTATTATTATTGTATTAAATAAAAAAAAATGTATATTTTAATAATTAAATGTTAGTTTAATTATTTTGATTATTTTAAGTGTTATAAAATATTATTATTATTATATAGGTATATGTTTAAATTACTTTAAAATTTCAGAACTATCAAAAATTTTATTTTTATATTTTATTATTTTTATGATATTTTAATAAATATATTTAAATATTATCTATTTTTGGTTATTTTAAAATCTATTTATTGTTTTAAAACTTCGAAAATGCATAACTTTCTCGTTTTCGATCCGATTTTGACGCACAACCCCTTGTTTTGAGCGTATTCGGATTCTGCACATTCTGGAATTGATTTTATTTGAAAATTTTGGGTCTGTGTGCAGTTTTTTTAAAAACAGCCAGCTGTACTATTTTAAAATTATTCAATTATTGTCTTTGAACTTCGAAATTGTGTAGATTTCTCGTTTCAAGTCGGATTTTTGCGCACAATACCTTGTTTTGGATGTACTCTGAATTCTGCATATTTTAAAACTATTTTCAGGTGAAAATTTTGTCTGCATTCTCTGTCATTTCAAAAACAGTGAAATTGCACTATTTTAAAAATATTATTTTATTATATTTGAACTTGTAAATTCCGTATCTTCGCCGTTTTAAGTCGGATTTCGATGTGCGACCCCTCGTTCTCTTCAGCAAGACGAGCTTTATGTTTTGAAACTATTTTCAGCCCTTGATTTTGGCTGTTTTGACAGATCACTATTTGGATTCGATCATTCGAGTATTTTTGGTATTAAATATTAATTATGATAATTATTTTCAGGATACAAATTATTTTTAAATCGTTTTGAGACTGGTGAGAGTGTTTAGTGGGTCTCCCTATATCTATGTATTATGAATTGATTTACCTTTTAATTATTTTATTTTCTAAAATATATATTTATGTTTACAAGTATTTTGAAATTATTTTTTAAAACTACTTATACATAAATCCTAATTTTTGGGAGACTCGCTACTTCGTGAAATTTTAGACATGGATTCTGGATATGAAGAGCAGTCATGGGGGAGTGGGTTAGTGAATGGTTGAGTCCCAATCATTCACTAATCCTTTCTTTAGGTGTCTTTCCTTTTTCTATTTTTCGTAGATTGCATGTATAGGATTGCACCACCACCACTTAGTTTAGGCTATCCTAGATTTAAGGACATGTCGTGTTTATTTTGTTTATGTACTCCATGCATTTACTACCTTGAGGGTTAGTATGAACTTCAGTTTAAACCCATGTAACGTAGTGACACCTTAAGGACAATAATTAAGGACCCGTCTAGCGAACTTAGAAGTTTTCTAGGAGCTAGGATAGATCACTGATTGACACCAAAACTCCAACATTTAAACTCAGTGACATCATAAACCACCCTGAATTTTCTAGGATTTTCTAGGAGCTTTTAGAGCCCTTAGCTAACCAACCATAATTAACCTGCTAATTAAGGCCCCGAGACCTTCCGAAAAATACAATAAATACATACTAGGTCAGAAAATTACCCATAATAGCTTGATTTGTTCAGAATCTGATCCTTGACCTTAGATAAATAGGGCTCCCTAGTTTGACTTCAGGATGACCCCTAATTTGACCATAGGTGGAAATTACCATTTTGTCCATAATAAATTATTAAAAATTATTAAAAATTCCAAATTTTCTCCAAACACTTGGGAACACTTTCTTAGGTCATCCCTGATCTTTGGGAGTGATTCCAATCAGTTTGGAGCTTGTTTGGAGCAAAACATGAAAATTGGCCCTTTCCTAGTTAATTTAGAAAATTCCCTTAAATACCCGATCTTTAGAAATCCATAACTAATTGTAGAAAATTCCAAATTAGGCAAACTCACTTGCATTAGACTTCAATTAGGGCCTAGTATTTATTGAAAATTTTAGGTTTCCAGAAATAGGCTTAGATTAGAAAGTCAACTTTTTGGTCAACCCCAGCCTACAGTCTAGTGCCCGAAACTTAGAAAATTCATAACTTTGGATAGGAAACTCCGATTCCAGCCTACTACCTGTCTAACTACTCGTATTAAGGTCTAGTATTTTCCTAAGGTGATAGGAGACCCAGACTTAGACTATTTCCTATAGTGACTTTTTGGACCCTTAGCCTAGTTCCTAGGAAGACCCAGGACTTTCCAAAATTGGCTAATATAACTTTAACTTCAAATATCATCACCCTAAGTTCTTAAAATTGATCAACAAACTATATTAACTAAAATGCACCCCAATTCACTAATATTTGAATTCCAACAAAAATTTCCTTTTCTAGCCTTCAACAGACTTGAACTTTAGACAATCTTAACTAACTATCCTGCCTAGGACCTATCCATACTACACAAGCCTTACACACACATAGAATGGTTTGCTAGGGCACCACTTCTAGACCTAGGGTAGGTCGTTGGGTTTTATTTTTCTGCTGTGTGCCGGAGCTTTCCGTGGTTTTCACTGCATGCTGTTTGAAAAATGATTGGTGTGTTTGCTTACTTTTTCTGCACTCTGGATGTGAGCGTTAGACTTACCCATAGGTTAGGAGCGCTATATATATCATGTTCTTCCGTGCAGGTGGCCATGCTCAAGCTAATAAAAGGGGGGCACCGTTATGATTTCTAATGTTGTCTTATGCAGGTGCTTGCTCAGCCCCCCTGATATAATGAGGGCTAAAATCATTAAATAATTATAATTGCTACAGATGGAGCTGCTTAGCCCTCAGAGCATGGCTTGGCACAGGGTCAATGGTGTTAGCATTTTTTTTATATATATATGAACTGCTTGGGATTTTTATTAGGATAACCATGCAGGTCCTTTTAGATTTTTCTGCTTTTCAATTAATGTAATATCTGTAATAATTGTTAAGAGTTGTGAAAACAACTTCGAGTTGGGATATTCTTATCCAACTCGGATTCCAAAAGAAGAAGGCATCCCTAAGGGGAGAGTCTTCTTCCATTTGGAAGATCGAGTTGGATGGCTTTAGATATCTAAAGAGAAAAGGCAATACACCCCTACTAGGAGAATTGTCTCTTCGTTTGGATATTCAAGCCACGACGGATCCAAGGAGTCCAAGGAGGAGAGATCCAAGAAGTCCAAGGAGAAGATATCCAGAAGACTAAAGATTTGAAGACCCAATATCCCACTCAAAGTTGTTGGCGTCTGTCATAGGCTTAGAAATCCGGGTTGTTGGCAGTGGTGCCCGGCCACTTTACTTTTCTGCATACCCTGGGTTGTAATTAAAGGGCAGTTGGCATATGGACATTTATTTGATTAGTTTGTGGATTTATATTGATGTGCTTACCTGATTGCGCTTAAAAATATCTGCTCTTTCTAGGTTTCTTTCTTGCATGCCGTTTTTGTTTTCGCCTGGATCGTATTAGGCTCATTAAGGATTATAAAACTTTTCTACTCGTAACTAACTCTTAAAATTTTAAGTTCTAAATAATATAGAAACTTAACGAACCTAGGAAATTGCCGGAATCGTCCGGGGTCGCATGCATATTATTGCATTTCTTCTTTTTCTTGTTATAAGACATCTCCCTGCCTGCGGGTAGAGTCCGGATAATCTGGCCTATGAGGATGAAGTGCCGGACCTAGGGAGACTCAGTCTTTTCAAAAAATTATTTTCTATAAGCCTGTTTTTTAAAGTTCTATAGCATTCATGAGCTGACATTTTAACTAGCATGCATTGCATTAGAAATCAATTTAATTAAAATTTAATTGCATTAGTTAGGGGCATTCACCCAACATAAGTCCAGGACCACTTAGGAAATTCTCTAGATGTCGGTCCTCTTTCCAATAAACTGTACCTCCCACCCATCTTTCATAATTGACCTGATAGCATGGTTTTGAAGCGATTAGGTGGTTAGCTGGCTCCCCCAATCCAGGCCGGGATAAGTCCAGATCTTTGCATCGCATTAGTTAGGACACGGGTCTTAGTGTGTGTCGAACACTAAGTCCAAACTAGATTTAAGATTCGAGGATACTACATTCGGTCTCGTAGTATGCCTTAAATAGTAGGTAGGTCCTTTCTTTTCAGGGACCCTAAATCCTACTTATCCGCGTTACAGGATGACGCCACTTCCATCCTTCTCTCACGCATGTGATTGAGTGTTTGATTTTTCTTCTTCCAGTTTCCATTTAGTACCCTAGAGCCTTCGAGTGCTGGTATGAGCCACGCATGTCGATTCAGCCCTTCGGACCTTTCTTTCCTTTGAGTAGGATTTCCTAGTTTATACTCATGTGTCAATCCCACTTTAGGAGAGGATAATGTATGATCCTTAATCGAGAGTTTTCTCAGGCTCCGGCCTGGGATGTAATTAACCACGGGGGCTTGCGCCCGTGGGAAACTCGGTCCCACATCTACTAAACCCCATTCGAGCTCTTTCATCGGGTGGGGGAAACCCGTGATTTGGTCGTGTATATTACTATCCATCAAGGTGTGTTGGCGTCAACCTCTATCCTCAATGGTCAGTCGTATGCGCGATCCAATCTGTCCCTTCCAATCGACCCGTTCGCGCGGTGCTCTTTCGGAGGTCCACACATAGCTTGATCAATTATTCAATATTGTCATTACTGCAATATCAATTAGTTTAATGCACAAAAAAAGTGCTTTAAAGAACTTGCTTTGTACTAGCCATTGTAATAAAAATATGCATTTGATGGCATTTGCATCAAGTCCCGGATAATTATGTTAAAAAAAAAATTCCAATCGTTTAAAATGATTAACAAATAAAAGTAGATAGGGGTGTCAGGCCAACTCGTGAGTCTGCTGAAGCTCATCTCGATGAATTGGTCGTGAGAGGAGCTTGATGAGTTATCGAGTCAAGATTGAGCCAGGCCTCTCAACTCGTTAGCACGTAAAGTGGCTTATTTAAAAATATTAATATGAAATACACTTAAAATATCTAGCATTTGATATTTTTTTGGATTTTTACATACCTAACACAAAAAATTATTATAATTACATACTTAAAATCCAAACTACTATTTACATACTTACCACTTAAATTCTATTATCTTCATCTAAATTGCCATTGTGTTAACTCCCATAAAAACCCCTACCTTGAACTTGCCTTTCACGCATCATCACTCGCCTCATCACTCTCACTCTTCGCTCCAGAGATAAGCAGAGAGCCAGCCATTTGCGCATGAACAAGTAATCACGCCTATTGACCTCTTCATTAGGTTTGCATTTCGTCTTCTTTGTTTCTTCGACTATGGATCCGCTTAAAGCTTTCGCCGCAAAGAAATACGAGCCGTTGCGATGGATTCAAAGATTTGCTTTCGGATGAGGTTTGAAGAAGGTCATCATCCCACATGCTAGGATATATGAGCTGGTCTATAGAGCATAGTCCCCATTTATGATAGTTAGGAGCTGCATGAATGTATTGTTAATCTAAAACCCAAAAAAAAAAAAAAAAACAAGCAAAACAGTGTTTTTTTTTTTTTTCATTCAACTATTATCACACACCATTTTGCAATAGTTTTATCACTTGATTAGGAACCCCTTCTTTATTTAAGCTCTCGTTGTCTTATTTGCCCAAAATGTTATATCAAGTGCCTTTAAGCTTTATGCATTTGAGCTATCCTTATGGGTTAAAAGTAATGTCGTTCATGTTCAGGGGACTTTAGATAGTATACATGTTACTCTTGGAGTAGCAGATGTTACTGCTTTGGGGTTGTTTGCCTTCATAGAGGAAAATGAGTTTATTCTTTTTGTTTTGTTTGTTGCTGGTATGTCATGCTACAACTCAAACTCACGAGTTCATATTTTTGATGATAACAAATATTGTGCCTCACATCTATGATTACTTGTATTTATAATATATATTTGTTTTTGTGTGTCTAATATTTCAAAACTCGGCTATGCACCATTTTGCAATAGTTTTACCACTATGCACCATCCAACAAAGATTCAAAACTCAAGATTGGGTACAATATGTTATGATGTAAAGATTTTTGTAATATTTGTTTATGTATTTTTTATTTCTTGAGTTAAGTCTTGTAAAGGTATATGCTAGCTTGGTGATCATGTACACACACATTCAGGGAGACTGAGATTGAGTCAAAACGAGATGTTCAAATTTTGAATTAATCATACTATATGATTTATATTGTACTGTACGATCAGCTCATCTAACTAATCGTATTGGATAATTTAGATCGTCTAAGATAATCAGTTATGATCAAGAAAAATAGTCGTCAATCATAATTTAGGCAAGAATTTAAATTTCATATTTTATTCTAATCATCCAGGATGATGTACATAGTACCATAAGATCTATAACAATTATGCATAAATTGATCCTTTGATTAGTCAGTTGAATCTGCTTAATATTGATATTTTGATCATATTGTACGAACTAGATCATACTGTACGATAAATATAGATGATTTGGTCATCCCATGTTTTATCCTGGACGAACTGTATTTTGATTTAACTAATCGTCCCGAGTGATCTCATAATCATACTAGATGATCTAGTCAAATACTTGAAATGATCATACAGGGCAATATTGACCGTACTTGTTAAAAAGGGCTATTTTGAACTAATCGTACAGGACAATCGTACTGGATGATCTTCGATGGCATAATTGGTTTTTTAAGGTTTTTGAAGCTCTCTATTTAAGTTTTCTCCAAAAATATTGTAAGTTTCTTTGGCATGCATTGAGTCTTCATTCTTTTAGAGAAAACTTAAAGAGAGAGCATTGAAAGGGAGAGAAAAAAGGGTGAAGTTTGAGAGGGAGAAGATCCTTGTGGGTTTCAATAGACTATGGAGGGGGTTTCACACAGTTACTCCGACAAGCTTACATCTTAGTACCATCAGATTCAAAGTTAGTCTTGAGGAAAGTTTTTGAAAGAAGAAGATTTATTTAGTGTCAAAGAACCCGGCTACTCTGCCGCACCGGGGAAGATAAAAGTGATTCAAGGTTCTCTACCTCACCAGGAGGGTGAAAAGGAGTCAAGGTTCTCTACCTCACTAGGAGGGTGAAAATGAGTCAAAGTTCTCTTCCTATGAAAGGATTTTAGTCTAGATCTGCCGCACCAGGTTGCTGGAAGAGAGTTTGTAAGGACTTTTATGCCTAGCTGTGGGGGCTAAAGGAGAGTCACTAAAGAGTTTAGTTTAATACCTAGAGAGGGAGTCTCCGAGGAGTGTGTAATATCTCGTTCCCTTGCTATTCCTCTCTGAACTGGATTTTCCTCCCAGAATCGGCCAGGACGAAGTCGAGATCGTCCAGGCCGATCAGTGCATTGAAAACAGCTGATTTCTGGAGTGTTTTCTGGAAGGATTTTTGGACAGGATCGTCCGGGACGATGTTGAGATCGTCCAGGCCGATCTGTACTGTTCAAAATATCGTCCTGATCACAGCCCTGGGAGCTATCCAGGACGATCAGAATTGGTCTGATCGTCCCGGGACGATGTGGCTATCGGCCTGGCCGATCAGTTCACAGATATAAGAAAATCAGCTCGTTTTGAAGAGAGAGAAAACCTTTTTATAAAACGAAAATATCTGAGGAGAGAGAAAGAGCAGAAAAGCAAAGGAAGAAGTTCGATTTCGGGGCCCGCTGAGCGATTTTCGTCGTTCGTTGCTGCTGGATATTTTGTTTGTCTCGCTGTAAGGACTCCGAACCCTACTTCTGTTTTCGAAGATTTTGAGGTTTTGTAAAATGGTGCTCAGATTTGTGTTTTTGTAAGCGATTTTCGTACCCGGTTTGGTACTGGCGAAGATTTCACCGTATAACTTTTGGTATGTTGTAGATGTGATTATTCTGCACGTTTTGATTATTTTCTTGTAGATTTCGTCCGGTCCGTTTTGGTTCTGCGGGGTTTTATTTTGACTACAATTTATTATGATGTCCGAATTGGTTTGAGCAGTAAAAGAATAGTCTTATAATGTTGATGTGTACGTTCTGTATTAATTTGGTGAATTGTGATTTTTAGAGATTTCTGTGTAAATTCTGTAGACTGCCGTTGCTCTGCCCGATTTTCGTACGATTTCTGATTTTCCCGGAATTGATAGATTGAATTGATATGTATATGACTATTGATATGATTGTTCTAGATTTCTCTATTATTGCTTATTGCATCGATTATTGCATTGATTGATTGATTCTGAAAGACAAGTGGAAACCTGGTTGAACGTTGGTCATAGAAACCAACGTATGGATATCTACAACAGCATCATTGATAACTACAACAGCATCATTGAACGATTGATAACTACAACAGCATCATTGAACGATTGATAACTACAACAGCATCATTGAACGATTGATAACTACAACAGCATCATTGATAATAGCTAGTGTTTGTGCTTGTCGAGTAAGGCCATTGTATGAAATTGCATGTATATGATATTGCATCGCATAGATTTCTTGATATGTATTGATTTATTAATTTCGGATCGATTTATTGATATTGATCGATGTATTGAGTTGATTTATTATTGAACGGATCTATTGATTTGATTCCAATTGGTCTTTGTATTGATTTGATTTCATTTGATCTTTCGCCGTATTGACTTGATCGTTTATTGGGATTTTGAGTCGACTGATACTATTGACTGGCAGAACTGATTGATACGATTTCACTCTATTGATTTGACTGATGTAATATCATAAGTAAGACGACTAGACGATTGTATGGATGTAATTGATGTTATCGATTGCTATGATAGAAATTATAGAGAATGGATTGACGCCTTGATTTTGAGCTTTATGGATTTTCTTCTGGTTATTGATTTTATTGATTTCTGTTCCGTATTGATTTCCGTATTGCTTTGACTCATTGATCATGTTCGACTGATTGATTTGACTTGAGTTGATTAACCTGCATATTGTTTTCAGTGTCGTGCTTTGATTTCAGTTGTAGGCTTTGGTGACCTGCTGGGCTTTATAAGCTCATTATATGTGGTTAATGATTTCAGGTGCAGGGCCTCCAGCTTGAAGACCTTTCCGCCGAGTTCTGTAGCTTTTTCTTTTGTAGCCTTGGTAGGCTTTCTTTTGTAGCCTGTACGGCTAGTGTAGTGTTTTCTTTTGACAGTACTTTGACTGTTGTATTATTTGTGAATTATAGTATTCGCTGCTGTTTCTTTTCTGTAATGTAATTGTCTTTGGCTCTGGATATATATTTGTATGGATTGATATGAACAACAGATGAGGAAATCGATAGAAAGAAAAGAAAAGAAAAGAAAAAGAAAAAAAAAGAGGCAATAGAACAATCAGATGAATCCTTTCGCTACACTGATCTTGGGGTCGTTACAAGTGGTATCAGAGCAAGTGTAGTGAAAAGTATTTGATTATATCCAGAGTTGATGATTGCATTATTTGATTTGTTTTGTTATACGTATTTGATTTCCGCGATTTTGATTCGAATGATTTGTATTGATCAGGCCAATGGATCCGAAAGGAAAGAAAGTTGAGTCTGCTACTGATCTCCCACTCACATCTGCGAATATGAATAAGTTTGCTAACATGGTCGCTCAGATGGTGAGTGACAAATTAGCAAAGCGCTCTGGCCGTAGCAAGAAGAGTGGGGAAAGTAGCAGAGCAAGATTTAATGTTTGTAAATGTTGTGGGAAAAGACATTCGGGACAATGTTATCTGAAGACTGGGCAATGTTTCCGATGTGGTGGATATGGACATAGACTGACGGAATGCCCAAGTTTTGAAAGACAAGGACCTGTTCCGATGGTTCCGACTGCTCCAACTGTCCCGATTGATCTGATCGGAAATGAGCAAGAAATGGAGGAGGATGCACCAGAAATGCCTGCAAATGTGACTGGTACGAGTTTTGTTTATCGTATGTTTCGTTGTGATTTGCGTGATTTATTGAACGATTGGATTAGTTCTGTTTTGTTTCGTTTTGCTTTTGTTTTGCTCTGTACCGTTAGGGAAATGTCGGGACGACATTTTTCTAAGGTGGGGAGATTGTAATATCTCGTTCCCTTGCTATTCCTCTCTGAACTGGATTTTCCTCCCAGAATCGGCCAGGACGAAGTCGAGATCGTCCAGGCCGATCAGTGCATTGAAAACAGCTGATTTCTAGAGTGTTTTCTGGAAGGATTTTTGGACAGGATCGTCCGGGACGATGTTGAGATCGTCCAGGCCGATCTGTACTGTTCAAAATATCGTCCTGATCACAGCCCTGGGAGCTATCCAGGACGATCAGAATTGGTCTGATCGTCCCGGGACGATGTGGCTATCGGCCTGGCCGATCAGTTCACAGATATAAGAAAATCAGCTCGTTTTGAAGAGAGAGAAAACCTTTTTATAAAACGAAAATATCTGAGGAGAGAGAAAGAGCGGAAAAGTAAATGAAGAAGTTCGATTTTGGGGCCCGCGGAGCGATTTTCGTCGTTCGTTGCTGCTGGATATTTTGTTTGTCTCGCTGTAAGGACTCCGAACCCTACTTCTGTTTTCGAAGATTTTGAGGTTTTGTAAAATGGTGCTCAGATTTGTGTTTTTGTAAGCGATTTTCGTACCCGGTTTGGTACTGGCGAAGATTTCACCGCATAACTTTTGGTATGTTGTAGATGTGATTATTCTGCACGTTTTGATTATTTTCTTGTAGATTTCGTCCGGTCCGTTTTGGTTCTGCGGGGTTTTATTTTGACTGCAATTTATTATGATGTCTGAATTGGTTTGAGCAGTAAAAGAATAGTCTTATAATGTTGATGTGTACGTTCTGTATTAATTTGGTGAATTGTGATTTTTGGAGATTTCTGTGTAAATTCTGTAGACTGCCGTTGCTCTGCCCGATTTTCGTACGATTTCTGATTTTGCCGGAATTGATAGATTGAATTGATATGTATATGACTATCGATATGATTGTTCTAGATTTCTCTATTATTGCTTATTGCATCGATTATTGCATTGATTGATTGATTCTGAAAGACAAGTGGAAACCTGGTTGAACGTTGGTCATAGAAACCAACGTATGGATATCTACAACAGCATCATTGATAACTACAACAGCATCATTGAACGATTGATAACTACAACAGCATCATTGAACGATTGATAACTACAACAGCATCATTGAACGATTGATAACTACAACAGCATCATTGAACGATTGATAACTACAACAGCACTATTGATAATAGCTAGTGTTTATGCTTGTCGAGTAAGGCCATTGTATGAAATTGTATGTATATGATATTGCATCGCATAGATTTCCTGATCTGTATTGATTTATTAATTTCGGATCGATTTATTGATATTGATCGATGTATTGAGTTGATTTATTATTGAACGGATCTATTGATTTGATTCCAATTGGTCTTTGTATTGATTTGATTTCATTTGATCTTTCGCCGTATTGACTTGATCGTTTATTGGGATTTTGAGTCGACTGATACTATTGACTGGCAGAACTGATTGATACGATTTCACTCTATTGATTTGACTGATGTAATATCATAAGTAAGACGACTAGACGATTGTATGGATGTAATTGATGTTATCGATTGCTATGATAGAAATTGTAGAGAATGGATTGACGCCTTGATTTTGAGCTTTATGGATTTTCTTCTGGTTATTGATTTTATTGATTTCTATTCCGTATTGATTTCCGTATTGCTTTGACTCATTGATCATGTTCGACTGATTGATTTGACTTGAGTTGATTAACCTGCATATTGTTTTCAGTGTCGTGCTTTGATTTCAGTTGTAGGCTTTGGTGACCTGCTGGGCTTTATAAGCTCATTATATGTGGTTAATGATTTCAGGTGCAGGGCCTCCAGCTTGAAGACCTTTCCGCCGAGTTCTGTAGCTTTTTCTTTTGTAGCCTTGGAAGGCTTTCTTTTGTAGCCTGTACGGCTAGTGTAGTGTTTTCTTTTGACAGTACTTTGACTGTTGTATTATTTGTGAATTATAGTATCCGCTGCTGTTTCTTTTCTGTAATGTAATTGTCTTTGGCTCTGGATATATGTTTGTATGGATTGATATGAACAACAGATGAGGAAACCGATAGAAAGAAAAGAAAAGAAAAGAAAAAGAAAAAAAAAAGAGGCAATAGAACAATCAGATGAATCCTTTTGCTACACGGATCTTGGGGTCGTTACAGAGTGGGCGTAGGTCAAGTTGATCGAACCACTATAAATCTCTGGTGTGTTTGTTCTTAATTTTATTTTTTAATGATTTATTTTCTACATTTATTTTTGTATTAATTATGTGATTGAAAATCTCGGTTATTTCGTTGTTGTGAAATTTTCTTTGCTTCTGCATCAAGGGATAAAACTATCAGCTTTTAGATGTTGAAAAAACTTTTAAAAAGGGGATTTTTCTTTATGTTTGAAGAAGTTTTTAAATTACCAATTCACTCTCCCCCCTCTTAGTTAGCTTATGGACTAGTTCTTTAAGGTGTAATAACCTTCATGGACTTTCATGTGATTGTTTATATATATATAGAAGGCAAAGAACATTGAAGTTTGAGAGAAATGAAATCAATTTATTTTTTATGAAAGATTGAACTAAAGTAATTTGTCCATGGCTTTGGGGTCATGCTTTTGAGTTACACTATCATGTCAATGAAACATCGCCTAAGATTTACATGCCAATTATGAGTTATATCGATGTACTTGACTTGCTTAATAATTCTAATGAAAGAAATAGAATTGAGATGGTGGTTGTAGTCACAATTCATTAAGAATTGGGCCAGTCACAAAATATTTAAACTGCATATGACATTCAATTAAGCGATATGCATGATTTAAGTGCGAATAGCATGGAGAACAATGACATGATATTAGATGGTCTGTGTGATGGTTTCTCTACAGCTCAGATTGAAGAGGCAAATTCTTTACGTATTGGTTTTTCATTTTGTGGATTCATTAGGTTTCAAACAAGCAATTCGTTCCAATGCAACTTTTTATAACTTTGCTATTAAGATTAAGGTTAGTGAAAAATTCAGAGTTATAGCTACTTGCTTATACCATAGTTGTTCATGGAGAATAAGTGCTTTATTATGTCTAGATGGCCACTCCTTTGAAGTTAAAAAAATTATATTTGATGCATTTATGCCCAAGAGTAAAAAGAGCCGACAACTCTTGCGATTCAGGTCCAGGTTAGAATTCCCGACTCGTTTGCAAAACTAGGTCGGGTTATGGTAAACCTGTTTAAACCTGAGTCAATTTGGGTTGGAGCCGAATACGATCCATTGACCTGTTTTGGCATCCCTACTGATCTCATTGTAGGAGTTCACAACAACTTTCTGTTATAGCAGTGAGCTGGAGGAATTGGCTGTGTATTTCAAAAATGTAATGATTTGCTTGTAGCGATGGGTGACTTATCATAAATATAGTAGTGTTTATAATATGTTTCTAACAATTAAAAAACAAAGATCCAATTTAGAAATCCACAAAAAACCTTGTTTAATATATTGAATTGAAGTTTTATACTGTATTCAATAAATTAAGAACTACAACATTTGCACATTGTAGCTGATGGCAATTTCGAGCATAAACACGACAATCGAAATAGGCGGTATTGGCCTAATAATGTTACAAGATGTAGAAATGGAGCAGTCGAACAACAAACCTAGGCGACCTAGTGCTGAGACCAAAGGCAATTCGTAGCGAAGAAGAGGAGAGCGAAATATACGATGTCGGGGTTAAACCCAGGACAAAGAAATGGAGTCAACGAACAACAAATCTTGACGAAAAAATGGACATGACAAACAACAAATCTAGACGAAGAAATGGAGAAGACGAAGTGGCGATGCGAACCGCAGTTGCTGAGCGAAGAACTTTCAATTTGCTATCGGGGTGTGGTTTTGATAGGAGGTAATGAGAAGGATACTTTAGATGAGGGGAATCGGGAATGATTTTTAGATGTTAGGTATGTAAAACCTAATTTTTTTTATATTAAGTAATTATTTATTATTATTTTTCTTCTAATTTCTAATTTTATTATAATGATTATTTGAATATGTTCAAACTCATAGATTAAAGCTTGCACTTTAGCTCAAACTCCATTAATTTGGTTATTATATTTATGCTTATTTTTAAAAATTTTAATAAGAAAAAATAAAAAAAAACATTTACTGTCAAATTTATTAATGAATTGTACTGTAAAAAATTAGATGAAAAAAATTTTCCGTCAAGCCTTACAATCGAACTTTTATTAGGTCCGGTGTAAGGACGTAGAGGAACGTCCGATCGGAGGCAAAATCCCCCAAAAAACTCGGTATTGCTAGGTATTATTTGATAATAACGAGGAATACCGCTTTGTGAAGACCAATACCGAGTTATATCGAGCAATACCGAGTTGTACCGAGTTATAC
Source organism: Dendrobium huoshanense (assembly GCA_016618105.1). Taxonomy (NCBI): domain Eukaryota; kingdom Viridiplantae; phylum Streptophyta; class Magnoliopsida; order Asparagales; family Orchidaceae; genus Dendrobium; species Dendrobium huoshanense. The sequence continues at coordinate 37,141,445 of CM028350.1, read as the reverse complement.
CGAGGAATTTGCTCGGTATTGCTAGGTATTATTTGATAATAACGAGGAATACCGCTCTGTGAAGACCAATACCGAGTTATACCAAGCAATACCGAGTTATACCGAGCAATACCGAGTTGTACCGAGTTTTTTGTCGGTACAACTTTGTATAACTCTGGTATTGCTCGGTATAGCTCAGTATAATTCGGTATTGGGTCTTCACGTGATGGTATTCGTCATTATTGTTTGGTATTACTCGGTATTTGCCCGGTATTTCTCATTTTTTGACGCGTTTTGACCTTCGACCGTACAGTCAGAGGACCTAATAATTGTTCCTTACAATCAACTTTAAAAATATTGAAGCCGCCCCTGACCGTACCGGCGTACCCTCAATATTTTATAAGCCGCCTAAAAACAGCATATTTATAATCCACTATATTTTATAGACAATGCAAATAAATTAATCAGCCAATAATACACGACAAACCTTGCCGACCAATTGGACCTCCGAAGAGAAAATCCAGTAAAAGACTTTGTTTCAAACAGTCAAAATTCAAAACAAAACGCTTCAATTTAGTCCAGCTTGAATTTCTATAATTCTATTGCTTCCGTTCCTACCCAGCTTGAATCCTCTTCTTTCCAATTCCTTACTAATCCCTACATATCGCATAAAATCCTAACCTTTCTCACCAATAGTTCTACCAAACATTCAATTCTCCTCACCGATTTATGCCCTCTCTCTATCTCTATATCTCTGTGTCTCACTAATGGCTTCCACCAACCCTGCAAAACTCATCATCCCCTAATGGCCTGCTTTCACTGTAAACGACCCTCGACCCGCAAAAGACACCGCCTTTTCTCCCGAGAAGAGCTCAACTCTGCAACTTCGGGCTTCTCCGCCTCCACTCTCCTCGGACGCGGCAGCCACGGCTCCGTCTTCCTCGCCAAATTAGACAACGGCCGCCTCCTCGCCGCCGCCAAGCTCCCCGCCCCTCCTCCGCTCCAAGACCCCAGCACCTCCCCTTCCTCCTACACCGCCAACGAGATCGCCGTCCTCTCCTCCCTCCCCGCCTCCCCCCTCCTCGTCAACCTCCTAGGCCGCGCCGCCACAGCTGACCCCATCGCCATCGTCGAGTTCATGCCCAACGGCTCCCTCGACGATCTCATCCACCGTCCAATTCACCACCAACCTTTCCCTTTCCCTCTACGCCTCCGCCTCGCCCTCCGTGCCGCCACCGCCATCGCTTCTCTCCACGCCCTCCGCCCTCCCGTTCTCCACCGCGACATTAAGCCATCTAACATTCTCCTCGACGCTAATGGCCGCGCCCGGCTCGCTGATTTCGGGTTAGCGGTCCGCGGACTGCCTTCGACCGCTGCGCCGGCGGGGACCATCGGGTATCTGGACCCGGTTTATTTATCGCCGGGGGATCTTAGTGTTAAGACAGATGTGTACAGCTTTGGGGTTGTTCAGCTTGAGTTGTTATCGGGGCGGCGAGCGATAGATGTTGAGTATAGCCCTGCTTCGGTGGTGAAGTGGGCCGTGGAGCTTATAGAAGCGGAGAGGTTCCGGGAGTTGTGGGACCCGCGAGGTGGGGTTCCGCAAAGCGTGGAAGAGGAGGCTGCGGCTCGTGACGTGGCTCGATTGGCGGCGAGAAGCGTGGGGTCAGCGCCGGAGAGGAGGCCGACGATGGAGGAGATGGTGGCGTGCCTGCGTTTGGCGGGGCAGAAGGCCGGGTTTTGGGGAGAGGAGAAGTGTTGGTGGAAGCCGGCGAGGCGGGGAAAGGTGGCGGACGCGGCGGTGGAGCGACGGCTATAGATTAATTAATCTGGTCAGCCGACAGGGGACGGCGGTGATAAATAATTGCGTATTGGTTGTATATAAAAATGGAAATATTTTTATTTTCCCGTTGACGGTGAGAAAAAGCGGCGGATTTTACTCGTTGACCGGAAGGTGTGTGAATAAGAGAAAAAACGTAACGACAGCGTATGGAGCTGTGCGGTCATTTTGTGGGGTCTATATTGAGGGTGTGATATCTAGGCGGTATAAATGGTGGGTCCCATATATGGAAGAAAGGCGGCATGATGGAAGGCTTGATTGTCTGGCTGATTGGGAAATGTCGAAATGGGAAGGGATATCCGTTTTAATGTATTAATTCAAATTGTAGCTCAAGAAGTATTAAATTTAGGAAGAAAAACATTCTCAATGAAACCCTAATTATTTATGTTAAAATAATGAGAGGGATTTCATTGAGAGAGTGTGTTGGTTGCTAGCAATTAAAATTGTACACATAATTTTATCTTATCTTAAATTGTTTGATGATGTTTAATTATTATTAAATATATTTTAAAAATTAATATATTATCAAAAATATATTTGAACATGCATGAATCTAGATTCAATATTTGAAATAAAAGTTGTTTAGATTAAATTCAGAACTAACTGAATCCAAATTTCAATGAATTCATAGTCGAATCGAATATTTCAACGAAAAAAAGTTCAAAGACATCAAAAGTGTTTCGATTTGACTCCAAATGTGAGAAAGTCAACACTTAAAGCGTAATTAGAAACTTCATTATATTAATTGAAGGACCAAATTATTTTCAAATTGTGCATTTTTATAACCAAAATGAGTATTTTAACATGAGGAACCCAATAAGCTTAAGATGTAATAATCAAATTTGGGTCAACTAGTCCCTGCCTTATGTGCGGAACAAACCAGTTGAAGTAGTGCAATTCCTCTTAACACTAGCTAAATTGAGGGAATGATGAAATCGCTCCGCACGCAATCAAACCTTCAAAATCGAATTGACCACAATCATCCCTCCATCGCTCGAAACCCTCTCCCTTCTATCGGCAGCTTCAATCTTTCTGTGATTTTTCTGCCATTGGCATTACTTCTCTCACCGTTAAAAACAAAAAGAATCTACAATATCATTTCACCTTCCCTTTGCGGTTGTTGAACCTCTTCCTCCTCCTTCATTGACAACAACTTTCTTTCTCTTAACAACCATCATCGGCGAACGTTTCTCAATCTCATGTCCTTCTATATTGAATTTCTTTTCTTATCCCTCTTTTTTCTCCTTATATTTCTTGTCACCTAGTTAAGAGTTTTTTTCATGTTTAAAGTTAAATTATTTGATAATAATGGCGATTTTGTTTATTGCGGATTATATCTTACATGGGGGGAAGGTCTCTATTTTGAAATTAATATTTGGTTAGCATAAGTCGTATATATGTTGTAGCTTCTCAACATATAATAAATATTAAATTAAATTTATTTATGGGGGATCTTCCCATTTATGGTTTACTTAATGTGACTAGGATAACTGTAGAAGAGATCACAACTTGTGATAGTTAATAATATTAAAATTAATGGTGTGGCTTAGATCAATTAACTCAGATGCTTCGTAGTGCATGCTTACAACTGTTTGGTTTTGCTTCTTGTAGAACTTTCACTTGTGAAAGCGTGCAACCTGCAATCGAATTTGGATTTAGTTTCAATCACTATAAGTAACTATATTTATCAATGGATAAACATATCCTTCTTTGTTAGGGGCATTATCATTTTTAAACATACTAGGTTCCTTGATATCTTAGAGTATTCTTCTTGCTTTCAACTTCATTTGTTATTTTACATATGTTATAAATCTAGTTAGTACTCATAATGAAGGTGTCATGTAGTAGATGCAACTCACCTTATTTCATTGATGCACACTCTTTTATTTGTTTGATGTGTTTCTTAATGTAAATAATTTTAATTATAAATCTTAGTTCTATTAAGTGTAATAAATGATACTCTAACATTAAACCATATTATTATATAATACATGTTAAAACTTACTTGTGAGAGTCTAGACAGTGTATGCTTGTATGTAGGTTGGTAGAACCCTATTGGATATTGAATAGTTAGTCTGACAAGCCCTTAAAGTGACCACTCTATAAGAAATTATTGAATTTTCTTGAGTGCAAGTTGTTTAAAAATCCAACCATAGTTATACATATAAATGTATAGATTGTATAATTAGTCATGAGTTGAGCAAATACTGACAGATGTGTTATATAGAGGTATGATGATGTCTAGCACGATTATATATGCATAAATCTAATTAACATTACATTGGTTACAGGTTGATATGCACATTTGTAATAGAAGCATATTAGAACTATTGTAAGAATCATGACATATAATATTATTGCAATACATTGATTGTTGGTTTCTATTCCTACCTGTTTATTTGATCATATTGCATGCCTCATTTCTTTACCATTTATGCTTTAATAGATAGGAGTTGCTTATTGGGTTTGATTTATCAAAGTTGCCAATGGTTCATTTTGTTCACAGAAGGTCCTACCGGAGCACTAGAGGGACCGCCATCTTAAAGAGTACACCTATCAGCAGTAAATTTTATATTGGGTACTTTAATATTTTTGGGGGGTAATTTATGTATTTGCTTTTTGAGAGTTGGATAGCTTTCTTCCTCTTATTATTTATTTTACACTTCTATTGTTTGTAATAGTATTATTATATCAATGTAATGTTAATTAAATTTATATTAATGAACTGAACATTTAGTTTCTCTTCAATTATTTACTGAGATGTGTGTTCAGTTATATTATTTGTTTCTAGGCAAATACATATCATCAACAACAATGTCAATGCCCGTCAACTTTGTACATGTCATTTCCAATATGGCTGATGCACATCATTAACACTAATGTTGAAATCTTTCAACTTTTTCATCAAATATTATGAATATTTTTTACACATGTCATTACCAATAAGACTAATATATGTTGTTAACAACACCACAATTGTCAATAGATTTTGTCCACCACCATTATCTTTAACATCGGTACACATCATCAACAATAAGGATTATGCACCTAATTGAAACCAATGTCATCCCCCACAATCATCAATAACATCAAAGTGTGATATCTTTAACATAACATATACATATCAACAACATTAAATCTAATGTATGTCATTGCCAAATTGGACACCACTTACCATCACAACACTAAAACCATATACAAATACTAAGGCTTATGTTAAACTTTTTGGTCTCTAGTCTCCCCTCCTCTAAGAACAAAGATTAAACAAACTATCAACAATCTCTTAAAAATGACTCCAATGCCTTAAGGTTTCTCCAAATTCCTCCATGGATTCATCTTTACTATATTATAGTAATTCCTTCCCTAATTATAGGGAAGTACATTATTTATATCATATAATATACATTAGTATAATCATTTCAGCTAGCTTTGGCCCTGTGATTCTTATACAACATTATCTTTATTAATGATTGTACAATAAAGATATAGGCTTATTTAATTTATTAAAAATAAATTTTATGTGTTTAAAACTTTTGTGAAGTGGGGGAACTTTGTGGAAAATGAAACTAGAGATAAAATCAAGTTGCTACAATCTGATGAACAATTTGATGATGACAAAGCGTATAATTCTATAGAATTCAAAAATAATGCACTGATATGGACCCGATAACTTTTTAGTAAAATGAAGTAGTATAAATGATCAATAGAACTGTCAATGAGCATACAAGTAGTATGAGATTATATGGAGGTCTTACAAAGACCTCCTACATGGATGCAATAAATGTAACATAATATCTGATCAATTGAGGACCATTATTTGCACTCAAATTTGAGCTTCCCAAAGAAGCTTGGATAGGAAAGGAGATAGGTTTGTCACATTTTGAAGGTTTTTGATTATTTATCATATGTTTATGTTGATCATATCACAAGAAATAAGCTTAACTGAAAATCCAAGAAGTGCTTCCTCATTAGATAGTGTATAAAAAACTTTGAAAATAGATTTTGCTATACTGAAGATAATAAATTTATAGAAGTAGAAATATTACATTCAATTAACCTATATTATACAAAGATAATTCAAGCATTACTGTAAAAAATACCTCCACACTATAACACATTAAACCATATAAGGTACATGCCCCAAAGCAAAGCAATAAATATTTCAAGAAACACAAAAGCAATATGAGCCCAACACATATATGTCCTAAACTCAAAAGTTCATAAAGAACTCACAAGCCAACTAACTATTCTTCTTCTTCACTTTATTATATGCTACTTACACATGCAAGAAAGATGATGTGCTATAGTGAAGTTATGCAAGTGAAGGACTTTGTTAAGTAGGAGCCAATTATGAAATAAGAGATAGAATCACTTTATAAGAACTAAAGTTGGACATCGACCAAGATTCCTAAAGATAAAAAAGTGTTGCAAAATAAATGGATAAATGAAGAGTGGATAGAAACTAAAAGGTGTAAGACAAGATTTATTTTTAAGAGGATTTTAATAGAAACAAAGTATAGACTTTACATAGATATTCTCACATAGAGATTAATAACAAATCATCTAATATTAAGAATTATAATAACAATAGAATTGTACAGTGAATAAACAAGTGTCAAAATAGCTTTCCTCTATGATGACTAGGAGGAATATATCTATATGGTATAACTAAAAAGTTTTGTTAAACCAAGAAAGAAAGCCTAGTGTTTAAATTAAATAAAAGACTATATGACTTAAAATAAGCATCGCACTTGTGGTTCCAGAAATTGAATGGGTAAATGTATATATAGGATTAAATTTTGCAACTGCAATGTCGATCATTACTACTATAGTACTATGTCAAATAATATAAAAAATTTGTATTAATCTATTATTATATGTTGATAAGATGCTAGTTATAGGGGATGATATTAAAAAGTTCAATGATCTGAAGATGCAACTACCAAAGGAGTTTGACATAAGTAGAGAAAAGTGAAAAAATCTTTGAATGCAAATAAAACATAACAATGTCATTGTCACATTAAGTATTTCACAATCATAATATAATGAAAAGGTAGATAAATTCAATACATCAAAGAAAAAGATAGCTAGTACATTATTCACTAATCACCTTAGATTATCTAAGGAACATAAAATAAAAATTTAAGGGGGAAAAAGGCACACGATCATGTTGCCCCCTTTGTCAACTATTCAATCACTTATGTATGCAATGGTCTATAGATGATTTGATATTGCACCAGTTGTGATCTTGTGGAAGTAACTAATAAATACTTATCTGATCTGAGAAAAGAATATTGGGAAGCTATGAAGTAATTATTTTATTATCTAAATTTATTATTATTTTGTTATTTGATGTTTAAGAAAATAATTTAAAACTATATAACTATATTGATATGAATCTTGGAGTAGGCCTAGAGACAAGAAGAAGTAACATTAGCTACATCTATACTTTGGGCGACACTATTATTAATTTGGAGGCACAATTTTAAAAGAATCATATAAGTCAAATATGAGGTAATAATTGAAGCCATTAAGGAGACAATTTGACTTTAGGGTTTGCTAAAAGAAATAAATTGGTCATCACTTATTTTTATCACAGTCAAAGTTATATTCACTTTGTAAAAATTACTATCATTCACTCATGGATAAACCACATATAACTCAGACACATCTACACAAACAGCTTGCTTAAGGTTGATATCTTTATCATAATTAAAATAAAATAGAATCCACTAATATGCTCACAAAAAAAGTGATATCAAGTGAAAAATTAATGCCTTGTTAAACTCTGATTAACCTTCATGAATGATGGCATGTTGGTTTTGCTTAGAGAAGTGTTCAAATAAAAGCACCATGCTAGTTAATTGATAATTTAGGCTCCAAGTGAAAGATTGTTTAGTGTGTAGTTAAACATTCATTAATTATATCCTAATAAGATTTGATCATAATTTATAATTATTGAAAATAGAGGCTCGCTTCAATAATAATATGACAATTCTAACTTGAGGTTATCATGTAATCCTAAATGTTGGTTGTTATAAAGTCCTAAATGAAGGCTATCATAAATCTTAAATGAAGGTTACCACACAAATTTATGACGAAAGCTACAAATATATTGCATAGTAGTTGATCGCTATGTTAGAAGATGAATATACTACTATATAAACTCATGTAATTCTCCCTTGTAAACCTTCCCACAATCAAAAGCAAATAAAGAGAAGAAAGATAGAAGAGTATGAGTGAAGGGAAGACATAAAGAAGTTTTCACAATAGAAAAGAGAAGAGAAGGTGAATTATCATCCATGCTTTAGTCTCCACGTTCAACTCTCATCTTCACAACACATGATTTTAATTGCTCCTTCTTAATCATTAAAAACAAAAAAGTAGAATATTTATCATTATTTATATGTGATGTAATCTCTTGAAGTACTTCTTTTAATGCTTAGAGAATATTTGATCTTTATATGATCATAGACATAGGAGAATTTTATTATATTGCACAACATAAACTTGTCCATCTTGTGATTGTGATCTTTGGTGCGGTAGTTTTCTCACCATCATTTGATTTTTGCCCGAACTTTTATCAATATCATGGTACAGATATATCTCAATTTCAAAGCTTTCAACTTTTACTCTTGTTTTTTGTTGCGGGCTAGAATATACGCGGCGATAGAGTTATAATTCTACATCTTAGCGTTGAACGGATATCCAGCTCACACACAGAGAACACAATATTTTTTACGTGGAAAACCCGGAAAGGAAAAAAACCACGGGACCTAGCCCAGTTGAAAAATGATTCCACTAAAATTTGAGGAAAGTAAAATGGTCTGCTTTTGTCCTTGAAGACAACCAGATTACAAATATCAACTAAGAGTTTTGCAAAAGTCCAACATCACTCCACTGTCAGATGGTGGTCCGGCGGCACTCCAGTGTCAGGCGGTGGATCGGCAATGGCACTTCAGTGTCAGGGGGTACTTCAGCTTCGGTTGGCACTTCGGCGTCCCTTGGTGGTCCGTCGGTGGTGTGGCAGAACTACGGTGGTGGTGCGGCAGCACTCCGGCGTCCCTTGGTGGTCCGGCGATGGTGCGGTAGCACTCCAGCGTCCCTTGGTGGTCCGGCGGTGGTGCGGTAAAACTACAGCGATGGTGCGACAGCACTCCGGCGGTGGTGCGACAGCACTCCGGCGGTGGTCGAGGAGGAGCTAGGCGGCTGGAGATTTCTTCCTTCTCTTCCTTCTTCTCTCTTAGCTTCTCCCTCCTTTCATGTGGAAATGAGGTTCTATTTATAGAATTCTTGAGTGGCATGACTTATAATTAAGTGGAAGATCAAGGGTAAATTAGGAGGGGTTCGAATGGACGTCCGATCTTGATTCCTACGATCATGCACTGTTTAATGGATATTTGACTGTCATAATGATATCAAAATTTGATGATCTTGGGCTCGTTGGATTCGTCTCGTCGAGCCGCTCGATTTGACTATAAGCATGTCATGATTGAAGATTGTTTGGTAACCCAAATTGTGGTTTGATCCTTCCAAAAGTGTTTCGGGTCTTTGATTTGGACTCATTTCGGCTCGGATTAAGTCGATTTTGGTGTCGTTGGGTTTGTATTTCTAAGACGCTCAGTTCGACTGTAAGTTTACTGAAATCTAATTTTAGATGGTCTCCGATCTATTTTTTGAAGTTTCCAGCTTGATTTTGCCTTGAGATTCGTGCTCGATTAATGTAATTTTTTGATGATGTATCATTTTTATTTCAATAATCAGAAAATGAGAACAAAACTTCTTCCATTAGTTTCATGGTTGTTCTACATATTTTCCTAATCATGAGTTACATGATACCATAACATATATTCTTTTAGAGTTGATACGTCATGCAAAAATTATCTTAATCGGGCACGAATCTCGAGGCAAAAAGCTAGTTGGAAACTTCAAAAATTAAATCCGGGAGCACCTGAACTTTGATTTCAGCAAAATTATAGTCAAACTGAGCGTCTCGAAAATATGAACCCAACGACACCAAATTTGACTCAATCCGAGCCCAAATGAGTCCAAATCAAGGACCTAAAGCGCTGTTGGAAGGTTCGAACCACAATTTGAGTTACCAAACAATCTCCGATTTTGGCGAGTTTATAGTCGGATCGAACGGCTCGACGAGACAAATCCAACGATCCCAAGATCACTGAATTCTGACATCACTAAGACATTAAAATGTCCATCAAACTGTTCATGATCAAAGGATTCAACATCGGCCGTCCATCCAACCACTCCCAACTTACCCTTGATCCTTCATATATTTACAAGTCATGCCACTCTCAAAAAACTATAAATAGCCCCCCACTCTTCTCATGAGAGAGAAGAAAAAAGAGGAGAAAGAGGGAGAAAGAGGAGAAGGAAGGGAGGAATTTGGGAGCTCTCTTGCCGCCAACCATCGCCGGACTTCCACGGGAGTTCCTACCGACCACCACCGGAGTTCCCGCCAACCACCACCGGGGTTCCTGCCAACCACCGCCAATATTCCTCTCAACCATCGCCGTATTTCCCGCCGACCACCGCCGGAGTTCTTTCCGACCACCAAAGGACTTCAGCTAATCAATCGACCACCGACGAACTTCCGCCAGTTCGCCAGCCACAGCCGGACTTCCGCCAGAGTTCTTCCCGACCGCCGCTGGACTTCCACCAGTTCGTCGATCGCCGCCAGACTTCCACCCGTCCTCCGACCGCCGCCGAACTTCCACCAGTTCGTCGATCGCCGCCGGACTTCCACCCATCCTCCGACTGTCGCCGGACTTTTACCAGTTCATCGACTGCCGCCGGACATCCGCTTGCTCGCCGACCATCGTCAGACTTTCATAGTTTGTCGTCCGCCATTGGAATTCCACCAGTCTGCCGAACACCGCAGGACTTCCGCTAGTCCGCCAACTACAGTCCTCCCAACCACTGTCATCCAACTACCGTCCTTCCAATCTCTGTCGTTTGTAGACTATGATCCTTCGGACCTCCGTCGTCTGCTGACTACATTCTTCGACGACTATGGTCCTCCCGACCTCCGTCGCCCGCCGACAACGGTCCTTCTGACCTATGTCGCTCACATACTACGATCCTTCCGACCTCTGTCACACGCCGAATATGGTTCTTCCGATCTACATCGCTCGTCGACTATGGTTTGATGCCCCAAACAAACATATTAACATTGATTCTTCCAACTTCCACCATGCAATGCATTTTATATGATGTATATTTGTTACTTCGGGCTAAGGCCTTCCTCCTAAGGTTGGGCTTCATTTGTAATCAATTACAAGCACTAGTGGATTCATTCAAACTGGGCCATGCCCCGTGGTCTCTTATGAACGCTAAACCCTCTCCTTTTTTTGCTTGTGTTCTTGATCTTCGTACAAAGCTATGGCATTAAATTTTTTATTTCTCTACCGCCGCGAATTTTCCTGGACGCAACAGTTTGGCGCCGTCTGTGGGAAATGATTCCTAACTGGGGGCAAACTTATGCAAGTTTCTCTCGCCCCTCAGGTATCAACCAATGATGCATCAATGTCATTAGAATCTTATGTAAACTGGGGGGCAACCTTGGCCATGAAAATTCCTCCAAATCTTCCAACATCCATGATAGTATCTTTGGAAACTATTTTTTATAAAGCTGCTATCAAATGCAATAATTTTTCCAAAAGATTGCAAGCTGTTTACAATCTCTAGATGAACTTCTCCTCATTGAGCATGGTCTTAATCTCGACCTCAAAAAGATAATAACGGTCTAATGATAGACCAATCTTCACATTTGATTTGGGTTGCATACAACATATGCTTTCTTTCCAATCAAGGCATAATCGATCCCAGGGGGATTAGATTCGACCTCTTCCATACAGGTTAACGTCATCAAGTGAAGCTCTGACAAACAACCTCGGATAGGTCAAACATCCTTAGTGGATTTCATCGACCTCTTTCATACAGGTTAACGTCATCGAGAGAAGCTCTGACAAACAACCTTGGATAGGTCAAACATCCTTAGTGGATTTCATCGACCTCTTCCATACAGGTTAACGTCATCGAGTGAAGCTCTGACAAACAACCTCGGATAGGTCAAACATCCTTAGTGGATTCCATCGACCTCTTCCATACAGGTTAACGTCATCGAGTGAAGCTATGACAAATAACCTCGGATAGGTCAAACATCCATAGTGGATTTTCTCGACCTCTTCCATACATGTTAACGTCATCGAGTGAAGATCTGACAAACAACCTAGGATAGGTCATTCATCCTTGATGGATTTTCTCAACATTTTTCATACAAGTCAAGCAACGCTTCGACAACAACCTTGGATAGATAAACAATTCTTGGCGGCTTTCCTGAACCACTTCACATAGTTCAACATCTTTGATGGATCCCATCAATCTCTTCCCTGAAGCATTTCGAAGCACTTCTTGGTTCCTTCAAAGAAGGATTAAATCCTCGATAGGCCTCCACTAGCATCCTTAGAGGGTTGCGGTTGACACAATATTTGACCCCCACCATCAAATTGTCAGTTATATGCCCCCGTCATCATGCATACATTCTATCTTCAACAAAATGCAACTTAATTATCATCATCAGCTCATCGTCTGTTCTCTAACGTCGGAATACCACCTAACCACTTTCAAGAGGCTTTCATTGCCATAATCCATGCATTAAAGGATCGATTTATAATCGTTGAATCTCTCCCCAAGGAAGGCCACCGTTGGGTTGTTTATGCCTTTTGCAAGAAAGCAAAATTTCAATCACCATCAATGCCCTCCGAGCTACCAATCCACACAAGGACCGGCACAAGAGGGTAATGCTTTGATCGTCGTCAGCACCCTCCGAGCTACCAATCCACAAAAGGATCGGCACAAGAGGGCAAAACTTTGATCACCGCCAACATTCTCCGAGCTACCAATCCAAGTGAAAAAAAAAACTTGGACCGGCACAAGAGAACCAGGCTTTGATCGCCGTCAATGTTCGCTTTGACCACCACCTATGCTCCCCGAGCTACCAATCCAAGTAAAAACTTGGACTGGCACAAGAGAACTAGGCTTTGATCGCCGCCAATGTTCGCTTTGATCTCCACCTACGCTCCCCGAGCTACCAATCCAGAGGAATGTTTGGACCGGCACAAGAGAGCAAGGTTTTGATCGTCGCTGACAATCCCCGAGCTACCAATTCAAGGAGAAGACTTGGACCGGCACAAGAGATTGTGATTTTCTCCTTACCCTTAAGGGGGTATTTATAGTTGCATGAAAGGGAGATGAAAAGTTTTCATTAAATAATAATAATAATTTTAAGAGATAAGAATTCATTATCCTCATAAATAAATATAAGAATTCAAATAGTCATTTCATAATTCTTATTATTATTTGGGGAGTCAAAAAAAAAAAAAAAAGGCTTTGAGGCGGCATAACAGCCGCCTCATTCAAAAGCAGAAAGCCAAAAGGCCTAAGTTTAATGTTAATCACTATACAGTTATAACGTTATAACTTCAATAATTTAATATTAATTAACAACTTCTTACAAACTATAATTATAACAGAGATTATAATTATTGTAATATATGCATATAATCTATCTGCATTCCTATATTATATGGTAAGAGTTTTAATACGTCGATATTCTGTAGTATTTTATCATATGCATACTACTTATAAAAACATACACCGTTCATAATTAACTTCTTTGAAGATATAGATGAGTCCGAACCTATATAATCTATATAAGATGGATTATTAAAAATAGTCTTGTATTTTTGATACGCATTGTAACAATTGTATACACCTTATATATTCTATATAATCTTATGTATACTATGGTATTTTCATATAAGTATATATATATATCTTTAAATTAATGATAAGAAGTATATCGATCACATATTAAGCAAAAATGAGGCAAAAGTCTCAATTTATCATACGCTTAACATAATAATAATAATTATTATTATCATTCAGAAGAAGCTCATAAAGGTACAAATATATATATTTTCGGACTTCTGAAGCATCGATGTCCGAAAATAGGGGGCAACTGATACGTCATGCAAAAATTATCTTAATCGGGCACGAATCTCGAGGCAAAAAGCTAGTTGGAAACTTCAAAAATTAAATCCGGGAGCACCTAAACTTCGATTTCAGCAAACTTATAGTCAAACTGAGCGTCTCGAAAATATGAACCCAACGACACCAAATTTGACTCAATCCGAGCCCAAATGAGTCCAAATCAAGGACCTAAAGCGCTGTTGGAAGGTTCGAACCACAATTTGAGTTACCAAACGATCTCCGATTTTGGCGAGTTTATAGTCGGATCGAACGACTCGACGAGACAAATCGAACGAGCCCAAGATCACTGAATTCCGACATCACTAAGACATTAAAATGTCCATCAAACGGTTCATGATCAAAGGATTCAACATCGGCCGTCCATCCAACCACTCCCAACTTACCCTTGATCCTTCATATATTTACAAGCCATGTTACTCTCAAAAAACTATAAATAGCCCCCCACTCTTCTCATGAGAGAGAAGAAAAAAGAGGAGAAAGAGGGAGAAAGAGGAGAAGGAAGGGAGGAATTTGGGAGCTCTCTTGCCGCCAACCATCGCCGGACTTCCACGGGAGTTCCTGCCGACCACCGCCGGAGTTCCCGCCAACCACCACCGGGGTTCCTGCCAACCACCGCCAGTATTCTCAACCATCGCCGGATTTCCCGCCGACCACCGCTGGAGTTCTTCCCGACCACCAACGGACTTCAGCCAATCAATCGACCACCGACGAACTTCCGCCAGTTCGCCAGCCACAGCCGGACTTCCGCCGAAGTTCTTCCCGACCGCCGCCGGACTTCCACCAGTTCGTCGATCGCCGCCGGACTTCCACCCGTCCTCCGACCGCCACCGAACTTCCACCAGTTTGCCTATCGTCGCCGGACTTCCACCCATCCTCCGACTGTCGCCGGACTTTTACCAGTTCATCGACTGCCGCCGGACATCTGCTTGCTCGCCGACCATCGTCAGACTTTCATAGTTTGCCGTCCGCCATCGGAATTCCACCAGTCTGCCGAACACCGTAGGACTTCCGCTAGTCCGCCAACTACAATCCTCCCAACCACTGTCATCCAACTGCCGTCCTTCCAATCTCTGTCGTTTGTAGACTATGATCCTTCGGACCTCCGTCGTCTGCCGACTACATTCTTCGACGACTATGGTCCTCCCGACCTCCGTCGCCCGCCGACAACGGTCCTTCTGACCTATGTCGCTCACAGACTACGATCCTTCCGACCTCTGTCACACGCCGAATATGGTTCTTTCGATCTACATCGCTCGTCGACTATGGTTTGCTGCCCCAAACAAACATATTAACATTGATTCTTCCAACTTCCACCATGCAATGCATTTTATATGATGTATATTTGTTACTTCGAGCTAAGGCCTTCCTCCAAAGGATGGGCTTCTGATAGGAAATACTTGATTCCAAGTATTTCCTAATCACTTTAGCCAAAGATCTCACAGCAAACTGCTGTCCACAGCAGGAAATCAACCAAAACAGTGGGAAAACACGAGAAAAACGATAGAAACACGAAGTAAGAACTTGTATTTTACTAGAAGATGAAAGGAAAATAGCAAAGATACAAGGATCCTCTATTCGAGAGGAGGATCGCACTCTCTAAATCTCTAGAATTCAATCTAGAGCCCTAGCCACCAAAAGAGAACAAGAAAACTTTCACAAAAATATCTCATAACCCTAATCCCCCCTTTTCTCCCCTACTTAATGCATACAATTCAAATCTAAAACAAAAGGACCTAATTACCCTTGCTTCCCCTCCTTTTGGCTCCAAGAAATAATTCAAACTTCAAGTGGACCCCACCCCTCTCCCTTCTTCTTGTGTCCGCCGGCCCTCCTAGCGTATACGATCAAAGCCGGCCCAAGGGGCTGGGCCGGCTGGACCGGTCCTCCTTGGACCGGTCTAACATTACCTCCCTCCCAAAGAACCACCTTGTCCTCAAGGTGGAAGTCAGGAAACTGTTGCTGCATCCGCTCTTAAGGCTCCCACGTGGCCTCGTAGTCAGGGAGATTCTTCCATTTGATCAAGACTTCAGTTGCTCCATCCTTTTTCTAACGAACCTCCATGATCTCCAAAGGTTCCAGTATCATCTCCATCTCTTCCATTAATGTTCCTGGCAGCTCCGTACCTTTTAATATCTCGTTCCCTTACTGTTCCTCTCTGAATTGGATTTTCCTCCCAGAATCGGCCAGGACGAAGTTGAGATCGTCCAGGCCGATCAGTGCTTTGAAAACAGCTGATTTCTGGTGTGTTTTCTGGAAGAATTTCTGTACAGATCGTCCGGGCCGATGTTGAGATCGTCCAGGCCGATCTGTACTGTAGAAATGATCGGCCAGACAACAGCCCTTGGAACTGTCCAGGACGATCAGGATTTGGTCTGATCGTCCCGGGACGTTTTGTCGATCGGCCAGGCCGATCTGACTAAGATATAAGGAAATGAGCTCGTTTTGAGGAGAGAGAAAATTAGATTTTTTATTTCAGATATTTTGAGGAGAGAGAAAGAGAAAGGGAAAAAAGAGAAAAGCTTGGTTTTGGAGGCCGCGGAGCGCTTTTCGTCCGACGTTGCTGTTGGGAAAAGTATAGATCTCGTGGTAAGGACTCCGAACCCTGTTTCTGTTTTCAAAGATGTTGTGTTTTTGACCGAGTTGGGATCTGTTTTGTGTTTTCGTAGTCGACTTTTCGACATGATTTTGATTTGACACAACTTTCACCGCACAACTTCTAGTATGTTATAGATATGATTATTGTACACGATTTGACTGTATTCTACGAAGATTTTACCGGTCGAAATTGATTCTACGTGATTTTAATCGAATAGAAAATAATCGGGACGTGATTTGATTTGGTTTCTATAGGATAATAGTCTTATATTGATGTTATAGATATTCTACTGTAATTTGGAAGAATTTGGATATTGTATCTTTTTGCAGGATTTTTGTGTAAATTTGACCGACTACCGTTACTCTGCCCGATTTTTGTATGATTTCTGATTTGTCTGGAATTGATAGATTGATTAGATATGGATGTGACCATTGATATGATTGCTTTAATATTGACTATTGAATTGCTTATTGATTGAATTGACTATTGATACTGATCACAAGTGGAACCTGGTTGAACATTGGTTGGAGATTGATATTGATACCTGTACAGGATGGTGGGCCGACGGGCTTTCCTTTAAATATTGATTATTGATATATTGAAGGGAGACATAAGGAGTTTATTGATATGCCGACGGGCGAAAAGAGTGACGACTCTTATTGATTGAACCAATGTAAATGATATCTACAACAGCAATATGGATTCTACAACAGCAACATAGCCAGTAGATTGTACTTGTTCAGTATATAGTATTGAAATGCATGTTTACTGTATTGACTTACGGACCTATTGCTTTATCGATTTCCGTTTTACTGTTTTGATTGGATTTACTGTATCGTATAGATTTCATTGTTTTCATCAATTGATTACCGAGCATTGATACTACTGAGCATTGATATGGACATAGATAGATATAGATATTGCATTGAAAGCATGAACATGGACATCGTACTACTGCCTATAGATTCATTGTACTACTGCCTACTGTTTCTGCATTGTATTGACTGCTTTATAGATTTATTGGTTCATATTGCTTTCCTCGATTGATTTCATTAAATAGATTGTATTGATTTGACCGTATTGATTTGATTGACGGATATTAATTGATTGAGTTGATTTACCGACTTGTCTGCCGCTGCATTGACTGGTTTTATTGACTATTGATTTCCGCTGCATAGACTCATTGACCATTGATTGATTCGAATGGATAGATTGACATGCATATTGATAGCATTGCTGTGTTTTGATTTTAGTTATAGGTATTAGGTGACCTGCTGAGCTTTGTAAAGCTCATTATATGTGGTTGATATTTTCAGGTCAGGGCTCGGGAGCAGGAGATAGGAGTTGATTCAGATCGACAGGTTTTAGTTCTTTTGATCGATAGATGATTCTTTTATACTCAGGACAGGATAGATTTATCTACTTGCATTGATAGTGTAGTTCCTGAGTATTGTACATGTTGTTTTGAGATATGAATCGACTGATATATTGATGTTTTAAATTTTATAGATGTTTGATAGATTGCTTACTGAAGGTTTTTAGATAACTCTGGTATATTGTTTGGCTATTGATCGACATTCTTTCCAAGTTAGATCTCGGGGCATTACAAGTTGGTATCAGAGCAGTGTTATTGGAAGAATGAATTGTTATCAGAGTTGTAGGATTGGATTGAGAGATTGGGTAGATTGGGTAGCTTTAAGAGCTTCATTGGCATACATCATTGCATATGTGTATTATTGTTCTGAATTGTGCAGGTGAAAAGATATGGATCCTCCAGCAGAATCCAGTGTACCGAATGAGCAACACAGCGCAGCTCCAGTACCTTCAGAGAGTATGATGCAGTTGGCTACTGCGATTGCACATGTTATGGGAGATGCTCAGAGCAAGATGAGTGGGAGCAAGGAAGAAGAGGTAGACAGACACTTGTAGATGTTCCACAAGCTGAAGCCTCCGTTGTTCAAAGGGGCTGTAGGACCGCAGGCTGCTGAGGATTGGATCCTGAGAGTAGAAAAGATTTTTGACAGCATGCAGTGTCCGGGGAATAGAAAGGTACCATTAGCTGTGTTCCTATTTGAAGGAGAAGCGGAGAGATGGTGGATTGGACAGCAGAGAGAGAAGTTTCAGGGGAAGACCAATGCTGAGATCACCTGGGATGAGTTCACTGTAGTATTCAGGATGTGGTTTGTACCACCGTCAGCTCAGCGACAGATGCAGGAAGCTTTCATGAGATTGGAGCAAGGCCGCAAGTCAGTGATGCAGTACGAGGCCGAATTTACTGCACTTGCGAGGTACGCTGCTCACTTGATTCCTACTCCTGAAGATAAGTGTTATAGATTTCTGCACGGATTGAACAGAGAGCTGAGACACCCACTAGTACCTTTCCGGATCCATGAGTTTTTTGAGCTGGTGGAGCGGGCTCGATTGATAGAGATTGATTTGGCGACATCGGTACCGAGGTACGAGGATACCAGAAGGAGGAGAGATGAGGTACGACAAGATGATTCTGATATAGACAGAGATAGAGAGAAGAGAAGCAGGTATGAGGGTTCGAAGGGATCTGCATCGGGATCTGCGTCACGGTCAGCATCGATAGTATCATCTGGTGATTCTGGCACGTGCATTCACTGTGGTAGACGACATGCAGGTCAGTGCTACCTATTGACGGGACAGTGTTTTCACTGTGGACAGCAAGGACACAGAGCAGCAGATTGCCCTCAGAAAGGACTGGGTGGAAGGACTGATTCTGGTACGGGCACAGGACAGCAGAGGACTGTTGGCTCAAGGGCCTACAGTGAGAGATCAGGGAACAGGATGGATGACATGACTGTCAGAGATCAGAGGGAGACAGTTACGCCACGACCTCCAGTGGTGCCACGCATTTACAGTCTACAGAGTTTATAGCATCGTGAGGATCAGCAACGACCGGAAAGTTCTACTGGTAAGATTGATTTGACTAACCGATTGATATTGACGTATGAACATTGCATATTGACATTTGATTGATTGCATTGTGTGTTCTGTATGGATTTCGACGAGTTTTGATTTGGATTTGGATTTCGATCGATTCGTTTTGCATTGTTTGTTTTTCTTCGTACCTGTAGGGAAATGTCGGGACGATATTTTTCTAAGGTGGGGAGATTGTAATATCTCGTTCCCTTACTGTTCCTCTCTGAATTGGATTTTCCTCCCAGAATTGGCCAGGACAAAGTTGAGATCGTCCAGACCGATCAGTGCTTTGAAAACAGCTGATTTCTGGTGTGTTTTCTGGAAGAATTTCTGTACAGATCGTCCGGGCCGATGTTGAGATCGTCCAGGCCGATATGTACTGTAGAAATGATCGGCCAGACAACAGCCCTGGGAACTGTCCAGGATGATCAGGATTTGGTCTGATCGTCCCGGGACGATTTGTCGATCGGCCAGGCCGATCTGAGTAAGATATAAGGAAATGAGCTCGTTTTGAGGAGAGAGAAAATCAGATTTTTTATTTCAGATATTTTGAGGAGAGAGAAAGAGAAAGGGAAAAAAGAGAAAAGCTTGGTTTTGGAGGCCACGGAGCGCTTTTCATCCGACGCTGCTGTTGGGAAAAGTGTAGATCTCGTGGTAAGGACTCCGAACCCTATTTCTGTTTTCAAAGATGTTGTGTTTTGACCGAGTTGGGATCTGTTTTGTGTTTTCGTAGTCGACTTTTCGACATGATTTTGATTTGACACAACTTTCACCGCACAACTTCTAGTATGTTATAGATATGATTATTGTACACGATTTGACTGTATTCTACGAAGATTTTACCGGTCGGAATTGATTCTACGTGATTTTAATCGAATAGAAAATAATCGGGACGTGATTTGATTTGGTTTCTATAGGATAATAGTCTTATATTGATGTTATAGATATTCTACTGTAATTTGGAAGAATTTGGATATTGTATCTTTTTACAGGATTTTTGTGTAAATTTGACCGACTACCGTTACTCTGCCCGATTTTTGTATGATTTCTGATTTGTCTGGAATTGATAGATTGATTAGATATGGATGTGACCATTGATATGATTGCTTTAATATTGACTATTGAATTGCTTATTGATTGAATTGACTATTGATACTGATCACAAGTGGAATCTGGTTGAACATTGGTTGGAGATTGATATTGATACCTGTACAGGATGGTGGGCCGACGGGCTTTCCTTTAAACATTGATTATTGATATATTGAAGGGAGACATAAGGAGTTTATTGATATGCCGACGGGCAAAAAGAGTGACGACTCTTATTGATTGAACCAATGTAAATGATATCTACAACAGCAATATGGATTCTACAACAGCAACATAGCCAGTAGATTGTACTTGTTCAGTATATAGTATTGAAATGCATGTTTACTGTATTGACTTACGGACCTATTGCTTTATCGATTTCCGTTTTACTGTTTTGATTGGATTTACTGTATCGTATAGATTTCATTGTTTTCATCGATTGATTACCGAGCATTGATACTACTGAGCATTGATATGGACATAGATAGATATAGATATTGCATTGAAAGCATGAACATGGACATCGTACTACTGCCTATAGATTCATTGTACTACTGCCTACTGTTTCTGCATTGTATTGACTGCTTTATAGATTTATTGGTTCGTATTGCTTTCCTCGATTGATTTCATTAAATAGATTGTATTGATTTGACCGTATTGATTTGATTGACGGATATTGATTGATTGAGTTGATTTACCGACTTGCCTGCCGCTGCATTGACTGGTTTTATTGACTATTGATTTCCGCTGCATAGACTCATTGACCATTGATTGATTCGAATGGATAGATTGACATGCATATTGATAGCATTGCCGTGTTTTGATTTCAGTTATAGGTATTAGGTGACCTGCTGGGCTTTGTAAAGCTCATTATATGTGGTTGATATTTTCAGGTCAGGGCTCGGGAGCAGGAGATAGGAGTTGATTCAGATCGACAGGTTTTAGTTCTTTTGATCGATAGATGATTCTTTTGTACTCAGGACAGGATAGATTTCTCTACTTGCATTGATAGTGTAGTTCCTGAGTATTGTACATGTTGTTTTGAGATATGAATCGACTGATATATTGATGTTTTAAATTTTATAGATGTTTGATAGATTGCTTACTGAAGGTTTTTAGATAACTCTGGTATATTGTTTGGCTATTGATCGACATTCTTTCCAAGTTAGATCTCGGGGCATTACAGTACTGGTAGCATGATTCCCGATGGCGCTCCTCAACTGGGATACATGGAAAATGGGGTGTATTGTCGACGTCGGTGGTAGCTGCAGACGATAAGCCATTGCTCCAATTTTTTCCAACACTTCGTAAGGACCGAAGTACCTTGGAACAAGTTTCTCATTTCTCCGGTTGGCGATCATTTTCTGTCGATATGGGCGGAGTTTCAAAAATACCTTCTCACCCACCTCAAACTGAATATCCCTCCGATGTCCATCAGCCTGTTTCTTCATAATCTGTTGAGCCCTCAGATGATGTCTCTTTAACTCTTTAAGTGTCTTATCCCTCTCCTCCAAATACTCCTCGACGGACGACACGGGTGTACTGCTACTACCAAAATGCACCAAGTGGGGCGGGTCCCTTCCGTACAACACCTTAAATGGAGTCATCTGAGAGGCTGAATGAAAAGAGGTGTTGTACCAGTACTCGGCCCATGATATCCATTTTGCCCATAGCTTGGGTGTTTCTGATACGAAGCACCTTAGATACGTTTCCAAACTTCTGTTGACTACTTCTGTTTGTCCATCCGTCTGTGGGTAGTACGCCGTGCTTCTCTTTAGTACTGTCCCTTGCAGTCTGAACAACTCCTTCCAGAAATGGCTGAGGAATACTTTATCTCTGTCTGATACTATCGCTTCTGGTACTCCGTGTAGTCTGACTATTTCCCTGATGAATACTGATGCTACAGTCATTGCGGTGTATGGATGGCGGAGAGGAATAAAATAAGCATATTTGCTCAATCTATCCAATACTACTAGAATCACCGTGAATCCCTCAGAACGGGGTAGCCCATCAATGAAGTCCATAGATATCTCCTCCCAGACTCGTCCTGGTAATGCCAAAGGCTGCAGTAATCCCCCTGGTGACATGGCCATATACTTATTTCTTTGGCAGATCTCGCACCTGGATACCATCTCTTCCACATCTCTGTGCATACCTTTCCAGTAAAGCTCAGCTGCTAGCCTCCTATAGGTCTTTAGCACTCCTGAATGACCTCCCACTGCAGTTCCATGGAACTCCTGGAGCAATTGTGGAATGTGTACTGACGTTCTGGGCAACACAAATCTCCCTTGATACAACAATCTCTCCCCCTCCAGTGAGTACCCTGGATGGCTCCCTTCTTCTTTCACTAATTCAGCTCTGATCTTGCTTAATTCCCCATCTTTAGCACTCTCCTTCTTTATGGCTTCCCAATCTAACATCATTGGGATTGATGCAGCTACTGTCTGCAACTCGCCCATGCACCTGGACAAAGCGTCTGCTGCCTTATTTTCTACCCCAGGCCTGTACTGAATTTCAAAATCATACCCGAGCAGTTTTGATAGCCACCTCTGATGCTCCTCAGTCACCATGCGTTGCTCCAACAAATATTTCAGGCTCCGTTGATCAGTCCGGACGATGAAATGCCTTCCAAGTAGGTAGGGACGCCACTTTTGGATGGCCAAAACAATTGCCATCAATTCCCTCTCATATACAGATTTCAGACGGGCTCTGGCAGTCAACACTTGGCTGAAATAAGCAATGGGCTTGTGGCTCTGCATCAGCACTGCTCCCAGCCCGTATCCTGATGCATCTGTCTCCACAATAAAGGCCTGAGTAAAATCCGGTAAAGCTAAGACCGGGACTGTGGTCATAGCTTTCTTCAACTGCTCAAATGCCGTAGTAGCTGCCTCCCCCCATAAGAATCCATCTTTCTTCAACTGCTCAGTGAGTGGCCAGGCTATGGTGTTGTATCCTTTCACAAATCTTCTATAATATCCTGTAAGCCCTAGGAACCCCCTCAGCTCCCTTAGATTTTTGGGCAAAGTCCACTTAAGCATGGCTTCAATCTTGGACTGATCTACTGCTACCCCTTCCTTGGATACCACATGACCCAGGTACTCCACACTGGTTTGGGCGAAGCAGCACTTCTTCAAGTTAGCTCTCAGCTGGTGCTCCTGGAGAACCTCTAACACTTTCTTCAAATGCCCCCAGTGTTCTTCCTCCGTTCTACAATATACTAAGATGTCATCGAAGAATACCAAAACAAATCGCCTCAGATATGATTTGAAGATCGTATTCATGAGTGCCTGGAAAGTGGCTGGGGCATTGGTGAGGCCAAATGGCATCACCAGGAACTCATAGTGACCCTCATGAGTTCTGAAAGCGGTCTTGGGCACATCTTCTTTCTTCATTCGGATCTGATGATATCCAGATTTCAGGCCGATCTTGCTGAAAATCACCGTTCCACTCAATTCATCCAACAATTCGTCAATCACTGGTATGGGAAACTTATCAGGTACCGTTTCCTTGTTGAGTGCACGATAGTCTACACAAAACCGCCAGCTGCCATCCTTCTTCTTCACCAATAGAACATGACTAGAGAACGGGCTGGTGCTGGGCTTGATGATCCCTGCTTCCAGCATTTCTCTGATCAACCTTTCTATTTCATCCTTTTGAAACTGAGGGTATCGATAAGGTCGCACGCTGACCGGCGACACTCCCTCCCTTAATGTGATGGCGTGCTCCTGCTCCCTGGGTGGTGGTAACCCTTGAGGGGGTTGAAAAACCTCCTCGAAATCCTGGATCAAAGGCTGCACCGAGAGGGGTATGTCTCCCCCTTCCTCCCCACTCGCTCCCTCTAAGCTGTGTAATTCCACCAAGTAGCCTCCCCCTTCTTCCTGAATTGTTTTGATTAGGGATTTCAGAGAAACCCCTGCTTTGGTCAACCCGGCATCCCCTTGGATCACTTTTTTCTTTCCCCCTTTTTCCAACTCCATTCGCAGTGTGCCCCAATTGATTTTGGTTTCCCCCAAAGTTTGTAACCACTTCATCCCTATGATGACATCCGTACTCCCCAGTTCCAGGGGAAGGAAGTCTTCCTTCACTTGTATGCCTTAAATTTTTAGAACCACTCCTTTACAAACTCCTCTTCCCATTTCCACCTTTCTAGTGCCCATCATCACTCCATAGCCTCTCGTATCCACTAACTTCATCCCCAATAGCTCCACAAGTTGGGTGGAAATGAAATTGTGGGTTGCCCTACTATCAATCAACACCACGACCCCACGGTCAGCTATCTCTCCCTTCACCTTCATAGTGTGACTCGGAGTGAATCCCACTACAGAGTTGAGAGAGACTTTTGCCACATCCAGATGCATCTTCTCTTCCTCCTCCGCTTCAGACTTGCTCCCATCTTCCTCCTCATCTTCCTCGTTATCACAAACGAGGAGAACCTAAAGAGTTCTGTCTCTGCACTTATGCCCTGGCATATACTTCTCGTCACATCGAAAACATAGCCCCTTTGCTCTCTTCTCCTGTACCTCCTTCTCAGATAGCCTCTTGAACTGTCCCCCAATACCTCCCCCACCAGGTGTCACGACCCGACCCGACGGGGACGGATCCCACCCGAGCCGGATCGCGACGAGCTGAACTTACTTATCCAGGATCTGGCTTTGGATTAGGTTACTGAACTGATCTTCCAAATTCTTAACTCAACAGAAAGACACAGAACAACAGAGCTACTAAAAACATCAAATGCAGCGGAACAAAACATCTATCTTTTCATTTCCTCAAAATAATCATCTACAAAACAGCACATGGCTTTCAACAGAAAGAAAGACAGAACAGGAAAGCCATGACTGTACAAAAATCAAAAAGTACAAAAGTACCTAATCGGATCAGACTCTGAAACTAATCCTGGACCTCCTTGCCCTTCCCAGAACCTGAAAACCACCAGAAAGCAAGGGTGAGCTCAACAGCTCAGCAAAGCAACAAACCACCAATCTAAATTCTCAGAAACCAAAACCAAACTCATCAGACAGAAGTCAGATCAGAAATTGAAACAGAATCGGAAATCAGAACTTATACGGACAGATATCAAATCAGAATCAGAATCGTACAGATCATATCAGAACAAATCAACAGAGTCAGAATCAGAATTCAGAAATCAGAATCGTACGGAGCATATCGTATCAGAATCACAATTTCGTACAGAACAGAACAGATACAGAAAACAAAACAGATACACATAGCTAAATGCCCTGACACTGACGGAATCTCTACGGATTCCGGCCCCTTATGCCTCCCTTCCCAGACACTGACTGAATCTCATAGGATCCAGGCCCCTTATGTCTCCCTTTGTGCTCACGGCACCAAAACAGATGTGCTTATAGCACCAAAACAAAATTCATCGGATCCGGAACAGAACAGATATCAGATTTCAGATTTGAGCTCATTTCAGATTTCCCGTTTCACTAACTGAATCTCATAGGATTCAGGCCCCTTATAACTCCCTTTTTATAGCTTATACACATAGCATTTCAAATCCGAAGAAATCCGGACATTTCAGAAATTACTCGAAAATCGGGCAGCACAACGGCAGTATACAGAATTTACACAAAAATTCCTGCAAAGAAAATTTACCGAATTCGCACAGAACATAGATAATCACATTCCAGAACATTTATTCTACTGCACAGAGAATTTACAATTTCACAGAAAATTCCGGTCGACTAAAAACACAGTCGAATCAAAAACACCCGGACGAAAATCTTCAAAATATAATCAAAACGTGCACACCCGGCACGGCAACGATATACAGAAACTTACGCGGTAAAAACTAAATCAATCAAAAGATACGGACGAAAAATCGTAACGAAAACGAAATCCGGACAGAAAAATACCGCCAACCGCGATGGAACTGAAAATTGAGAAAGACGGAATGTGCCTTACCTCGAGCACAGCAAAATCTTCAACAGTCGCTTCGATCAAAAACGGCTCCGCGTCTTCCCGAAATCAACTTTTCCAAAATGCTCTTTTTCTCTCTCCTCAGAACAGTAAACAGATATTTTTATTTTTATTTTCTCTCTCTCCAAATCGACTGAAATTAGCTTTATAATACACAGATCGGCCCGGCCGATCGTCCAGATCGGCCTGGACGATCAGACCAAAATCCCATCGTCCAGGGACGATTTTTCAGGACGATGTTTACTATTCATAGGCGATAAAAACCCCTACTCACTGACTTGTGCCATCCACTGATCGTCCCGGGACGATACCTCGATCGGCCTGGACGATCCCTACAGGAAAACACTTAGAGCAAATTCTGGGCAAAACTGGAGCTGAAAATACACAGATCGTCCCAGGACGATCCAAAATCGGCCTGGACGATACTGGAGCAGTTTGAAATATTACAATCTCCCCAACTCAGAAAAATGTCGTCCTCGACATTATCCAATCCAAACTCAGTCAAAACAAGTACGGGTACGACCGTCTCATATCGGACTCCTTTTCCCAAGTTGCTTCTCGTGCAGTCCGGTGCTTCCACTGGACTTTAACCATCGGAATCTCTTTATTTCTTAACTTTCGGACGTCGTACGCTAAAATCAACTCTGGCTCTTCCTTGTACGCCAGATTCTCCTGAATCTCAACCTCGTCAGCTGATACCTTCTTCCCAGAGTCTGAAACCCACTTCCTCAGAGTGGATACATGAAACACATTATGCACATCAGGCATAGAATCAGAAAGTAATAACTTGTAAGCAGCTTTTCCAATTCTTTCCAAAATCTCAAATGGTCCAACATACCTTGGACTAAGCTTGCTTACCTGACCAAATCTGCTCACACCTTTCATCGGGCTGACTTTGACATACACAAAGTCGCCGACCTGAAACTCAACAAATCTGTGCTTCTGATTGTAATACTTCTGCTGACGATCTTGAGCGGCTTTCAATCTTTCTCTTATCAAATGAATCTTCTGAGCAGTTTCATCAGCAAAAGTGGCCCCCAAAGCCTGTCTATCTCCGACCTCCGTCAGAGTCAAAGGAGTACGGCACTTCCTGCCATACAGAGCCTCGTACGGTGCCATACCGATACTGGACTGAAAACTGTTGTTATAGGCAAACTCAATCAGCGGAATATGATCTTCCCAGCTTCCGCTAAAGTCCAGAACACAAAGTCTCAACAGATCTTCCAATACCTGAATAGTCCTCTCAGACTGTCCGTCGGTCTGAGGATGAAAGGCTGTACTGAAATGCAGTTTCGTACCCAAGCCTTGCTGAATGCCCTTCCAAAGTCTGGAAGTAAAACGTCCATCTCGATCAGATACAATCACACGAGGCACACCGTGCAATCTGACTATCTCCTTCACATATATCTGTGCCAAGCGTTCAACTGAATCCGTCTGTCTGATCGGAAGAAAATGGGCTGACTTCGTCAATCGATCCACAACTACCCAAATGGCATCATGTCCTTGTCGTGATCGAGGAAAACCCATCGCAAAAGCCATCGTTACCTCCTCCCATTTCCACTCAGGGATAGGCAACGACTGCAACAGTCCACCTGGTCGCTGATGCTCTGCCTTCACCAACTGACAGGCTTCGCATCTCGACACAAACTCCGCCACATCCTTCTTCATCCCAGGCCACCAGAACAAAAGCTTCATATCAGCGTACATCTTACCACTGCCTGGATGAACAGTGTAGCCTGAAAGATGAGATTCATACAGAATCTCCCGCCTCAAATCTCCAAACACAGGTACCCACAACCTGTTCTTACAGAAAATAGCACCAGAATCAGAAATTCGAAGTTCAGGAGTCTTACCAGATCCAATCTGAGCTATCAACTTCGAATAATCAGAATCTGACTTCTGGGCTTCTTGAATCCGTGCTTCCAAAGAAGACTGAATACTCATCTGAGCCAACTCCAAATCATTGGAGGAAATCACCTCCAACTGCAATCTTTCCAAATCACGAATCAAAAAGTCATCACAGGTAAGCTGCAAACCTGATAATCCAGAAGACTTCCTGCTCAAAGCATCTGCTACCACATTCGCCTTCCCAGGCTGATACTGAATCGTCAAATCATAGTCCTTGATCAACTCGAGCCACCGCCTCTGTCTCAGATTCAAATCCTTCTGAGTAAAAATGTACTTCAGGCTCTTATGATCAGTAAACATCTCACATGTGACGCCATACAGATAATGCCGCCAAATCTTCAAAGCAAAAACAACTGCAGCTAACTCCAAATCATGTGTCGGGTAATTCTTCTCATGTGGTTTCAACTGTCTCGAAGCATAAGCAATTACCTGACCATGCTGCATCAGGACACATCCTAGTCCTTTCAGTGAAGCATCACTGAACACCTGAAAACCTTCCGTACCTGACGGAAGTGCTAACACTGGAGCTGAAGTCAAATAATCCTTCAATCTCTGAAAACTAGCTTCACACTCCGGTGTCCAAACAAAAGGAACTGACTTCTGAGTCAGTCTCGTCAGAGGAGTCGAAATCTGTGAAAATCCTTTCACAAACTTCCTATAATACCCGGCCATGCCCAAGAAACTACGTACCTCAAATACCGTAGTCGGCCTTGGCCAATCAGCAACCGCCTGAATCTTCTGGGGATCTACAGAAATACCTTCTCCGCTAATCACATGCCCCAGAAATGAAATGCTCTTCAGCCAGAATTCACACTTGGAGAACTTGGCATACAGCTGATGCCTCCTCAGAGTCTCCAACACAATCCTCAAATGTCTGGCATGTTCATCCTCAGAAGCAGAATATACCAGAATATCGTCGATGAAGACGATCACAAACTGATCCAAATACTCCCTGAATACTCGGTTCATCAGATCCATGAAAATCGCAGGCGCATTGGTTACCCCAAAAGGCATAACCAAGAACTCGTAGTGCCCGTACCGAGTACTGAAAGCTGTCTTCACCACATCAGATTCCTTCACCTTCACCTGATAATATCCGGATCGCAAATCAATCTTCGAAAACACCGAAGATCCGGAAAGCTGATCAAACAAGTCGTCTATCCGAGGCAAAGGATACTTGTTCTTGATCGTGGCCTTGTTCAAATCTCTGTAATCAATACACATACGGAGTGTACCGTCCTTCTTCTTCACAAACAGAACAGGTGCTCCCCAAGGAGAAACACTAGGACATACAAACCCTCTGTCAACCAACTCCTGAAGCTGAACTTTCAACTCAGAAAGTTCTTTCGGTGCCATCCTGTACGGAGCTTTCGATATCGGAGCGGTACCCGGAAAAACATCGATAGAGAACTCCACATCTCTATCCGGAGGCAAACCAACCAACTCCTCAGGAAAAACATCAGCAAACTCCCGTACCACTGGGATCTCAGAAACAGAACCAACCTCCAGGTTCAGATCCCGCACCGAAGCCAAAAATACTGGATATCCTTTCTTCCACATTCTGCTCACCTCTAACGCAGAAATCAGACTTGAGAGAACACCTCGTAATCCCTGAAATACAACTCTCTCTCCAGCCACAAGCAAACTCACTTGCTTCTTCAGACAGTCAATCTGAGCCTCATACTGACTCAGCCAATCCATTCCCAGAATCACATCATACGAAGAAATCGGCAATCGAATCAAACTCGATTTCCACTTCTTGCCAGAAATCTCAATCTCACACAAACAAAACTGTCGAGCAAAAAATGGATTCCCAGCCGGTAAAATCACAGACAAAGAAACCGGTAAAACCATCGAATCCAAATGTAAAATCTCAAAACAGTGCTCGGACAGAAAAGAATGACTCGCTCCAGAGTCAAACAAAACACGACAGGGCTGATCAGAAATGTAAACCGTACCTGTCACAACATCCGGAGCATCTCGAGCCTCCTGCTGACTCAAGCTGTAAACTCGTGGCTGAACTGGAGCAGGAGCTGAAGCAACAGAACTACTCTGCTCCCTCTGAACAGTAGGTGGTCTCCGTGGTGCAGAACTAGAACCACCACCTCTACCAGTAAATCCCTCAGGACGTGGAGGAACAGTCCTCGGTCTTCCTGCTGCTGAACCAACAGGTCTGACGAAGCCCTCAGATCGCTGCTCATATCTCATCTGTGGACATTCTGCAATCCTATGTCCCGGCTGACCGCATCTGAAACAAAGACCAGCTATCCTGTAGCACTGGTCATGGTGTCGCCGTCCACAACTCTGGCACACAGGTGCCGAACTGACAGATCCAAAACCAGTCGTACTGGTAGCAGTACCAGACGATCCTCCGCTCCTCCTGGATTCTCCAGATCCAGATCCAGAAACAAATCTCCTCTTCCCAGAGGAACCACTGCCAGAAGTATCTCCTCCAAATCTCTTCCTACTCGCAGACCACCGCTGCTGAGTAGTCGTCATGTCATTCTCAATCAGACGAGCTCGCTCCACAAGCTCAGCGAAATCAGAAATCCGGAACGGTATCAAAGGCTGCCTCAAAGTATCTCGTAAGCCTCTCAGAAATCGGTAACACCTCTCAGCAGAATGCTAACCAGCTGCGGAGCGTACCTGGCTAATGCAGTAAACTCAGCCTCGTACTGCATCACCGTCTTGCTCCCCTGAACCAGCCTCAGAAAACTCTCCTGCATCTGCTGTCGTGCAGAAGGGGGAACAAACCAATCTCTGAACACCTCAGTGAACTCTTCCCAAGTGATCAAAGAGTTCAATCTACCCTGAAATCTGGCTGCCTGCTGGCCATCCCACCAGTGCTCAGCCTCTCCATCTAACAGGAAAACTGCTAACGGAACCTTCCTGTCTGCAGGACACTGCATCCCGTCAAAAGTCTTCTCTAATCTCCTCAGCCACTCCTCAGCAGCTCTGGGCTCAACAGCGCCCTCAAACCTCGGAGGCTTCAACCTCAAAAATAACTGCAGGTGTCGATCAATGTCCTCAGATCTAACAGTAGAAGCTCTGCTCTGAGTCTCGCTCATCATCTGAGCAACAAGTGAAGCAAACTGAGACAGCGTATCAGCACCGACCACTGGGGCTGTACTCCCCACTGGTGCTGCCTGATCATCACTCTGACCGTCTGTCATGTCTGGGTCTGGCTGATCCATACAGAAAAATCCAGAAAATCCGGAAAACTATCACAAAAATAACACAAAAATAACACAATAAAAAGCCAAACGACCCAAAACTACCTCCCAGACAGACTCACTGATCACTTCCTAAAGCTCTGTTTTACAATCCAACCTGTTTCCAAAACCAGTGCTCTGATACCACAAAAGCTTGTCACGACCCGACCCGACGGGGACGGATCCCACCCGAGCCGGATCGCGACGAGCTGAACTTACTTATCCAGGATCTGGCTTTGGATTAGGTTACTGAACTGATCTTCCAAATTCTTAACTCAACAGAAAGACACAGAACAACAGAGCTACTAAAAACATCAAATGCAGCGGAACAAAACATCTATCTTTTCATTTCCTCAAAATAATCATCTACAAAACAGCACATGGCTTTCAACAGAAAGAAAGACAGAACAGGAAAGCCATGACTATACAAAAATCAAAAAGTACAAAAGTACCTAATCGGATCAGACTCTGAAACTAATCCTGGACCTCCTTGCCCTTCCCAGAACCTGAAAACCACCAGAAAGCAAGGGTGAGCTCAACAGCTCAGCAAAGCAACAAACCACCAATCTAAATTCTCAGAAACCAAAACCAAACTCATCAGACAGAAGTCAGATCAGAAATTGAAACAGAATCGGAAATCAGAACTTATACGGACAGATATCAAATCAGAATCAGAATCGTACAGATCATATCAGAACAAATCAACAGAGTCAGAATCAGAATTCAGAAATCAGAATCGTACGGAGCATATCGTATCAGAATCACAATTTCGTACAGAACAGAACAGATACAGAAAACAAAACAGATACACATAGCTAAATGCCCTGACACTGACGGAATCTCTACGGATTCCGGCCCCTTATGCCTCCCTTCCCAGACACTGACTGAATCTCATAGGATCCAGGCCCCTTATGTCTCCCTTTGTGCTCACGGCACCAAAACAGATGTGCTTATAGCACCAAAACAAAATTCATCGGATCCGGAACAGAACAGATATCAGATTTCAGATTTGAGCTCATTTCAGATTTCCCGTTTCACTAACTGAATCTCATAGGATTCAGGCCCCTTATAACTCCCTTTTTATAGCTTATACACATAGCATTTCAAATCCGAAGAAATCCGGACATTTCAGAAATTACTCGAAAATCGAGCAGCACAACGGCAGTATACAGAATTTACACAAAAATTCCTGCAAAGAAAATTTACCGAATTCGCACAGAACATAGATAATCACATTCTAGAACATTTATTCTACTGCACAGAGAATTTACAATTTCACAGAAAATTCTGGTCGACTAAAAACACAGTCGAATCAAAAACACCCGGACGAAAATCTTCAAAATATAATCAAAACGTGCACACCCGGCACGGCAACGATATACAGAAACTTACGCGGTAAAAACTGAATCAATCAAAAGATACGGACGAAAAATCGTAACGAAAACGAAATCCGGACAGAAAAATACCGCCAACCGCGACGGAACTGAAAATTGAGAAAGACGGAATGTGCCTTACCTCGAGCACAGCAAAATCTTCAACAGTCGCTTCGATCAAAAACGGCTCCGCGTCTTCCCGAAATCAACTTTTCCAAAATGCTCTTTTTCTCTCTCCTCAGAACAGTAAACAGATATTTTTATTTTTATTTTCTCTCTCTCCAAATCGACTGAAATTAGCTTTATAATACACAGATCGGCCCGGCCGATCGTCCAGATCGGCCTGGACGATCAGACCAAAATCCCATCGTCCAGGGACGATTTTTCAGGACGATGTTTACTATTCATAGGCGATAAAAACCCCTACTCACTGACTTGTGCCATCCACTGATCGTCCCGGGACGATACCTCGATCGGCCTGGACGATCCCTACAGGAAAACACTTAGAGCAAATTCTGGGCAAAACTGGAGCTGAAAATACACAGATCGTCCCAGGACGATCCAAAATCGGCCTGGACGATACTGGAGCAGTTTGAAATATTACACCAGGTCTCTCCTTGGGCACCTCCCTCTGGTTCCCTGGGGCTACCCCTTTTGAGGGTAGTACAGCGGTAGTCATCTTGTACGATCCCCCCGAGTAGTTGCCTCGAGCCCCTCTTTCCGATTTCTTCTGATCTTCCACCAATTGCGCAAGCTCCATAGCCTTGCCTAAGTTCCTTGGCTCCAGTACCCGGACAGCTGTTCTTATCTCCGGTTTGAGCCCTTTCATGAAATTCCCTTCCAGGGCCGATTCGGAGATATGATCCAGACGGCTAGCCAAGTACTCGAATCTGTCCCGGTAGTCGGCCACGGTCCCCTCCTGAGTCAGAGCAAAGAACTGTTCATAGAAGTCTCCTCCCCCGTCGGCTCGGAAACGCTCTAATAAACAATCCTTGAACTCTCGCTAGGTCCTGATAGGCTCTCTTCTGTCTCTCCACTGGTACCATGCCAGCGACTTCCCTTCCAGACACAAACCTGCTGCCGTCAGTTTTTCGTCATCTGTCAACCCGTTGACAGCGAAGTAACGCTCCACCTTGTATATCCAGCCATGGCCATCTTCACCCTCAAAGATGGGCATCTTCAACTTCCTCACCTTCGGATCCCTCCCGTTACCTCGGAAATCTCCGTAACCTCCCGTTCCTCGAAGAGGAGGTGCTCCCCAGGTGTCCCGATCCTCCCTCCGATGTTGGTAATTGAATCCTTCGTCATAATCCCCTCTTCCCCTTTCAAAATCAGCACCTCGACGCTGAAATTCAGCACCTCGACGCTGATATCCTTCTCTCCTTTCTTCAAAATCTGCACTACCTTCATATTCCCCCCGCCTGCCTCCAAAATCAACACCTCGACGCTGAAAATCAGCATCACGACGCTGAAAATCAGCACCTCGACGTTGAAAATCAGCACCTCGGCGGTCATTCCCCATGCTCATCTCCTCTCTAGAGAGTGGCTCTAGAGATGGCATGTCGTCATCCCCTTCAAGAATCTCCACCTCTGGATTCCTCCTCCCCCGAATTGGGTTTGGATTTCCTCCTACGCCATGGCCGTCAGTAGTCTCTCTCACTTCCGATGTACCCTGATTGGTTTTCATCTCCAATAGTTTCTTCATCATTTCTTCCATAGCCGCGAACCTCCCTTCCAACCTATCATTGTTGGTGGAGATTTCCAGGAACTTTCCCTCCAGATCTGTCTTCAGTTGACTGAACTCGCCTTCTAATACTTCCACCTTCTTTCAGGCCATTTTTCTTCTATCGGATCCACAAAAATCTTCTTCCGGTGACGAAGATCTTGCTAAAATTTCAGAATTTCAGCCGCCGGTGGTCTCGAATCGATGCTCTGATACCAATTTGATAGGAAATACTTGATTCCAAGTATTTCCTAATCACTTTAGCCAAAGATCTCACAGCAAACTGCTGTCCACAGCAGGAAATCAACCAAAACAGTGGGAAAACACGAGAAAAATGATAGAAACACGAAGTAAGAACTTGTATTTTACTAGAAGATGAAAGGAAAATAGCAAAGATACAAGGATCCTCTATTCGAGAGGAGGATCGCACTCTCCAAATCTCTAGAATTCAATCTAGAGCCCTAGCCACCAAAAGAGAACAAGAAAACTTTCACAAAAATATCTCATAACCCTAATCCCCCCTTTTCTCCCCTACTTAATGCATACAATTCAAATCTAAAACAAAAGGACCTAATTACCCTTGCTTCCCCTCCTTTTGGCTCCAAGAAACAATTCAAACTTCAAGTGGACCCCACCCCTCCCCCTTCTTCTTGTGTCCGCCGGCCCTCCTAGCGTATACGATCAAAGCCGGCCCAAGGGGCTGAGCCGGCTGGACCGGTCCTCCTTGGACCGGTCTAACAGCTTCATTTGTAATCAATTACAAGCATTAGTGGATTCATTCAAACTGGGCCATGCCCCGTGGTTTTCCCCCTTTTTAGGGGTTTCCACGTAAAAACTCTGGTGTCTCTTATGAACGCTAAACCCTCTCCTTTTTCTGCTTGCGTTCTGGATCTACGTACAAAGCTATGGCATTACATTTTTTATTTCTCTACCGCCGCGAATTTTCCAGGACGCAACAAGAGTTTTGTTTCTAAAATCTCATATCATATTTACCTGTTAGCATTTGCTCAACTAACTCTCATGCATTCAAATGCCCAAATGTGGTAATATCTCTCTCTATAAGACAAGAGTGGCAAAGTCTTCCACTACAGGAAAGGCAGCGATTTGGGGTGGAAATTTTTTTCACGAAAATCGCGGCACAAGTATTTTCTTTTTTATTTGTGAGGGACTTGCGGCGGATTTGCGTCGAAAATTTCGCCGCAAACTTGCTCTAGGTTTCTGACGAATTTGCGGTAGAATTTTCGTTGCAAACGTAAAAGCGACGAGCATGTATCGTATTTTGTGATGGAAGCATCCATCGAAAATAGCAGTGGATTTGCGGCGAAATATCTGCCACAATTTATAATGACATTACCACAGCAAGTTGCAGCAGATTTTCCACCCAAATATGTCGTAAATCCGTAGCAAAATAGCTGCGGCAAATTTAGTACTCCACAAATACTTTTGTGACACAACTTTTACCATCGGACGTGAATCTGCCATAAAACAAAATTTGCGACTGATTTAACTTGTTTTTCGGCTGATTTTTCCGTCGCAAATACTTGACTTTTATGTAGTGTTATACAAGCAACTTGCACAAACTCATCTAAAAAATACATCCAGATTACGTTTCTTGATGAATCCTTGAAGGATGATTGTGATTTTCATGTTTGCCAATAATTGGTTGCAAGTATAAAGTGTAAAATAAATTTATTAATTTTGTATTGTTTTCCATCTGGTTCAAAATAAATCTAATACAAAATATATATTGTTATTATTGAAGATTTGAAATATCTCAATATGCGAATTTTTTAATGAATATGGGACTCATAAAAATCAGATAATTAAAATATTTAATTTCCATTAAATCTAACAACTCTTTTATTTCCAAAATGTATGTATTTCAATTGCTATGTTTTTATAAAATGCATCTATTAAAAAAAACATCCAATAACATAAGCCCACATATTTTTAAAATACATGATTTTTTAGGAACACCAAACCAAAAAACCAAAAAGCCTATTGAAATATTTTATAAATGCTAATAAATTGTAAGCATAGATAAAATCATTCTATTTGTCAAATATATATGAGAATTTAATGTAAATAGTAATTTATAAAATTAAACATTTTAAAAACAACCAATCAAACAACCCCAAAATTCATTATAATATTATATAAACACTTATAATTTTTAAAAGTAGAAATAAGCGTTATAAATAATTACACAACAGTACACAATAATGATACACAACATATTAGTGATATAATACGTCCTGATTAGAAAAGTATTTGGTGCCGACACTGGACGGCGTCCGAAGACGAATGAGAGCGCCACGTCACCTCTTTTTATGTGTACTATTATTATTGTGTTTTATTATATATCGGATGATATGACACGCTCTCATTCTTCTCTAAACGATTTGATATGCGCAGAGAATAATTTCTTTCCATTGACCTTAATACGACCCTACATAATAATTTCGCTAGAAGACCGTTAAAATTCAAAACAAAAATTGAGGATACGTGGGAAGGGTGGGGTCTTCCCAATGACCGAAGACCGAGTCCAAAACTACCATCCATGAATTACAGTGGCTCAATTGACTAAGGTAAAGCCAACAAGCATGCATAGAAAACATATCCGATACCATCGGATGACGTCAAATCTCTGATCTAACGTGTACTAAGTTTACAGAAGGAAGTATTTTGACACGTGTCACGCTATACTTCAGTTGGACCAGTATTCGGAGTGCGCAGTATGCACTCAGCGGAGGAGACGCCGACCCCTCTGCCTGGCTGGCTCTCCTAAGACGCACTATCGTTCGACCGTTGCAAAATTTGAACCTGTCCGCCTGCCACGTCAGCATCCATTGTCGTCGTCGCAACGTTCACTTTCTCTTCAAAATTCCAATTCAGCTGCCTGCCTTGGCTGCCTCTCCCTCGCTCTTTATCTCCGATCCTGGATTTCATTTTTGAGACCTCTGTGAATCTGAAGTGAAATGCTCGAGTCGGAATTGCTCAGCGGTTAAATGAAAATTTGGCTTCTGTAGTGATCCTCGAAATCCTTGCCAATTCTCCCGTTAAAGGTATAATTTTACGTACTAATTTGAATGAGTAATCTAGGGTTTCTTGCTCTGGAGAGAGATTCTTCTCTTTCGTTACTTTTCAGTTTGCTGTAGCTTAGGAGGAGCATTTGGGGAAATATAGCAGTTTTATCTATTTGTTTGTTTTTTAATGTATAAGAAGATGATTTTTTGCATTAGTTTTGGGGCAGGAACTTTGATTTCAACCTACACTAGAATCCACAATGTTCACCGAAGGACTGGATGCCCAAGCCCTTCGATGGGTGCAAGAAGTAGGGTTTGCCAATTTTTTGTTTGCTGTGCTTCTTTTACCTTAAATTCTGAGGAAAACAATCATTTTTACCTTTAACTTACAAATCGCTCTAAATATAGGAGCATGCAGCAATTTCAAACGCTCAACAAAAAATATATGCCGGTCAGGACTTCAAAATAGGTGGCTTGGGCCTAGGTATTCCACCTCCAGAAAAGTTCAAAAGTGGGCATCTTCCGAGTGGATCAATTCCTGTTTCTTATGGACTGCCTTTGGACGAAGACAGTGATTTTGATTCTGATATGGACGAGTCTTCCGATACTGAGGAAATTTATGCTGGTCGACATTCTGCTGAATCTTCTTCTTCTTTTCCTCATGATGACATCTCGAGGCGGAGGCTTTACAATGGAGTTTCTAATGGTCACTATAGATATACAAATTCAGTTCCTCAACAGCATTACTTATCAAGTGATGGATACTCCGGTTATAGTTCATCACGAGATACTGCACAGCAGAGGCCTCTTCAGTCGAGAAAAACGGTTAATGCGAATGAGCATGCTGAAGAGGAGGAGGAGTGGTCAGATTCCGGTGGAAGCTTTGGCTTCAATGGGCAGGTAGAAAGGAAGTTTGCTGGAGATGACTTTCCTTTACAAGGGAGAGATGCCGCAAAGAGTGCGAGCAGAGAAGATGGAAACTTCATTGCTGATAACGATAGTATGCCTTTGGAAGTGAATTGCACCTTCCAGGGCTCTCATTCTAGTGGTAACTTCAGCACCCTCCAGGGCTCTCATTCTACTGGTGACTTCAGAGATGTGAAATCTAATTCTGAAAAGGTTAGCATGAAGACTTACCCTAAAATCAAATTTTTTAAAGGCTTAACCTGGTGGCCGTTATTAGTGATTCATTTGTTATTTGTAGATTTTGTTTTGTTTTGTTTTTTTTTATCCCAAATGTTTGGAGCTACCAATTTCTCTAAATAAAAGAACAGATGACTCAATTTTTGTCTGAAAGGATTTACCGCGTGTTTATCGTCGCAAGAAGTCAGATGAATAAGCTGAATTTTTTTTTTTCAACATGGCCTCATGACACTTATTGCTTACCGCAAAAACTTACAGATAAAGAATAAATTTAGCTGGTAATTCAGTGCTACGAGAATATCTGTAATGCCCTCTGATTTGATTCTAGCATTGTGTGGATCATGATGTTGCCATTTATGTTTCTGTTACAATTATCATGTTCCAAGCCTCTTGTTTTTATAGACTCCAGTTGCTTAAATGCCAATAAAATTTATGTTATCAGAAAGAGGGCTCTCAGCTTCATTCCTGATTTGAAATCGAGTCATTTAAACAAAAGTTTATTCAAACAATATCAGGCTCATTGTAATATAAAATTACTATATTAATAAATCAAAAAGAGTTCTTCCAATATTTTGTGCTGATACAACATTGAAGGACACAAATGGGAAAAATGATTGCACAATTGGGTGATTTACTCTTTATTCTCTATTTTCAAATCTAATAATTTTTTTTTGTGTGTTATTATGGAATTATTCATTTTATATATTTATGTGTATATAGGAAAAACACTCCAACATCCCAAGTGCACCACCAATTGATGGTTATGGAAAGGACATTGACCAAGCTGAGGGGGTCATGCCATCCTTAAAGACATCATGTCCTCCAATCTCACAAAGTTTGGATAGTTTGTTAATCAAGGAGGACATTTCGAATGCCCATTATGAAAACCAGTTCCCTGACAACCATTCTAGGTTAGTGATATGGTTATTTGGTCATCACTGTTGAAAGTGTTCTTATATCATGTAATTCAACTATAATTAACTTATAATTTTTCTGTTTTGAAGGAGCTCTTCA
Organism: Dendrobium huoshanense; assembly: GCA_016618105.1. Classification (NCBI taxonomy): domain Eukaryota; kingdom Viridiplantae; phylum Streptophyta; class Magnoliopsida; order Asparagales; family Orchidaceae; genus Dendrobium; species Dendrobium huoshanense. The sequence continues at coordinate 37,101,584 of CM028350.1, read as the reverse complement.
AGCGGTCTACAAAAAGCTGGAAAGTTTGGGTCTTTACCAACTCGACTTCCTCAGTTTCATGCTAGGTTACTACTTAATGAGATGTTTATATTCATTTTACGGAAAATTCGATACTTTTATGGTATTTTATGGAATCCTGTTAACCTACTCCTCCATGATACTAATTAAATAATTATTTCTGTTTACTAAATTTACTACTGATTTGGTAAACAAAAATAATTATTTTATTAGTATCACGGAGGAGTAGATTACTAGGATTCCTTACAATACCAAAAAAGTTGTAGCTGGCCCTAAGTAGTGGGATGTAGGCTTGATGTTGTTGTTGATGTTGTTGTACTAAATTTACTTCAGTGGACAAGGCCCCTGGCATTGTGTACTGGCATATGATGCATGTGTTCGACTATGCCTTCATTCCTGGGCAAGAGGTTGCATGGAAGCACCTTCTTTTTTGGAAAATGAATGTGCTCTTCTGCGAAAAGCATTCGGGTAAGATCTGATTTCTATATTTTTATCATGCATTGCAGATAAATTGTAAAATGGTTACTTATTATAGACAATTATGTAAACTTCTTATTTTGCTTGAAATGCAGCTAAGATTTTCTACTTCTACAATTTAGTTTTCATAGGCTTGGTCTAAACTGATAAATATGCAGCATATTCTACCTTGTATGATTTTTTTACTGGAAATTGAAGTGAATTACCACAAAAGTATTCGAGTGTTAAGAAAATATTCATAAAAATGCAAAACTTCAATGTTGATTGAAAGGAGAAGCAATTCTCATTTTACACGAGATTTCCTTGTGAGTAGGACCTTTATTAATTGTTTTACAGATTCACCTCAAAATTACAGCTTCTTGTTAATCTTTAATGTTATGTGAGGATTATATTTCTCGTTTATTGCAAGTTCCTGCAATGTCCAACTTATGGAAATACCTAATCTCAATTAGTATTCAATTTCCTCGATCTTTTCTTAGATTGCAGCAAATCTTATTACAGTCAGAGGAGGAGCTTCTTGGACAGCCATCTTCTGGTTTTTCTAGCGAAGGAATCATATCAAAGCCCAAAAAAGTCATAGGAAAAATTAAGATTCAAGGTACTTGTTGCCTAACTTGAGTTTCCTTCCTTTTTTTTAATGCTATATGTGGTTGTTCTTGCATTCATTTTATGATTATTTTTCTAGTGACCATGGTATGGAGAAAAAGGTTAAATAGTCCATGGATTATTTGTGCATAGGGCCATTTTAATCCCAATTATCTGATAGATTAAATTTAGGTGAATTTTTAAAAAGGAGTATATATAAAGACTAATTAAACAGTGGAAACCTAATTAAGATTAAATTTTGAAAAAAAAAAAAAAAACACAAATTCATTTTTTATTTATAAGAAAATGCAAAATGAATAAAGGTGTTTTAAGAAAACCTAAAACAATTTTGCATTTTCTAAGAAACCCCTAAATGATTTTAAGTTTTCAAAGAAAACTCAAGATAGTTTTGTGTTTTCTTCAAAAAGCAAATCCATTTTATGTTTCCAAGAAAACTTAAAATGCTTTTGCATTTTTAACTAAAATAGAATTTTTAATTATAAATATTTATGTTATCTTTATTGAAAATAATGTTTTTTAGAGTTAAAAATTAAATATATTAATAAATTTGATTAAATATTATTTAACTTTAAAATGAAAAAAAAAAATTAAAATTAATTTCACTTTGATTAAAAAAATTTCTTGTTTAAAATTTTTATTCATTATTTTAAAATTATATATATTTGAAATTATATTTTAATAAATATTTAATAAAAAATAATTTTTTTAAATGAAATTTCTGTTTGGCTAAAAACTAAAAAAAACATTTCAGTTTTTTTCTGGAAAACTTAAAAAGAATTTGCATTTTCTAAAAGAATGCAAAACGTAAAATCATTTTGGGTTTTCTTAGAAAACCTTAAATCATTTTGCGCTTTCTCATAAAATAAAAAACAATTTCGCATTTTCTTTCTTTTTAAAATTTTATTTTATTTGTGCTCCTGCTAAATCCTATGTAAAAATATTGATTCTTCTCATGCAGTCCATAAAGTCAGAATGTCTCCAGACATGCCATCAAGATGCAGTATTTCAGCTCTGAATTTACCTATGGTGAACATACAATCTCTTCGATGTTGTATATCCAGTCTACATACCTTTCTTGCTGCAGAATGGAAATCGTTTCGTAATGTGCGGTTTTTACTATGTCTACCTGCTAATAGCTTCCTCTCAAGAAACAGTCTAGCTTGCATAAATGCCAGTACTCAGCATGCAAAGAAAGCTTCAGCTCTCTTTAAAGTTGGTGTTACTAGCACGCAAAGCCGTTCATCATATGGAATGAGCCAAGGTAATAACCGTTCACCTGTACTAAGGCCTTCTCCAACTGAACTCCAAAGGCATGAATGACATCGCTCGCGAGCTCCAGCTAAACGGCAAAACTTCTACTATTTGGTTGCGGGTGAACAATGCAACGCCAATATTGACGTTCAGCTGGAGAAGGCCTTAGCAAAAGGGTGCAAAATGGAGTTCAATTGGAGATGAATCACGGCATTTTTTTAATTTCACTGTATTTTGGAGTGAAAAATGGGATTTTCAATTGGAGATGCCCTTAGCACAGCCTTGGCAGCCTTAACTGATTGATTATATATTTTCTATTTAGAGACATACACTTGCCGTTTGAAGTTAAAAAGTACAACTAACGAGGAAGCAGTCCGAATGGATCCTGGATCAGGGGAAGCACATACATTGTATGCCATTTTCAACTGATAATGTTTATGATATCTTCCTTGGCATGATTTTCTGTTCTAGTCTTACATTCCTTTGGACCATTTAATTTTGTTTTATTCATTTGGGTTGACAGCTTCCCTGATAATATTGGAGATGATTTATATGTTGAAGTGTATGACTCGAAGGGGAAGTCATGCGGAAGAGTTGTAGTTCAAGTGGCTAGTATTTCTGATGTTGTAAGGGTCCCCATATCCTTTGCTCGTGTTAAGATGGTAAGAAATCATCGAAGGACATGATTTTTTTTTTTTTTTTTTTGTAGAGCGAAAAGAGTTGCTGGTGGCCTATTTATCTTGAACCTGAACATGTACTAGTGGGTCGAATGCAAGTACACTTGAGCTACACATCAAATTCAGATGAGAATAATGAAAAGGTACCAAAACTTCTGGGTTGATATTGACATCTTGTCTATAATAGAACATTTTTTTTTCTTGTGTCCCAAAATGCCTCCTTGCTACCATATGAATGTTTGCTTATGGTTTCTAGTTTATAACTCTAAAGGTGGTTTACTCTTTCTCGATTTCTATTAATTATTTCACCAGGCTGAAGATTCAATATTTTTTTATCAAAAATATAATGAATTTCACCAATTTGTCATTTCCTTTAGCATACCATGAATTGGATGCTTCAACTTATTGGAGGTTGTTAGGGGGGGGGATTATTAAAGAATATTTTATGTTGCTTCCAACATGGAGTTAACATTTTTTTTTTTATATAATTTCTTTAAATAGTTGGGCGGAAATCATATTTCATTCCCCCGACAACCACCCCTCAATCATCTTTTCTAGGCTCTTTGTATTAATAACAACTTATTATTTATCATGTCAAATAACATCTTTATTTTATTTTATTTTATTTTGATCCTTGTGATAAAGGGAACTAACATTCCACATGCAGTGTGGATCAATTGCAGAGACAGTAGCATATGATGTTGTAATGGAAGTTGCAATGAAAGCTCAACATTTTCAGCAGAGAAATTTGATGCTGCATGGCATTTGGAAATGGTTGCTGGCAGAATTTGCAGCTTATTTTGGTGTTTCAGATGCCTACACAAAATTAAGGTAATTACAGGACATTCCTTGCAGTATTTGCTATGATTTTGATCACTTGCTTTATCGTAATAGGACGTTGTGCATTTTTTTTTTAACGTGATATAGCATATTTCACTCTAAGTTAATAATCAATTAAACAACATTTTAATATTCCAATAACTTCTAATAATCTTATTTTCCAACAATTGTCAGATATCTCTCCTATGTGATGGATGTGGCAACCCCTACATTAGATTGCCTAATGCTCATTCATGATTTGATTCTACCTGTAATAACGAAGAGCAACAGCATGAATAGATTAAGTCATCAAGAGGTACCCCCAACCCCTATCCATCTTTATATTTGATATAATTTTTACTTAATTTATGTGAATTGCCGATCAACCTGGCATAATTGCCCATAGGACAAATATGGGTGTATGGAATGAAATATTAAAGTTTATAGGGTGATATGGGTGGTAAGAATGAAATATATGAGTGATATATTTGATATTAAATGTTTAATGAGTGGTAAGAATGTAATATTAAATTTTGGGTGTTAGATTTATAAATAGCATGAAATAAAGTGATATGTATGTAAATCCCCCTTATTTTTTTCATCCAAATATCTTTTGCTTTTTAAAGTTAGCCTTTTTCTACTACAAAAGCATACGCCAAAATAGAAATCCAACGAATCCTAACGTTTTCTAGTACAGGTTCAAATCAAACCACTTAGATTAGAACAGTTTTATGTATGTCTACTGTTTGTTGTTGAGTGGAACGCAGGATTTTTTTTTTTTACAATATTCCGACTTCGTTTGGTTGCTGTTTTCTTTCTACTTTTTTGCTAAGAAAAGCGGCCAACAAATTATTGTTTTCTACCTGCATTCTTTTCTGTAAGAAAGCTGCCTACAAATTCAAAAGATTATTGTATAAGAGCTTCTTTTTTTTCATGTGCGCTACCTGTTAAATTCAAAGAATTGGAGAGAGAAAAGGATTTTAATTTTATTATACTAAATTATTCATATTTATAGATCTACACAGGATATCTTAATAAAGAAACAAATAATAACAAAATCATGCATAATTTCCCTAATATAATCCTTCATAAAGCAGCCACCCAAATATAGAAGGAGATCGGCATGATCCAGGTGAACCTCCGATGGTTTCCCATCCTGACCGTGGGATCAAGTGTCAAGGTACATCTTGGATTTTAACACTACCCTTTTGGATCCAAGCTAACAAACCTAGAGCTTGTGCTGATCTTAATACTTTAGAAGTATTATGTTGATAACAAAACGTGGTAGCTGCTGCTGTTCTTCCGATCGCAGTGAGAATTTCTTATAATTGAGAGCCCGTGTTCATCAAATCCTTGTATAATAAGCTTAAGAAAAAAAACCAATCAATAATTATTTTAAATCGTGTTAAATTGGGTTCATTTAAGGTTGCAATCGTATTGTTACATTCTTGCATGCTATAATACCCTTGGCCAAATCAGTTTGGATTCAGCTCTGCGACTTACTGACATAGTGAACAAGTAGATTTGGATAAATCAGGTCTAGCTCAACCTAGCAGGGACATCTTCTCCTGCAAGCTACGGTACTACTGCACCACTTCGTCATGCCTGTTGGGTGCAGTTGGTAGCAATGAGTTGCCCGACTTGTCAGCTACTTGAAGCACTGAGGCACATTGATGTGGTGGATCGTCGGAAGCATCGGACCTGCTTGAAAGGTTTTCTAATTCAAGGAACAAACACACAAACACTAAGCTTCAAAAGCTTCAAAAAAGAGTAATATTTCATTGATAATGTTTCCTACTACAATATTCTATATATAAGCTAGGATGAGAACTTTATAGAAATAAAAGTAGATATACTATTCCTAAGGAATACTATAATTAAAATGCTCCGCATCACACATCCTAGAACAATTAGTAGTCAGATGGGGATCCTTAGCTCATGCCAATAACCAGATGGTTCAGATTACACATTCAAACTTAAATGCTCAGAACCCCAAGAAATCAGCTCATTGAACGATCATTTTCAGGCGAAACTCATTCATGATTCAACTTGCAACCATAACTGCAAGTTCAGCACATGGTCATGCAGGTCATGAATCTTATATTGTTCACATGGAAAGTAAAATAAACTGATAATGAGCTATTTTCTTCTTGGTTCATCTTTTATCATTTTCATCGAGAATAATTATTTGAAAAACAATTACTGATATGATACTTCTTCAGAATCGCATTCTTGGAGAGATGAGGGAGCAAATTGACCAGGTCCTATCTTTGGTTTTTGAGAATTACAAGTCATTGGATGAGTCCTCAATGTCTGGAATGGCTGAAGTCTTCGGGCCTCCAAATGGAAATCCACCACCAGCACTGGCATCAGCTGTAAAGCTATACACTCTTATTCACGATATACTATCTCCTGAAGCTCAATTAAAGCTGTGCAGCTATTTTCAGGTATAGAATTTCATCAATGTGCAGCACCTTATTGCTTCTGTAAAAATTATTTCATGTAGAAATGCCATTGATATGCTATTGAATGCTCAGATTGCTGTGAAGAAGAGATCAAGAAGGCTCATGCTGGATACGGATGAGATTTTGGCCAACAGCACTGAAGGAACTTTAGTGGATGTTGTTAGCATCTCTACCGGTTACCAAAAGATGAAAACTTTGTGCTATAACATAGTCAAAGAAATTAATGCTGATATTGAAATACACAACCATCATATTCTTCCCAGGTAACAGGATGATTCTAGTTCAATGATTTATAATCTCTCAGAATATTATTCTTTAAATTGTTCCATTTTTTCATGCTAAGACCACTGTAAGAAGGGTAATTTGTGCCTTCTCTTTAAAACAAGTTTTGAGAATGAAGTCCTTTCTCCATTTGGATCTGCTGAGTAAAACTCTATGGTTGTTAAGGCTCCATGAAAAGATGAATCTTTTTTAAGGGTAGTTATTAAGGTGTGGGCAACATTTTTTATAGGCTTCATAGCTGGTTCACAATCAATAAATATTTGTGAGCTAGAAATGGGAATTGGAGAAGCACAGAAGGGCATTGCAACCAGGATAAACTTTGCTTGCATTCCCCTTTCTCCATTAGGGAGCGTAGGGGAAAGAGACAATGGACTTGTTCAGATAACAACATAAGTTGTTATGAATATTATTAATCTTTTATGACTATTAAGAAAGAGACAACGGACTTGTTCAGATAAGTTTACGATACAAACTTGTTCCTTTACAATTATAAATCATTAATATATAAAGTAGTTAAATGTTTACCTGGCAACGAATATTTGGAATTGCTTCTACACATTTTAGGTGAAAAGGAATTTTAAACTCTAAAGGGTTTCTTGTCAATATGTGAAATTGAGGTTTTATAACACTTAAGACATATTTTCACCAGTTACCTCCATGCTCCACATTTCTCTCACCACATTTTTTTTATCTGATTTGGCTTGGAAAACAGTTTCATAGACCTTCCAAACATATCAGCATCAATCTACAGTGTGGAGCTTTGTACAAGATTGCGTTCGTTTCTTAAAGCTTGTCCACCTACAGGCCTTTCACCGCCTGTGGCAGATCTTGTTATTGCAACTGCTGATTTTCAGAAGGATCTTGCTAGCTGGAACATTAGGTAAATTTAGTTGGTGCATCAGTGCATGAAACAGTTGTGTTTTTCATGATTAAGGGTTCATTTGGGACGGCTTTCTTACTGCTTCTTAAAGCAGCTTTTTAGTACAAAAATTAATATTTTTTTACTAGAAAGCTGCTTTAAGAAGCAGTAAGAAAGCCGTCCCAAACGAAGCCTAAGAAAACTAACAATTCTACTGTCTTTGCAGTCCTGTGAAGGGAGGTGTCGATGCCAAAGAGTTGTTTCACTTATATATTATTTTGTGGATTCAAGATAAGCGTCTTGCATTGCTTGAATCCTGCAAACTAGATAAGGTAACGTTGGAAATTTCTTTTTCAACGTAGAATATCTGATTTAAAAAATGGGAACCTTTCTTCTATATTTTTCTAAATTGGCTACTAATCATTGAGTAGGTGAAATGGTCTGGGGTTCGAACTCAGCATTTGACAACTCCCTTCATTGATGAAGTTTATGATCGCCTAAAGGAGACCTTGAATGAATATGAAATCATCATGCGTCGTTGGCCCGAATATATACTTGTTCTAGAAAATGTATGGTTGGATTTGTGATGCCAGAAGTCTCTATATCTATCTTTTTTTTTTCTGCTTTTTAGATAATGAGTTAATTTTCATGACTGTTTTTTTTTTCAAATTAAAAGGCAATTGCGGATGTCGAGAAGGCGATGATTGAGACTTTGCAAAAACAGTATGCAGATGTTCTAAATCCATTGAAGGATAGCATGGCACCTAAATCCTTAGGCCTCAAGTTTGTGCAGAAACTTGCTAAAGGTAAAAAGGTCTGCCCTTATAACATTCCTGAAGAGGTGAGTTAAGCATATCATACTTATCCATTCTATCCTTTTTTACTTTATTGCTTTCTGTTAACTTAACCCCTTTTGACTCTTACAGCTTGGAATTCTCCTGAATACCATGAAAAGAGTACTTGATGTATTGAGGCCCAGATTAGAAATGCAGTTGAAGTCTTGGGGTTCTTGCATACCTAATGCTGGGAGTGCGATAGCTGGAGAACGCCTGAGCGAAATTGCTGTAATTGTGAGATCCAAGTTTAGAAACTACCTCCAAGCAGTTGTGGAAAAACTTGCAGAGAATGTGAGTACATACAAACTGTCACTTTACCGTTATATGATTTGATTGACTGGTTATATCTCTAAAATGCCTATTGGTGTGAAGGGAGACACTTGTAGAGTAAGCTAAAATCCAGCAAAGTTAAGTTTTTTGCATTTGATTCACAGGGTTTTAGTGAAGGAAATAGCCTAAAAAAGTTGGTTTAAAATGAATGTTATTTCTAAACCAATCACCTAAATGTTATTTCTTAAGATTTATACTGCACTATTTGCAGCCAAGAACATAAACCGTAAATGAGAATAACCACCCATTGATCTGTTGTTTTTTATAAGCACATTTCTTATCTCCTTAGATAATGTTATGTATCCCAATATTGAGCAATTAAAAAGTGATTGATGGAGCAAAGTTTAATGTGTGACAAACTATCAATGATGGAAAAATATTAAGGGTTTGTTATAAAACTAACAAGATAGAGTGGATGTTTATTAGATTAGAAGGATGATAGAACTCGCGGCTATTAAAAATAAGATGGTGAAAATTAAATTTAGATGGTTTGAAAATATGAAGCAAATTTTTTAAACTTAGGCTTCGTTTGGGACGGCTTTCTTACTGTTTCTTAAAGCAGCTTTCTAGTACAATTAACTAAAAAGTTACTTTAAGAAGCAACAAAATAGCCGTCCCAAACGAAACCTAATGTAGATCGGCCTACCTAACAGCTCCTCATCCCACGGAGAACTATTGACTAAAATGCCTTTAAGTTTAAATGTAAATTGATTATTATTAGTTAAGTCTATTGAAGCATTCCCTTCTTTTTGTTCCAATCTATTTGATTTTTTTTTCTTTATATTTCTCTTTTTGTTTAAATGTCAAAAATACTATAGAAACAACATTATCACAACTCTCTAACTAGTAGTAGATCCACTTGTTGTTATTAGACTCACGCACAGAGTGCCACAAATCTTAAGAAAATTCTTCGAGGATCCAAAGGCATTGTGGCTGAAAGTGATGTTCGTAAGAGAATGCAACCCCTGAAAGATCACCTAACGGAGACCATAAATCACCTTGATAAAGTCCTCGAGGTAAATGTTTTTGTTTCTGTGTGTCGATGCCTTTGGGACAGATTGGGACAAGATGTTCTGAAGTTCTTGGAGAATCATAAAGAGAACAGGTCTCTGTGTAAAGCTTCAAGGGCCACTGTAGCTGTAAGAAAAATCTAGAAAAACCTTTGATATTACAAAAATATGATTTTGATAACTATTTTATTTTCTTGGAAACTAAATTATGATTTGAATGATGCAGGTTCTTGATGAAACTTTTGCATCACAGATGCAGAAGTTGCTTGGAAACAACACATTGCAGGAGAATGACTTGGAACCTCCAAGATCAATATTAGAGGTTAGATCGATTCTCTGTAAGGATGTCAACAAGGATTCTAGTTTCAATTACCGAGTGCGAGCTTGATTTTAGATTAGTGAGCTTGGGAACAAGAGCTTGGGAACAAATTTTTATTTTTTCCATTTTTTTCTCGTATTAATTCAAGGTTAGATTTGAGCTCCTGTTGATAAGATAGATAAAAAAAGTGTCATTATATCTGTAACAACACAAATATTTGCAGATTTTTTTAAATTTACGTTGTAAGTACATTCTAGCTATGATTTCTTGTGTATAATTTTTTGAACATATTAGTAAATATTTATATTATTTGCCATATTTCATTCTATATACATTCAGGATGGTTTTATGTATAATATTCTGAAGGTGTGAGCAAATCAATACATTCTTAGCTTATGTTTTGTTTCCCTCACTTAGAATTAAGAGTTGTCACATAAATTAGTTTATTTTCTCATAATGACCTGGGAAATGAGCATACATAACAAGTATTTTTCAGAGACATTTCTCTTATAAATCAAAAGTATTGTTGAAAAGTTGGGCAAAAAAGTCTGAAATTCTACATTGAAATGTTAGTTGAGTTTCTTCTAAGTTCACGTTTATTGCATATGCTTGCTCATCACTTGATATGCAGAGATATAAGTATAAATCCCAGAGGTTAGCTTTACAAGATATTAAACAGAACAAACTTGTATTTAAACATACTATCTATAAAATCAACCAGGTAGAGATGCTTATAATACCCCACAACAACAGCATCAAGCTTTTATCCTACTACGTGGGGTTGGCTACATGAATTATTTTTCTCCATTGTATCCTATTACGAGTCAAATTCTCATTTGAATCTAATTAAAAAAACCATTTCTAATATTTTCTTTTTAGGTTTATTTCTAACGCTCTTAACATAGACAGATTATTATACCCCCACACAAATTTTTTTTTATTTTACTTATTAATTATATGTTCGAAGAAAAAGCATGAGAATCACAGTAAACATGCCAAAAAGGGTTATCTATTTTGAGCTCTTTTGGTTGACTATAAATGAGAAATATTTTTTAAAAGAGACAAATTCATTTTCACTCATTTTGTTAATGGGTGATGATAAATTTAATAAGTTGTTAATGGACGATGTGGTGTATGTTGTCTAGGTAATGTTTTCAATGGATAGATGAACTAGAAATAGGTTTTGTTTGGGACGACTTTTTTACTGCTTCTTAAAGCAACTTTCTAGTAGAAAAATTTAAAATTTTGTACTAAAAAGCTGTAAGAAAGCCGTCACAAAGAAAGCCTTACTTATCACGAAGCTATTGGTGGAGTCGATTGATATGATGTTATTGATGAGGCATGCCAAATAGGATGCTCATGTTAGAAAAGAGGTTTTATCAAAGGTTCCTTAGTTTGGATGGTCATCTAAAAGATGTGTCACTGGTTAGAAGTTATGCATTTCATTCAAAAAATTAAATTTGATTTGAAGGATTGTAGAAGGTGATTAGTTGATGCTTTAAGCATGTTAGCTCCATTGTCAATGAAAAATGATAATAATCATTTGATGTAAGCTAAAGAAGTGTCAATAAAATATCTTAAACTTAATAAGTTAATGAATGTGATTGTGCATATCATGTTGAGTTGGGATATCATATAGGATCTATTTATCCATTGGTAGAGATATCGTCACCTTCCTCCAGTAGGTGTTGTACGTGCAAGAAGTGTTGATCATGACACTTAGAGAGAGAAGAGGGGAGATTAGGATTTTATCTTAACCTAATCTATCTCAATCAAGATATCAAACACTACCTAACCCTAGGGTTTATTCTATTGATCTTGGAGGTATGCTTCATAAATAATTAAATTAGAAATGGCCGTGCAAGTGTTTTACAATAAATATATTAAGGGTGCACGCTTAGTGGAAACTTGATTGACATAACTTCTTATGGTGGAGACAAAGCCTTGTTGATGAAGTCTTTAGAGCCCATCTTCCTCCACCACCATTACACACACACACACAAGCATAGAGAGGTTGTCCTCGAGACCTTAGGGCCACAACTTACGTTGGAGCTCATCCTCTTTTTTGCTAAAGAGCACGACAAATGAGGGTGATTATAAGGAAGTACTACTTTTAGGAGTATCAGGAAGCCAAGAGGAGCAAAATATGACTCTATCTCACTACGTACTAGAATGTGCTCTCCCTCTTGTTGATAAAGAGCACGACAAATGAGGGTGATTATGAGGAAGTGCTTTTAGGAGTATCGAGAAAACGAGAGGGGTAAATGTGACTCTATCTCACTACTAAAATGTGACACCTCAGTATCTAATTTGGAAGATTTTTTTTTTAAGAATTATTTTTTTATCTTTTAATAAACAACAATCAGGGCAATCCAATTTCTTTTTTCAATATAAAAACTAGAGCCATCTAATTTATCAATCAAAACATCAATATATTTATCCGTATTCATTCCCAAAAATTATATACACTACTCAAGATCTATACAAGCAGATCATAATTACTCTATTATGAGTACAAAAGAATAACTAAAATAACAAGAATTTAAACTTGAAGGATTATGTTCAATCTCACACTCTTGCTATCTTGCCCTGACATGAATAATTTAACTATATATAATGAACTCAAGAGTCCAGTAAATAACCAAATCTTACAATTGAACTCAATGCACGACAAAGGCCTAATATGTATGCTAGCTATCAATTCATAGCAGTAGCATTCATTTGATTATTAAATCAGTGTAGAAATAATAAAACTCATACACAATAGTAGAAAAGTCTGTAAAGCAATAAAACAGTATGGTACAAAAGATGTTAAAATAGTATAATGGTAAAATCAATAAACTAGTACATGTGTCAAATCAATAATACAGTCATCGTATCAATACTATCAACCAGTAAATCAATCATATAAAGTGGTTAAATCAAAGTATCAGTAAAGCCTGTCAAAATCATATAAATATAGTAAAATTATATGGAAGTGTACACATATTATCCAGTTATTCAATAACAGTGTCAAACCAGTATATTATGTGCTTAATATATTACATGTTTAGTATCAATATATTGAATCAGTAGTATTAAATAGTATTAGTGTCTATATCAGTAACAATAGATGAGGTAGGACCAATAAAATAATATAGTAATAATAATAGTAAATCTGTATAGTAACAATAAATCCATACAACAATAGAAATAATGCATCAATAATATGTATTCCAGTAGCACACTAAACAAGTAATAAGTTATGGTTTAAGCAATATTTTTCTAGTATCATATTAGTATTAGTAAATTATTGGCTCAATTAACAAAGTTGTCAGTTTTTATCTATTGGCACAATATTCATCTCCTTATAACTCCCAATCAATGTATCATGTAAATCACACGAGGATAACACCAAACCATATATTTAAGGAAATGTTTGTTGACCCACCATCTTATACATGTCAATCAGTCTCTAGCCAATGTTAGTGAATAACTAGTCTTTATTTATTTTTCCTCCCACTCATATTATTATCATGATCCTATAATAGTAATAGCAACCAGATAATTACATACTCATATTTATTTTTAATGCATTACAGTAACTAAAGTATAATTTGGTTTAATTTAGAAAGTGTCAACAAGTCCTAACGGTAGTAAACAATAAACCCTATTGAACAGAAATTCACTTTTTAAAAAAATTAACAAAATTACTAGAGATTGTATATAACAACATTATGAATCTTTAATTAAACTAAAGCATTATTTTTATACGTCAAAATCACCCAGTAAAAAAACTCAAATAAATATTCAAAACATCCATAATCTTAATCTCTATAACATATAAAAAGTTACATGATGAAAGTTTTACCAATACAAAATTATCTTCATTTTTCGATAACAGAAATATAAATTTGATTGGAAAAATACCAAAACACTAAATTATTAAAATAAAAAGCAAAATTATGATTCCTTACAATGAAACGAGCAAATTTTTTATAGGGTTAACGTATGTAAATGTAAAGCCTCCAATACAAGCATTTCTTTTCTCTCTCCTCCCATTTGCTCTTATTCCCTCACCCAACTCTTTGTTTACCAAAATGTAGAAAAAAATTAAAGAATTTAATAAACTAATGGCTTAATATATTTATAAGGAAATAATAATATAATAATTATTATATAACTATATAATTTATCCAATTTTTAGCATAAAATTCATATAAATTCTTTTGGGGATTCAAAAATTAAAGAAAAATATCCATAAATAGCTCATTTTATTTAGAAAATTAATATGAAATCAGTTTGCAAAATAGATACACGACGGTCTCAAAACCCCCACTTTTATCTATAGGTGTCAATTTCTTAAAGATTTGCACTAATGCCCAAAAATTATAAAAAAATTAGTGTGGTTAAATCGTTACAATATCTATGTTATGGAGAAGAAGATTTGTGATTTGAACTTAAAATGACTCCTAAAAAAATTATTTACCTGGGTTAAAAATATATGTTATTACATAAAATGTGCTCTCCCCTTTTATTGAGAGCTTAGTTTATTTTTGCTAACACAAGGGCAATTGTGGGATTCCTACCCTCAAGATGTTATAAAGAACTATTTGAGGACATGCTAAGTGGTCGAGAAGTGGAGAGAGAGAGAGAGAGTGTGTGTGTGTGTGTGTTAAAAGTTTCTTGAAAAATGGATGATGTTCACATTTAAGTTAGGTGAGCCATGGCCATCTAATAAAGGTCACAAGGATGATCATGATGGAACATAGTGGCGAAGGGGAAACATAGGCATGCCCAATTTGTTCCAACCAAGTCTAATTAATCTAACAGAGGGCCATTTGGGGGAATTGGAAGAAGGAAATGCTTGCGGACAAATATAATTAGTTTGGCTTGGGTTTGGGTCTAACTAATATATACTTACGCTAGTTGATCAGTTGGATAAGTAAGGCATCTAATGAAGCTTAAGGGATGTCCAATTAGCCATGGATAAGAGTCATTTTAATTTCCATAAGGTTTGGGATGTATCGAGTCAATATGATTTGACTTGGGTTTAACCACCCAAATTAAGCTAAGGGTGTATGTCAATATACTCACTAGATCCACCCAAACACGGGGTATATGTCTAGTTTCCCATGGGTTGATAAAATTGGACACATTGAGTCATCTTGGATAGCTTGATCTCAAGTTTGATTGGCTTGCACTCAACCCATGTATAATTAGGTTTAGGCTAAATTTTATAGGTCTTAGAACTTCATTAAACCACATCATAATTAGAGTTTAAGCTTAAGACATCTAAATTAGGTCCAAGCTAGTTTAATTTGGTATAAGGGCCTTGTAGTTTCATCTAAGAGATTCACTTTATGTTTAAACTAAGTGTAACTAAGTTCAAATGGATTATACTATGACCAAATCAAGCTAGGCTTATGCCAACCTAACCTAAGGGTCCCATTGACTAATATAGGTTAATAAAGGTTACTTAGATCCAACTAGGTCCATGATTATGATCTGATTAGCCCAATAGAGGACAAGGATAATCTAGGTCACCAGGGGTTTTAATAAATCATATTAAGCTAACCCCTTTGGGTTAGTCTAAAATCAAGTTTATATAGAGTCATCTTATATCATCTAAGTTAGTGTTTCGAAGGCAAAAACTACTTATTAGCATTTAAATGGACTTTAGGTACAATTAGATAGGTTACTTCTATTTTGAGTCACACTGGATAATTCCAAACTTAGCATCTAATTCGGCTAGCTTTAAGGCCAACAGTGGATGAACCAAGCCACAAGTGATCAAATCAATCTAAAGGGGCATATAAAAGACTTAAGTATATTAAATGTGGTATAGGGTGATAAAAAGTCTTGTAAAGTGATATTATGTTAAATCAAGATTAGGGTCCATAAGAATATATCCAATGAGGATTATGACATATTAAATCCATTGAGTCAAAGTTAGGAGTTTTGTGCACGCATAAGATTATGAACAGTTAAGTGATAACCATCGAGATCTAGTTTAATAGAGCATATGGGCTTGAGTCTACTAAGGATGGCAAAGAACTAAGAATGCTTAAGATTAAGCTAAGATGTACCTAAGATGGTGTCCCCTTAATGACGCTTAAATAGGCTTAAATCCACTAAGATAGAGGACTAAGGAGAACAACTTAGGCTAAGTTTGTCAAAACTAATTCATGCCAATCTCATTCTAAAATAATGTGGTTATAAAATGAAGTGGCATGCCATTATGCCCTAAAAAGGAAAAAAAAAGCTTTTATGAATTTTGTGGGGTATAAGGCCCCCGTAAACAACCTAAGATTGATCAAGTTAGATCTAATAGACCACATTGGCTTTTTTTTTAGGGAGAAAGTATAGATTAAAGCACGTGAATTCAAGTGAGATATAATGAAGTAGAGTAGTTTACATATACATGTTAACGTTGGGCAAAAATAGGATTATTATACTTAAGGCTAGTTAAGTATTGTTATGGTCAAGTCCACTAAATTCCCTAAAATTTAGTCATATGAGGTCTCTCGTAAGGCTAATCCCCTAAAACCTAAATGAGTTTAGTATGACATTTGGGTGATGATAGGGTTTATTTGATGTGGCACATAACTAATTATGGTAAGAAAACAAATCTAGGAATGCCCCTTATAACTAAAGGTATTGCAATCCAGTTAATCAATTATAGCTTAGTATGATAAGGTAGAATACATGTATATTTAAAAAGGTAAATTAGGGTAAGTCCACATATGTCTTAGAACTTGTTGACCTCGGTTTTGCCCAAGCATGGGCATGATAGACTGAGTTGACCAAGTCAATATTTGACTTGGTCAACCCAAGTCTTAATGGGTCAAAATTGACCCATTAAGCCCTTTTTGAGCCCAATTCGAATCCAAATCGAATCGAATCCATTTCATGGCTCAATCCTCATGCCCTATTGACCTAATTGACTGATTTGACTAAGTCAAGCATTGACTTAGTCAAATTTGGCCATTAATAGGTCATAATCACCTATTTTCATGGAATTTAATGTCCATTTAATGTCAAAATCAAATCCCTTCGTTTTGAAATTGAATCCACGGCCTCCTAGCTCTATTTCCCTCCCAAAACAGCTGGTGATTAGATCTAGGCCGTTCAAGATAGGTTAGGGGATTTAAATAGAAGAAAATTAGGTTATTTTGGGACTTTTTTTGCTCTTGCTTTCTTGAGAGACTTCCCAAACCTCTAATAATTGGAAGGAGAACTCCCATAGCCCTTCCCCACCTTTTCCAACCCAAATCCCGACCACCTCGAGCCGCCGCCGGCGAAATCCTGGCGAACCCGAGGAGACTAACGTTCCAAGGAGATTTCCCGTCGATCGAGACCGCTTCGGAGCTCGGGTCCAGGAGGAAGATTGTTCCTGCGGATCCCACGAGTCCAACGAACCCAAGATCTCCCAAATCCACTGTGTGGATTGAGGTAAAACCTAAACCCTAGTCTAGATCACTTAGGGTTAAATATATTTTTATATAGTGCATTATTTTTGGTAAAAGAACTTCCCCAAGGATGCTCTTCACTAGTAGGATATGTGTCTAAAATTTCATGGTGTTTCGTTGAGCCGTTTGAGAGAACAGGGCAAAAAACGCCCCTAAGGCTCGGTCCAGCCGTCTGCATGCGTTGGATCGATCTGGACCGTCGGATCCATGATCGACGGTCCAGAGCTGGCCTGTTCGCGGTCACGCGCTGACCGCACGGAGGGTTTCGCGGTTCGGGTGGCCACGTGGCCCGATCTCCGTCGTCCATCCAAACCGCGGGTGATCCAATGGCGCGGAGCGTTGTTGACTCGGATAAGTCAGCCGCCACGCCGTCCGCCAATGATTGGCGATGATTGCGCCGTCGGGCAATCATCGCCAATGATTAGAAAACGTGTCCCGTAACCGCGGAACCAACCGGATCCCCCCACTTATCACGCCCGGAGCCGCCGCCGCCTTTTTCAATTAAAAAAATTATTTTTAAATATGTTTTGAATTAAGAAAACTTCTAAAATTCGCAGAAAATTCGTTTTTCATTCGATTTTTGCGTACAATACCTCGTTGGATTCGTATCGTCGTCCTCTACATGATAAATTTTTTTTTTATAAAAATGACCTATAGATTTAAAATTATTTTAAAAACAGTAAAAGTAGTATTTTTAAAAATATTATTTTTAATTATTTTATCATTATTATATTATTATATTATTATTTTAATTATAATATTAATAGTTATATTATTTTAATCTACTTTTGCCACTATTTTGTACTTGTTTACTACTATTATTATTATAATATTTATTTAGATATAAAAAAGTATTTTTAAATAATTAAATATTATTCTAATTATCTTTATTACTTAAATTACTTAAAAATATTATTAATAATTAAACTATTGCTATTATTATATATTTTAGATTACTTTAAGTTTCATAACTATAAAAATATCATTTTATACTTTTTTTAATAATTATTTTTAAATATTATTTATTTTAAAGCTTATTTATTGCATTTAATCTTCCAAAATTCATAACTTTCCCGTTTTAGATCCGCTGTCGACGCACAGCACATTGATTTGAACGTATCTGAATTCTGCACACTTTAGAGTTGGATTTGCTCAAATATTTTTGGGTTTGTATGCAGTTATTTTCAAAACAGCCAATAGCACTATTTTAAAACTATTTAATTATTGTCTTTAAACTTTGAAATTGCGCAACTTTCTCATTTTGAGTCGGATTTTGATGCACAGCACCTTGTTTTGAGTGTATTTGGAATTCTGTACAGTTTGAAATCACTTCTGGGTAAAAATTCTGTTTAGATTTTCTGCTATATCCAAAACAGTAAAGTGGCACTATTCTAAAATATTCTTTTAGTATGTTTAAACTTCGGAAAATCATATCTTCGTCGTTTTAAATCGGATTTTTGCGTATAACCCCTCGATCTTTTCAGAAAAATGTGTGTTTTATGTTGAAACTGTTTTCAGCCACTAATTTTCATTGTTTTTGCAGATTCCTATTTTTGGGGCATTATTTGATTATTTAATTATTATTTACTCAATTAATATAATAATTATTTTCAAGATACAAACTATTTTCAAATCGTTGTGAGGTATCGATTGAGTGGTCAGCGGGTCTCCCATATATCTATTTATTATAAATTGATTTATTTTTAATTATCTATTTTCCTAAAAATCTATTTAGTTTTAAGTATTTTTTAAAGTATTTTAAAACTATATATACTTTAAATCCTAATTCCGGGAGATCCGCTATTTCATGAAATTTTAGGTGTGAATTCTAAATATGAAAAGCAATCATGAGGGAGAGGATTAGTGGGTGATTGGGTCCCAATCATTTACTAATCCCTTCATTAATTAGGTGTATGTACTTTCTTGTTATTCGTAGATTGCATGTGTAGGTCGCACCACGAGCACTTAGCTTAGGTTCTCCTAGATCTAAGGACATGGTGTGTTTATTTCATTTTTGTACTCCCATGCATTTATTACCTTGAGGGTTAGACAAAACATCACTTTAAACCCATATAATGTAGTGACACCTTAAGGACAATAATTAAGGACCCGTCTAGCGAACTTAGAAATTTTCTATGAGCTAGGATAGATCACTGATTGACACCAAAATCTCAACATTTAAACTTAGTGACATCATAAACCTCTCAGAATTTTCTAGGAATTTTTTAGGAGTCTTTAGACCCCTTAATCAACAAACCCTAATTAACCCGCTAAATAAGGTCCCGAGACCTTCCGAAAAATGCAATAAATACATTTTAGGTTAGAAAATTACCCATAATACCTCAAACTGACCAGAATCTGACCCTTGACTTTAGATAAATAGGGCTCCTCAGTTTGACTCTAGGTTGACCCTTAATTTGACCATAGGTGGGATTTACCATTTTGCCTCTAATAAATTTTTAAAAATATTAAAAATCCCAAATTTTCCCCAAACACTTGGGATCACTTTCTCAGGTAATCCCTGACCTTTGGGAGTGATTCCAATCAGTTTAGAGCTCATTTGGATCAAAACAGTAAAATCGGCCCTTTCCTAGTTAATTTAGAAAATTCCTTTAATTACCCAATATTAGAAAACTCATAACTAATTGTAGAAAATTCCAAATCAGGAAAACCCACTTGTATTAGACTCCAATTAGGACCTAGTATTTATTAAAAAATCTTAGGTTTCCAGAAATTGACCTAGATTAGAAAGTCAACTTTTTGGTCAACCATATTTCATTTAGGGCCCGAAACTTAGAAAACTCATAACTTTGCATAGAGAACTCTGATTTCAGCCTACTATCTGTCTAACTGCTTGTATTAAGGTCTAGTATTTTCCTAAGGTGATAGAAACCCTAAACCTAGCCTCTTTTCCATAGTGACTTTTTGGACCCTTAGTCTAGTTCCTAGAAGGACTCGGGACTTTCCAAAATTGGCTAATGCAATTTAAACTTCAGATATGAATACCCTAAGCTCTTAAAACTGATCAACAAACTGAAATAATTAAAATTGACCTAATTCACTAATATTTGAATTTCGATTAAAATATTCTTTTCTGACTTCCAACATACCTGAACTCTATATAACTTTAACTAACTGTCCAACTTAGGATCTACCTAAACTACACAAGCCTTATACACACATAGAATTGTTTGCTAGGGCACTACTTCTAGATTTAAGCTAGGCCGCTGGATGTTTATTTTCTGCTGTGTGCCGAAGCTTTTCGTAGTTTTCACTGCATGTTGTTTGAAAATTGATTGTTGTGTTTGCTTACTTTTTCTGCACTCTGGATGTGAGCGTTAGACTTACCCATAGGTTAGGAGCGCTATATATATACTGTTCTTCCGTGCAGGTGGCCATGCTCATGCTGATAAAAGGGGGGAGCAATGTCATGACTTCTAATAATGTGTTTTATGCAGGTGCTTGCTCAGCTCCCCCTAAATAAAATGAGGGCTAAATTAATTATAACTGCACAGGTGGAGCGCTTAGCCCTCAAAATTAAGAGCATGGCTTGGCACAGGGTCAATGGTGTTAGCACTTTTATTTTCATATAAACTGTTTGAGATTTTTATTAGGATAACCATGCAGGTCCTTTTAGAATTTTCTGTTTTTCAATTAATGTAAAAATTTGTAATAATAAGTTAAGAGTTGTGAAAATGGCCTTTGAGTGTGGATATTCTTATCCCACTTGAATCCTAAAAGAAGAAGGCATCTTCATAGGGAAGAGTCTTCTTCCATTTAGGAGATCAAGTGGAATGGCTTTAGATATCCAAAGAGAAAAGACAATGCCCCCAAAGGAGAATTGTCTCTTCGTTTGGATATTCAAGCCACGATGGATCTAAGGAGTCCAAGAAGGAGAAATCCAAGGAGTCCAAGGAGGGAGATCCAATGAGTACAAGGAGAAATGACCTAAAGAAGACTGAAGGCTGGAAGACCAATATCCCACTCAAAGTCATTTGTGTCTGTCATAGGCTTAGAAATCCGGGTTGTTGGCAGTGGTGCCCGGCCACTTTATTTTCTGAAAATTCTGGTTGTAATAAGGGCAATTTGCCTATGGCCATTTAGTTGATTATTCTGGATTTATATTGATGTGCTTTCCTGATGTGCGCAGTAGAAATACCTACTTTTTATAGGTTTCTTTCTTACATGCCGTTTTTGTTTTCGTTTGGATCGTATTAGGCTCATTAAGGACTATAAAATTCTTATATTTGTAATTAATCTTTAAAAATTTAAGTTTTAAATAACATAGAAACCTAACGAACATAGGGAATTGCCGGAATCATCCGGGGTCGCATGCATATTACTGCATCTTCTCTCTCCTTCTAATAAGACATCTCCCTGCCTGCGGGTAGAGTCCGGATAATCTGGCCTATGAGGAAGAAGTGCCGGACCTAGGGAGACTCAGTCTTTTCTAAAAAATATTTTATATTAAGCCTGTTTTTAAAATCCAAAGCATTCATGAGCTGACATTTCAACTAGCATGCATTGCATTAGTAATCAACTAATTAAAATTTAATTGCATTAGTTAGGGACATTCACCCAACATAAATCCAGGACCACTTAGAAAATTCTTTAGATGTCGGTCCTATTTCCAATAAACTGCACCTCCCACCCATATTTCATAATTGACCTGATAGTATGGTTTTAAAGCGACTAGGTGGTTAGCTGGCTCCCCCAATCCAGGCCGGGATAAGTCCAGGTTTTGCACTGCATTAGCTAGGACACGGGTCTTAGTGTTTCGTAGAGCACTAAGCCCAATCTAGATTTAGGATTCGAGGCTACTACATTCGGTCTCGTAGTATGCCTTAAATAGTAGGTAGGTTCCTTTCTTTCAGGGACTATAAATCCTACTTATCCGCGTCATAGGATGACGCCACCTCCATCTCTTCTCTCACGCATGTGATTGAGTGCCTGATTCTTTTTCTCCAGTTTCTCTTTAGTATCCTAGAGCCTCCGAATGCTAGTATGAGTCACGCATGTTGACTCAACCCTTCAGACCTTTGTTTCTTTTGGATAGGGGTGCCAATATTTGACACGACACGAAAACCCGACCCGGACCCGACCCGGAAAATCCGGGTTGGACCCGACCCGATTTCAAAACGGGTCAGGTTCGGGTTCCAGAAATTGACCCGTTTAAAAAATGGGTCGGGTTCGGGTTGACCTGGCGGGTTGCCGGGTCAACCCGCCAACCCGTTTAATTTAAAAAAATTCAAATTCCAGCTCTCTGCCCGCTGCCCCCGCCCTCTGCCCGCTGCCTCGTCGCCACGCATGTTGTGATGCCGCGCTCGCGCTGCCGCGTGCCATGCTCGAGCTCGCGCTCGCGCTGCCGCGTGCCGTGCCGCGCTCGAGCTCGCGCTCGCTGCGCTGCCGCATGCTCGCCCGTGCCGCGCACGCCAGCTGCCACGCTCGCTGCCGTGCCGCGCTCGCCCGCTGCCGCGCTCGCCCATTGCCGCGGTCGGGTTCTCTGCTTTGCGGGTCGTGTCGGGTCAACCCGGCAACCCGCCGGGTCGGGTCCGGGTTCGGTTTTTTGACCCGTTTCTCTACTTTGGTCGGGTTAGGGTTGACCCGTTTTCCACCCGGGTCAGTTCGGGTTCGACCCGAACCCGACCCGTGACCCGAAATTGACACCCCTACTTTTGGATAGGACTTCATAGTCTATACCATCGTGTCGAACCCAATTTAGGAGGGGATAATGTATAATCCTTAATCGAGAGTTTTCTTAGGCTCCGGCCTGGGATGTAATTAACCACGGGGGCTTGCGCCCGTGGGAAACTTGGTCCCACATCTACTAAACCCCATTCGAGCTTTTATATCGGGTGGGGGAAACCCGTGATTAGGTCATGTATATTGCTATCCATCGAGGTGTGTTGGTGAAAGCCTCTGTCCTCAATGGTTAGTCGTATGCACGATCCAATCTGTCCCTTCCAATTGACCCGTTCGCGCGGTGCTCTTTCGGAGGTCCACAGAACTATCTACAAATGGCTTGATTTAATTTTGTTGAATCAATTATAGTTCAATAAAATGCAGTTATTATACTAATCACCTAGGCATATGAAGGATGCTAACTCACAACTAAGGTCGCTAGGATATACAAGGTTGGCTAAGGAAGTACTTAAGCAACCTAAAGTCATATTTAAATTGGGTAAGTCTAAAGGGCATAAGCCAAAATTTTAAAGGAGGACTAAGATAATATGAGTAAGTTATAGGCAAAAGAGTTTTTTTACTAAAATTAATAAGGTCAACCATGGTTGAACACCCTTGGGTGAGTGAAGACAACCAAGGTAGGTTGGAATCATCAAGAACATCTAATGTTTACTTAGGGCCCCTTGAAGGAAAATTATTTATGTAGAAAGGTAGTACAACTATGAACGGGAATACAAAAGAAAGCCCCAAAAAATATAGGAAAGAAAACATTATAGTTCAAACAAACTCAAAAAGCTACAACCATTGGCTCATAGGGCAGGATATCCCTAAATATAGCAAAAGCTTTTGTCTTTCATAGTTTACCTTCTTATAAACAAAATGATTAGTTAAAGTGAATTTCAATTAGTAAAATAAACATAAATAGAGAAAAAAAAAAGATAGACGAATTTTATCCATGCTAATTAAGGAATTGTTTGTGATTCTTATTGCTTCTTAAAACAGTTTTCTACTTTAAGAAGCAATAAGAAAGCTGCCTCAAATAAAAAGTCTAAGCCTTTTAATTCCGTCAACATATACTGTGAGTCATAATTGATAATTGATGAAATAAGCGCACCATTATAAACTATGGAATATGTCAAATAATAACTTTTCTTTATTTTTATGAAGTAAAAACTATAACCTGTGGAATATGTTTTGAAATATTTATTTATCTTCCATTTACTATATTTAATTAAACTATTTGAATTTTTTAGCATTTTGTTTTTTTTTTCTTCACTAGAACATTACTTTGAGGTGATTTTTTGTGCATTTCATATTTTAAAATTGAAAAAGAAAAATTAAATAACTTCATCCATTTATTTTAAAGTGGTGTTCTTAAGATACATGAGGAGGAGAAATAAATCTTAAATAAGGAAATAAAATAAGAAGAAAGTCAAAATTAAGGAGAACAAAGTTTGGTTGCCTTATTGTAGGAGATGAAAAATAAGAAATGATAAAAATTGTCCCACCTTCTAAAGCACCAAACCCCAATGTGATTATGAGTGAAGTGATGTATTAAATGAAATTTAAAGAATTTTGATGCTTTTGATGAATTATTTTTAGTGTTTGAAAAACTAAGAAGAAAGTATTTTGTTAGAATAAGGATTCGTTTGGGACAACTTTCTTACTGCTTCTAAAGTGGCTTTCAGAAATTTTTGTACCAAAAAGTTGTTTTAGAAAGTAGAAATAAAATTGTTTCAAATGAAGCTTTTTTTTTAAATTTTCAAATGAAGCCTAAATCTCTTAAGAAGTTAGTAAGAGGGTTGAAAATAGAAATGATTTAAACTTGAAAAAATAGTAAAAGAATTTTATGATCTAGAGAACTAAAGCATGAAAGATGATCACTACAGGAAAATGGATTGTTATCGGTGAATCCGCCAGAAAAATTTTCCGTCGGATGTTCTAGTAGATTCTCCGCTGGTAATGTTACCGGCTCTTTCCATCGGATGTTCCAGCGGAATCTCCGTCAGTAATGTTATCGGCGGATAATTAATACACAGGAAATTTTTCGTTGAGTTTAAGTAGGCCGACGGAATTTATGCCGGTAATTTCTGGCAAAAATTATGCTGAAATATAAAATATACCGGTGAAAAAATCGACGGAATATACGTAGGTACCGTCACGGTGAAATTTACGCCGGTAATTCTGCCATAAAATTACCGGTGTATACTATGCCGTTCTTTTCGGCGCATATATGTTTGCCGGAAAATCCTACGATAATGAGAGGTTTTTCTATAGTGAATGAACTCGTCACCTAATGATTTGATTAACCAACAAAGATGAAATATCCTTTAATTACGTATTATCTAAACGTCCAATTACTTCCAAAGACGATTGATATAAAATATTTTAAACCTATGAAAAAAAAAATCAAAGCTTTAAGTATGGTGTATTTTTTCTCCTCACTATCTAGGTAAATAAGAAAGATGAGATATCATTTATCCTATTATGAGTCAAACACAAAAACTTTTAAATAGAAATATGATGAAATTATTTTAGCTTATGATTAAGAAAATTAGAGCTCAAGAGATGGTGTATCCATTTTTTTATGATAAGGATAGTCAATGAGCATGGAATATCCTTCAACCTATTATCAAAATATTCAAACTTCCATAAAGAATTTGGACGAAATCCTTTCATCCTATGATCTAAGAAAATAAAACTTGAAATATCATTATCATACAATTTGATAAAGCAAAGATATATATATATATATATATTTTAAATTGGATAATATTTATACAAATAATATTTTACAATCATTATGTCGAATTACTATACGATCGAGACAAAATTTTTATTAATAAAATTGTCATTGAGGATTTTCTAATAAAGTCATCTTATAAATATACTTATACAAGAATCCGAAAATGTGATTTCTACGCGAGAGGCATCTAAAAAATTGTGAGCTTTACAAAGAAAAATTTCCTTTGCAACTTCTATTTCCTTTTGAGAGCTTTTCACCATTTAAGAGAGATTATTTTGGGAGAGCTTGCACCACTAGTTGATTCTCACAACTCATATCATTAATTCTCTAATTTGAGAGTTTAAAACTCTAATCTAAAGCTTATTGTGCTTTGCTTGTGATTATCTTTTTATATTGTAAAGTTTTTCTATATATTGTGAAATCTAGCCTGTGGATTAGGTTAACCATGCTTTTCGAGGAGGAAAAAGGTGTAAGAGTTTCTCTAATTTCTATGAAGGAGAGAGGCTTCTCTGTCTTGGAGCAAAATAAGAGACCTGTTGAAATTCCCAAATAGAGAACTTAGAGAGTTGACGTAGGTTGTTAGATCAATCCATCATAAATTTAGTTTTCACTTTTTACTTTTCTATAGTTTATTATTTTTATGCTACTTATGTGATCTATAACGATGAGTCGATGATGCTTATTTATGCTTTTATAATATCTTGTGACATGAAGAAGATGAAGAATTTTAACCTTAATCTTGCTAAATTGTAATTTCATCTTAAAGTATAAGTAGGACTTCATAAGAAAAAGAGTTGTTTAGTTCCTAAATTTTATTATTAATGTGACAAATAACTTGCTATATCTTGTATTTGATTGCCTCCAAATATGTCTTCAAATATATATATAATAAATTTAAAATTATTGTTTAGCTAATGGATCAAGCAGTTAATTAAGTTGTAATTAAAATGTTATTATAATTTATTAATTGAATCTCTCTTACTCTTTCATCTTCAATAGGCCATGCAAGAAAAATATTTCATGGTGAGGTAATTTTGAACAGGAGATTATTTCTTGTTTGGAGTATATATATTATTGGCATGATATAGTTTTTTTGACCTATTTATATATGTACAATGAACCTTTTATGATACTAATTATAAGATCTAATGAGTCTTATTTATAATCATAATTTATTTTTTGATATAATAAAAAAATTGATTGCGCGATCATAGTATTGAATGATAATGAATGAGTTAAATAGTCTAAACTAATTGATCAAATAATCTGTTGTTATATAATTAGAATTATTATTATTATTATTATTTATTCATCTTAGAGAAAATGTGAATGAGTATATATATGAAAAAGGTTGGAATAGCTTTAGTCAGATGATATTAGAGAGAGTCGTCTTAGATGATTTGTATAATAGCCCAAACACTCAAACATAGATATATTGTCTGCTTTAACCTAATAGTCTCATGATTTTGTCTCATTGGGATAACTTTCCAACAGGCTTTCCATCCTAAGATTACTTCTATAAGAGCATGCTTAACTTTGAAGTTTCTATTGAAATTTTAATTGGTACACCAAATGGTGCCTCGATTTCAATCTCCCTCACTTGAATAAGTGATGCCCTTGTCAAATATCCTTAACCCAAAATCATCTATCTTGCATATATGATTTTAAAGGTGTATATCTTATCTTCCGACTGATGTATTACTATGATATCATTTGTAATAGTCCAAACTCTTAATTAGGGTGTCAAAATGGGTCAACAGGTTAGGTTCGGGTCTAACTTGAAATTGACCAACCCGAATATGACCCGCTAGCAACCCGAACTCACCCCAATAACTTGTTTTAATTATATATATATATATATATATATATATATATATATATATATATATATATATATATATATATATATATATATATATATATATATATATATATATATATATATATATATATATTTGTATAAACTTATTAACCATATATTTTATGTCAATTAATAAAAAAAACAAGAAGATTATACTAATAAATGAAATATTTCAAAGAAAAAAAAATTCTTATCAAAATTGGGTTGAAGGGTTAACCCAAATCCTACCCATTTATTAATGAGTCAACACAAGCCCAAAATTTTTAGGTTGGGTTGGCATGTCAAGTCATTTATGAACACCCCTACTCTCAACAATCGAGTTATTTGTCTATTTTGGCCTAATGATCCCACATTTTTGTGGTGTAACTTCCCATGAGGTCATCCATCCTATGAGTGCACCAATACTAATATGCCTAACTTTAGAGTTTCTAATGAAATTTCAACTCTTATGCCAAATGACACCTCAATATTAAAGAATTCAGTTTTACACCACTTAAGGGGTTTCATAATCATCCATATTTAAATAACCCAAAATTATCCACGAAGCATATATGTTCTTCACACCATTTAAAGGGTTAAAGACAACTACCTTAAACTCCTCCGATGATGTGTGACTAAAAAAATTGCATGAATAGTTTAGAGTATGAATTGGAGTTTAGTTGGGCTATTTGGGCTTCAAATTTAAGCTTAGCTGGGTTACAAATTTGGACTAGTGTATTATAAATTTATTATAATGTATATTATAAG
This sequence comes from Dendrobium huoshanense, assembly GCA_016618105.1. NCBI lineage: Eukaryota > Viridiplantae > Streptophyta > Magnoliopsida > Asparagales > Orchidaceae > Dendrobium > Dendrobium huoshanense. The sequence continues at coordinate 37,073,148 of CM028350.1, read as the reverse complement.
AATTAATAATATAAAATTTTAATATTATAAATTTATACATTATATTAAATATTATTCTTATAAATTTATTTTATTAAAAATATATAAATAAATTATTCTTAAATAATATTTATATTTATAAATTTTTATTATATATTTTTAAAGTTTTAGAAATATAAAATATTATTAAATGATCATATATTTATATTATATTAATGATCATTAATTTTTAATATTATGAATTTATATATTATAGTAAATATTATTTTTTAAATATTTTTAATTATAAACATATAAATATATTATTCTTAAATGATATTTATATTTATAAATTTATATTATATATTTTTAAAATTTTATAAATATTATTAAATGCTTATATATTTATATTATATTATATTAATTTTATTAATTTTAAATATACATTATTATTTATTACATCATCCCGTTGAACCTCTCCTTCTTCCAGTTTGTTATCCGGTCTGGTTTTCACTAAGGGTGCAATCGAGTCAAGCCGGCTCGCAGGTTAGCTCGGGCTCGATGAGTCAAGCTTATTGAGCTCGCAAGTCAAGCTCTAACACAATTTCGAACTCGACAGCGAACGAGCCTGAGTACGAACACCCTACTGCTCGACTCATGAGCACGTCAAGTAGCTCGTGTAAAAGTAGTGGGAAAAATGAAAACGAGGTAGGCAATAAGAAGCGGATGCGAGGAAAATTATACCGTGGGAAAATGAAAACCTTGGCTCATTTGAACGAAGTAGGCGAAGATGTGAACGACGCTCAGATGAATGACATAGGCGCTTAGGCAGACGATGCAGGAGCTCAGGGAGACGATGCAGGAGCTCAGGCGGACGATGCAGGAGCTCAGACGGACGATGCAGGCGCTTAGGCGGACGGCGTAGGCAGAAGATGCATAAGCTGACATGGGGCTCATTAACATGCTCAAAGTGCTGTTTGAAAAGCTCCTTTTCCCTTGCTGAGTCGATCTCGAGCTCGACTCTTGAGCTTGACTCGAGCTCGAACTCAGTATTTGACAGTCGAGCTCGACTCGAACACATTCTGACTCGAGCTCGACTCGACTCTTTTGCACCCCTAATTTTCACAACCTAGCTAGAAAGTATTAAAAATAATTTTTTAATAGATTTAAATAAAAATTTGATTTTTAATAACACAATTAAAAAAAATGCAACTGTGTAATAAGTTAAAGACTTGTTATTGAAGTTAAATTTCAATTGATTAAAGAAAAAAAAATTAAAGACTTGTTATTATTATTATGATGATAGAACTTTTCTTTAAAAAAAGTTAAAAAATTAATCTTTATTGAGAGTACAACCATCCCTATTTCTCTTCCGCGTCGCGTCTTGTGAACTGCCGACTCGGGCGACACGCCCAAGTAAAACTTCTACGTTCGCCATTCTTCCGCCTGATCATACCCTTGCGATCCACCGCCAAATGACCAAGACCTTCGAACTATAGCGCGAGGCTGCCGATTGTGGATCCTGGAAGAGAGCGAGGGATATCTCCTAGCGAAACGGCGATGGCGGCGTCGGCTGTGAACGTGATGCTCGCGGTGCACGAGAAGAAGACCACAGCTGTTGACCTCTACCGCCCTCTCCGGCAGTACATCGCCACCAATTTCTCCGAGCGCGAAGCTCAGATGGCGGAGGATGATCTCGACTCCGTCCGCCAGATGCGATCCGAAGTTGAGAAACCTACCAATCCCTCGCCCGAATCCCGTCGTGACCTTCTCCTGTCCTACTATCGAGCCATCGCCCTCATCGAACCCCGCTTCCCTATCTCCGCCGACCGATCCCATGTCAACTCCCTTAACTTCACTTGGTACGACGCCTTTAAGCCCTCCAAGAAGGCTTCCCTCCAGAGCATCCACCTCGAGAAATCAGCCATTCTGTTCAACATCGGTGCAGCTTACAGCCAAATCGCGCTGTCGGCCGATCGAACCTCACCAGCGGGGCTCAAGCAGGCGTGCAATGGCTTCCAGAGCGCGGCGGGGGCGTTTTCGATGCTCCGTGAGGCCGTTGCACCCAAGCTAGCTGCTCTCGGCGGCGCCACTATTGATCTATCGGTCGAGTGCGCGGGAATGCTTGAGCGGCTCATGCTCGCGCAGGCCCAGGAGTGCTTTTTTGAGAAGGTTATTGCAGACGCCAAGCCCCATGGCATCTGTTCCAAGGTCGCACGGCAGGTTTGCCCCTTTTAACTAGTTTGAACTGTTCATTAATTTCTTTGCCTGCTTATCATTCCTTATTCTTTTTTAGCGAGCTCATATCTCAGGTTTATATTACAGTGGAGATTCATAGTTCTTGTTGGTACTCGCTGCAAAACTGTCTTTGAGGAGATTAATGGAAAATGCATCGTATGATTTGTTCGAGCGTATTTTTGATGTAGGCGGGGTCAACTCATGTCAAAAATTTACCCTTGAGTCTACTAGCACAAATAAATTTGAGCTGAAATTTTAGCTCATTTATGAGTTGGTCTTTAGTTTTCACTTATTGAACTAAGGGTTAGCTCATTATTAGCTAACATTTTAGTTCATTTATTATCTTATATTAATGTTCTTTTATGCTTTTAATGTTTGTAATCATGTTTGTAACTTGGAATTCCAAACTGACTTTTGGAATTCCAAGAATTGTCTTTTCCCATGGGGTGACTCCTTGGTTTCCTCCATGACTCTTGTTTTTTGTGCTTTGCCTCTTAGAATTCCAGTTGGCCGCTGGTTTTCCCGTGCCTGGGCTCTTTCCCGAGACCGTGGCCCCTTGGTTCCGTGCGGCCTTCTTGGCTCCCGTGGATGAATCTTCGGTTTCTTGGCTTGGGATTTATTTTTAGGTGTTTTAATGTTGTGATGTTTAGGTTCTAGTGAAAATTAATGTTTGTGTCTTTTTGTATTCCCCTTTCATACCTATATATACGAGGGGTTATGTATTGTTTTAAGTGAATGTTATGAAAATGTGATTTTTGGAAAAGTTATAACCTGTGGGTTTGCTTTGGAAATCCTGCGGGCTCTTTTCACCCTTCTTTCTCATCCCCTCCGGAAATCCTGCGGGTTCTTTCCAACCTTTCTTCTTGGGCTTCTAACCTCTTTCGTCTCTCCGCAAGTGCCACTCCACCTGTATCCTTCTTCCCTAAGTGAAGCAACTTTAGGGTGTCGTCTTTTAATTTTAAGTTTGCAAGTCGTTGTCGTTGTAATTTCTTCTTTTTAGTTTTATTTGAAATGTAAGAGTTTGTTCTTTCCTCTTTTCGTCTTTAGTCCTTTACGTTTTGTCTGTGTCGTCTCATTTATAATTTTTTGTGATAAAAAAATATTGGGTCCCCTATATTTTTTGATCGCATCAATTTTTTTCCCAATATTGTAATGATTGGTTATTGTAGATGGTCAAATTAGTCCCTCCTTCTAACAAACCTCTTTCTTAATTCATGTTTTGATTAGTGTGTAGATTTATTACTTATTATAGTTGGTTTTACAGTATTAGAGGGTGGAAAACAGTTTTGTGAAAGTTCAGAATTAAAATTATATGTTCAGGCAAGTAATTTTGTAATGGCGCAGGTTGGCCTATTCTATGAGGAAGCTTATGCAACACTGAATGCAGCTCCACTTAACCAGCATTTTGACAGAACCTGGATCTCTCATATTCAGTTGAAGGCAGCTCAGTTCTATGCAGAGGCATGCTATAGATGTTCTTTAGAACTCCATGGGAAAGAAGAGATTGCAGAGGAAATAGCAAGGCTTAAGATTGGGATTAACGCTCTAACAGATGCCAAGAAATCTGTCAAAGGTATTGCTGCACCTCTTCTTGATGCAGTTTCCAGATTGGAGGGCTATATGAACCAGAACTTGGAACGGGCAATTAAGGAGAATGATAGGGTGTATCTCATGCGTGTTCCGCCAGCAAGTTCCTTAATTTCTCTGCCTGCTGCTTCTCTTGTCAAACCTGTGCTTATGAATGAAGTCTTAGATGCTAGCAAGGAAAGGTTGTTTTCAAACCTTATCCCCGATAATAGTACGAAGTCCTTGTCTAGGTATACAGAGATGGTTGATGATATTATTCGAACTCAAGCTGAAAAATTGCAGCAGGGGAGTGAGATCACAAGGGTCAAGTTAAAGGAGATGGACCTTCCTGATTCCATTTTAGCACTGGATGGCAGTTTTAGTTTGCCAATGGATCTTAAGGAAGATGTTGAAGCTGTGCAGATTAGTGGTGGCCCAGCAGGCTTAGAAGTGGAGTTGCAACAACTCACGGATTTGAGAAGGGTCAATCAGGAATTGTTGGTTCAGACTGAAGAGCTATTGCAAAAAGAAGCAAATGAAGACACTCAATTCCGCACCCAGTTTGGAACAAAGTGGACTAGACCTCAGTCTAGCACCCTTACAAAGAACCTTCTCGATAGGCTGAATAGATTTGCTGCAAACCTTAAGCAAGCTGCTGAAAGCGATGCTAGGATTGAGCGATCTATCAGAGATCATTCTACTTTCATGTCAATCCTAGATCGTAGACCAGTAAGACAATCACCTTTTGCACCCATGTTTGTTTTTATTGCTTTATTTTTGCTTCTTTTTAAGTGCTGATAATTTCTTTCTCACCTGATTATTAAAATAATTTCATAGATCTTTGGTTATAATCTTTCATTTGCCCTTATATCTTATTTATTGATGGTCTCAAGCTATACTTATACATTTCATTTGTTTGTAACCGTTTATTTCGTTATAATCTTGGTTTTGGAACAATTTTTTGGTGGATTTGCATTTCAAACTTAATGAACTATTTTATTAGTAAGATTTTTTAAAAACTATGATCTGCATTCAAATATTTAGAAAATCCGGTTCAAGTTGAATCAAATCAGTTCAAGTCAAGTTAATATGAACCCAAAATAGATTCATCAATCTACAAGAGAACTCGCCCTAGTAGGCGATCATGATCTAAGAACTCATTCCAATTGAGTGAGTGTGGCCTAGTAGTCAGCCCTAATGATTGCTATTGTCACGACCCGTCCCGGATGCTCGATCTAACGAGGCGGGTACTAAAAGTCGGACGATAATACATTTCCAAAAGTATAAAATAACTCATCATCAAAACTTTTACAAAAAAAAACTGAAGAGCCACTAAACACAAAAATTTTATTTTACCTGTTATCATTTGCTCCTCGTCTTCTGTAAATATGTTCTTCTCTTTCTGCCATTTCGTTTCTTAAGAATTACCTGAAACATTTAAACTCGTGGTTTGAGTTTACTAAGTAAACTCAGTGGGAAAATTATATAAATTAATCATTAAAATTAATTAATTACGTTATTTTATATCATTTCTTAACCGTACTTCTTTCATTTCCTCAACTTATTTCTCTTGATATTTTTCATTTATATCAATTTTGAAGTAATAGTTACCTTTATTATTTCATTTGTATTTCCTTTTCCCATATGATTTGCACAGGAGCACCGTCTCAAAGTACCCAAAGGTACTACCTTTTCCATATGATTTCCTTTTCCCATTTCCATAGAAATTTCCTTTTCCTTTTTCGTGCATGAGTACGGCGTCCCCAGCCAGTACTATAAGGGGGTGACTCCTGTTATTTTCAATACCCTTTTCCTTTATTCTCTTTTTCTTTTCTTTTCTCATTTTCATCTTTATTATTTTTATTTCATATAACATAATTAACATGCATTTTCATAAATAAATCTTTTCCTTTTCCATAAGCCTTTAAATCTTTATAACATATAGATTCTTTTTTAAGACGGTAAAATCATAAACGTTTGCCTTCAACATTTAATAATATAAGATTTTTAATCAATTATTTAGAAAATTGAAATCATCAATAAAACATAAAATAATATAATTTACCCACTTTGAACTTTGGTTTCGATATGATCCAATTTCAATTCTTGCAACGATCTTACTTGTCACAATCAAATCTCCCAGAAAATCTCTTATTAACTTTGATCCTTCACCTTGCAAACAAGATTAGTTAATTCTTTCTAATCCAATTGATATTAACATTAAATTATCCAACATAGATAACAAGAAATGTATGAAAGAAATCACTTACAAAAGAAAGAGAATTATTCTTGACCTAAAATCCTCCTTCGTTCTTTCCCAAATTTCTTTCTCCGCTTTCAAAACTCTCTTCCTCCTTGATTTCAATTCCTTCTTTTCCTTCAAGGAATAATGTTTGCTTTAGAAGAATTAAAAGAAGGAAATTTATACAAATTTTTGGGAAGAAAAATACCACAAACTTCTTCCTTCTTTCTCTTCGGTCGTTCCTCTCGTTCGTTGCAATTTCTCCCAAAATAACACTCCTTTAATGGTAGAAATGAAAAGGAATGATCAATTCTTATCCTCCAACGCGATCGACTGCTAAAAATGGCGAAAGAAAAACTCGAAATCCCTCCTTCGCACGTTCGGTCGTCCGCCCGCTCCCTGTTCACGCGAACTGCTCGGTTCCGCGAACTGTTTCTGTTCGCGGTACTTAAAAGGAGGGCCGGCCGGTTCGGTTGAACCGGCCGGAAGAACCGGTTATCACAATCTCCCTTCCTTAAAAAAATTTCGTCATCGAAATTAAACAAATATAATGAAACATACCTTAGTTAAATAGATGAGGATATTGACTTCTCATTTCAGCTTCTCGTTCCCAGGTGGCATCTCTTTCTATTCCATGCTTCCACAAAACTTTTACAAAAGGTATTGCTCTATGTCTCAACTGTTTTACTTCATAATCCAATATTCTTTCAGGTTCCTCAACATATTTCAAATCAGGTTGCAAGTCAATCGATTTGGACTGTATTCTCTTTGAATCATCTGGGACATACTTCCGAAGCACTGATATGTGAAACACATTATGAATTCCTTGCATGTGTGCTGGTAGATCCAATCTGTATGCCATATTCCCAATCTTTTCAATGATTTCATAGGGACCTATGAATCTTGGGCTCAACTTCCCTGTCTTTCCAAACCTTTGAACACCTTTCATTGGGCTAACTTTTAAGAAAACAAACTCTCCAACTTCGAATTCCACTGGTCGGTGCTTAGCATCATAATATTTCCGTTGCCTGTCTTGAACTGCCTTTAATCTATCTCTGATCAATCTGATTTTGCTAGTAGCCTCATCTACCATTTCAGTTCCAATTATCTTTCTTTCACCAATTTCTACCCAACACAAGGGTGTTCTGCACTTTTTTCAAAAAAGGGCTTCATATGGTGCCATTCCAATACTAGCTTGAAAACTGTTGTTGTAAGAAAATTCAATCAACGGTATGTGAGTCTCCCTATTTCCTCCAAAATCTAATACACATATTCGCATTAAATCCTCCAAAGTCTGAATTGTTCTTTCTGATTGCCTATCTGTCTGTGGATGAAATGCTGTACTGAAAGTCAATCGTGTGCCCAAAGCTTTTTGAATTTTCTTCCATAATTTAGAAGTGAAACGGGCATCTCTGTCTGAAACTATAGATTTTGGAATCCCATGCAATCTCACAATTTCATCAACATATAGTTTTGCCAACTTTTCCACTGAATCTGTCTGCTTGATTGGTAAGAAATGAGCTGATTTGGTCAATCTGTCAATAATAACCCATATTGCATCTCTACTCTGCCTTGACCTAGGTAATCCAACTACAAAATCCATCGCAATGTCTTCCCATTTCCACTCAGGTATAGGTAGGGGTTGCAGTTGTCCACTTGGCCTTTGATGTTCTGCTTTGATCATCTGACAGGGAATGCATTTTGCTACAAATTCTGCAACACTTCTCTTTAATCCTGGCCACCAAAATAAACCTCTGAGTTCCTGATACATCTTTGTACTGCCTGGGTGAATTTCATAAGTTGAGAGATGAGCTTCCTGCAATATCTCTTCTCTTAAGCTTCATTTCCAAGTGTTTTTCTGCTAAGTGCATCTGCAACTACATTTGCCTTTCCAGGATGGTATTGTATGTTCAAGTCATAATCTTTAATGAGCTCTAACCACCTTCTCTGTCTCAAATTAAGTTCTTTTTGATTGAAAATGTACTTGAGGCTTTTATGATATGTAAACACTTCGCATCTGACCCCATACAGGTAATGTCTCCATATTTTAAGTGCAAAAACTACAGCTGCCAATTTTAAATCATGAGTGGGATGGTTCTTTTCATGAATTTTCAGTTGCCTTGAAGCATAGGCCACCACTCTACCATGTTGCATCAGCACACAACCAAGTCCCCTTAAGGAAGCATCGCAGAAAATTTGAAACCCTTCTGAACCTGATGGAATTGTCAAGATTGGGGCAGTCATTAGGCAATTCTTTAACTTCTGGAAAGCTCCTTCACACTGATCACTCCATTCAAATTTCACTGCTTTATGGGTTAATCTGGATAATGGCACTGCTATCTGAGAGAACCCCTCTACAAATCTCCTGTAGTAACCAGCAAGTCCAAGAAAACTCCTCACCTCTGAAACAGTCGTTGGCCTTGGCCAATCTGATATAGCTTGAATTTTATTTTGATCAACTGAAATTCCTTCTCCACTAATCACATGCCCCAGAAAGTTTACACTGTTCAGCCAAAATTCACACTTTGAAAATTTGGCATATAACTTGTTCTCCTTTAATGTTTGCAACACTGCTTGCAGATGGCTGGAGTGGCTTTCTTTATTACTTGAATAAATCAGAATGTCATCAATAAACACAATCACAAATATGTCCATAAATGGCTTAAAAATTCTGTTCATCAAATCCATAAATATAGCTAGTGCATTTGTCACCCCAAATGGCATTACCACAAATTCATAATGACCATATCTGGTTCTGAAAGTTGTCTTTGCTATATCTTCCTCCTTAATCCGTAGCTGATGATATCCAGATCTCAAATCAATTTTAGAGAAAACTGTAGCCCCTTCCAATTGGTCAAAAAGATCATCAATCCTGGGTAATGGATATTTATTCTTAACAGTAAGTTTATTCAGTTATCTATAATCTATGCACATTCTGAAGCTCCCATCTTTCTTCTTTACAAACAGTACTGGAGCTCCCCATGGTGAGGAACTTGGCCTGATGAACCCCTTATCGAGCAATTCCTGTAACTGACCTTTCAGCTCCTGTAACTCTTTGACTGTCATTCTGTAAGGTGCTCTTGCCACTGGTTCTGAACCTGATATCAATTCAATAGTGAAATCTATCTCTCTTTCTGGTGGTAATCCTGACAAATCATCTAAAAACACCTCTGGATACTCTCTGATTACAGGTATATCTTTCAACTCTTTAACTTATTTGTATCCTTTACTTGAGCAAGAAAACACTGACATCCCTTGGATACAAATTTGTATGCTTTCAAATAAGTGATTATCATTGAAGAAAATCCTCTTTCTCCATAGAATTTCAATTCTTTTTCTCCCAAAAAATTAAACTTTAAAATTTTCTTATTGCAGTCAATAACCACAAAATGCTTTAATAACCAATCCATTCCCAATATCATATCAAACTCTTGCAATGGTAAAACATTTATTGAAGCTTCAAACTCTTTTTCATTTAATTTGAAAGTCACTTTACATATACCTTTCACATTTATAAATGATCCATCTGGCATTAAAACTTTCAAAATTACATTGATTTCACAAACATTCAATCCAACACTTTTAACCAATTCTTCTGAAATGAAGGAGTGTGAAGCTCCTGTATCAAATAGAATCCGTACAGGCTTCCCTTGCATCATAATTATACCTATAAAATTACATAAGAAAGTCATAAACACACATCATTCTTATAATAGTACTTTCATAATACACATTCATTTACTTCTCATTTTTATTACCTGTAATCACTTCAGGTGAATCCTTAGCATCCTTCTGAGTCAATGCATATACTCTAGGCAGAGTATTCTGTCAGCTTTGACTTGATCCTGGAGTAGATGCAGCTGATTCCACTGTTCTTGGTCTTCCAACATTCCTCTGAGACCCAGTATTCATCTTTGACTCTCCTGCTGGTCTTTGCCCCAGAGTAGGACAGTTCTTAGCTATATGACCTGGTTGATGACACCAGAAGCAAGTATTTGTACCAGATAAGCATTCTCCTTTATTTTGTCTTCCACATTTACTACAACTGTTCACACTTGAACTGTCACTACTACTGGACTTTGTCTTTTTTCAATTAAATTTTTCACCTTGTGAAATTGACTTGCTATGTGAATTCTGAGGAATTCCCATAACCTCACCACTTTTCCACTTCTGAAAATCACGTCTTCTTTGAGTATTTTGCATGTCTGCTTCTATCTTTCTAGCTTTTTCCACTAGCACCACATAATCTTCAATTTCGAAAGGAACCAGGGGTTGCCTAATTACATCCTTCAGTCCAGATAAAAATTTATGACATTTTTCATCTGCCGTTTGTATTAACTGGGGAGCATATCTGGATAGGGTGGTAAATTCAGCCTCATACTGCATCACTGATCTTTCTCCTTGTACTAATCTCATAAATTTATCTTGCATCTGTCTTCTCACTGTAAGAGGTACGAACCAATCTCTGAATATCTGAGTGAAGTCATTCCACTTGATTTGCATGCCAGATATTCTTTCAAATTTGTCTTGATACAGTCCTCTCCACCACCTTTCAGCTTCTCCTTCTAGTGCAAAGGTTGCCAATGCAACTTTTCTCTCTTCTGGACAGTTCATACATTCTAATATCTTTTCAATCCTCAGCAACCAGTTTTCAGCCTCTATTGGTCCCTCTATTCCTTTGAATAATGGTGGTCTCATATCTTGAAATAATTTCAGATATTTATCCATAACTATTCCACCACCACTACTACTCCCCGATGGTTGATTTCTTGAATCTTGAATCAGCTGAGTCACAGCTGTCATCATTTGTGCAAGTGCATCAGGATTAACATTAACATTAGGCACTGATCTTTCCACTTCCTCTTCTCTAGGATTATTTTGATTCCTGTAATCAATAAGATTTTCAATTCACATTAAACTTTCAATCATTGATATTCATCATAATGGCTCTTTCAGTATGATTCAGACCTTAATTGGCTCTGATACCACTTTTGTCACGACCCGTCCCGGATGCTAGATCTAACGAGGCGGGTATGAAAAGTCGGACGATAGTACATTTCCAAAAGTATAAATAACTCATCATCAAAACTTTTACAAAAAAACACTGAAGAGCCACTAAACACAAAAAATCTATTTTACCTGTTATCATTTGCTCCTCGTCTTCTGTAAACATGTTCTTCTCTTTCTGTCATTTCGTTTCTTAAGAATTACCTGAAACATTTAAACTCGTGGTTTGAGTTTACTAAGTAAACTCAGTGGGAAAATTATATAAATTAATCATTAAAATTAATTAATTACGTTATTTTATATCATTTTTTAACCGTACTTCTTTCATTTCCTTAACTTATATTTCTCTTGATATTTTTCATTTATATCAATTTTGAAGTAATAGTTACCTTTATTATTTCATTTGTATTTCCTTTTCCCATATGATTTGCACAGGAGCACCGTCTCAAAGTACCCAAAGGTACTACCTTTTCCATATGATTTCCTTTTCCCATTTCCATAGAAATTTCCTTTTCCTTTTTCGTGTACGAGTACGGCGTCCCTAGCCAGTACTATAAGGGGGTAACTCCTGTTATTTTCAATACCATTTTCCTTTATTCTCTTTTTCTTTTCTTTTTCTCATTTTCATCTTTATTATTTCTATTTCATATAACATAATTAACATGCATTTTCATAAATAAATCTTTTCCTTTTCCATAAGCCTTTAAATCTTTATAACATATAGATTCTTTCTTAAGACGGTAAAATCATAAACGTTTGCCTTCAACATTTAATAATATAATATTTTTAATCAATTATTTAGAAAATTGAAATCATCAATAAAACATAAAATAATATAATTTACCCACTTTGAACTTTGGCTTCGATATGGTCCAATTTCAATTCTTGCAACGATCTTACTTGTCACAATCAAATCTCCCAGAAAATCTCTTATTAACTTTGATCCTTCACCTTGCAAACAAGATTAGTTAATTCTTTCTAATCCAATTGATATTAACATTAAATTATCCAACATAGATAACAAGAAATGTATGAAATAAATCACTTACAAAAGAAAGAGAATTATTCTTGACCTAAAATCCTCCTTCGTTCTTTCCCAAATTTCTTTCTCTCCGCTTTCAAAACTCTCTTCCTCCTTGATTTCAATTCCTTCTTTTCCTTCAAGGAATAATGTTTGCTTTAGAAGAATTAAAAGAAGGAAATTTATACAAATTTTTGGGAAGAAAAATACCACAAACTTCTTCCTTCTTTCTCTTCGGTCGTTCCTCTCGTTCGTTGCAATTTCTCCCAAAATAACACTCCTTTAATGGTAGAAATGAAAAGGAATGATCAATTCTTATCCTCCAACGCGATCGACTGCTAAAAATGGCGAAAGAAAAACTCGAAATCCCTCCTTCGCACGTTCGGTCGTCCGCCCGCTCCCTGTTCGCGCGAACTGCTCGGTTCCGCGAACTGTTTCTGTTCGCAGTACTTAAAAGGCGGGCCGGCCGGTTTGGTTGAACCGGCCGGAAGAACCGGTTATCACAGCTATCTATGAAACCCTAGTAAAAAAAAAAAAAAACCTAGTTACTACTCAAGGAATGATGACTTATTGAGGCAAACTATTATTAGTTATTCTGCTACTTGACTACTAACGTTCGCCAAGCAGACAACTTTTTAAAAGCTCAATAGAAGCCTTCATCACCTCAAACATTCCAAATCAGACCAAACATATGTTGTCAGTTTTGTACAATGTTTTGAAAACCGGACCGGACCGGCCGGTTCAACCGGTTCAACCGTGAACCGGTCCAGTGGCCGGTCCGATCCAACTTCAAAACCGGCTCTGCATAGAACCGGATCAAACCGGATTGAACCGGCGGTTCAACCGGTGAACCGGTCCGGGTTGGAAAGAACCGGCCGGTTTGTAAAAAATATTTTTTTTTTTGTTTTAATTAAAATTTTAAATATATATTTTAGTTTATTAAAATTTTTTAAACTTTTTAAAATATTTTTATTAAATATGATGAATAATTTCATCATAATTCATGCAAGATATCTTAAATATCTCACATAATTTGTTTTGCCAAAAGAGTGTACTTCTCACTTTATAAAGGGTTCAAGGAAGGATCTTCCACCTCCCCCTATGATGTGGGACTAAAAAAGTTGCATACTTGCATGAATACTTTAGAATGTGAATTTGGGATTATTTGGGCTAGTTGGGCTTCAAATTTTTTCTTAGTTGGGCTTTAAATTTTTGCTTAGTTGGGCTACAAATTTGGATAATATGTATTATAAATTTGCTATAATATATATTATAATAATTATGTTAAAATATTAATATTATAAATTTATATATTATATTAAATATTATTCTTATAAATATATTAAATTATAAATATATAAATATATTATTTTTAAATGATATTTTTATTTATAATTTTGTATTATATTATTATATATATATTTTTTAAATTTATAAATATTATTAAATGGTCATATATTCAATTGTTTAAATTATATTAATGATCATAAATTTTTTATATTATAAATTTATATATTATATTAAGTGTTATTCTTATAAATATATTATTATTAAATGATATTTATATGTATAAAAATTTATAAATATTATTAAATGCTCATATAATTATATTATCTGATTTTTATTTTATTAAATTTTAATAATATAATTATTTATTACGTCATCCGGTTCGACCCCGGTTCGACCGGTCGAACCGGTCGAACCGTGAACCTCTCCCTCTTCCGGTTCGTTGTCCGGTCCGGTTTTCACAACCTTGGTTTTGTAAGGCACACGCCCTAATCTAAATCTATCAGTAGGAGTGGAGGAGTGAGCTCAATTTACACGAATTTCTTCCCTCAAGCTTATTTTATTGAAACCCTAGAGCTTCGTATTCTAGAATTCTTCTTTCTCTCCCTATCTCTCTATGGTCTATTTTACTCAGGATCCTTGGTATACATCATAAAATCTTCAGCTTTTGCATTGCATTATGAGCAACTTTGGTTGCCAACACTATACACATTGCATCATACATAATTACATAAGCATACTTGACCCCATCTATATGCTGGTAATCAAAGTCGAAATCCTCTCTAACATCATCAAGACAAATTTCCTTGATGTTTGAGTAGTCTATCTCTAGGCTAGGCCCTTGAATGTCAACAACAAATAAATCCTTTGACATTATTACAAACTTTTTAAATAGTCCAAAAGTCTTATTGATGTGAAACTACTAGGAGTTACGATCAAAATTAAAAAAGAGAATTAATAAAGTTTGCTTTTATAATTTTATGGGGATCATGCAAGATAGAGTTAAGATTTAGAAACGTTAACTTTGCTTAGGCCAAAGAGTTGCAAGAGAGATTAACCAAAACGAATCATTCAAAGTTCTAGGCGAATTTCATATGCAAAGTACAATAACAAAACCCAACGTTTAACAACGAGAATTTCACCTTGGGGCCGTATCACTCAAAGATTGGTGGACTTTTGGCGGAGATAGAAGATCCAAGCGATGAAGGAAGTTACCACTAGAGAAAGGGCGCCGAAGAACTTTGTCGGAGGAAAAGTAGTCGGTTGGGATGGAAGTCGTAGATGACCGTCGAGGCTCCAAGTGTGCTTTGAAAGTTGTCCGTCGTAGATGCTTGCAAGGATTGGCACGACTCTCTCCAAGTACTCTTCCACGGTGGCTTCGTCTTCAAATCCGACGTCGAAGCAAGGAGACCTTAGGACGTTGATACTTCCGTCGGCGTTGAATACAAGACCCCATTCAAATTCAGGATCCGCCATTCAACATTGAAGTGGGGAAGGAAGAAAACAAGAGAGACTTCTTCAATGATGCTGTAGCGAAAATAATCCAGCAGAAATTGCTAGACAGCAATTCAATCTTTGCAAATAGCAATTATCGGATATCTTGTTGCTGGAGCCGTGGCAGGGGAAGTGGGAAATCTTTGGTTGCAGCACTAGTACGTGGAAGGCTCTATGTGGAGGACTTGTGGGCAGGATTTGGTGGAGAAAAACCCATGCAGGGAACAAGAGGTAAGTGCAGTAACTCTCGGCAGCAACTTGGAGAGCAGGAAATTTTGCACGGGATCAGTTCTAATTGGAAATTGGAGAAATAAAACCCAGCAAGAAGGCTAGGGGAGGGACGGCTGGATGGTGGCTAGGTTTTAGAATAATTTCCAATTTTGTGGGGCTGAAATTGGTAAGCAGAAATTGAGTGGATTATTGAGGATTTGGCTCAGGAAAACGACGTGAATAGTTTCCAAAAGGGGAGGGAGTTTTAGGAAACTAATTTATTGCATATTCAAAAGAGGGGCCCGTGGGTTTAATTAGAGCCTGAATGTAACTTTCAAATTTTAATCCAGTAAGAGAATTTGAAATTTGAATTCAAAACAACTGGGATTTCCATTAAATATATTCCTAAATATAGGGCGTTATTTTAGGAAAGAAATAATGACATAATTAAGTCAGGGAATTCGAAATTTCAAGGGGAAGGGGTGGCGGGATTTCACCAGGGAAGTGGATTGCCGGACTGAGGGAGGCGGCGGCCTGGCTGGGACCGGTGGCTGGCGTGGCCGGCGGCAAGGGGGGGCGGGGAAGGGAAATCGGCGGAATTGGGTAGGGAAAAATCTCTGGACCGGCTGCAGGGGAGGGGAAAGGGAAGAAGAAAGGGGTGAAGGGGATAAACCACGAGTCACAGACTCTTCCAATGACTGGTGGGTAATGCTTTTGCCCTCACTTGGGCTTTCTCTCTCACTTCTCTCTAGCTCTCATGCAAGACGAGTAAGAAGAAACACAAAAATCAAATTTTCATTCAATAATTCATTAGCCTATTACAAAGCATGAGACCCCTATAAATAGGTCTTCAAACATAAAGAAATAAAAGTACTCAAATGCCCATTTGGCTACAATAAGATATAACTCCCCACATGGGTAAAATGGGAAAACAGTAAAACAAGACAATAATAATAATAAAATACATAATGACATCTAGAAGTAGAGGCGCTGAATCGTGGCCGTCGATCTGCGGTTTCGCCGGCGATAAACATGTCGGTAGCGTCTGTCGATGTCCTCATCACTTATCATGTAATATTGCTATGTCAACTCTCTCCTAGATAGATGTAAATCATAAAATCAACTACAATTACAAATTATGTATGTACCATAATACACACCTATTCCTGTTATACCTTCATCATTGTTTGCAAGGAAATGATGTTCATAATCTCAACCACAATCATTCTTCATCATAAGTTGGTACTTGGTACGACTTTATAAATAATTCCAAATTTTTTAAGTTTGTTTTTCGTAATTTCTCATCTACATTCCCACCTTTTTTATTTTATTGAAAGATATCAAAATATCCTTCCATGCATATGGAATGAGATTCTCCCTGGGGCACATTTCTAGAAACAAATCTTCTAGAATTTTTTCTACTACATTTCTCCAGTTAAATGATCTCTATTGAATTTTCTCTCCCGGGTTATTTTGGGATGCACTATTGAGACGAGGTTCATCCTCAAGTTGCTTATACTTCACAACCATGCTCTAAACCCAACTTACCTATGAGCCTATTCATTTGGTACGTAATCTCTTCGAATATCTCCAGCATACATTGCAGAAATTTCACTAACATATTCGTAACCGTTATTTTAATTGGCTCATATTGTGAGCGAATAACTACAACAAATGCATATGAGTTCCCAACCCAAGTAATACAATCAATACTAATGGTTAATTGTCTGCCAAGTTAATGAGATGTCTGATCACTTCATTATTGTATTACTTTAGGATAGCTTTAGTTAAATATAAACCCTCTAACCTTTATCCTAGCAAATTAATAGCGTAACAATATTGCAAAACAGCTAAGTAACACATAGGAGACCTCTGGATACTGTGTTCAGGTTGTTATAGAAAAATTATGCATAGAAATTGACAACTCAAGTAATACATTTAGTAATAATAATCCAGTGCTCACCAATTCATATCAATTTATGGGCCTATGGGGAAATATTGGAGCTGTGTGGATGATTCAATATTTTATACTTGAGGTAACTCTAAAAAAATCTAAATTCTGCAACCATCTTCATAACAAATTAATTTAATGCATTCTTTGATAAAATCATCAAATAGGAATATATTGTACCTTTTGGAATTGATGAAAATATGACTAACAAACTTTGTAATATGATACCCTAGGATGGTTATCTTCTTCCCCCAACTTGATAGTGGAAGTGTGCTAGGAGCCATTACATATGCTCATACATATCAGTATAGCTGGCGCTCAATTGAAGAGCCCGATGATTAACATATAACACTAAAATAGTTGCCTTATCTCATTCTATTATATTATCCATAATAAAATAAGCAATTTCTAAGCCTGAAACATGCTAACTTTGATATGAAAAGGCAATGGACGTGTTCACATGGTGGCCAAAAGGACAAAAAAATATCAAAGACAGCTTACATGTGTTACTAGTAAAAGAATATGTTCCCAAGGTGGAGAATAATCATATTGAATGTTAATGTAATATACTTCTAAGGAAGAAATCATTTTATAATCAACTATCATTGTGGGTTGGCATTGACTGAGTTTTTGTTGCTTAATTGACTCCTTGTTGGTAGATTTAGAATCACTGTTATTTATCAATATTAACTGCGCATTATAATTCTTCCCTAGTTTTATAGAAATATTTTTTTCGATCATGGTAGTAAATAATTAATTAACATTGAAGCACAAAACAAATTAAAAGCATCAAGTCTCAGGTTTTAGACAGTCTTTATTGGTTAGAGCAGATGTTTTATGATTGGTTCCCTCCATTATTGACCCTTGATCTATCTCATCCAGATTTGCAACCAACAATGAAAATTTTAAGCCCATTATTTTTGTTGCATCAATATGCATTAAAGAGGTGGCGGGCATAGGAATCTATTGTGGATAAGGTGTAGTAACTGGACTTCTATGATTTAGACTCGTAAAAAGATAATGAAAAGTGCATCAAATATCAATAAGGAAAATTGATATAATTGATGTGAAAGAGAAAGAAAGAGGAGTTAAACAATGATAATTGGATAGAAGTTGGGTTTTGCATAAACCAAAGTTAACATAAGATGCGACATTTCAAAGAATTGAATGGAAAATGATTCATATGGATAAATCCTCAACTAGTCGGGGTAATGTAATCGATGATAATGTTGATGAAATTCTCATAACCGTCTGTTTCATACCTTTTGTTTCTTTGCTGAGTTCTAAGCTTACGGCAACCAGATTCTAAACCTAAATACTAGTTGAGACTTGAGAGATGTAGAATAGTATAAGTGCATATGATAACTCTGTTTTTTCATTTTGTCTTTAACTCAGCTTCCAGAATTAGTAAAGTTGCTTTCAATTTTCAAAATATCATTCCTTAAGATAATTTTATTTTTCTTATGATTGATTCATATTTGAGGATTTAGCTCATTTTACTCATTTTCTTTTCTGCAACAAAAATGCAGATAGAATCTGCTCTTCCAAATCTTGCAAGGCCTATAATGTCATTGGATAATAATGAAGATGCTATAGTTGGAGCCCTAAAACAAAGCTTGGTAATGCAATTATTTTTTGCACGGATATTTTACTGTACATTATGCCTTTTTTTCTTTCCCTCGTTGCGGGGTTTTCCTTGAATTGTTTAAATGTGAATGCGGGATTTTGTTTCCTATTCAACGCATAGCACCTACTTTAAACTTGGTCTTATTATTAATCAGTAAAACTTTCTCTTGAGATTATTAATGTTCTGTATATCATTCCTTATATTTGTTTATTTGATGAAATATTACTGAAGACATCCAAACCAGTGGTTGTGGGTCATTCATGCTTCTTTGCCGAATAAATATCTCACCATTTCCATGATTTAGTCAGAATAATGTTACTTCAGCATTTACTGCTTCATTCCACTCACTCTAAATTGATTTTCACTAGTGCGGTTATATCCTTTTCATGAAGCAGAAACAGAATAATAAATAACTTGACCTTAAACAGTAAACTTGTTGAGGCATACAGCAAAACTGCGTAGGCGATTTGTTTTGGTGGCACTGTATAAGAGAGGGTTTGTTCCATTTTCTCTACTGCCTATATGATGAGATCGGAAGGAGCATTATGGTTAACACTAAAGTTATGATGTAGTTTCAGATTAAAAAAAAATGAGAAAAAAATGTGAAAGACTACGGAAGATTTAGCCCATCAAATTGCTAGCAAGATAATAAGGATAGAAAGAAAGGAAAGGTGAGAAAACTTTGTGAGAGTTAGATGGAGGTGTGAATTTGTAACGGTTGACATAGTCGTCCAACAGCCAATCAAAATCATCTTTCATTGTTTTTGTTTTAGCAGTATAAGAGGAAATATATGTCTTTGTTCTAATTTTCTTGTTGAGTTAGAATATGTTTGATTACATATGCATTATATTACCACATAAATCGGAAGGAAAGCTACCTGAATTTGAATGAACATAATGAACTGGTGAGAATCATTAGACTGACTGTTGATTGTTTTTAATGCATTTGTTATATTTTTACGCTTATTCAGTTCCATTACTTTGTTCCATATTTCATGAAAATCGTTGATTGATTTTTATTTCTTTAATCACTTTTTCCACGCATTGTGCCAATGTTTCCATACCATTCATTACTCTGCTTCGGTAAGCATGACATACCAAAGAAGCAAAAGCTCAGTTATCCTGGTTCTCCTATAAGCCATTCTTCCCAGCAAATCAGAACTGCATCCAGTTCCCCATCTCTAATAAACTGCTTTTGCATACTTTCCATGCTAATTCATTTTATGTGTTCTCATTTGAACAGAGACAGCTGGAGAATCTAGGCGCGCAAAGGGCAGGCTTGGAAGATATGCTTAAAGAAATGAAAAGAAAGGTGTGTATCTTTCTTTAGCAGCTTTCACCTATAAATCTGTTCAAATTGTTCCTTTCATTTATTGAGGAACCTGAAGCTTGTACCTGTTTATATTAGAACTAGTATATTTGCATGTGCACAAAGTGCACGGGAATAAGGTTGAAAAATTCAAAACTTTTATTATAAAATTATAAGTAAAATATCAATTTATTTAAATTTTATTATTTATAAATAAACATTGGAAAGAAACTAATTTTCTATTTTATAATAAAAATTAGTTATTTGCATAGATGAAATGCAAAATAAAACATACGAATATACTTAACTGAGAAAATTAAATTTTGGATAAAAATTTGAGCAGACTAAAATTCAAATAAAGATGCCTGGGATTATGAAGTAATGGTTTTTTGTTATGAATTTATTCTTTGATGGATTTCAACTACTATATGAAGTAAAGGTTTTCTTGAAGTTCCTTGCAATAATCTTGCTGATTTTATAGGATTGGAATCTCTCTCCCTTTCTCTATTTCAGACGCTAACTTTCATGATCAATGACCTCTATAAACTCTTGTCCCTTCTAAAGTGATGCAACTCCAACCACATAATCAAGAAGTCATAATCATCTATTATGATTTTCTACATCCTTTTGTAAATACAAAATATGATTGTTCTTTAAATTTCAATAGTGTACTAAGTAATTCATTTGTTTAATCACTTAACAGTTAATATCCGTCTAGTGTTTTTCTATCTTAGTTCACAAATGCCAAAGGAATTTTCCAAAACATTTACATTTCTCACTCCTCAGGAGAAATCCTTAAGAAAGGCATCTTCATCATTCTCCATGGTGGTGATGATTGTGGTTATGGTTATGATCCTATCAGCCCATGGATAAGGCTTTCCTCCCTCGCCATGTTTTTATTTCTGTTACTTTCACCCCTATTTTGGATCCTCTTTAATTACTACGTTAACTATGCTGTGCAATTAACCTATCCAGTCATGCAATTTGCTTTGGGCTGTTGGAACCATGAATTTGTTGTTTTTTTTGGTCTACATTGTAGGTAATGTAGCATTCATTATAGACATTTTGTAAGGAATTCCTTTTAGAAATTTTGTGTTACTTCATAATCATGCGTTGCTAGTTAAAATTGTTGTGGAAATCATTGCTTTAGGCTGTTATCGTTGATTAGGGTTTACATGTACACAATGAGATCATTGATCTTCTCTCTCGTGAGTAAATTGCTTATAAAATTTGTCCGTATTTTGAAGTTTTATGTTGCACGGAGGAGTGATGCTTTTAGTTGGGGCCTTTTTTAATATCTTTCTCATCGAGGCTATGATGACGATGGCTTATGCATCCCTCAACTCATCAGTCATGGATAAGAAATTTCTCTGTGGTCCTTTTAGTGTGAGTGTGTTTTTTGGTTTCTCTAACAGTGGCGAGGCATCAAGGATGGCCTCGAGAGGCTACTGGCTCTTATCCAACATTTTAGGCTTTTATGGCTTAAGTTGAGAGATTAAGGTAGACTCTTTCCTGTCTACTTTTTCTGTGATGTTTTATTTACATCATAGAGGAATACACAAGGCTTTTTTTGGGGTAAAGAGATGGCAAAATCCATTCAGTTACTATGATGGATAATTACGAACAAAGACAAAATTTCTACTCAATACAATAAAAAATAAGCTCTTGAGCTACAACAAAAAATCAACAATGCTCAAGATAAGATATTTGAATACAAATAGGAGAAACATGAAATAGCAAAATGCATTAGACTCTGAAGGGTCAAAATTGTCCAAAATCGAATCTTTTAGAGATCAAAATAAGGACCCCAGTTGCCATGTAGGTTATCCATGGGCTGCTGGCAAAGGCGAAAGGGATAAGTCCCATCATTCATCTTTGTCCAGGTGGGCAAAACTAAGAGAGAATCTCACCGTAATCCCAAGTGTCTAGTTTTTGAAGCAATGGCCTTTTTGATGATTTGAGATGGTGTGGAAAACAATAGATCAAACAAAGCATAATTAACTCAAAATTGTAGCATCACTAGATAAGCAAAGACAAGTTTTCAAAACATACATGAAATAATTTTATAAAGCTAAAGATGACAACAATGACGGCAAACTCCAAGAAATGCTTTCGTAGATAGATCTAAGATTAAAAGAATTATTAAATACTGTATCAAATAAAAAATAAAAAAAAAGGAGAACTCCCGAGAATGAAGCTGTTATCAACGTGAATAAATAGTTTAGAACTCATGCTGCATAACCAGCTTCAAAAGCAGTGAGGTCGATCACTGAAGTACATAGGAAGCTCTGACATCTCCCATTTCATTCAAGCAGTAAACCTAAATTATCAATTAGACCAACAGTTACCTGGAAGAATTATTAATAGTAAAACTTCAAAGTAAACTTCTAGAAATTATCAATAAAAGTTAAGAAATAGTGGAATTCATTTGAGAAATCTCAAGTTTGATGGGATAGCCCGGTTCAATTTTCAGCCCTTCCTGATATTCTACTATGAAATGGAAGACTCAAACCTAAATTCTGATTCAGAAAATAATAGAACAAAAGTAGCAGGTTGATAATGAAAAACATTTGGGTAGAGTACCGTTTGCTTTAATTAGCTAATCGCACTTATGTATCTTTGAGGTTCTCTCAAGTTGATAGTGAAATAATCGGAGAAGATAATCGTATCTATGGAGAAGCCCTAAGCTTACATTATCTGAAGATGTCAGAAAGGGGAAGAAGAACAATTGCGGTAGATATCAAGAGTTGAAGAGTTGAAGTTATGTGTTTCAACGAGGAGGGAAGTCCAGTGGCGAGCTCATGTGTAGGCGGGTTTGTATGCTAGAAGGAGATGCAGGCAGATTCGCACCCAAGACGGAGGAGTGTTGGGAGCGGGGTTGCTCGGTTGGGCTTTCACAGCAGTTTAGGGCACGAATGGAAAAGGTTAATGTATAAAAGGTTGGGTCACACAAGAATACGAAGGGCTCCGGAATGGATGGTTAGGATTTAATATGGGAAGAATTGTAAGTTACATTTGTATGATTTATAAGTCTGGAAAGAATCACAAGTGATATTTATAATAGTGGTATAAATGTGCAAATGATTTTGCTAGAAGTTTTAGTTGCCCTCTTGATTTATGATGTGATGGCTAAGTTGATGACCCCTCAAAAAAAGGCTGATCCTTTCAATAATGATTGTTACTAGAAATGTCTTAGGTTAAAACTGGAATGTTACTGCTGTAAAATAACAGTTCAGATGGTTCATGTTTTGGGAAGTAGCTCAGAGCATAGATTATGTGAATGGTGTGCCTCTTAAAATATAAACTCAATCCTAAGCAGTAACCCATTGACACACGTATCTGGCCATGAGTTCTAAAATTCATTTATTTCCAGCAAAGGTTTGGCTGGGTGAGTATGCTGTGTTCAGCCTCAGAACAAACGGCATGGTAGTTCTTTGCTATTCTTTCTACTGGGTTAAGCCAAATGGGCTTGCGTTTGAAGCGGGGTGTGTTTATGGATTTATTTACAGTCTGCAACATGTTAACGTAACACATTTGGTCAGATGTTTACTTTGTAATTTGAAAAAAACAATTTGCATAACTAGGGCTATGTGATGCGCTTTTTTTTAAAAAATTCTACACTTTCTTACATATTGAGTATTTGTTGTTAATGTTTTTTGAATGGGTATTTATAAAATCATCTTGAGTTTCTCTGATTTCTTTAGTTAAGTTCCTAGTTAAAATGATAGAAAATAATGATAAAAAAATGCCTGATTAGTGATTATATTGCGCACATTCCTTTATATTTTTCATTTTTCAGTTCTACAGTTCTACAATTGCCTAGCTGTGCGTGGGATCTTAACGAGCATCCAGATGTTCTTGAGGAATGCAGTTCATATTAGTGCCTTTTTTATTGTTGTTTTGAGCTAGCTGCAAAGATGTTCGTTTGTTATGGGAATAGCAAAACTTTCAATTTAGTTATTATTATTATGTGGCTGAATTCACATTGAATGCTCAAAACCAACTTGAAATTTTTGACAAGCTTGGCCTCGTTCATGATTTCATTGTTGTATACGTAGGATGATATACTACCAAAATTGTTGGCTACCAGTGGATCACATGAAGATCTCTTCAAGAAAGAGATAGCGAAGTATGATTCAATCCGTGAAGAAATTACCCAAAATATTGAGGCACAAGAGCAGCTGTTGCTTCAAATTCAGGTAAAGTATAGCATATTTTGGCTTTCAGAGTGTGGTAAATTTTTTATTTGTGCTTACAAGTACAGCTTTAACTACTTGAAAAACTAGACATGTACAATGCCCATGTTGGCAATTGATCCTTAGAACAACCTTCTATAATTTTTCTCTCGTTGTATATAGAATTTCCTTTATTTCGCTATTTCTATCATCTCTGTTTTCCATGAAACAACAAAGAACGACAGTTTTTTTTTTTCCTTCTCGGGGCATTGTAACAGCACTAGAGTTCGCAACAGCGAGGCAGCAACAATGTTGCAAACAGCAAGGCAACTGATAAGTCAGCAAACACAACGGCAAAACAAGAAGACAAACATTGACAGCAAATAAAAAGTATATCATCCTAGCAGTCAGCCAGCAAACACAACGGCAAAACAATAAGGCAAAAATTGATATAAAAAACCAAACATTTGGCAATTAGCTGCAAGAGTGGTAAATGGGAACCTAAGTCTAGTAGACGATTAGGGATCAGAAGATGTAGAATATGATGAAAAGAAGGATTCCTTGGGAGAAAATTCTGATTAATTATTTGTAGAATTTCAAGCCTTTGAATAGACAATTATAACATGGCTTGATCTAAATTATAACTAAACAAATTCCTCCCAAAAAATGAAGAAAAGAAAATTTATGTCTAATAACCTAGTAAGTGCAAGCTTAAAAGGTAACTGTTAGGGCTGGACCGGTCCAACCCGGACAGGTCCTCGCCTATTCGAGGCGGAACCGCACGGGGCGGAACTGAGCGGCACAGGCGGAACCAGCGGGGGGCCAAGGAGGAGTTTTGGGAGGGAAATTTTGAATGAGAGGGATTGTTTAGACAATTTGTAAAACTCCTTTATGGTTAATTAGGAGGTTAGGAGGAAAAGGGGGGATTATCTTGAATTTGAATGTAATTTGGGATATAGGGTTTGTGTTCTTAGGCTCTTGGTGTTACCGGAGATTTGGAGAGTTGTTCGTCCTCTCGAATTGACGAACATTATATCGTTTGTTGTTTTCTTTCATCTCTTAGTGGAATACTAGTCTATTGCTTGTGTTCTTTTTCTGATTTCCTCTATTATTCCTGTTGTTTTCCACTGTTTACTGTGCAAACAGCAGTATTTCTTGCTGTTTTCCTCTTCCGGTGCGATAGGATCACTTGAACTCAAGTGTTTCCTATTAAATTGGTATCAGAGCATCATCTTGGGACCATCGGCGGCTGAAATCCAGAAATTTCAGCAGGTTTTTTGGCATTCGGAGGAAGTTCTCTTGTGACTCGTGGAAAGAAAGATGGCCGGAAAGAAGGTCGAAGTCCTGGAAGGCGAATTTGGCCAATTAAAAACAGATTTGGAGGGAAAATTCCTTGAAATCACCGCCAACAATGTAAGGTTGGAAGGGAAGTTCACGGCTATGGAAGAGATGATGAAGAAACTACTTGAAATGAAGATCAATCCGGCGACATCGGAAATAAGAGAGACCACCGACGACCATGGCGTAGGAGGAAATCCGAACCCGTTATGGGGGAGGACAATGCCGGAGGTGGAGATACTTCAGGGGGAGAACGACATGCCTCCTCTAGAACCGCTTTCTAGAGAGAAGATGAGCCTGGGGTACGATAGAAGAGGTGCTGATTTTGTGGAAAGAAGGGAAGAGATGCACCGCAGGGGTGCTGCTTTTGAAGGGAGAAGAGGATAATATGAGGGGTTTGGGTATAATCGCCGGAGGGACAATCGGGACGATCGGGACACTTGGGGAGCACCTCCTCATCGTGGAATGGGAGGTTATGGAGGATACCGAGGATATGAAGGAGATCCCAAGGTGAGAAAATTGAAGATGCCCATCTTTGAGGGGGAGAATGACCATGGATGTATATACAAGGTGGAACGGTACTTTGCCGTCAACGGCTTGACGGAGGAGGAGAAGTTGATGGCAGTAGGTCTGTGTTTGGAAGGAAAAGCGCTGGCATGGTATCAATGGCGGGATAGGAGGGAGCCCATCCGGAACTGGAGAGAGTTCAAAGAATGCTTACTAGAGCGTTTCCGAGCCGATGGGGGAGGAGACTTCTATAAGCAATTCTTTGCCCTGACTCAGGAGGGGACCGTGGCGGATTATCGCGACAGGTTCGAGTTTTTTGCCAGCAGGTTGGATCATATCTCGGAGTCATCTTTTGAAGGGAACTTCATGAAAAGGCTGAAATCGGAGATACGATCAGCAGTTAGAGTATTGGAACCGAGGAATTTAGGGAAAGCTATGGAACTGACACAGCTGGTGGAAGATCAGAAGAAGTCAGAAAGGGGAGCTCGAGGAAATTACTCAGGGGGATCGTACAGAATGACGACCACTTTCTTACCATCCAAGGGGCCAACCCCAGGGAGTTTGAAGGAAGTGCAGAAGGAGAAAACTGGAGGAGGAAATGGAGGACAGTTCAAAAAGCTGACTGAAAGGAGTTGCAGGAAAAGAGAGCAAAGGGGGTGTGCTTCCGATGTGATGAGAAGTACATGCTGGGTCATAGGTGCAAAGACCGGACTCTTCAGGTTCTCCTCGTTTGTGAAGACGAGGAAGACGAAGAGGGAGGTGGGAGCAGGTCAGAAGAGGAGGAGAAGTTGCACTTGGATGTGGCAGAATTCTCTCTAAACTCCATGGTGGGATTCAATTCGAGTCACACTATGTCACTATGAAAGTGAAAGGGGTGAAGCTGGCCATGAAGTGGTGGTGTTGATAGATAGTGGGGCAACCCACAACTTCATTTCCACCCAGATTGTTGAGCTATTGGGGATGGAGTTAGTGGATACAGGAGGCTATGGGGTGATGATGGGCACAGGAAAGGTGGAGATGGGGAGAGGAGTTTGTAGAGGAGTAGTCCTAAAGATTCAGGAGATCCAGGTGAGGGAGGACTTCATTCCCTTGTAATTGGGGAGTACTGACGTCATCCTAGGGATGAAGTGGTTGCAGACCCTAGGAGAGACCAAGATCAATTGGGGCACATTGAAGATAGAACTGGTGGTGGGGGGAAAGAAGAGGGTGATTCAGGGTGATGCTGGGCTGACCAAGGCGAGGGTGTCTCTCAAATCTCTATTCAGGACTATTCAGGCGGAGGGAGGAGGTTACTTAGTGG
Source organism: Dendrobium huoshanense (assembly GCA_016618105.1). Taxonomy (NCBI): domain Eukaryota; kingdom Viridiplantae; phylum Streptophyta; class Magnoliopsida; order Asparagales; family Orchidaceae; genus Dendrobium; species Dendrobium huoshanense. The sequence continues at coordinate 37,045,918 of CM028350.1, read as the reverse complement.
AGCTGAACCATCTTGAAGTGGTCAAACTAGAGGAAGAATGCAATATTCGTTTTTCAGTGCAGCCGCTCATTCATCAGTTCAGCGAGGTTTTTCAACCTCCCCAGGGGTTACCACTGTAGAGGGAGCTGGAGCACGCCATTACTTTGAAGGAAGGGGAGACACCGATCAGCGTCCGCCCTTATCATTACCCTCAAATCCAATAAGATGAGATAGAAAGACTGATTCGGGAGATGCTGGAGGCGGGGATCATAAGACCGAGTGTAAGCCCTTTTTCTAGTCCAGTCCTCCTGGTCAAGAAGAAGGACGGGAGTTTGAGATTCTGTGTAGATTACAGGGCTCTTAATAAGGGCACTGTACCAGACAAGTTCCCAATTCCGGTGATTGATGAGCTATTGGACGAGCTATTTGGGGCAGTGGTGTTTTCCAAGCTGGACTTAAAGTCAGGATACCACCATATCAGAATGAAGGAGGCAGACGTTCCCAAGAGAGCATTTAGAACACATGAAGGGCATTATGAGTTTTTGGTAATGCCCTTTGGTTTGACTAATGCTCCTGGTACTTTTCAGTCTTTGATGAACAGGATCTTCAAGCAGTACCTCAGGAAGTTCGTACTGGTATTCTTTGATGATATTTTGGTGTACAGCAAGACTGAGGGGTAACACTTAGAACACTTGAAGGTGGTTTTGGGAGTATTACAAGAACATCAGTTACAAGCCAACCTAAAGAAGTGCAGCTTCGCCCAAGCCAGTGTAGAGTACTTGGGACACGTGGTATCCTAAGGAGTGGCGGCAGATCAGAATAAAATAGAAGCAATGCAGAGGTGGCCAATACCTTGAAACCTAAAGGAGTTAAGGGGGTTCCTAGGATTGACAGGGTACTATAGGAGGTTTGTGAAGGGATATAGTGCAATCGGATGGCCTTTGACTGAGCAACTGAAGAAGGATGGGTTTTTATGGGGAGAGGCAGCAACTCGGACCTTTGAAAAACTGAAGGAAGCCATGACTACAGTTCCAGTGTTAGTGCTTCCAGATTTTAGCCAGGTCTTTGTAATGGAGACCGATTCGTCGGGATATGGGCTGGGGGCAGTGTTGATGCAGAATCACAGGCCAATAGCATACTTCAGTCAAGTGCTGTCAGCCAGGGCTAGATTGAAGTCAGTATATGAGAGGGAGCTAATGGCCATTGTCTTGGCTATTCAGAAGTGGAGGCCTTATCTTTTGGGAAGGCATTTCATAGTAAGGACTGACCAGAGAAGCTTGAAATATCTGCTAAAACAAAGGATGGTCACTAAGGAGCATCAGGTTATCCAAATTACTAGGCTATGATTTTGAGATCCAATACAAGCCTGGGTTGGAAAACAAAGCAGCTGACGCCTTATCCAGATGTGTTGGAGAACTTCAGGAATTAGCTGTGTCAGTTCCATTGATGGTAGATTGGGGGGCCCTCAAGGAAGAAAATATGCTGAACGAAGAGTTGAGGAAGATCAGGGAAGATCTGGGGAAGGACGAGGGTAGTCATCCTGGTTACTGCATTAAGGGGGAGAGACTTTTGTATCAGGGGAGGTTTGTGATGCCACGAACTTCCATACATATTCCCCACTTGTTGTAGGAGTTTCATGGCAGCGCAGTTGGAGGTCATTCAGGAGTTCAGAAGACATACAGGAGGCTAGCATCCGAGCTCTACTGGAAAGGGATGCATAAAGATGTTGAGGAGATGGTGGCAAGGTGTGAAGTGTGCCAGAGAAATAAGTACATGGCCATGGCTCCGGGAGGACTACTACAACCATTGGCACTTCCAAACAAAGTTTGGGAGGAAGTGTCCATGGATTTCATTGATGGTTTACCAAGATCAGAGGGGTTCACAGTTATCATGGTGGTGGTGGACAGACTTGGCAAGTATGCACACTTCATTCTCTTACGACATCCTTACACCGCAGTGTTGGTGGCGGCAGCGTTCATCAGGGAAGTGGTTAGATTACATGGGATCCCTGAGTCGATTGTGTCTGGCAGGGACAAAGTGTTCCTCAGCCAGTTTTGGAGGGAGCTCTTCAGGATGTAGGGCACTTTTCTCAAGATAAGTACCGCTTACCATCCACAGACTGACGGACAGAATGAGGTGATGAAACCGAGGATTGGAGACATATTTGAGGTGTTTTGCTTCTGAAACACCACAGACGTGGGTGAAGTGGTTACCTTGGGCCGAGTACTGGTACAATACATCATACCATTCCGCCTCTCTGATGACTCTTTTCAAGGTGATGTATGGGAGGGACCCACCGCACCTAATGCACTATGGGAAAGGAAGCACACCAGTTTCTTCAGTGAAGTAGTACTTGGAGGAAAGGAACAAGGTACTGGAAGAATTGAAGAGGCATATTCTGAGGGCACAACAAAGCATGAAAAAGCAGGCAGATTCACATAGGAGGGATATACAGTTTGAAATGGGAGAGAATGTGTACCTAAAATTGTGCCCCTACAGGCAAAAGACAGTTGCTAGAAGGGGGAACGAGAAGCTGGCACCAAGATACTTCGGTCCGTATGAGGTGTTGGACAGAATTGGGGCCGTGGAGTATCGACTGAAGTTACCAACAACAACCACCATACACCCAGTGTTCCATGTGTCCCAGTTGAGGAAAGCTTTGGGGGAGTATGCAACTAGTGAAGAATTACCAGCTACACTGACTGAGGATCTAGACAAAGAGGACAACAAAGAAGTGCTGATTAGATGGAAAGACCTCTCTGAATTTGAGGCTACGTGGGAGCCGTTTGAAAGAATGAAAGATCAATTATCTTCCTTTCACCTTGAGGACAAGGTGAGTCTTTGGGAGGGGAGTACTGTTAGGCCGGCCCAGGAGGGGCCGGCTGGACCGGTCCAACCCGGACCGGTCCTCACCTATTCAAGGCGGAACCGCACGGGGCAGAACCGAGCGGCACATGCGGAACCAGCGGGGGGCCATGGAGGAGTTTTGGGAGGGAAATTTTGAATGAGAGGGGCTATTTAGACAATTTGTAAAACTCCTTTATGGTTAATTAGGAGGTTAGGAGGAAAAGGGGGGATTATCTTGAATTTGAATGTAATTTGGGATCTAGGGTTTGTGTTCTTGGGCTCTTGGTGTTACCGGAGATTTGGAGAGTTGTTTGTCCTCTCGAATTGACGAACATTGTATCGTTTGTTGTTTTCTTTCATCTCTTAGTGGAATACTAGTCTATTGCTTGTGTTCTCTTTCTGATTTCCTCTATTTTTCCTTGTTGTTTTCCACTGTTTACTGTGCAAACAGCAGTATTTCTTGCTGTTTTCCTCTTCCGGTGCGATAGGATCACTTGAACTCAAGTGTTTCCTATCAGTAAATCGAATAAGAATTATTCTAATCTTGGATTGTAAATTAAAAAAACAAGCTTATCTAAAAAGGTTTACAGATTCAAATTCAAATTCATCCTTAACTGTTATACTATGAATTTTCATCCAATTTTCACATTTTGTCCTCGATCTATCTATTAGGGTGTCTAATTGATGATTTGATTGAGCCTACGGACTTTTGGCAATAGTGATTTTTAGAATCACCATTTTAGTCACAATTAGGAAATTGAACGCTTAAAACTTCAACAAACACAATTCCTTCAATCTTTCCGTGATTTGATTCCCAAATTATGATCATAGGTGATCTGATTAATCACTTTCTAGATCTAATCCCCAGATCATCCCCCAATTAGTGAGATTTCACTCTTATGAAATTAAATCTCTAGATGACAAAAAATTGTCTACCCGACTTCATTGATGTGCCATATCAACTTTGCTTTGTCCTGCCAAAACAATGTCTCTTTTGGCTCATATTTGATAATGTTAGTATTGCAGGCCATCATTAATATTATTTTCTTAAAATTTCAACCCGTTCGTCCGCCTTTCTCAATTGCCCAGTCTGAATACTCTGCTTTATGTTATATCCCAAACAAGTGCAAGTGTCTTGCCGGTCTATAGGGTGTTTGTATTAAAGAAAAAAGAGAGGTAAAAGGGGTTTTTTAATAGAGAAAAAAGGTTTTAAATAGGTGCCCACCAATTTCAAGACCTACGCCATTGTATCTTTGATTTAGGTAGGATTTTTAATTCGAAGTCCCTGCGTGGTTGTATCTTTGATCCTAGTGGGATAATTTTTAATTTGAATACCTCGTGCCGTTGTATCTTTTGATCAAGGCGAGAAGAACCAACAAGTGCAGTCCTAACCTCCACTCGCGGGGAGGGTATACCAGGAGGATGCCGAATTTTTGAAAAAAAATGAAGAGGAGCATTTTCATTAATTAAAAAAAAGAGTGATTTCTATTTAAATTCCCCCGCCAAATAATTTAAAAGTCATTTAAAAAAATAATAATGATAATAAAACAATTTGAAGAGTTATTTTAAAAAAAATAATTTGAGAGTAATTTTAAATAATAATTTAAGAACATTTAAATCTGTTTCTTTTTAATTAAAACTTTCAATTAAGTGATGATTAATTAATTTTATTGAATAACCATGAAAAATATTTTAATTAATTAATTAATTGCTTTGAAATAAAGCACAATTTTGAATTTAATTTTTTGTCAATTAATTGATTTTTTAATTAATAATTAACTGTAAAAAAATGCAATCAACTAAAAAAAGAAAGGGAAAGAAAATATAAAATCAATGTTTAAATTAAAATCATCTCAAGTACAATAGCTCTCAATCACAAAACTCAAAGTCTCAAACTAACACACACCCAAACAAAACTCTTAAGTACTAAACTAAATCAACCTCCAATTTCAAACACGCTACCAAGCAAAAACTCCTGTATGTGCTGAGTCTAACACCTGCAAGCAAATAAAAAGTTAAAAACATAGGTTTAGATGTTGCATAAAATGCGAATGCGAACGCAAAAAGAAAGTGTTGTAAGTTGTAACAAAACCTACAGGTGCTGAAGCAAGAAAAGGCAAGTGCTGTAACAATAAACTACATTACTGGAGCGAAAAGAAAGTGCTGAAGCAAGAACAAAAGTGTCGGGCAGAAGAAAAGTACAAAAACCATGTAACTGCTTTCAAATCCACTCTAAATCAGACCTAAGAGAGAACTTCTAAATGAGTAGTAAATTCTAATCTAACTCATTCGCTAAGGGATCTTCTAAAGTAAAAGAATCCAAAATCTAAATGTGACAACTTTCAAAGGAAGCAGTAAGACCTATCACAGACGTAAATTACAAGTCACTTTAGTAAGACCCATTGTTTGGAAAACTTCTAAGTAATAATTCCCAAAATTAAATCTACGGGCAACTCCTAAGCTGAGCCATAAGCCCCTAAAGTAAATTAAATTACGGAGCAAATTCCTAATCGGAGTCGTAAGCCTCATCCTAAATCAAAATCTACGGACAACTCCTAAGCAAAGCTGTAAGCCCCAAACTAAAATAAATTACCGGGCAACTCCAACTGGAGCCGTAAGCTACATCCTAAATCAAAATCTACAGGAAAACTCCTAAGTGGATCCGTAAGTCCCAAACTAAAATAAACCCTTGGGCAACTCTTGAAAGGAGTCATAAGCCCCAAACTTAAATCATATCGAAATCAAAACCAACATTTAATCACCCCAGTCTACTTGGGAACTCTGAGAGGAGGTTACCTATGGTTGCTAATTAAATTCCATGGATGATGCAACCAATGGTCTGTTAGTGTTGGTAGATTAAAATTTATAGTATTCCCAAGATGAGGGAACCATAGGATATTGATCGGATCTACCTTTATCCACCACAAATGAGACTAAAATTTAAGCGTCTTAAGCTACACTAAAGTGATTCATCGTTACGAAATAGGAGAGAGAATTAACTATGAGGGCTTACGCCCATAGGAAATAAGGACCCATATCTAAATAAACTCTGATACAATTATCAGGAGAAATCTGGTTAATAAAAAAATCAATCTACCTTAAGGAGAATGGAACCCTAAGCTTAAAAAGCGGGGTTCATGCTTAAGCTTCATTTTTCTTGAGCAAACAAATATCATAATGTACCTGAGACAAAAAACTAGAACCTATTATAGACTATACGGGCTCACAAATTATGATGATACTTGAATCATAAAATAAATGTTATACGTGACATAAACACATGGTATAACACTTGATGTGGTGATCCTGCATGGATGTTGATAATCATATTATGCATCACTTGATGCAGGACTAATTAGATGACATGTTAAGGGATTCATTCAGGCATTGCACAACTATTAGATTAGAACAAATTCAGAAGAAAATTACTAGCAATTATCCACGGCAAGTAAAACAATGAAGGAGTTAATCTTGCATAGGTTAAGTCACATGCGCCAAATTTTGAACGTTCAAGATAATTAAGACAATGAAAACAACACAGAATAGTAGCTTTCAAATTAATCCCTAATCTAACAATGAGACGTATGATGCATAGGAGATTACACTCAATCCCTACAAATGACTAAGCTTGGCAAGAGCAATTTGAAGGAGCTTTCGTGATTACAATTATCCAATTAAGAATTTAGAGTTAGAAGAAATTGACTACAAGTGGAAAAGAGAAAAACCTTTGGCTAAGGAGACGTGGAGATCCGTCACTTGATGCCTTCAACGTCTTCTAGGTATGAGGAAAACCACTTGAAAAGATCAAGGGAAAGAAGTTTCCCTTGTGCTTTGAAGAGAGAGCAAACTCCAAATTTTCCCTCAAGAAATCGGAAAAAGATTTCAGATTTTTATCCCAAAATCTGAAAGAAATTTCAGAGTTTATGGAAGGGATTAAGGTAGTAGCGGGAGAGGGTCTAGGCTCCAAATCACTTTGAAATATTAAAGGTGAGATGAGAGGATTTGGAGAGGGAGGGAGGGGGATGACAAGGGAGGGGCGGCGGGATGTTGAGGAGGGGAGTATGGAGCACCGAAACAATTTCCCTGAATTGGGAAATCAATTGGCTGGCTATGGTAAGGGGAAAAATCGGGCAGGAGGGACTTAGGGGATTTTGAAATATTTCCTAAGTAAGGTGTTGGAGTTAGGAAATAATTTGAGAGGGAATTAATGGGAGAGGGTATGAGGGCCGGCGGCATGCATGGGTGAGGGCTTGATTGATGAGAGCCATTAAAGATTCTTAATTTAGGTTTTAAAATTCGGAAATAATTTATTTAAATCCTCTTGAATTTAAAATTCAAAATTAGATCTAAATCAAATACTTTCCTAAAAAACGAAGAGTTAATTTAGGAAATAATTTGAGTTCAAATTTAAATGAATTTGAATTTCAAATTGATCCCAACCCAATTAGGAAACAAAATAAAGAGGCTAGGGGATGAGTGGCCGGCAGCTATGGCCTTGGCCGGCGGCAATGGGGATTGGGGATGCTTGGCCGTGGTGTGTTGGGAGGTGGATGATGGATCGGGTGAGGGGCTTTGACCGTGAAGGGGAGGAGGATGGGTGGAGGGTTTTGGAAGCTCGACGAGGAGGTGAAGATAAGATAAAGAAGATAAAACCACGAACCCGGCCGTCTTCAAGGTTGGTGGGTGATACGCCAATCTCCCTCTCCAAGGGATCTCTCCAAAATTCTTCAAGAACTCTCAAAAGCTCTCAAACACAAGTGCAGGAAAATTTTATCATAATCATTCATTAACCTCAAAATAATACAAAGGGGGCTTTAAATAGCCTCATACAAAAGACTCCAAATAAAATGACACAAATGCCCTTAGGCTTACACATGACAACTCCCATAAAAAGGGGTACAACGGGAAATAATAAAACACACATAAGCAAATAATAAAATGCATGAAAATAAAATACATCGGCTCAAAAATATAAAGACTCGATCGTGGCCGTAGATCGGCGGCCATGTCGCTGGTAAACTTTCCATGATGATCTGATGTCCCCATCATTCTCCCGGGGTGGGAGAAAACTCGACTCCATCGAGTAAGTATCTCTGGCGCTCTCGTAGATCTCAAGTGCATCTGGGTCAATCTGCTGTAGCTCCTCACGATCTAGCCACGTATCCTCTGACTCGGGCTTTCCTTTCCATCTGATCAAATATCTTCTTCGTCCTCCTTCTCTTGTGGATATGATCTCATCACTTAAGACTGCCTCCACTTGCTCTTCCATAGGAAATTTGGGAATATTTGGTAGTGGAGGTAGGTTTGGGATCTCACAGGGTGGGTTCACACAAGGCTGTTTTGATAGTGGATTTTGTGGGTTAAAATCAGGACCTTCATATTCCACTAAGTCTTCGATGTTAAAAGAGGGATTTATATTAAAATCTGCAGGCAGATCCACGATATAAACATTGTCATTAATTTTCTTAAGAATCTTGAAAGGCCCAGCACTCTTTGCATGCAATTTCTTAACTGTTCCTGGAGGGAACCATTCCGGACGAATCCGCACCATAACAAAATCACCAACATCAAAAGTTTTAAATCGCCGTTTTAAATCTGCATGTAATTTATATTCCTGATTATTCTTTTCAATTTGTTGTGCAATGTCTTTATGAAGTTCATGCAAATGCTGATGCAGACTCAGAAATCCTATACCTATAACTCATGGGAATTAGGTCTAACGGTTGTCTAGGTTTGAACCCGTATACAATTTCAGAAGGACTTCGACCCGTGATTCGGTTAATTGAATTATTATAAGCAAACTCAGCTGTAGGAAGAATGGCATCCCAGTCTCTAATGTGCTCACCAACCAAGGACCGCAATAATTTACCCAGACTTCTATTGACTACCTCGGTCTGACCATCAGTCTGTGGGTGAAAGACAGTGGAAAAGTGAAGTTTGGTTCCCATTTTCATCTACAGGATTTTCCAAAAATAGCTAGTGAACTTCACATCTCTATCCGACACAATGATTTTGGGTAAACCATGTAAACGGACAACCTCATTGAAGTATAACTTCGCAATGTGAGAGGCATCAGATGTTTTAGAACATGGAATGAAATGTGCCATTTTGAAAAACCGGTCAACTACCACACAAATAGCATCTTGCCTACGAAGTGTCTTGGGCAGGCCTAAAATAAAGTCCATACTAACGTCCTGCCAAGGACAACTGTGGACAAGTAGAGGAGTGTAAAGACCAGTGTTCTGCTTACGTTGCTTGGCCAGTTTGCAGGTGTGACACCGACTAACCAGTCGACCAACATCTCTCTTAAGGCTGGGCCAAAAGAAGCGGTACTCCACGGCTTCGATAGTTTTGTACCGTCCGAAGTGCTTAGCGAGGCCTCCGGCGTGGAGTTCCCAGACCAAAAATTCCCTAATGGAGGTGCTCAGGATGCAAAACCTCTGGGCTTTGAAAAGATAACCATCCTCTAGTAGGAAATCGTCCACAAAGCCCGTGCTGCCAGTGGACAAGAGAGTGTAGGTCTCCTTGAAGTCGGGGCATTCCAAATAATCCCTCTTTATTTGGTCAAAACCCACAACTTCTGCTCTCATCTCAGTGGTGGTCATCATACAACGACTGAGAGCATCGGCAACTTTATTTTCAACTCCCGCCTTATGTCTAAGGGTGTACGTGTACTCCTGAAGGAACTCAACCCATCGACCATGGCGCACATTCAATTTCTTTTGGGAGTTGATATAACGCAGAGCTTCGTGATCCGAAAAGATGACGAATTCTTGCGGGAGCAAGTAATGTCGCCAATAACGAAGTGATTGGATCACGGCGTAGAACTCTTTGTCATATGTAGAATAACGCTGCCGAATATCGTTCAATTTCTCACTGAAGTAAGCTACTGGGTGACCTTCCTGGGAGAGGACTCCTCCAATTCCGACCCCCGAAGCATCGCAAGTTACTTCAAAGACTTTGGAGAAATCAGGAAGTCGCATCACTGGGGTCTCCACCATTTTCTGCTTAATCTCATCAAAAGCTCTAGTGGCGGCCGGGGTCCAGTGGAAATCACCCTTCTTCAGGCAATCAGTGATAGGAGAAACAATCGTGCTAAAGTTCCGTATGAACCTCCTATAGAAGGTGGCTAATCCGTGGAAGCTGAGGACCTCCCGGATAGTCTGAGGGATAGGCCACTCTACAATGGCCCTCACCTTCTCGGGGTCTGCGGAATCCCCTTGGGCCGATATGATGAAGCCCAGGAAGATGACGCGATCTACTAGGAAGGTGCATTTCTTAGGATTGGCATATAATTGCTCCTTCCTTAAGACCTCACAAACTTGCCTTAAGTGCTGAGTAATGGAATGACTGTAAATAAGAATGTCGTCAAAGTAGACGACGACAAACTTTCCCATAAACGGACGCAGCACTTGAGTCATGATTCGCATAAAGGTGCTAGGGGCATTACTGAGCCCAAATGGCATGACTAACCACTCATAAAGACCATCCTTGGTCTTGAAGGCAGTTTTCCACTCATCACCGGGTCGGATCCGGATCTGGTGGTATCCACTCTTGAGATCAATTTTGGAGAATAATATTGCACCCGTCATCATATCGAGCATGTCATCGAGCCTCGTAATAGGGATTCGATATTTGACGGTGATCTTGTTGATAGCACGGCTATCAACACACATTCTCCAAGTTCCGTCCTTCTTCGGTGTGAGAAGGGCCGGCACCGCACATGGACTAAGACTCTCCTTAATGAAACCTCGCTGCAGTAACTCGTCAACATGCTTTTTAAGCTCAGCATGTTCCGTGGGGTTCATTCGATAGTGTGGCAGGTTTGGAAGGGAGGCTCCAGGGACGAAGTCTATAGCATGCTGAATGTATCTAAGTGGAGGTAACTGATCTGGAAGATCATTGGGAAAGACATCAGCATACTGTCTTAAAATAGGCTGTACCTCCTCGGGAATGGGCTCGTCAGATTCAGTGGGAATCTCACGGCCGACTAAGGCAAACAGAGGGGCGCCTTGGGCAAACTCAGTAATCAGAACCTTGGCGGTGACAAGGTTCATGCCCTTTTTAGATTTGACTGGGTTGGATTTCGTGGCATCCGCAACTCGGGGCTGTGATGGCAAAAGCTTAATCTTTTTGCCAGCATGTTCAAACACGCAGGTGTTCGAACGCCCATAAATGTGGACATCATTATTGTAGATCCAGGGGCGACCTCGCAAAATTTGTCCAACATTCATAGCCAACACATCGCACCAGACATTCTCCTTATAAGTGGCAAAGGAGACGGGTACATGGCTTCGTTCCTTCACCTCCAAGGCATTGGAGTTGACCCACGATACCTTATACGGGTTGGGGTGAGGAACGGCAGACAAACCTAACTGGGATACCATGCTCGAGGAAACAGCATTAATGCAACTACCACTATCCATTATGACTTTACAGTTCTTGTCTTTGATTTTGGTGTAGGTATGGAAAATCGTGGTCCTACACCAGTCATCAGTGGGTGTTGGGTGCGATAGTGCACATCTCACCACGCAGATGAGAGAGGTATCCAACTTTTGAAGGCAATTGAGGACCGTAGTGTCGTCGTCCTCCTCGAAGTATTCACCTTCTTCCTCAACTTGGTGGATCTGATCAACCTTGGGCTCGAGATCGTCCTCAGTTACTTCCTCAACAATCGAAACTTTGTAAGGACTGGAACACTGAGAAGCGATATGCCCATACCCCTGGCATCGAAAGCACTTGGTCCCGGGACTGGACCGAGGGGCATCCGGGGTGGGAGGTTTACTTCTAAAATCAGATCTAGGTGCAGGTGGACCCGTGGGTGATCGGGTCGTGCTCCCCGGAGTGGGTCGTGATGCAGGAGTGTGTGGGGTGGAACTACCGGCCGATCTATACGAGGGCCTAGAATCATGGGGATGACTCGGGTGCTGAGAACGGGACTCCTCTAGATCAAGCACTAAGCTGTAGGCATTCTCCAGTGTAGTGACGTTCTGGGCAAATAACTCATTGCGTAGATCCTCACGCAACCCGGTACGAAACATTGATAAGATCTGCGTGGGGGTGGTCGAGGTCTCCCGTTTGCAGCGAATCAAGAAGTCATCAAACGAGGCGATGTACTCCTTCACTGGTTTGTTGCCTTGGGTCAACCTGTTCCACCTGTCCAATAGGCGAGGGAAGTACGATGAAGGCAAGTACTTCTGTTTGAGTTCCCGCTTCATGGACAGCCAGTCTACGATAGGGTACTCATTCCTATCCTCTCTGAGACTCTCTAAGTTCGCCCAAAACTGACTCGCCCTACCCGTAAGTTTCATGGCAACAAAACTAACCTTCCTGGCCTCAGAAATGTCATACCACTTAAAGAAACTATCCATACCTTTGATCCAGTCCAGGAAGAGCTGGGGATCGAGAGTGCCATCAAAGGTAGGAGCATCAACCTTAATATTTTTCATAAGTGGTGCATTAGGATCATGGCCGTGGTAGGTAGTACGATGATTGGCACGGTGATGCCTCTCATCCAAATCAGGATCATGACGTGGATCATGTCCATGGTAGGGAGCTCGATGATTGGCCCGATGTGGCCTCTCATCCGGGTAGGTTTCATCCCCATACATAGAAGGTGGTCTAGATGGGGTGTAGGGAGTAGGGTGGTCTCTAGCTCGCTCAAGTGTATCGAATATCTCGGTGGTGTTCCTACGAAGCTCAGCTAGATCCGACTGGTTTTCCTTGAGTTGCTGACTAATAGTGTTCATTTGACCTACCAAGAGGTCTAAGGTCCTTCCTAGTTGTTCCGGGTCCATTCCTAAACACAATGGGGTACTTGGGTGGTTTCTTAGGAAGTGGACAACAAGCTAGGGAGTGAAAAGACACTCTAAAATGACCCTATATGGTGCAGGAATTTCAGGGACAGCCAACTACACTCAAGTACTAAGTCACCCTAACAAATAATAATGAGTGCGAAGTTTAAGGACAGCAAAAACACACTTAAGTAGTGAGCCTAAAATTTGTAAAACTGCAGGAATTTTCTGGACAGCACACTAAACAAGGGTGTATGATGAACTTAAGATGTTATATGCTCACAAAATGACATACAATGCTATAGTAGCACCCTAGGGATGATATGGAAAACTTTCTAAAAGAAAATAATGCAACAAGAAAATACAAAAAGGAAAACTACCAGGAATCCTAAAATATGCAAGAGCATACCATGCTCTGATACCAGATGATGCAGGACTAATTAGATGACATGTTAAGGGATTCATTCAGGCATTGCACAACTATTAGATTAGAACAAATTCAGAATAAAATTACTAGCAATTATCCACGGCAAGTAAAACAATGAAGGAGTTAATCTTGCATAGGTTAAGTCACATGCGCCAAATTTTGAACGTTCAAGATTATTAAGACAATGAAAACAACACAGAATAGTAGCTTTCAAATTAATCCCTAATCTAACAATGAGACGTAGGATGCATAGGAGATTACACTCAATCCCTACAAATGACTAAGCTTGGCAAGAGCAATTTGAAGGAGCTTTCGTGATTACAATTATCCAATTAAGAATTTAGAGTTAGAAGAAATTGACTACAAGTGGAAAAGAGAAAAACCTTTGGCTAAGGAGACGTGGAGATCCGTCACTTGATGCCTTCAACGTCTTCTAGGTATGAGGAAAACCACTTGAAAAGATCAAGGGAAAGAAGTTTCCCTTGTGCTTTGAAGAGAGAGCAAACTCCAAATTTTCCCTCAAGAAATCTGAAAAAGATTTCAGATTTTTATCCCAAAATCTGAAAGAAATTTCAGAGTTTATGGAAGGGATTAAGGTAGTAGCGGGAGAGGGTCTAGGCTCCAAATCACTTTGAAATATTAAAGGTGAGATGAGAGGATTTGGAGAGGGAGGGGGATGACAAGGGAGGGGCGGCGGGATGCTGAGGAGGGGAGTTTGGAGCACCGAAACAATTTCCCTGGATTGGGAAATCAATTGGCTGGCTATGGTAAGGGGAAAAATCGGGCAGGAGGGACTTAGGGGATTTTGAAATATTTCCTAAGGTGTTGGAGTTAGGAAATAATTTGAGAGGGAATTAATGGGAGAGGGTATGGGGGCCGGCAGCATGCATGGGTGAGGGCTTGATTGATGAGAGCCATTAAAGATTCCTAATTTAGGTTTTAAAATTAGGAAATAATTTATTTAAATCCTCTTGAATTTAAAATTCAAAATTAGATCTAAATCAAATACTTTCCTAAAAAACGAAGAGTTAATTTAGGAAATAATTTGAGTTCAAATTTAAATGAATTTGAATTTCAAATTGATCCCAACCCAATTAGGAAACAAAATAAAGAGGCTAGGGGATGAGTGGCCGGCGGCTATGGCCTTGGCCGGCGGCAATGGGGATTGGGGATGCTTGGCCGTGGTGTGTTGGGAGGTGGATGATGGATCGGGTGAGGGGCTTTGACCGTGAAGGGGAGGAGGATGGGTGGAGGGTTTTGGAAGCTCGACGAGGAGGTGAAGATAAGATAAAGAAGATAAAACCACGAACCCGACCGTCTCCAAGGTTGGTGGGTGATACGCCAATCTCCTTCTCCAAGGGATCTCTCCAAAACTCTCCAAGAATTCTCAAAGGCTCTCAAACACAAGTGCAGGAAAATTTTATCATAATCATTCATTAACCTTAAAATAATACAAAGGGGGCTTTAAATAGCCTCATACAAAAGACAAAAGACTCCAAATAAAATGACACAAATGCCCTTAGGCTTACACATGACAACTCCCATAAAAAGGGGTACAACGAGAAATAATAAAACACACATAAGCAAATAATAAAATGCATGAAAATAAAATACATCGACTCAAAAATATAAAGACTCGATCGTGGCCGTAGATCGGCGGCCACGTCGCTGGTAAACTTTCCATGATGATCTAATGTCCCCATCATCACCTAAATCTGTTGCTTTCCAAATATAACTGACCTTTCTTCATTTGAATCTTGGCGCGGAGTTGTGGTCTTGAAAATAACGATGATTCAGAGTTAGAAAATATGAATCGGATGAAGAAACAACACATTATTTTATTGATTGTATGTATGAAAATGTTGATTCTTTTCTATAACATCTGCTGAGGTTAATTTTTTTTTTTTCTTGTTCTTTTTCATGCTTCATTACATTGTTTATCATGTAGTAATTTCAGCACTGTTGCGGTGAAACAAGAATTGTTAGGAGCGATGAGAAATAACAAGTCTAGTCAAGTCTAGTTCTTGGTCTATCTTTTTTTCTGGCTAGAAAACTGTATGCTTCATTACTGATGTTTTAGTTTCTTTTGTTTTTCAGGCACAAAATGAAGAGTTCGCTGCTATTTTTAATCTAGAAGACTATAAAGGTTCTCATCCTTTACCCCCTTTCATTTTGTTTAGATTTTCATGGTATCATGGCATCAAATTTGAAATTAAGGTGATTCTTGCTTGATCCGTCAACCCTGATAAATATGTTGCATTTTTCAATTCAGTGAGACGCTAGATCTCATATCTCAATAACTAATGATGACATAATAATAAATGGATTGCACAGCACAGCACAGTAAAATTTTTTAATTAAATGGTGGAGGCCATGTTAGTCTCAGTTCTTAGGTTTTTAATTAGGAGAGTAAATGCATCAGAGGACAAATAATATATTCCTTGCGTACAATGTGCTAAAGCAGCAGCATAAGCTTCTGTTGCTGTGCGCAAGCAGAAATTAAAGCATGGTTAAGTTTCGTCTTTCTTAAATCAGGTTTTAACTGTTGATTTCTGCCTGATTTATTATAGAATTTGTTATTCATCTATATGATATATGATATTTATTTTTGTGATTAATCAAAGTGCAAAATGCAAATGTAATCATTCTTAATCACTATCAGACATTGTTTTTTTACTAGTTAGTTAAATGATGAAGCCAATGAAAACATTGGTTGTTTGAGCATGCGAAATTGTATTTGTTCGGACTGGAACTACCATTCTGCACATTTTAATTAGCCCATGATTGAGGAAGTCTGAACTGTCATGACCTAAAACCAACTGCTTATTCCCCAGTTGCTCGGGACAAATGTTACAAACAAATTGCTGCTGCAATAGCAAAATATCGAGAAATCAAAGACAACATCAACGAGGGAATGAAGTTTTATGTTACTCTTCAGGTATGCTTCTTTTTTCTAATTTGACCCATCTCTAATGAAAGCTACCATATCTGAACCCTTGTTGACAATCATAACTTTGCCCACCTCCCCATTCTGTTTCTGACCTATAGCCGCAAATGATGCAAGACCTAGATTTCTTGTTGTCAGGGGCGGAACCCCTTTGAGGCTAGGGGGGGCAATATTTTTTTTTTTCATGATACTATTATTTAGGTAATTTGTCTCCCTTCGATATATTTTTTAATCTTTATTACAAGTGTTTTTAGGCAATTGCTCCTCTAAAAATGTTAAAATACTATGATCTTTAGACAATTGCCCCCAATATAATTAAATACATTATGTAAATGTGTTATTGTTATCAAAATTTGTTCCGAACCCTGCCAGGGGGCGCTGCCCCCTGGACCCCCGACGTATATTTGGCAGGGCGCTGCCCCCTGGACCTCCGACGTATATGCCAACAGTTACTTATAAGTCCCAACCCCCTTAAAATTATGACCGGTTCCGCCCCTGCTTGTTGTGCCTTTATTAATGAATAGAAAACGATCTTACCTTCATGTAGAAAAATGAAAATATCCAAATCTGAAACCTTTTTCATATTCCTCTACAAACAGGATGCAATAAACAATGTAAAGCAGCAGTGCAGCGACTTTGTGATGACCAGAAACATACAGTGCCGTGAAATGCTCGAGGATGTGCAGAGACAAATGGCTGGGCTAAACTTTGCTTCAGGTCAGTCGAATCTTCCCAGAACCACCTCCCATCCATCATCGGATCCACAATCGGCGCCACGGCCCCCCTCCTTCACTCTACCATTTTTCCACCGGCCCAGCGAGCACGCAAGGCCTGGATTCTCTCAGCCATATACAAATTACTCGCAGCAGCAACAGCCACAGCCACCGCCACCGCCATCGCCTTACCAAGCTCCAGGTCAATACCAGCAGTACACCAATCAACCCCCTCCCCCTAGCCATGACTACAGCCAGCCAGCTTACCCAGGTTGGCGTGGTCCATATTATAACACGCAAATGCAGCAGCCGGCGACCGGACATCCACCACCGTCGCCGTACAATGTACCCCCACAAAATTATCCTCAGGGTGGTTACTACCGCCCCCAGTAGAGCATCACTCTCAAGGCTTGCATGATCAACTGTGGCTGGTATTTGTTGCATATATCTAAACATAATTTACTTTAGTCCTGTGTGATTTATCTCTTGTTGCTCAAATAATGTAAGAGATTTGTAAATAAATTTGCTATAGTATGTTTCTTTTATTATAGAGATTGATATATTCCTTTAAAAAAAATTCTTCATAAGTTTTTTTTTTTAAATTGTTTATTAATGTAATTTTGGATATTTGAACTCTTATATTTTGATATATTGGTGTGAAGTTTGTTTAAGCTCATAGATGGCTTTCTTAGTAGGTAAACATAATTAGGATATTGTCGATGAAGTAGGGTAGTTGATGCATGCAAACTATGGCTTCGTTTGAGACGGCTTTTTTACTGCTTCTTAAAGTAACTTTTTAGAATGTAATGATCTTAATATTCTTTTGCACAAAATAAGCGAAAATAATCAAAGCTTTTGCCCTCATGAAGATGAAGATGAAGATGGTATTATGCATGCTATTATGAATGATAAAACAAGAGTAAAATGATCATAAGTATCTCAACCATTTTCATTTCACAAATTATTGTTACTCTCTTTTAAAAGGAGAAGTTTTTCATTTTAAATAGTTCAAAAATATTTCAAATAAAAAAAACATAAAATTAATATGATTTATGGCGATAAAAGATGTCGCACTCGTACTCTTTCAAAATTTGAAGAGCAGATGCTATCAATTAAAAATCTTTTATTAATATATATTTTGTATTTTATTGCTAAAAATGCTAACAAAAAATATTTTTCCAAACTGTTGTTGCAGATGAAAATACACTTTGAAAGTTTCAGTAAGTAAAATTAATTAAGGCTTCGTTTGGGACGATTTTTTTATTGCTTTCTAAAACGGAGTTTTAGTACAAAAATAAAAAAATTTGTACTAAAACTCCGTTTTAGAAAGCAGTAAAAAAAGCCGTTCCAAACGAAACCTAAAGCTTCATTTGGAATGACTTTCTTATTGTTCATTAAAGCGATTTTTTAGTACAAAAATTTTTTGAATTAGAAATTTTTATATTAAAAAGCTCCTTTAAAAAGCAATAAAAAAACTGTCTCAAATAAAGCCTACATTTTTATTAATTAAAATCTTAACACTAACTACATGGTTAAGGCTACAATTCGTAATAGTAAAACACATAACCAAGAAATAATAGTCGCAGTAAATGCTGTGAATGCAAGCGCAGTAATTCTATTCCCCTTCTACACCTTAGAAATAAGAAGAGACAATACAAAAAACAGTTTTTCTCTTCAGAGCTCAGACTTGTCTCCCAAGTCCTAACGGTCGATTCCACCTGTACCATTTATTCTAATGATGTACATAGCCTTTAAGAGGATTCAAAATTTTGAAAAATGGAAAGTACTTTTCTTTGGTAAGGGATTTTTGAGCTAAATAAATATAAATTTATATGCATAAACTTCGAATTCAAAATATTTTAATTGATAGTCTAAATTTTAAACCAAAATGTCAATAGATCAGTGCGAGCTGCATAGAATATACTCCATATTGAGAAAAGAAATAAGATTTATTTAAAGCGGAAAAATTAACTTAAAAGAAAATTATTATAAAATAAATGTTAAAAATTAGAAGAATTTTTAATAAAATAGAAATAAATATTTTAACTTTCATAAAAAATTAGAAATCCTCAAATTTTAAAACTGCTTCTACAGTTTTTTTTCTTTTTATTTTGAAATAAATATTATGTATTATTAAAAGGAAAAAAATAGAACAAAATATACATTTTATGGTCAATAATTTATTTTAAGATAAATAGAATATATAAATTAAATAATTGGTATTACATAAAATTTAAAGTGAATTTAATTACTAAAAAATAAGAATTGACAATTTTTGATGCCTGACTAAATATTTTACTTTTAAAAGAAGTAAGCCCAACGGCTACCTTCAGATCCAGCCCAACCCCACTGTACCTCCCGCCCGTTGACACAAAATTTGAAATCCTATCACTAAACCTCTTCGATTCCCGTGCCATCAACGCCCAATGCTCTTATAAGTCTAAAATCCCCTTTTTGTTATCTCGCAGATCTTCTTCCTCTCTTGTCGCCCATCCTATCAGATCCCGGAAAGAAATCAATGGGCGTTTGCTTCAGCAAGAAGGGGGATGCTACCTCGCCTACTAAAGTTCCGTCCAACGATTTACCCAAAGGGAACAGTTCGGAGAAGGAAGAGAAGAAGGAGCCGAGGTTAACTGAGAAAAAACCGGTTGTTTCAGTGACCGCTCCTGCTTTGAGTGCAAAGAAGGCTTCTTTTGTTGCTGAAGATAAAGAGAAGAAGAAATGCGAGATCCCTGTGAAGAAAAGCTCCCAGCTTGAGGAGGAACCTGCTTGCAAAGCTGCAGCTACAGCTGATGAGAAGCCGTCGGCGCCATTGAGCACTTCGAGCTGCACCAAAGAGGAGCTCGACGCCATCCTCATTCAATGCGGTCGTCTTAGCCGCAGCTCCTCTGGTAAGATTTCCAAAGAAACGGACGGTGGTGGGCAGAGGAGGTACTCTGGCTCAAAGAGAAGCTATGACTTTGATGAAGAGAGGAGGAAAGAGGTGGAAGATGAGCGAGATAATCATGTATCAAGGCCTTCCCCTCGCAGGCGAGCTCCTAACCGAGAGAGGTCAGGAAGTAGAGAGAGGGGGAGTAGCAGAGAAAGAAGAGTGAGCAGATCTCCTGGAAAGAGATCCGACGGCTCGGTTTCTGCCACCGCTATTTCTGATAAGCAGAAGCAGCAACCCGCCAAGATGGTTTCGGTTCCTGCAAGGGAAAAGGGAACTCCGCTGAATGCCGAGTTAGGGGGTGGGAATTCGGGTGTTAAAAGAGCATCCATCGCCACCGCAGCTGGGGGATTGAGGAGCTCATCTCCAAGATCCCGGTCACCGGCCAACACCACGAGGACATCGAATGAGAATCCTCAACTTCAATCCCTTAGTAGGAATTCCTCGAGGAAGGCAGATCAGTCTCCTTATAGAAGAAATCCTCTGGCTGAGATTGAAGATAACTCGTATAGAAACCAGAATGGAGGCTCCACCAGCGTTTTTCAGAAGAGTAGAGAAGTAGATGAGGGGGTGAGAAAGCATGTGAGCACAATTTACTCTTGTCAGGTATCTCCGATCTCACTTAGTATTTCTTCTGGCGCTAAATTTTGTTGAAAAAAAATGCTCTTTTTCATTCCACTCAATTCAATAAATCTTCAACATAATTCGCATTCCTTAAGAAAAAAATATGTATAATATGTCATTGCTCATCGGAGCTGAACTATTTTGATTTCAGAAGGCTGGTGAAGGCATTAGCACGATCGCTGGTTCAGATCAGAGAAATAGCAGCCATATCAGTGTCGCCACCAAGCAGCAGCAGCTAAAGAAGCAGGAACTAGCAGAGGAAGACAAAGATCCAAAGACAGGAAACGAAATAGAAAGCCACAACCCAAGAACACTAACAAGAACCAGATCTTCAAGAAGATCATCGCGTGATCTTGACAACAACCCAGGATTCAATCAAACATCTTATGCTTCCTTGTTGCTTGAAGACATCCAGCACCAACAGCAGCAGCATCACACAGCCTTTTCCCTCCCAGCCTGCATCTCCAAGGCCTGCTCCATCCTCGATGCCGTCGCAGATCTCAATTCCTCTTGCTCCGATCGCAGGAGCTATGAAGCAGACCAGTCTGGCAACAATGGCGGGTTTGCAAGACGAGGATTACTGGCTCGAAGGGAGCCCTTTGTGGAGTCAGAGCTGGTGGTGAAAGATGATCTGATGGAGCCAAGCCTGCACAAGTATGTTACAGTGAGGGACAATAGGTGGGATTTGGAGCCGCAGGAGTCCGCTGGGAGCAATAGCTTCGAAGGGAAACCATGTTCATCCATGTGGGAGATGAATTCAATTGATTCAACCGGAGGAACGTCGATGACTGGTAACACAAAAGACGTGGAGGATGAAGTTGGGCAACCAGAAAATCAGCAGCAGCAAAAGTCATGGCAGAGATCAGGAGCTCCTTCCAGCAGAAAAAGTCTGACTGCGGCAACGCCGTTGAAGAAGAAGAGGGAGTTGGAGAACCGATCGTTACAGCAAGGTGGCCATGGATATGGAAAGAATGGTGGAAGGGCTTTCTCTCTTCCAGTTTCTGCTGCATCCACTTGACCTGGGAGAGAAGCTCCCTGTTTTGCAGTTTTAGGAAAAATGTACCAGCTCCTTGTGGTGGCCATACTGAGTAGCATTATCAGTTGTTGAAGAAAACTTGAGGGGATATAATATTTATTTTTCTGCATTGAGATTGCTATTCAATTCAATTTTACCTATTTTTAATTAATTTAGTAATATTTTAATAGATTATTATGAAATAAATAAATACAATTTCCAAAAAATAATAAATCATATTAACTAAATTGAATTAATCTTCATTTATTTTAAATTGATTAAAGTAAATATTACCTTAATTTTAGTAAAACATACCCGTAGTGGGTCGGGTTCAGATCGGAAAAATCGACCCGTTTGCAAAAACTAGTTCGGTTCAAGTCGGGTCGAATAGTGTTGGGCCAGTTCTAGGTTGGACTCAAACCCAATTTGTGACATAATTTTGACCCAATACATGGAACCTTTTAGGTTAAATACACTAATACTTCTACAAAAGCCCAGCCCAACGTCAAGTAAAATTAAATATTCGGCAGATGCCACATGGAAGTGGGCCTCTGTACCCAACTTTGTTGATATTGGCCCAACTACTCTAGTTAAGGCTCACAAAATAAAAATTTTTGAAAATTAAGTAATTTAATAGAAATTATAAGGACCTATGATTAAGAAAAAATATATCAAACTAATAGACAACAATCCATCAATTATATTTAGAAAATTAATCTTGAGATATTTTAAATATTTTTAAATCAATATAATTTTATGTTATCATCACTATCATCAATCATTGTTGCTATCATTACTTTATTGTAATCAATGTTCTGCTAGTAATGGTGTTTGAGCCAGCTCGAGTCAACTCTAGCTTGAGCTTAAACTTTATTAATTAATTGTGTTCGAGCTCAAGTTTGAGCTTTATTAAAAGAGTTTGAGCCGGCTCACGAGCCTACTCATTTATTAAGAAAGAGAGAAAATATTTATGATTTAAATAATTATTATAATAAAATGATAAATTTATTGAAATAATTAAAAACAATAATAAAGAATCACTTAATATAAAAAAGTGAATATAATTTTCAAAATTTTTTTAACAATTTCATGCTTAAAATCTTAAATTCTAATAGATTTTACATATATTTTATATTAATATTTTTTAAACAAGACGTCTCAAGAGTTAACGAGTCGACTCAGGGCTTCCTCACGCTTAACTCGTTAGCTCATCGAGTTCGGCTCCGATCATGAGTCTGCTCGACTCACACCCCCTACCTGTGCCAGTAACAGCTATCATCAAAATATAATTTCAATTACTCAATATTCAATTAAAATAAAATTAATAAATTTTAAGATAACAATAAAATCTTATTTTATATAAAAATATAAATAAAATAAAAATGAACTCAATCGACCCCTTAATATCAGAGAGACAAATTTTAATTCGGCTGAAAAAGTTAAATTCAATAAAATTTAGCATCTCTCCTGTAAAATATTTTGATCTGACTAAATTTGCAATCGGACATGCCATTGATGCTATAGCTTTAATCGACCAATAGTTGGCATAAACTCCCATTTTCATGCAAGCTACGGCGCGGCATGATAATTGGAATCTATTTCTCCATTAAAGGTCTGTTTGGAAGGGGAGATTATTCTGTGTGGTGTTTAAATCTGTTCGGAGGTCAATACATATTTGAAATATCTGGATTAGTCTCCGGACGCTTCTAGACATCACACAGAATAATTTTTCCTTTGGAAGAGCTTTCTCTCTGCTTTGCTTGTTAGACACCAACCATAATCTTGTGTGGCCACAATTTTTTTGATGTTTCCTCAATTGTTTTTAAAAAAATTTTACGGTGTGAAGTTGTTATTTACAATGAGAATAATTAATAAGGGTCTCAATGGATGTCAATATTTGACACGACACGAAAATTCAACCTTGAAATTTAGGGTTAGACATGACCCGATTTTAAAACGGGTCGAGTTAGGGTTCCCGAATTCGACCAGTTTGAAAAACTGATAGGGTTCGGGTTGACCTGACAGGTTGGCGGGTCAACCCGAAATCCATTTGAAATGTTTGCTCGTGCCCACCGAGGCTTCCCACGCGCCCGCCAAAGCTTCCTGCGCCTGCCAGCTGCTACCCGCGCACTCGCCAAAGCTGCCTGCACCTGCTAGCCGCCACGCGCACTCCTAGTGAAGCTACCCGCCTGACCACTCACCTGCCCTCGCGAGCACTTGATCACGCGGATCCGCCATCCCGTGTCGGGTTGTGTCAACCCTAAACCCGCCGGGTTGGGTCCGGATTCGAACTTCCAACCGTTTTCATACCCAGGTCGGGTTAAGGTCGTCCCGTTTGAACCCAAGTCAGTTCCGGGTTCGACCTGAAATCCAATTTTGACACCCTTAATAATTACTTTGTTTTTTCCACAACAACTGCACAACTAATGTTATAAAAAATTGCAGCGTCCAAAAGGTATTCTAAAAGTCCCACATTCAAAAGCATGGTAACTGTCTATTTGGGGACGGCTACATCTTTTTATAAATGTGATTATAAAACTATTGTGGAGAAAATAAATAGTAGCCCAAAAAAAGCCTAAGTCACAAGAAAAGTTTTTGTATAATTAACGCTCAAAATCAATTTTAAACCGGCCTTACATTGGTGAATGATGATCTCCGCTAACTAAACCTATATCTCTTTTCTCTCTTTCTCTCTCTAAATGATAATTATTTCAGATAATTTTATTAAGCATAAATAAATAAGACAGAAGAAAACATCAATTATAAACTCATAAATTTCACATAAGTGTGTGTTAATGTTTACATATGAATTAAATTTAGATATAATTCATGAAAGAAATTGAAATAAAATTATTTCATAACATCTTAATTAACCACTTTAATTACCAAAAATTGGAAATTTCTATCGATTTATGTTATCAAATATTATTAACGCTGCCATTTACGAGCTCTGGTCAATGATGGCTTCATTCGAACGCTGCCATTGAATTATTGCAAGTAAAGCACAATGTGCAGAATCAAGAAATTGGACTTCCAAAATGGGCATTTTGTCAAACCCTACAATTTGGTTTAGATTGGGGTAATTTTTTGTCACAATTTTTTTTTTTTTAATGATTTCAAAAAAAATTTGTGCTAACAAGCTGTTGTATAAAGTAATAAGAACATTATCTCAAATGAAGTCAATGGTTTTTTTTGGGATGACTTTCTTATTGCTACTTAAAGCAGATTTTTAGTATTAAATTTTTAATTTTTGTAGTAAAAAGATACTTTAAGAAGCAACAAGGAAGTCATCCCAAATGAAGCCTAAGTCATTCATCCTAGCTGCACAATCTAGAGCGCTAAATTGCAACTCCCACAAGTAAAATGATGCCCACAGACGTCTACTTCAAGGAGGTTTACGCGCCAATCAACAAATGATTACCGATAGATAAATCTGTCGATAATTGTGGTAGAATTTATGTTAGTAATTATCGATGAAAAAATTTAGGGGTATAAATGAATCTACCCAAGCTTTGCTTATTAGCTCATCAAGTTTTGCACACAAGATGCTTGTCTAATCGAACCAGAGCAGGCTTATAAGTCAGCTTGACTCACTTGCACCTCTGAATAAGTCTTTAAAGAAGAGAGAAAAGTCATTGTAAATATTGATGGATATTCCATCAATAGCTACGATATTAAGGTTATCATTAAATATGGGAAAGGTGACAAAAAGTTCTTCTATCGTGGTGCAACCTATCTTTGCGATCGCTCTCCATAATTAAGGCTACGTTCATATGTAATTAAAATTATGTATTGTGAATTGGTGTATGCCGCCAATTAGTATAGTAAGAAGGCTTGAGATTTGAGGGTTTCTAATGCTAGGTCTATTAGGACTTAACTATTTAAGATTATTTAATTCTTGATTATAATTTTTGTCCCATGAAAAAATATTTTATGATTCTCAATTTATTATTCATTGTATGATCATTGTGATGGTTGGAAGAGGGATGGGAGCTCCCCTCCTAAAGGTTCGAGTAGGGGCTCGAACCAGCTTTAATTTTTGAAGTAATTGCTGGGGGTCAAAGGGGTCAGCACCCCCTATCGGGGTTCGTAGATCATGGGGTCAAGGAGCAGCACCCCTGTGGGGGTTTTCAAGGGTAACGCCCCCGCAACAAAATTTGGTTGTAAGAATATTTTTATAATTCAAAATAATAAATAAAGTGATGAATTCTCTTTACTATTTGCTAGGGGCAATTGCGTAAAGATCATAGTATTTTAAAACTTTTAGTGAAGCAATTGCTTAAAAATCCTTGTTATGAAGACTAAAAAATTGATGGAGGAAAAAAATAATCTAAAGAATCATTATAAATATATTAGGGGGGTGGGGGGTTGAGCTCAAATTTGAGAAAACATCACAAAATTCTTATTGTTGCGTGTTAGAAAATACGCGGCGGTAGAGTTTGTAAATTTGCGTCCGAGCGTTGCACCTAAGTTTAACACACAAACAGAAAAGAGGAGTGAACACCAAGAGTTTTTACGTGGAAAACCCAAAAAGGGAAAAAACCACGGGGCCTCGCCCAGTTGCAAAGTTCCACAAGTGTTTTTGTAGATTATAAATGGTGGATTCGTCCCACGAGTTGGGATAATCCAAGTACAATTTGTTCCTTCCACGAAATTTACAAGATTCTGCGAATTCCTGGCGTTTCCCGAAAATCCGACAGAGTTCCGGCGTCTTCAGGCGGCAGGAAAAGCTCCGGCGGCGATGGTCGAGGAGGTGAGGAATCTCCTATTCCCCTTTCTCCTTCTCCTTCTCTTCTTCTTCTCTCTCTTCACTTGAGTCCCTTTGGTGTAGAATGAGGGCTCTATTTATAATTTTTCTGGAGTGGCATAGCCCATAAATAGGCGTGAGATCAAGGGAGAACAGGGAGTGGTTTGAATGGACGGCCGATATCGAATCCTTTGATCATGCACCGTTCGTTGGACATTTGTAGGCCTTAATGATGTCGGAGTTTGATGATCTTAGGCTCGTTGGATTCGTCTTGTCGAGCCGCTCGATTCGAGTATAAGCTCGTCAAAATCGGAGACCGTTTGGTAACTCAAATTGCGGTTTGAACCTTCTAATAGCCCTTTGAACCCTTGATTGGGACTCATTTGGGCTCAGATTGGGTTGATCTTGGTGTCGTTGGGTTCATATTTCTGAGACACTCAGTTTAACTGTAAGCTCGCTGAAATCGGAATTCATATGCTCCTGAAATTAATTTCGGAAGTTTCCAATTTGATTTTGCATCGAGATTCGTGCCCGATCAAGATAATTTTTTGAGGATGTATCAGTTGTCCCCCTATTTTCGGACGTCGAAGTTCCAATAGTCCGAAAATATATGATTCAAAAATTTGTATTGGCCAACACCAAAAATTGTTCTGAATATTAAGTTTTTCTCGAAACTTGGTCATAGAGGCTTCGCTGAGCCCTGAAAGTTATAAAATTGAGTCCGGAATGTCGAAAAACGTGCCCGGGGACCCCAAAAACGTCGAAATTGGACTCGTCGGGGCGAAAAAATGGGCCCAAAATGGACCGGGCGACCGAACCGACCGAACCGGCCGGCCGGCCATCGCTGCCGTATGCCGGCCGCTGCCGCCGCTGGCGATGCTGCGGCCGCGTGCACGCCTGCGGCCGAACCGCGCCCGCGGAGGGCTGCGCCTGGGCTAGCCGCGCGCCTGGCTAGTCGCACCCGCGCTTGGTCTAGCCACGCCCGCGCCTGCAGCGGTGGCTGGCCGCGATCCGCGTGTGCCTGCCGCGGATTGCCGCACTGGCCGCGCCTCTTCGTGCGGTCGGTTGGCCGCACCGACCTAGTGGGCCCCAAGCACGTTGAAAAATGGCATTTTTGCTATTTTTGAGTCCAAAAATTCCCAAAATACTTCTAAAAATTCGTAAAAAATTTCTAAAAATATGTAATGCTAGAATTTGCAATAACTTCTCCCCTTTCTCTCCAAAACCTATAAATAGGCCCCTCAGGCCTTTAGCAAACTTGCACCTTCTCTTTCTTTCTCCCTCCGGTTCTCTGGCGGCTGAGGCTTCCGCTATTTGCAAGTTGGAATTTTTTCCTACTCGAATAGCGCCCCTCCTCGTGTGCAGAAACCTACGGGATTTCTTCCTCCCCCTCCGGTTTCCTGACGGTTGAGGCTTCCGTTATTTGCGAGTTGGAGTTTTTTTTTCCTACTCGAATAGCGCCCCTCCTCGCGTTCAGAAACCTACAGGATTTCTTCCTCCCCCTCCGGTTTACTGACGGTTGAGGCTTCCGTTATTTGCGAGTTGGAGTTTTTTCCTACTCGAATAGCGCCCCTCCTCACGTGCAGAAGCCTACGGGATTTCTCCCTCCCCCTCCGGCTTACTAACGGTTGAGGCTTCTGTTATTTGCGAGTTCGAATTTTTTCCTACTCGAATAGCGCCCCTCCTCGCGTGCAGAAGCCTACGGGATTTCTTCCTCTCTCTCCGGCTTACTGGCGGTTGAGGCTTCCGCTATTTGCGAGTTGGAATTTTTTCCTGCTCGACTTAGCGCCCCTCCTCGCGCGCAGAAGCCTATGGGATTTCTTCCTCTCCCTCCGGCTTACTAGCGGTTGAGGCTTCTGCTATTTGCGAGTTGGAATTTTTTCCTGCTCGACTTAGCGCCCCTCCTCGCGTGCCGAAGCCTACAGGATTTCTTCCTCTCTCTCCGGCTTACTGGCGGTTGAGGATTCCGCTATTTGCGAGTTGGAATTTTTTCCTGCTCGACTTAGCGCCCCTCCTCGCGTGCAGAAGCCTACAGGATTTCTTCCTCCCCCTCAGTTCTTTGAGAGATTTGTTGAACTGCTGAAATACAGCGTCAGGTAGAAGACCGAAAAAATTTCTACGATAGTCAGAATTCCGACGACGAGTAGAAGTACGGCGTCGGGCAGAAGACCAACGAAATTCCATCAACTATCAGAACTCCGACGACATGTAGAAGTATAATAGAAGTCCGACGGCGAGGAGAAGTCCGTCGTCTGGTAGAAGACCGACGAAAGTTCGTCGACGAGCAAAAGTCTGACGACGAGCAG
Source organism: Dendrobium huoshanense (assembly GCA_016618105.1). Lineage (NCBI taxonomy): Eukaryota > Viridiplantae > Streptophyta > Magnoliopsida > Asparagales > Orchidaceae > Dendrobium > Dendrobium huoshanense. Next base: position 37,017,590 of record CM028350.1, on the reverse strand, counting down.
AAGTCCGTTGACGAGCAGAAGTCCGACGACAGGGTGAAGTCCGATATCGGGTAGAAGTCCGCTGACGAGCAGAAGTCTGACGACAGGGAGAAGTCCGTCATCGGGTAGAAGACCGACGAAAGTTCGTTGACGAGTAGAAGTCCGACGACGAGTAGGAGTCCACTGATGAGCAGAAGTCCGACGACAGGGAGAAGTCTGACGTCGGGTAGAAATTCGATGTCAGGTAGAAGTCCTATCCGAGATTGTATGTCAGAATATTTGTTCGATGACATTAACCTGTGTGGAAGAGGTCAAGAGAATCCACCAAGGATGTAAGACCTATCCGAGGTTGTATGTCGGAGCCCTGCTCGACGACGTTAACCTGTGTGGATGAGGTCAGGAGAATCCACCAATGATGTAAGACCTATCCGAGATTGTATGTCAGAACATTTATTCGATGACATTAACATATGTGGAAGAGGTCGAGAGAATCTATCAAGGATGTAAGACCTATCTGAGGTTGTATGTCGGAGCCCTGCTCGACGACGTTAACCTGTGTGGATGAGGCCATGATCAAATCCCCCTGGGATTGATCGTCCGGTGATTGAGATACAATATGGATTGTGTATTTCTCGAATCACGGAGAAAGAGTTTGAGAAGTTTTTTCTTATCTTTTATCAGAGGAAAAATCATATCACAACAACTTGAACATTCTATTACTGCATTACGTAAGATAGTACAATAGTTCCCTGGTACGACTTACAAATTACAAAGTACTCAACACACAAGATCTACGCACGGTGACAATACGACAACATTTAACTTGAAAGAAGATATTAGAGATATCAAAGTGACACTCAACTCAACATAAAAGTGAGAACAAGATAAGTAATATTTGCTAATACAAATACACGAAGTGCGTGATCATTCAATCTCTCCAACAATTTGAACATTATTCAATGGTTGTCTTTGTTGTTGATTCTGCCCCCCAGTCGGACCAACTTCATCTCGGGTTGGTGTATTCTTGATGAATTATCGGAGATATCCTTGTCGGATCAGTCTCTCGACTTCTTCCTTGAGCTGCCAACATGCTTCAGTAGTGTGCCCACGGCTACGGTGGAAGTGGCAATATTGCTCCTGGTTTCTGACATTGGGCTTCAAAGGGTGTGGCCATTTCACATTCTCCTGATCCCGGATGGCCATTAATACATTTGATTGAGATGTATTAAGTGGTGTGTACTCCTTTTCTTGGCGAGGTCCTCGTCGTGGTGACGGAGACCTATGAGGTAGATTATTTTTCTCATGCTTTTTCTGCTGTGAGAAAGAATTATACATCCCAGGTGCACCTTTGCGCTTCCCGCTGATTTGCTCAAACTGTTTCCTATGAGCATTTATAGCTTCATCCGCAGAGATTTGTGCCTCCACGCGATGGATCAAGTCAGCGTACGAATGGACGGTGTCTCACATAAGGGCTGAATAGAAGGGGCCAGGACGAAGACCTCCAAGAAAGACCCCTCTGAGTAATTTAGGGTCTACTCCTGGAATCTGTCGTGCTTCAGTGGAAAATCGTTGAAAATACTCCTTCAACGATTCTCCCTCATTTTGGCGAATCCCGGAGAGATGGGAAGAATCCTTAGCAATTCTTCGATTGGCCACAAATTGTTCGACGAATACTTTTGCCAATTTGGCAAAAGAGGGGATCGTTCTAGGTGGAAGCGAGTAGAACCATGTTCGGGCATGTCCTTAAGGGTGGCGGGAAAGACCTGGCAGAGGAGCGCGTCTGATGCTCGTTGAATATGCATGATGGTTCTGTAGTAGTCGATATGCTCATATGGGTCGGTCGTCCCATCGTAGGACTCAACATTTGGCACTTTGAATCTTACCGGAATGGGGTGCTGAAGAATGGCTTCCGTTAGAGGTGATGATTCCTGGAAATTCCTCTGTCGGAGAGCATGCCTCACATCTCCTCGGGGGAACTCTTCCCGTACCAATTTTTGCAGTTCGCGATGTAGGACATTGTGAGGGAGTCTTGCAAGGTGTGGTTGGAGAGAGCCTTCTAGGAGTTCCGAAAAAATGCGATGATGTGTTGAACTCACTGTATCGGCAAGTTCATCTTCCTGTTGTGATTGAGGATGTCCCCTAGGTGGAGGAAGGTGAATTTCTTCTTGACGCTGCTCGAATTGAACATCTTCAACCCTTGGTGGATCCCGAGGGCGAAGGATCTCTTCCAACGTCGGCTGTCGAACGTCTCGTAGGAGTTGAAGAATCTTGTTCTGAGATTCTTCCATCTTCCGAATCCTTTCTTCCAAAGAAGGCCCTCAGGTCCTTTCACCGGCAGCATTTTGCCCCCCGGGGTGCAAAGATATTGAGATTGGTCGTCTATGGTTGATAGACGAGTTTCTGGACTGACAAGAGTTGGAGCGAGAAGCTCCAATCAAACGACTACTGCGCCTATTCACCATCGTAGTAGTACTCGAAGTAGTGGGATAGTTGTTCCCACAGACGGCGCCAAACTGTTGCGTGTTAGAAAATACGCGGCGGTAGAGTTTGTAAATTTGCGTCCGAGCGTTGCACGTAAGTTTAACACACAAACAGAAAAGAGGAGTGAACACCGAGTTTTTACGTGGAAAACCCAAAAAGGGAAAAAACCACGGGGCCTCGCCCAGTTGCAAAGTTCCACTAGTGTTTTTGTAGATTACAAATGGCGGATTTGTCCCACAAGTTGGGATAATCCAAGTACAATTTGTTCCTTCCACGAAATTTACAAGATTCTGCGAATTCCTGGCGTTTCCCGAAAATCCGGCAGAGTTCTGGCGTCTTCAGGCGGCAGGAAAAGCTCCGGCGGCGGTGGTCGAGGAGGTGAGGAATCTCCTATTCCCCTTTCTCCTTCTTCTTCTCCTTCTCTTCTTCTTCTCTCTCTTCACTTGAGTCCCTTTGGTGTAGAATGAAGACTCTATTTATAGTTTTTCTGGAGTGGCATAGCCCGTAAATAGGCGTGAGATCAAGGGCGAACAAGGAGTGGTTTGAATGGACGGCCGATATCGAATCCTTTGATCATGCACCGTTCGTTGGACATTTGCAGGCCTTAATGATGTTGGAATTCAATGATCTTTGGCTCGTTGGATTCGTCTCGTTGAGCCGCTCGATTCGAGTATAAGCTCGTCAAAATCGGAGATTGTTTGGTAACTCAAATTGCGGTTTAAACCTTCCAACAGCGCTTTGAACCCTTGATTCAGACTCATTTGGGCTCAGATTGGGTTGATCTTGGTGTCGTTGGGTTCGTATTTCTGAGACGCTCAGTTTGACTGTAAGCTCGCTGAAATCGGAATTCATATGCTCCCGAAATTAATTTCGGAAGTTTCCAATTTGATTTTGCATCGAGATTCGTGCCCGATCAAGATAATTTTTTGAGGATGTATCACTTATATATATATATATATATATATATATAATTTTAAATTACATTAAAAGTAATATTATTATTGGATTTTTAAAAATTAAATATACTTTTTTTATGCATTTATTTTAATATTATAAGAAATTAAAATATTATATAAATAAATATTAAAATTTACTTATTAGATACATAACTACACAAAAATTATGAAGTATATGTAAGAAATGAAATTGGTAAAATGAAAATGACTGAATAAAAAATAAAATTTATAAAACGCCCTAGTAAGTGCGAAGATCTACTTTTTGTTCCTTTTTTTCTTTTTTGAAATTATGAATAATAAATTATAAAATATAATTTAAACTTATAATATGTGGGAAATAATTTTCTTCTAAAACCTTCCAATCCTTTCACCAAATACTTGCTATTTTTATTTATTTATTTTGGATTTGGATACACAGAAAATCTAAAAATTGGCGGTTAATTTCAGCTCTGCACTAACAAATCTCAATTATATATTTAAATTCTTATTTATTTCAACAAAAAAAAAAGTAATATATTTAATTTCTCCGAAGAAAACTATAAGATTGTAACAGATCCAACCCCTTCATATTACCTAATTCAAAGCTCCCCAAGAAAAGGCAGTAAAACTCTCCGCTTCCTCTCTTCTCTACGTATCCTTCAAAACCCTAACCCTAACCCTAACCTTTCCAAATCTTCTTCCATCTTCTGACCTCGGCCTACGCCATTTTCTTCGCCTCTTTCTCTCCGCCAAACCCTATCATTGCATTCGAAGCTCAACCACGAGCTAATAGTACTAACATAAAATATCTTTATAATCCATATAACCTGTTCATGATCTTCAACGGCTTCGAGATTATGAAGCCCGAAGCACCATTATCTGATGAAATGAGCAGCGAGGAAGCCGTGGAGAAAAGAACCAAGAAGCCCTGTAGGCTCCGCTCGCCGCCGATGGCAGCTGGCGACGGTTCGAGCATCGAGCTGGCGAAACGGCCGCGCGGCCGCCCGCCTGGTTCAAAGAATAAGCCGAAAATGCCGGTGTCTATAACTGCTTCGGCGGAGCCTTCGCTGGCGATGCATCCGCACCTGCTCGAAATTCCCGGCGGCGTTGACATCGTCGACTGCCTCGCGCGATTCTCAAAGCAGAGAAAACTAGGGATCTGCGTTCTTTCGGCGACCGGAGTCGTGACTAACGTCATGCTCCGGCAGCCCACGCCTACTACGCCGGCGGAGGCTGCGGTAATTGTGTTTCACGGGCGATTTGAGATCTTATCCATGTCGGCGACTTTCTTGCCGCCGGCGATGGCCGCTGCTGGCTTCGGAATATCGATTTCGCTTGCGGGGTTACAGGGGCAGATTGTTGGGGGGATGGTGGCGGGTCCGCTTGTTACGGAAGGGGTCGTGGTGGTGATGGCGGCGGCGTTCATGAATCCGATTTTTCATAGGCTGCCTGTCGAGAACGAGGTTTCGGATTCTGGCGGCGACGTAAATGGAGAGGAGGAGCAGCAACATTACTATCATCTCTTGCATCACCGTCAACCCCATTCCACGGCGCCGGCGGCGGAGTTATGTGGACTGACTTTCTATGGCTCTCATTTCTCGCCTCATATCACAATGCCCGGCGACGCGCGTGCTCCGCCTCCTCCGCCGTATTAAATGGAACCATTCCATCGAGGCAAAGAGTAGGCTCCTAACGCCTTTTGTTCCTTTTTTGGCAGAGTAGGCTCCTAACGCTGATACTGCATAATTATACTATGAAAATATTGTTCCAAATTTCATTCCTTTTCAATGATTTTCCTGAATTTCTTCGACGTGGAGTTTTTGCATTCTGGACATTCTTCTTCGTTGACTACACAATATGCTTATGCATTAGAAAATGGAGAAATTACTCGGTGTGGAGACTTTCGGCGGAGACTAATCAAAATGAATCACGTCAGTGGTACCAAGTGGTACCGAGCTTTATCGAGCACCGAAGTGACGCGGTGCATTCTAATTGGTCTGTGGACGGTGTTCGATGTTCGCACAGAATAATTAATCCTAGAAATGATACATTCCTAGGGTTAAGATAAGAAATTTTAATCTTCATTTAGCTTTACATTATTTTTTTCATTGAAAGTGCATAACAATGTTCATTTATATGTGAAATTTATGTGAGGATATTGAAATTATGTTTTTGGTGGTTTTGAAGTCATTATTTTAGAAGACTATTAGGCCACACGAGGTCGAGCAGCGAGCATGTGCGTGATGGGCAAGATCCGACCGACTACGGACCTATGGCGGGCGTGATGGGTCAAATAGGTTGCTTTTGGATTTTCGAGTCTACTCGAATCTGACTAAATTGATAAATGGGCTAACCCATATCTAAAATTTTCAGATAAAATTTTCGAGTCATGTCAAACTTTGACACCCTTTAAAACAAATGCAAGAAATTTTTTTATATTCATTTTGGCGAAAAAAAATAATTTAATGAAAAGCCTACAAAAGGAGACAATCATCCATGGCAATGATAGCAGCTAGCAGTTGTGATGCTGACTGCAACTATAGGGATATACGGCGAGTTTGAAATTTGGCTAAATCAGCATATTTTGTTTGTAGGTTGCCTCTACTACAATTAGTAGATAGTAGTAGTAGAGGCAACCTACGGTGAGTTTGAAATTTGGCTAAATCAGCATATTTTGTATGTAGGTTGCCTCTACTACTACAAATAGTAGATAATAGTAGTAGTAGAGGCAACCTACGGTGAGTTTGAAATTAGGCTAAATCAGCATATACATAAAATATGATTTATTTAATTTTAAATTTATCATAATTATATTTTAAATTTAATTTTTATTAAAGAAAATGCTTACATTTTTAAAATTCTTGTATTTGAAATACTTCACACTCAAAATCTGTGGGATTTTAAAGAAAAGAGCGTAAGTTATTCAATTAAGAAAAGGAGAGTGTTTAAAATAAAATTTAAAAAGGAACTTATTCGCTAAGCTCTCGACTCTCACTTTGAAGATCGGTGATGAGGGAACTGTGAAAATAATTAATTTGTAAATTAATCAATAATTAATTTATCTGTAAATTAATTAATAATCATTTTGTAAATTATTACCTAAATTAATTAATATATATAAATTAATAAATTTTCAATTTACATACTAAATTTTTTTTTATTCTCACAATCAAAATAATTAATTTATAAATTATTTATTAATTAATATTGTAAATTAGTATACATTTTAATAACTATTTTAAATTAATTAATATTTGATTAATTATTAAAATTTATAATTAATATTTTAAGTTAATTAATATTTCAATAATTAATTAAATATTAAGGTAGAATTATATAATACTAATAATTAAATAATTATTATATAATAATAATTTACTTCTTATATAATTATATAATACTATTAATTAAATTAATTGTCTTCCTATCTATCTCTCATGCCCTCTCTAAAATGAATTTCAACACAAGTAATATTTGGTTGCCTGAATTAGGAGTGTAAAGTAAAACAAATGCATGCATTTATTAAATTTGATTGTTTGTTTAATTTTGAGTGGAACAAATGAAAACCCTCCGAAGGATTAGGGGTGTATTAACCCGCTCATATTGAGCGGGTTCTAAATTCGCTCGACGAAAATTCATTCTCCTCCCTGAAGCCACTTTGCCATTCTAGGAAACGAGATCCGCCGTCACTAGAAACAACGAGTACGACGGCGGAGAGGTGTCGGCTGAAAGCTGCGGTATCCAAGTCCTATCTTCCATCCCTCCTCGCCACCGGAGTAGAGACGTCTCATCCAACATCGCCGCTGCCGATTCACCGACGTAAGAAAACCAAGTTGGGTCCGGCCGCTGCCTCCTCTTCCTCACCTTCACCCCTTTTTATAATGAAAATAGGAGTCGAGAGATTGGTGTTCTCTCTATCTCTCAGTGCTTGCATGAGAAGCCGTCACAGCCAGGGGAGATCGGAAGTTTATTGTGGAGTTTGGGAGCAGTGGAGTTGGTGAACTCAGGAAGAAATCTGAGAGGAAGGCTCTATCGAAGGTTGAAAGCGATGGGAAAGCTGGATTTGAGGTCGGGACTAAAGCAGGTGGAATCGGCTTGGGATTTACGGTAGGGAGAAGAAGAAATCTAAGAAATGACGGGAGCAGGAGGAAGAACTAGTTCGACTCTGCTTGCAGGCGTGGAATGAGCGAGGAGAAGTTGAATCCCAAGCTCGATTGTTTAGAGCTCATATATGTAGCCGAAGAAGTGGGACAAAGGATTTCATTTGATCTCCTCTTAATCCAAACAGAGGAAGATAGATAAATTATTTGATGCAAGTGAATTAGTTAATGATCTAATTGAAATCACTGAGAGCAAATAATTAGAAGAAAATCAATACACAAAAACATGTAGAGTTTTTATGCAGGTCCGCCTTATTGTGTCTACTTCTTGTTTCTATACTTTAGTTTCTACTATGATGAAGATGGTGAAGTTTTTGCTGGAGATATGCACAGTGTAATGCATTCTCTACATTTTTTAAGTCTATTCTGTTGAAACTCTAATAATGACACCACCTTTTTATAATGAAAATAGAATGCAACTGAAATTTATATGTGAAATCCCTAAAAATATTCTTAATGAAACAATTTGTGAATATTGTATACATTTTTTTTGGGTCATCTCCCACAAGCCCTTTGAATGGGTCTTCCCTCTCCCTTGTCATCCCTCGCCGCATTCATACTTTGAGTTTGGTCTGTGTATTATTTCTATGTAGGACTTTTTCTATAAGGAATTAATTTGGTTCAACAACTCAGCAAATAGCTTAGCCATTAAAGTCATAATGTTAATCATTATATTATATTTTGTTTTATTTTGAAGCATTTCCGTTTATCACTTATTTAGTCCATTTATGTCAGAGATACTGAAATAGTTTAATTGATTGAAGAAAATTTTACTTTAATTCGATTTTGGTTTAAATAAATTAAATTATATATAAAAAAATTTATAACATCAAATAATACTAATTATTATAAATACATTGTTTTTATAAATATACTTATTTTAATGTTAAAATAAATTATTACAAAAAAATGCTTTTACTTAACTCTGGATATACATAACCAAACAAGGGAAACAATTCTCCTGCGTTTATTTTGCATACAACCAAACATGCTCAATGTATTTAGAATGCATTACATTTACTTTACATTGCATTTACTTTACACTGCATTTCTTTTTCAGGCAACCAAACAGCCCCTAAGAAAAATCTCAACACTTTGTAACTCGATAAGAAGTTTGCAACATAGGATTCTCAGTAACTTGTAGCTCATAAAAGAAACTTTTTAATTAAGAAAATGTACCAGCTGCCATTGGCTATGAAGGGAATGAAGCTCAGAAAGATTGTTCTTTGCCGACACCAGACACAGTTATCATCTAGAGGTGAATCAGGTGCAGCCACGTAATTCAGTACCGAGCAGTACCGATCCGCGGTACCGAGTTTAGCAATTCGACCTGTTTCAAAATCGGGTTGGTTTCTGGTTGACCCTTTGACCTGAAATTGACCCGAAAACCCGTTTTGATCTGGAAACCCGATATTGACCTATTTTCGACCTGAAAAGATGAGATTAACCCATTTTTTACCCGAAAACTAGTAATTTTTTGTTGTCCCCAGATCATTTGGGTCGTGTCGAGTTGACCCGGACCTGAAGTGGGTCGGATTCGGGTCCGAAAAACTAACTTGTTAGTAAAAATGGGTCAGTTTGGATTGACCCGAATAGTGCCGGGTTAGTTTCGAATTCGACCCGAATCCGACCAATGACCAAAACTGACACCCCTAGTTTACATACAAATATTATACTTCAAAATCATATATAAAGTGCATAACATAGCATGATTATGCATTTGCATTTAAATAAAATGAGTTCAGCATTATTGCCTCTCAGTTTATGATTGAATGAATCTAGGACTTTTATTGACTTAATTCTGTTAACTTACTAGAATTGAAATCTTAGACAAAACAAATGTTCTTAACATAGAAAATTTCAAGTACTTATGATATATAGTGCTTCATTGATAGGCGAAGATGTAGTATTCTGAAAAATGAACAACAATAATGCTCTGCCATAGAGAACATACATAATATAACAAATATAAGACAACCGAGAACAGACCACATCATTACATTTAAGACTAAGCAAAAACTAAATAAAGATCACAGGGGTGAACATAGTACATAGAGGCACCAACACATTCTATTCTCACTTATTCAACCTATGGAATTGTGCTTGAAGTTGATATTGAGTTGGACAACATTAAAAATGAAACTCAAACTTGCACTACAGATCCAACCAATCTTTGCGTCAAAAAAAATTCTTGCACGCCCGCTTAAAATCTCCTTCATCTGATTTCTATAAAAATCTAGAATAAATTCTTTCTCCCTTAGCAACCAAGGATGATAAAGAATAGTGTGATTCATGTCGTCCACTAAACTTTCAAAATCTTGTTAAGAAGCACATTCATGTCGTAGATGATGGTAACGTATTTGAAAGACATGAAGACTCACCAAATGAGGATCACGTGTGTAGAACATCCAGTCTTAATATATCCGACCTAAACCATTTGATAAATTACCTTTCTTGTAAGCATAGATCCTCATAGCTTCTTCGTGCAAATTGAAAAGTAAGTAGTATAGGTCTTCAATCCAATCACGCATGCAACAGCTAAAAATTTCATTCTTCACCGCCTTCGTCTTTAAATTAAGGACTATCTGGAGACCTTCTCATACATTCTTTCAATCATCTAACTCCATCACACAATAAACCTTTCATGGCATGATCTCTAATCTTCTCATAGCTGTCCAATGCATTATGAACAAATTGATGTATAATCTCAACCCTCAAATTTTACAGAAAACTTACATAGAAGAGGTTTATACTCAAGACATTTACACTCAAATACAATAATATTTAATGCTCCTAATCATAGCTCTTATGAAAATTAAATTCAAAACCAAAGCAAAACAAGTCACATTCAAAAACAAGTAGACAAGCATTTAAGAATTACATGATAAAAAAATTTAATGAAACAAGCAGGGAATATTAGATGATGGGACATTAAAACTTTTCAAAACATGCAATGTTCCTATAATAAACCATGAGACAGCAAATTCAACATCCTATTGTAATAGCATATATTTTGACATAGATAAATAAATTTTCGCAAGAGGCATTTTAAGTCAAATTTGAAAACTGTCTTCGCCAAATCTTTTAAATTGTAGTCATTTATATTGTAGTATTTTAATTACATGATTTTTTCATAATTTTCGACAACGTTACACAATAATCTCTTAGCATTTTGTTTCAACATCACAAAACTTAAACATTTTTCATTATAACATACTTCGGCATATCAATTATTTTCATCGGTTTAGTACAACAACAACAAAAAAAAACCTAATTAATGTGGTAACAACTACCATATTTTTTTAAATTTTTGGCTTAACTGTAAGTCGTCCGTTCAAGAGTCGACTCAAACATAACTTCTATTAAAGAAATGATTAAAATAACATCAAACAGTAAAAAATCAGAGTTAAGTGTATGACTTACACTTAACTCTGATTTTTTTAAAAATTATTACTATAACAACTAATTGAGTCAGCAGTGTCAACAAGCGAACCAATTGCTTGTTTTTTTTTTAACCAAAACATAAATAAATATAAATAGAGAAAGGATTACAAAATATAGTAAGCAAAAGCCCAAAGAGATAAAAAAGAAATAGCAAAAAATACAAGGAGCACTCCAAGCGAGGGCTTAGTAAAGGCCGAGGCTCTCAGCCCCCCCAAGCCACGCAAAAGACCATCCAATAAGGCGAAGACATCACCAAAGGTTGCCACCAGCTATGACACGGAGGAAGCGAGCCCCAGCAACATCATAGCCCAAAAAATTCTTCGACCTGCAGCATAGGCTAGAAGACCAAAAACAGTAGCAATTAAAGCAATATAACAAATATATCAAAGTCACGGAAAAAAAAGGAGCTCTCTTCCTCTCCTGCCCGCCCACGAAACCTTCCACGAGAGGCAACAACAGGACGATCGCGAACCAATCTAAAATCCTGACCAGGATCAGAACCACCACAATAATCCGAAGAGTCAGAATCGGATTCCACATTAGACGAACACAACCAATGCTTGTTGAACGAAAGACTATGCCTACTTTTAAATTTAATTTTGTATATACTTAATAGCTTAATTAAATTTAATCATGCTTAGTTTAAAATTTTGCCTAAAACTTTTCATAGAGGGGGCCCTTTATTTTTTTAATTCCCCTCAACTTTCTTCATCCAGGCTCGAGACCGGCATTAACAATTTTAAAAATTAAACTACTAAATATAAGAAGAATTACACTTACAATATTATACCTTCTGTTCTTCATATTTTCATAGAGGGGGTCTATATTTTAATTATAAGACGCTCGATTTCATTTTTTATTTTGATCATAATTCTTTTTTTCTGAATCCTTTATTGGTGTTGATATACAAGATTGTGACGAGGACTTCTTAAAATATTTCTCCATAAATTTTGTACAAATTCAAACTCGTGAACTACATAAAACATAAAAACTATAAACTAAATATAAAACAAAAAACAATAAATGTAGCAAACAAATTTAATTTTTTATCCTACAGAAACTGGACGAGATTCAGTACAGTTTACAATGTTAAAGAACTTGTTTCTGAGTAATATTAATTAATGTGTTAAAATGATATTTCTTTAAACAAGATTTAATATAATCGTCGTCCACTTTCTGAGTTTTTTAACACATTAATCAATAATCAGAAACTGTAAACTGTATTAAATCTAATTTAGTTTATTAGGATAAAAACAAGCTATAAACTAAACTATAGAAAATAAGAAAACCAAATACAAAATCTTACCTGAGCTGCCAGCCGTATTTTTTTGAACATTTGTATGTACTAATTTTAGATATTAGAACCCTCTTTTTTAAAAATATCTTTAAAAGCGTAGGATCTTGATAATGTCATAATCATTTTGCAATGACAAATCATTTAGCCTACAATAACAGCTCACATTAGATGACCTGTAAAGTTGTTTGATCAATTCAAGTTCTATTGTGATTTTTGGTTGTTAGTGTTAATTGAATAACTTTAATCTCAGCTAGATACATTGGGTATGGTTCTTAAGTTATTTTTGAATTATTCAGAATATTTCGGTCATGTATGAAGAAGGTTACAGGCGTCCCCAACAAATAAAGGTTCAATGATGCAAGCCAAAAAAAAAAAAATGTTTGCATAGCACGAGTTGGTGACAGTCCGTTAGAGCAGAAGACTAATCATAATGAGATATTTAGGTGTTGCATCCATGAATGGTAAGAAGACAAGTGGTGTGATAACCGATTGAACCTGCAAAACAAGGAAAGGAGAAGCAGGGAAAAGAGGGAATAACATAGGAAGAGAAAGACACAAGGTTAGCAGGAAGAAGAAGCTGCGATTTCTATATTCATTCTCTGCCTTTTCCCGGTTTATTGTGCATCTAAATAAAAGAAAAACAAGTAACTAGAAAGCTGAGCTGGCCACTACTTGGCCTTTTTAAAACAGAAAGTGTCATAAAAGCAGGATCACTAAAGCTGCAGAAAGGAGTGGATGCCGTAAGTAATGATGGACCGTTGGGGAGTTAGCACATGCCGCATGATCGGCCACATCAGGTCTCCCCAGCCACGGGAGTTTCCTCACCTGAGGAAATAGATTGAACATTACCTGCATCGGGGAAATGGTATGCAAAAATGTCGGATACATTAAACGTTGCCGGTGTGAGAAAGGTGGGCGGTAGGTCCACTATGTAAGCATTATCATTGATGCGCCGCACAATTGGCACCGGACCAATCTTTCTTGGACTGAGCTTTGAGTGTGTACCAGGCGGAAATCGTTCTTTGCGAAGACGGACCATGACGAGGTCACCCGGATTGAAGATTTTCATCCGCCTGTGGGTGTTAGCCTGCTCCTTGTAGTTGTCATTGGCTGATTCCAGCTTCTCACGGACATCTTGTAGCATCTTCGAATACACCTCCGTGGTATTAGTAGCTACCTTACTTTTGCATTGTGGTAGGACAGCGATATCAACGATGTGATTTGGGCATTTGGTGTATACAATGCTGAACGGGCATTGCCCCGTCGATTGGTTTGACATGGCGTTATACGCGAACTCAGCTTGTCCAATGTATTCATCCCACTGTTTTGGATGCTCATGGGCTAAGCAACGTAACATGTTTCCTAGGGTGTGGTTGACGACCTCCGTCTGCCCATCCGTTTGCGGGTGGTATGCTGAACTAAGTTTGATCTCCATCCTTAGTCGCTTCCATAACTCTCGCCAGAAGTGGCTAACGAACTTCACATCGCGGTCCGAGGTAATGCTGCGGGGAAGGCCATGAAGACGGACGATCTCTTTGAAGAACATGATGGCGACGCTTAGAGCATCGAATGTTTTTCGGCAAGCTAAGAAGTGAGCCATTTTGGAAAAACAATCCACCACGACCATGATCGAATCAGATCCACGCTTCGTCCTTGGCAATCCCAATAAAAAATCCATGCTTAGGGCCTCCCAAATTGAGTTTTGTATTGGTAAGGGTGTATAGAACCTTATATTTTGCGCATTTCCCTTGTACAGCTGGCATACTGGACATCTTTCTACAAATCGGGATACGTCGCGGCGAAGGTGCGGCCAATAGAAACGATTTTACATTTGCTTCAATGTTTTGGTTCAACCAACATGTGCGGAAAGCCCACAACTGTGCACTTCCTTGATCAGGTGTTCCCGCCAAGATGACGCCGGAATACAGAGAACATTATCTTTGAACAAAAAATTGTGTCTGATTGAAAAGTCCCGGTGCGGTATAGGTGGTTCACTTGTTAACTTGCCCCATGGCTCAGCGAAGTCATCATCAGTAATAGAGTTCCTGTATAGAGCTTAGATCAGGAGCCTCAAGTTGTAACTTGGTTAGCAATGCAGTGCGGCGGCGACTCGATTTTGCGCACCGGACTTGTGCTTCAAGACGAAGCTGAACCGCTGTAAGAAAGTCAGCCATCGGGCATGCATTCTGTTCATAGTCTTCTGGCTGTTGATGAATTGGAGAGCATGGCTGTCACTGCACAACACGAAGTCCTGGTGTAGCAGATAATGCTCCCACTGCTTTAACGCCCGAACCACCGCGTACAGCTCTTGCTCGTAAGCGGACCAATTTTGACGCGCCGGACTCATCTTCTCGCTAAAGAACTCAATTGGCCTTTCTTCTTGTGAGAGGACCACCCCAACTCCGATTGCAGATGCGTCTGTGTACACATGAAAAGGCTTGGAGAAATCAGGGACGGCGAGCACTGGTGCCGTCGTTAATGCTGACTTCAATGTGCAGAAGCTGCGGTCTTGCTCTGACGTCCACGTGAAAGACTTCTCTTTGAGACAGTTGGTGATCGGTGCAACGATAATGCTAAATCCCTTGATAAACCGGCGGTAGAAGTTGGCCAATCCGATGAAACTTCGAACTTCCGTTACTGATCGTGGGATTGGCCAATCGGTGATAGCTTGGGCCTTTTGAGGATCCATGTGCACCCCTTGCCTGGAGATGATAAAGCCAAGAAAATGTACGGTTCCTGTGGCAAACTCACATTTTGGGAAGTTAATATAGAGCTTGTGCTCTTTCAAAATAGCAAGAATATTAGAGAGATGAATGCAGTGATCTTCGAGTGAATTTCTATAGATGAGAATGTCGTCAAAATAGACAACACAGTACTTCCCCAAAACCGATTTAAGAACTTCGTTCATGAGCCGCATGAAGGTCGCCTGGGAGTTGGAAAGCCCAAACGGCATTACGCGCCATTCGAATAGCCCATCCCTTCCACCGTCACCGGGCCGTATGCGTATCTGATGGTACCCACTTCGAAGGTCCATTTTTGAAAAGATAATGGCACCAGCGAGCTTATCTAGCATGTCTTCAAGGCGGGGCACCGGAAAGCGGTATTTTACGGTTATCTTGTTGATAGCCCTTCTATCAACACACATACGCCAACTGCCATCTTTCTTTGGCACGAGTAACACCAGCACAGCACAGGGGCTAAGGCTGGGTTGAATCAGCTGCTTTCGAAGCAAATCCTCAACAATTTCTTACAGGGCGGCGTGTTCTCGAGGGCTCATTTTATAATGTGGAAGATTTGGTAAATTGGCTCCCGGCTGGAGATCTATCTGGTGCTGTAAATCCCGTAGTGGTGGTAATTCATTAGGCAGCTCCGCTGGCCAGACTTCTTTGTAGCGATAAAGGATGTCGCGGACAGCAACTGGAAAGTCAGCTTCCGTTTTGACTGGAGTGTCGTTTGAAGCCACAAGTGCTAACATTATTGAGTCTTCCTTCCAAGACGTAATGAGGTTATTGCCGGAGACCACGAACATTGTGGGTTCTCCTGGCACTTCCTTTTCTACCTCGCTAGCCAGCCGTGGAAGCAAGCGAATCTTGCGTTGCTTCCACTCAAAACTGTATGTATTGGCGCGCCCGTCGTAGACAGCTCCCGTGTCGAATTACCATGGCCGCCCAAGGATTTAGTGGCAAATGTCCATATCCAGGACGTCACACAGAACTTCGCAAACATAGCTTTTGCCAATTGAAAAGGTCACCCTGCACATTTCGGTTACAACTATCTCCACCCCCTTTTTCACCCAGTTAATATTATAGGGGTGTGGATTGCGCGTCGTCATGAGATGGAGATTCTGCACAACGGATCGGGAAATAATGTTTTCGGTGCATCCGCTGTCGATTAAGAGATCACAGATGCTGCCATTGATGGTGCAGCGGGTGCGGAATATAGAGTGCCGCTGGGAATTGCCATCTTGCCGAGGCGCTATGACGAGTTTCTCAAGGATGCAGGCTAGAGCCTCGCCTTCATCAGCTTGTAGATCTTCAAAGTCTTGTTCATTCACCAATTCTGCTCCCTGGTATTCATCATCCGGTTCTCCTTCCATCAACTGGACTTGTTGTCGATTCGAGCAATCGTTGGACTTGTGCCCCGGTTGGAAACAACGATAGCATTTGAATGTCGTTGGCTTGGCATAGGGGTTGGCATCTTTAATGGGAGTCTTCAGTCGGCCAGTGACTGAATTCTTAGGTTCCGCGCCTAGGATCCCAGCCCCTCCGCTGGGTGGGGGTGCGAGTTTATTCCCGCTAGAAGCACTCGCCTTGCCGGAATCTCCGCTCGGTTCTACCACAAAGCGACGAGCAGTGCTACCCCTTGGATGGCGATTCAATTGAATTTCAGCTTTGAGGGCATAGTTGACTGCTTGAGAGAGAGTCCACACGGAATTCATCTCAAGTTTGTCTTGAATGGCTTCCTTCAGGCCACCGATGTAATGCGCCACGAGTTGAGTTTCTGACTCGTTCAAGTTGTTCTGGGCGCTCAAGCGGTAGAATTCCTCTGTGTACTCGCACGGATCGCGTGCCTTGTGAGCAGTGCTGGTATTGTACATAGAACATTTGTTCGAAGTCCGTCGGCAAGAAATGCCCCCTCAACAGCCGCTTCATCCGGTACCAGCTAGTTACATTTCCTTTCCCTTCTCGTCGCCTGGACTGCAGCAGTTTCATCCACCAAGCTCTCGCTCCGCCCTTAAGACGACAGGCAACGTACTTAACTTGTTTTTCGGACACTATCTCCATGTAGTCAAAGAAAGCTTCGACAGCTCGCTCCCAATCCAGGTAGTCTTCGATATGTAGGCGACCATCAAAAAATGGGATATCCAGTTTGATGCGAAACTCCCCTGGTTCCCGGTGTTGCGTTGGATATCTGCGGGCAGGCTCATAATAAGTTGGTCTTTCCTCTTCTGCAGAATCTGACGCCTCAATCGGCTGATGAGCTTCCACCTCGTCTTCTGAGTCTGAGATTATCGAAACTGCATTGTGACGCCGCCGACGGGGATTAGGACGCAGTGCCGGTGTGGTTGCCGGTGCAACTGGTCCCCCCGTCATGAAATGTCGATTCGTCCTCAGGGATCGAATCTCGGTCCTCATTTCTGCTGAGAACCGGAAGAACTCCGTGGTGAGGGCTTCCATCTAGCGAGCCATGCTAGCTTGAGCTGTCCACAACGCCTCTACGCTTCGGTCTTCCTCCATCGCAGGGCACTTGCTTCCCTCTGCCATCAAGCCTCGCTCTGATACCAAGTGGTGTGAAAGCCGATTGAACCTGCAAAACAAGGAAAGGAGAAGCAGGGAAAAGAGGGAATAACAGAGGAAGAGAAAGACACAAGGTTAGCAGGAAGAAGAAGCTGCGATTTCTATATTCATTCTCTGCCTTTTCTCGGTTTACTGTGCATCTAAATAAAAGAAAAACAAGTAACTAGAAAGCTGAGCTGGCCACTACTTGGCCTTTTTAAAACAAAAAGTGTCATAAAAGCAGGATCACTAAAGCTGCAGAAAGGAGTGGATGCCGTAGGTAATGATGGACCGTTGGGGAGTTAGCACATGCCGCATGATCGGCCACATCAACAAGGATGATTGCCTCTAGGATATGCACGTTGAGTTAATTAGGGTAAAAATTTATAAGAAATCCGAATTCTTATATGTTTGTAGTTTGAAATCTCTTCAAATTAGGTTTCGGAAAGTGAATGGTCACCTTGTCAGCCCTCATTTATTACAGATATGATACCATGAGATGAAATGCTACAGAGATAGTGGACATTCTATGGTAGCTATCTTCCATACCATGAGATGAAATGCCAATAATTGGTATCGTGCACGTATGTAGATCTTTTATGATAGCTATTTTTCATACTCCACCCAATCACTTGCTTAGGCTAGCATGTAAACGCCAATGACACTTTACCGGTGTATTATTATGTTGTATACAAGTAATTGTGAATTTTTGTTTGCTTGAAGCCACCATGATAATTTGAACATTATTTGTAATTGACCAACCGTGCAAAGCAAATTGTAATTTAGATTTTCGACAGAAACACATATGCTCTACCAATTCATTTAGAATGATAAATTCATCATCTGTAATGCTAAAACAATACTACTATCAGGTGCAACCTCCGCATTCCACTAACGTGTAGTCTTGGGAATCTCAGCATATTCATTATTAGATGTCATGTCCTCTTTTATATTTCTAGTCCTTATATAGTAGTCATGAATAATATTATTAGTATTTTGCTTAACACCAAGATTCGTAATAGTAGGATCATGGAGAATATGGAGAATATTATCAAACTCTTCATCTCCATCATCACTTGAACCACTACTTATTGTCTCATACCTTTCATCATTGATAGTAGAAGCAGATATTCTAATAGCCTTGACTTCAAAAATATAAGTAGGCTGGGATTATGTAGAAGGACCGGGCAATTCCTTTTGGTAGGAGATTGGTGTGGATTTGAATTTATACTTATGTAATATTAGATAACGATTAATAAAAACTTACTTTAAAATTTTTATAATTTCATTCACAACTAACATACCCAAGACGTGCATTTGGCATTTCCAAGGCCATCTCAGCAGCATCATGCATCTTATGCACATGATCGAGTACGACTGAATCATGAATTTGAGTCGACAGATCTTCATCCAAATTAATATCATTCTTAATTTTCTCAACCTCCACATACAGAATTAGAACTTCAAAAGCAGACAATGATAATGCAAATTCACAACATTCATCGTCCTCAACCTTCGAGGCAATGAATTGGTTACTAACTAGAAAATAACCCACAATGGTCGCCATGAACTTTGAGGGATCGAACCTCAGTACCCTAAGAATCCTATCCTATAACTGCTTCAAAGTTGATTTGAATGGGACTTTCAGGGGCCGATATTTACCACCAATATATGTTGGCGAAAAATCATCATAAAAGGACAACTCTCCATCATATAATAACATAAAAGATGATGGGTGTGCACAAATTTTGAATACCTACATTTATAATAATTTTGAAATGATATATTTATTTCATCGAGACAATCGTCAACTTCATAACATTCCACGCTATGTTTCAATAGAATTTCAATTAATAATAATTTACTATGCTAATATTATCATTAACTCGTTAAATATAAATGTTATAAATGATAATACTAATGCTTCTTTATAGTTCTATAAAAAATTAACAAAAAAGTCCACTATTTTCTCAATAAAAATTTTGAAATTATTTTTATACAGTTATATCTACTATTAATATCAGAAGTTATATGATATCTATTAAAAACAATGAATAATTATTAATACAAAAAAATAATATTTAAATTATTGACATATATTTTAACAAAAATAATGAATAATTATATTATAAATTCATCACCAAGCAAAACTAATACTGAAATAGTTTATAAAAATTGAACATTTAGCCCCTTCAACTCATAATAAGTTTAATTTTTCTATTAAATTGGATATCAAAATTATGAACATAATTCTTGAACTTGAACATTTCCCCATTTTGCATGATTATACAAAGATGGTAGCAAAATTAAATTGAAATTTGTTTACATAAACATAATAAAAATGATTACAAAAATATATATTTGAATTGAAATTTGCTTTGCCTTAAGAAAAAAATCAATCATTTCTTTTGTAGGTGAGAAAATAAATTTTATTTCTTATTAGGTGCATATAACTTAGATTGATAGTCCAACAATTTGTTCTTCATATTTTTTTTAATAAGATTAGATAGGGAAGTTCAGTAAGAAATTAAATTTCTTTGCTTAGTTAAATAAATCCAAATACGTATTAACTAATTACAAAATCAGTAAAAAAAAACATTTACAAACACTTAATATAAAAATTTGCATTTCTTTGTCTTAGAGCATCTCCAACCGAACGCCAAACTAGCCTATGGCGTTGTTCTGTCGCTCCAGCCGATCTTTCACTATTTACTTGCGGGTGAACAGTTTGGCGTCGCACTGTTCACCTACGCTATTTTGCTCTCTCAACCGGAAAAATGCGCGAAAGGGAGAAGGATTGTTACCTTCACATATGCACATAAAATGACGTTCGATTGGAACGGCATCACGGCATTTTGGAGTTATGCTGCATTTTGCCGTAAAAATGGAGTTCTCGGTTGGAGATGCCCTTAGTTAGATAAATTCAATTAAGTATTAACTTTATTAAAAAAGGCACTAAATATAAAAAATGTAAAATACACTTACAAACACTAAGCGACTAAACATACTGATATATTATAATTATATTAATGAGTATTTAAGAATATTTAAGTAATAGATATGAAGAGCTAATAGATAATTTATGGTTCTTTAATACTCATTTATTTTCTATAATTAATCTCTATTGGAAGCTAAATGAAATAAACAATCCCCCCATTAACAAACATAAAAAATACATAATACTAATGAATCCTTTGCTTTTTGCATGATTTATCCATAGATTTATACAAAAACACATAATATAGGCATCACCTAAAACCACCTCATTCTACAATTTTACATGATGCATTTACTTTTTTTCCTTATTCTACCATTTATTTAGGAAATGAATAAGAAAATATAAATTTTATATTAAAAAAAACACATTAAAACTTACCTTAAACAGCAAACTCCGGCGACGAAGCGAAGGGCGACCGGATCGAAGAGGCAAAAGAGCAACGGTTCTGGACTAGGGCTTCGACCAGTTGTTTTAAACAGACCAAAATCTTAAATCACCCGTTAAACGGGTGATTTTGGCATAAATCTTAATCTCTCGTTAAACGGACGATTATGCCTACTTTTAAAATTTCAAATAAAATGATGATTAATGTGCTAATTATATTTCTAATCATATTTAGTCTTAAAAATTACCCTTTCTGAATCTGAATCAGTGAAGTTTCGCACCTTCCAAATAAGTTCTTGGACGAAGCCAATACCGAGAGAAGAAGAAATGCGGAAAGTAAATTGTATTATTTTTCTATATGAAGTATGTACATAACAAGCCTATTGATACGGCATCGCAAAATCATCTTGATCGGGCACGAATCTCGAGGCAAAAACTAGTTAGAAACTTCAAAAAATAATTTCGGGAGCATATGAACTCCGATTTCAACGAGCTTATAGTCAAACTGAGCGTCTCGGAAATACGAACCCAACGACACCAAGATCAACCTAATCCGAGCCCAAATGAGTCCGGATCAAGTGTTCGAAGCGCTATTGGAAGGTTCAAACCGCAATTTGAGTTACCAAACGGTCTCTGATTTTGATGAGCTTATACTCGAATCGAACGGCTCAACGAGAAGAATCCAACGAGTCCAAGATCATCAAATTCCAACTTCATTAAGGCCTTCAAATGTCCAACGAACGGTGCATGATCAAAGGATTCAATATCGGCCGTCCATCCAAACCACTCCCTGTTCGCCCTTGATCTCACGCCTATTTACGGGCTATGCCACTCCAGAAAAACTATAAATAGAGCCTTCATTCTACACCAAGGGACTCAAGTGAAGAGAGAGAAGAAGAAGAGAAGGAGAAGGAGAAAGGGGAATAGGAGATTCCTCACCTCCTCGACCACCGCCGCCGGAGTTTTTCCTGCCGCCTGAAGACGCCGGAGCTCTGCCGGATTTTCAGGAAACGCAGGGAATTCGCAGGATTTTGTGAATTTCGTGGAAGAAACAAGTTGTATTTGGATTATCCCGACTTGTGGGACGAAATCCGCCATTTGTAATCTACGAAAACACTAGTGGAACTTTGCAACTGGGCGAGGCCCCGTGGTTTTTCCCATTTTTGGGTTTTCCACGTAAAAACTCTTGGTGTTCACTCCTTCTTTCTGTTTGTGTGTTAAACTTACGTGCAACGCTCGGACGCGAATTTAAAAACTCTACCGCCGCGTATTTTCTAACACCCAACACCTATATATAAGCGTATTTACAAGAAGGCGTATGCAAGAAAGTACAAGTAGTTAGCTGACGTGTCATGGCTTTAATACTTCCAAAACGCCCAATCCTATACAGGTAAATTTTTTTTTATTCGAAAAGAGCACGTTCCCTTGCGGGACCCCAACTCACTCTACCATTAGCCATGGACCAAGAGGTCTTGGATTCATAACTTGTGTATATGATATAATGTTAATTTGTCTTAATTAACTTAAATATCCCATAAATAAATAAATAAATAAAATGGATTTAAATAATGTATTAATTTTATAGTATTTGTTTTCATTGACTATTAAAAACAATGATATTAATAGTGAGGTTGCTAACTTTGAAAAGTGAAGATTTATATTGATGGTTGATGTCATCATTGTAAAAATTAAGACAATTACATATATCTACTTATTCAAGCTCAAATAGATATTGCATTGAATTTTTTGATAATTTTATTGTAAAGAAATTAATTTTTTAATTTGTTTTAGAAATAAATATTAAATTTTGACTCTTGTGAATATTATTTATTGCATAAAGTCTTTTAATAAAAAATATATTTGACCGACAGCTCACTTGGCGCCTACGTATTGGGCAAAACAGCTGTTTGGTGTATTAAGTCTGACATCTCATCCAAACCTATTTAAACCCAACGACTCTCCCCTGTCCTCTGCCTGCAATAAGTTGCAGCGGAAGAAGACGGCCACGCAATCACGATAGCTCCGCCATTTAATATACTTTTAATCCAAGCCTCGTGACCTCCGTCCATGGTCGCTCACTTCCGCCCACAAAATGCCAACGCTCGATTTCCTTATGGGTCTCTCTCCAAGTAGGAGTACCCAACTGCAAACTTAGATATCGATCCAAACCCTAACCCTCTCTTGGTGGCTCTTTCGTCCGATAATCCGATGGCTTCAGTTTATAGGCTGCTCTCCTTTCACGCAGCGGCTAACAATTTGTCCATTGATGGAAACTTCACGGGGTTACATATAAAGCCGATGGAATCTGTCATGGTGAGATCTCCGTGCGGATTTCTTCTTTGGTGTTTTAGAATGGCTAGTACTAAGGTTTGAAGATGCTGATATTCTCAGATGAATGTCTCGCCTTTACGTTTGATTAGACAGAAGGATTCTCGTTGGAGGAGCTTGGGAACCGTTAAGTAAGCTATTGACCTGATAGATTATGCGGTTTTTATAATTTGTGCATGCGGAACGAGGCTATGTTTTGATTTTCTTTGGGTAATATCACTGTTTTCACTTTGAAAAATTTTTGGCGTTGGTTTTTGGTGATTAGCTTTTTCTTACTTATTTGTCTGGGTTTACAATTTAAAAGGAAATTGTAGAGAAAAGGTCCTGGAAGCCTGAGATTTAAGCATTGGTTTTGTATTGTTACAAAATGGTTTTCGATCGGCCGTTTTTGGCATTACTTTGAGGGCGGTATTTGGGGAAAAATGTATTAGTAAAAAGTTTAATAAGTGGAATTAAAAAGTCGATTAGTGATTTATGAGAATGCAAAAAGAAATTAACTGTTGAAAAATGATGCTATCAATCTATTTGATGCGGATGTTCATGAGAATTTGATTGAATGGGTTGGAGGAACTTTCTCTAATGGCTAAGTTAACATATTTGCAAACCTCATCCGTATTAAAAAAATCTAGTTCCATGCTAAAATTTGACAGGGATACTTAGAGGTTTATGAGATTGCATTTAGGCTAAATATGTTATGGATTTGAGTAGTTTGCAATAAAACTCACTGATGGACAAATCGAGTGTAGATAAAAATGAGAATATTAAGATGGATTTCTGGTAAAGCTAGGAAGAATGAATTGAGGATTATTATATTATTGGAATTATTTGAGTAGGAAATTTTTAAAATAAAATGGTAGATAATAGACTTAGATAGGTGGTATGAACATGTACAACAAAAGGCAGAAGGTGCACCTTGAAGATGGAAGGGTAAAATTAGTGTTAGACGATTAGGAAGGATGAGAGGTAGGCTAGTGATAACATGAAAAAATTGGCCCAAAAAGATGCCTTTGTTTAATACTAAATGTAACATTTAGTAGAAGCAAATGGAGAAGAAAGGTTTGTGAAGTCAACCACAAAGCTCAAATAGATGGTATAAGACTAATTATAATGATGTTGATGATATTGGCTTATTGATGAATGACACTGCAATAGATATTACTGCATACCTGCTGCTATCTCACACTTCAGCTCATACCGAAAAAATGAAAAGAGAGAACAAACCGTTTGCTTTTGATAACTTGGTCTGGATGTCTAGAACAATTTTACGATTGACTGGTTTTAAAATTTGTCAAACGTGACATTTTATCTAATTTATTTTTTGCGGCAAAACAATCTAACTTATGTCAGTGGCTACATTTAATTGAATGAGAGCTTCTTTCTTAGGCTACCAGCTAACTTTAATCATTTTTTTCAGCCTTACTGTGAAGCAGGACTCTTATGAAGATCATTTTTTTTTATACGCAAGCTGTAGGAGATAGTGAGGACTGAGGAGGTATTATATGATATAATTTTAGGAAAATACAATAGTTTTTTACTGTTCTTTGATGTTCTTACTCTTAGGAGCTGTTTTCATGTTCATAACTTCCATGAAAGATCCTTGTGGGTTGGACCGGGAATTAAAGAAAGTGAAAGGCATGGACTGGGATTAAGCATGCTGACTTTGTATCGTTACAAAATGGTTTTAGACGGGACATTCAAAGTTTGGCATAATTTGAAGGCAATTATCGGACTTTTCTTTATAAAAAGTTAATGAACAAAGAAAAAATTGTTAATTTGTGAGTTAGGAGAGCACGATAAGAAATTCAATGCCGAAAATGATGCTATTAATTTATTTGATTCAGATATTTTCCAGAAGTTGATGGAATGATTGTCAGGAGCATGCTCTTTATGGTTACAGTTAAATAATTTGTAGTTCTATGACATGAAGCCTTAGAAAGGTGAATTTTATAAAATTGCAATTAGATTGGATATGTTTTATGGATTTGAGCAATATGTATTAAAATAGTTGTTGATAGTGAAGTGGAGTGTAGAAAAAATCAGAATGTTAAGATGAATTGGTGACAGCTTGAATAGATTGGATAAAGAATGATTATATTAGCGGGATGGTTGGAGCAGCATCTATTGAAGGTAATGTGATAAAAATAATCTTAGATGGTTTAGATTTGTACAAAATAGAATTAAAGATGCACCAAAAAATAATCATATAAAATTAGTGCCAATATATTAGGAATAAAGAGAAGTAGAGCAATGGTAACATACAGAAAAACTTGCATTAAAAAAAAAAAGCTCAGGATAGGTTTATCTCCTCATGCAATATTCAGTAAGAGTAAATGGAGAAAAAAAATATTTATAAATTCAACCCTAAGGCCTAAATAGTTGGGTAAGGCTAATACTAATGATTTTGAAGAAGATGCTAGAAATTGGCATATTGATGCGTAACCCAGCAATGGATATCATAGAAGTTTTTTTTTTTAAAGATAAAAAAGCTAGCATACGTGCTATCTAACGCTTGAGTCATCCTGAAAAAAAGAGATAGAGCATAAACTAGTTGTTGGTGTGATGAATTGGCCTGGATGATTTGGACAATGCTACTGTTGACTGGTTTTGAAATGTTATCACTTTAATTTATTTTTTTAGCCAAAAAGTCTAATTTCTGTTCATGGCTGCATAAAATTGATTGAGGATCTCCCTATTAGGTCACCTTAAATTATTTTTCATATTTATTGTGAAGCAGTGCTCTTAAGCTCTACCTGTTTCGAAAGTGTATTCGAATGAAGGAAATTACTATTTGCAGGACTTATTTTGAAGTAATGGCCTCGAAAGATCCTTGTGGGTTGGGACAGGAACTCAAGAAAAGTGATAGGAGACATGATTTGAAAGATAATGATTTAGATCCCTTAAAGGATTTTGAAGCCAGGTTCCTGAAATTTAAGAAGCAAGACTACTTGTAAGTTCAAGTGTTTTCAGCCTTAGGCCCATGAAGTTGTGAATTACCATTTTCTTGATGAAAGTTTCAATGAACAGGGAAAATCTGGATCATTATCAAAACCTTGCTCAAGGCCAATCACCTAAGGTAGTGCAAACAAGCTTAAGTATAATGGTTCTCCTTTCATCTTCTACCTTTTTTTTACTCTCGTTTAATCATTTAATTGCCATGTTAGAACACCTGTTTAATGCTTTATGGTTGTATCATCTTGCAGTTCATGGTCATTGCATGTGCAGACTCTAGAGTCTGCCCCTCCAAAATATTGGGTTTTCAACCTGGAGAAGCTTTTACTGTCAGGAATGTGGCAAATTTGGTTCCACCATATCAGGTATATTTCTTATTGAAAAAATGAAGCCACTCCTTATTTTCAATTTTTGAATGTTTTATCTTTCTCTCTTCGCTATCTTTTTAACAGCATGGAGCATCAGAAACAAGTGCAGCTCTTGAGTTTGCCGTAAATACATTAGAGGCAAGGAAAACTAGATCTTTGGATAGTTTGTGTTTACTCAATGCAGTGAAGGTTTTCATTGGTTATTTGCTCAATCAAAACATTTTAATTGTAACTAAGAATGCTTATAGGATTTTGTAGGTTTCAAATATTTTAGTTGTTGGACATAGTTGCTGTGGGGGTATCAGAGCTCTAATGAGCATGAAACAAAAGTCAAACTCCAAGTATGACTACAGAGCTGTATACTTTAGCCGCTTGTCCTATTTGGGTTCTTTCTTATTGGCGATTCATATCTTTATATTTCATTGTAAATAGTATTTTTTCTCTTCCTTCTGTTACAGAAGTTTTATTAGAGATTGGGTGTCTCTTGCAAAGAGTGCAAGGTTAAGCACAGAGGCTGCAGTTGGAAATCTGAGTTTTGAGAAGCAATGTACACATTGTGAAAAGGTGGTAACTATTTTCGTTGTTTTGTTGACAATATACATCTATATGCTTTACCACTTAAAATGCATAAATGCTTGTTATTTAAGAAAATCTATTACAAGTAGACAACTCCTATGAATTACTGCAGTTGAATTCCTTATTCTTTTCATGTTACTTTCCAGCAAGATTTAATTCATGTTATTTATGTTATTTATGTCGAAAGAACTAGATTATGCTGTAGAACTAGCCTTTTGTCTTGCATGCTTGTGATCAATCTATCTTTTGTGATTAAGATTTAATAAAAACATTAGAATGATAATAAATTTGTCATTCATTAATGGCAATGCTGGCACATTAGTAATCATGCAATCTTGATTATAAATGATAAAAAGAATCTCTCTTCATGACTTAACATTTTTTACCCTCTTCGGCTACACTTAAACAGTCGGAGGACTTGATCGAGAAGTAACAAATAACCTCAAAGCACCAGACCCTGATAAAGTAGGCAAATTGTTGTGTTAACCATAGAAGTACTTGTCAAAGAGCCTTATCACACTCCTCAATTTGTCTTACACATTGGAGGCAAGTTGTGCTATTACGATTGGGAATGTCATGCCCATCAATATGGCATATATGGCTACACCTCAAGGGTAGGAGAACCTGGTCGAGAAGTAACAGATACCCTCAAAGCACCATACCCAAATGCTATAGGCAAACTATTATGTTAACCACAAGATATTGTACTTTTCAAAGAGTCATGACACACTGCTCGTTGACATGCACGTTGGGGACAAGTTACACTAGCACAATAAAAAATGTTATGAGGGTGTCGTTTACATCTTTAGAAGGTTGCTCAAGCTCCATCTCATAATTTTCTAGCTCTGCTCGCTTCCTTAATCCCATATCTCGAGTTCAGTCTCTCTTCATGGATGAATTATTATGTTCAACGTTGAATGCCGTCCATAGCCCAATGAAAATGCGTCATGTCATCCCCTACTCAGTACCGAGCCTACTCAGTACCGCGGCTCGGTACTGCTCGATACTGATCGACATTGGATGATGTGGCTGCACCTGATTCGACTTTGGACAGTAAGCTGTGTCCAGTGCCCACACAAAATAATCTCTCCTCTTCATGAGCGGGGAACCTGAATGTGTATATGATAGGAGTGTTGTACTTCACATTTGGTCCCTATGTTTACTAGGCTCATGGGAAAGCTAATCACGGCGAAGTTGTTAGTGAAGATGAAAATTACCTCTTGCTGAAGCACTGTCACCTTCAATATAATCTGTTGAAAAATTGGCGAGAGAACGTTTTGTTGTAGACCTTCAAGAGCCACACAATCTTAAGCAAGCAAAGTTTTGTGACTTAGTGTAAAAAACATGTAGTCGAAGTCTATACCATTTCCAAGACATGAAGCCCTGAAGTTGGGCGGAAATGCTAAAGTTTTACATTTAACGCCCTGTTACATCAACTCCTTTCCAAGAATCTCAAGATATCTGAAACAAATCATGACCAAACATAAACCTCCAAGTGGTTTTTTCATTATTAGAAGTTTCAAATTTTAAATAGCGGCACTTTTTCTAATCACATTTTATAGGAAAGAATTTACTCTTAAAAATTCACGATTTCCTTCTCAGGACCTCATGTGATTTTAAAGACGTTGAGCTGCATGGATTTCACTTGTAGCTTGCTTTAGTGATCAAGCTATTTCAGGGCTATAGACCATAACTTTCCTTCTATATGCTCCAACCTCTACTTGTGCTCACACATATACCCTTGTAGGTCATACAGTTTGTTCATGTAGCTGCTTGTATAGTGTTAATCACATCTTTCTCCACAATTTGTATTTTATCTTGTCATTTATTCACCCAATTGGTTTGTAATCAATAATTCACCTTGAAGAGCTTACACCTCCTTTAGATCTTCCTCCTTTGTTAACGAAAAGGTACTCAGGGTTGTATCGTAATATATTGTCGATATTGCCTCCATCTTGCTCGCAATAATTTACTTGGCTTAGCCTTTGAATATGTGGAAAATTCTTATATGCCTTCTGCTTCCCCATCGTCTCCTTAACGCTTTTGCATTAACCACATTGAAATTTGTTTTCGCTCCCCAGTGTTCAGATCGCCTTCAAGTAGGGTTGGGGAGGAGTGTTTTTCAAGTCTTTGATAACAAACTCTACTTGGCTTCATCCTCCTCCAACAAGCATTCATGAAGAGTTGTGTAGAAGTTAGTTGTTTCTTGAGCATCATTCCCATTAGGCTTCTCAATACGAGCATCTTTGATCTTAGCAAATTTAGGCTTCGTTTGGGATAATTTTTAATTATTTCTTAAAGCAGCTTCCTAGTATAAAAATTTAAACTTTTATACTGAGAAGTTGTAAGAAGCAGTAAAAAAGCCGTCCCAAATGAAATCTTAGCCTTCTACAACAACAACATATAGCTATATAAATCTTTTTTCTTCATTGTGTCCTATTAATAGTAATTCTCATTTAAATTTAATAAATAAAGGCCCTTTCTAATACTTTCTAAACAAGTCTTTTTAAGTCTATCTCTACTACTCTTAACATACACCAAATTTAATATATCTTCTCTGTAAACTAGTCATTGGAAAGTCAACATTGCCAGGTCTCACGCCCTGGATGAGAAAAGTGTAGGGTTGCCGGTTGCGTGAGGTAGTTGACAGTCATCATAAAATTTGTCGAACAATATTGATATGAATCATTTAATCAAATTCAACCTTTTCTACTGAAAAATTAAATATCTCATATAGAGCCCCCCCCCGGTTCTTTTTCACACCCCTCCATTTTGTCCTAGCCAACTCTTTCTCCGCCATCATCACAATTAATAGTTGCCCT
The DNA here is from genome assembly GCA_016618105.1 of Dendrobium huoshanense. Classification (NCBI taxonomy): domain Eukaryota; kingdom Viridiplantae; phylum Streptophyta; class Magnoliopsida; order Asparagales; family Orchidaceae; genus Dendrobium; species Dendrobium huoshanense. The sequence continues at coordinate 36,987,593 of CM028350.1, read as the reverse complement.
TTTTGCTTGCCCAAATTTGCCTTATTTGGCAGTGCAGGAACATGATTAACGATAGGGTTCACTTCAACTTCAACATTTTCTCATTTCACCTCAACTCACATTTGATTTTGCTACCTCATTTGTCGATGGATGGTGTGAAGTAAAAAAACACTTAATGTGGTGACCCACAAAAGCTGCCCAAGCCCATAATGTGACCTCCAAGTTACATGTGTTAACAGTCATTGTGGTTGAATTGATCATCGCTTCACCTAGCAATTCTTCTTAGCAGACTACTCAGGAATTCCCTCTACAGCTCATCTGTTGGGAACACTTCCTCTTAGGCAGAGTTAGGTTCTTCTCGGGAAGACTACCCTTCCTTTTGGTACCTAACTCAAGATCTACACCTCATTAGATTTACTTGTCATATGAACCTTCAAGATGTTGCTAGACGTTGTAAGCATGCTTGCCTTTATCCTAAGCAAGGATCAGGGGTGTCAATTTCGGGTCACTGGTTGGGTTCTAGTCGAACCCGAAACTCACCCGGTACTATTCGGGTCAACCCGAACGTGAAACAAGTCGTTTTTGTAGACCTGACCCGCTTCGGGCGGGTCCGGGTCAACTCGACACGACCCAAATGACCCTTGCCAAGGATGTCCCAATTTTCCTCTAAAAGCTATTGGCGCAGTAAAATTTCGAAAAAATAATATGATCGCTTGCTCTTGATATGTCTATCTATTTGAAATTCTTTAAAGAAAATCTTCTTCTGCTGGTTTAGGAATCAATTAACGGATCACTGCTGAACCTATTGACATACCCATGGATTGAGGAGAGAGTGACAGAAGGAGTACTTTCTCTCCATGGAGGTTATTATGACTTCACTGATTGCAGTTTCGAAAAATGGACGCTGGTTTATAGGGAAAGCTTGGAGGGTGGAAGCAAGTTTGCTATAAAAGGTTGTTCAACATGGTCCTGATCAATCAATCTTCCATTTGGCAAGAAAATAAACCCTTTTTTATTGTGATCTTTATATGTGATTGTGTTTGTAATGTTGTGATATGGTATACAGATTTATGCTATATAGGATATAAATAAACTTAACATATCTGCCCTATGTAAAGTAATTTATCATTTGTTACCTTTTTTTTAATGTAAGTAATAAACCCAGCTCCATTTATCATGAATGGTTGTGTTTCTTTTCTTAAAAACTTGCATAGTTTGGATTATGTGCTCAGTAGCTGTGAGGTGATAAAGGTGCATATACAAATGTTGCTTTTCTGCATAAATTAAAATTATTATGTCATTATTTCAAAATAAAGCAGTAAAAATTTTATCAAATAAGGAAATTCTATATGATTATAGAAAAGTTGTTTAGTAAAGATTTTTGGGGAAGTTTGGAGAAAAATTTGAATGTAGGGATTGTTTAGAGATTTTCTTTTGAATTGTTTTTATTAAATATTTATTTTCTTAGGATTAGGGCATCTTGAACTTGGTTGAAATTTGAGATCTTTTAGATTTATGTTTTTGGGCTACAACAGCATCTAGAGATTTGAGAGAGATAGATCCTCCTCTCGAATAGGAATTTTTATTAGGTCCGAACATCTGATGTGGCTCTACATCCGGACGCCAATAACATGTCGCCATGTGCTCTTACTCTTTACCGTGTAGCCCGAGGACCCGACCCGATCAGAATCCGGTATTGATATGTTCGTGTATTGTTAGGTATTAATCGGTATTGCTTGGCAATAATGAGAAATACAACTTTATCAAGACCAATACCGAACAATACCTAGCAAAATCAGAGTAGCAATACCTAGCAAAATCAGAGTATTGCTCGATATTGGTCTTGACATAATAATATTTCTCATTACCGAGCAAAACCTAACAATACTCTAGTCTGCACAAATCAACTAATACATAGCAATACCAGGTTCCAATCTGGGTCTGGTCGTCGGGCCGCGCGGTAAAGAATAAGAGCACGTGACGTTATTTTATTGACGTCCGAATATAGAGCTATATCAAGTGTCCGAACCTAATAAAAATTCCTCAAATAGAGTATCAATTGCATCTTGATATTTTTCAATTTCTATTTCATCAAATAATATAAATTATCTACAGTTTTTTTAGTTTTTCATGGATTTTTGTGGAGAATTTCCACTATTTTTCAAATATTGTTAGAAAATTCTTGAGATGTTCAAGAGTATCCTGTCAAAAAAGTTAATGGAAATAGAGTTACCCAGAACAAGCTACAAAATGCTAAGCTACTCAAAACCAACTTTAATTATGAATAACGTTCGACTTGTTTGAGTTTCCGATAAGGACTAAATGTTTAGAAAGCAGCCCGTATAAAAAGAAAGCTCTCAAATATAAAGCATGCACATGCAGTAAAATGCACCTGCAATTGTTCCTCTAAAAACAGCACAAATCAAAAAGATCGACAGCGGGACGAGAAATCTGCCAGAAAAATCAAAATGAGAAAATTAAGGAAATTCCATAACCAAACAAAATTGATTTGAACTTTTGTATAGCACTTCTTTCATCTTAAAGAGCTTCCGACAGTTTCAAAATGAACTCTTTTTCATTGATTTTTGTCCTACAAAAAGAAAAAAAATTAATTAAGAAAAACACTCAGAAGAAAAAGTATTCTGCAAACTTTCTTTGAAGCTTTCATTGATAGGAGAGATTATTCTGTGTGGTCTTCTGGAGGCTAATCCGGATGCGCCTGTCACCCAATGCACTGTGTATTGGGTGACAGGCGCATCCGAATTAGCCTCCAGAAGCATCTGAACACCGCACGTTATAATTTTTTATAAAATTTTTTGAACAATAAACATTTTTTTAAAGACAAATTTGATTTATCTATTTTTATTAACAATAAACTTGATTGAAATTTACAAGCAAGAAAAGCTAACCTCATTAGTGGGGTCGGACTTGGCAGAACTCGGAAACATCCTTGCGAAGGCCCTTCGCTCTTGATCCCTCCTATCAGCAATCTGTAAAGAGTTATAGAAGACTAAATAGGAAACATAATACTTTAACAGTTCCCGACCACCAGAAAGCCTAACAATACCTTTTTCTTTGCAGCAGCCAGCTCTTTCTTTATACCTCCTGAAAGAAAAATGAAATATAAAAAAACGGCTGACTTTTTTTTTTCGGAACGGGGTATCTACCCGCTGAAATTCCAAAGGGAGTGTTTGGCGGCGTAACTAATGCCTCGGTGGAACCTAACGAGGGCACCCACCGGCACAGGGCTCACACTTGTTTTGCCCTATTGAAGAGGCAAAGCCGTAGTAGAGAGGATTCGAATCCGGGGTGAGGGGTTCCCAACCATGCTCGACCACCAACCAACCTAAGCCTCTTGGGTAAAACGGCTTACTTTTAAATTGCAATAAGAAACGTCCCCGTTGGTGGGCGAGCACGGTTGAGAACCCCTCATCCCGAGTTAGAATCCACTCTACTAAAAAGAAAGAACGGCTCGCTTTTGAGAGATTTCATGAAGTACACAGAGGAATGTCCTTAAAATAAATACAACAGCTCACTTGAAAAACGAGGGATTTCTTAAAGCACAGAAGTAACACTAACCATCATTTGGCTCAAGTTCCAAAGCCTTCTTGAAGCTTTCTACGGCAGCATCAATGTCATTCAAGGCAATATGTGCCTAAGAGATTTTAGAGGCATTAAAAAGACAAATAGCTGAAATATTTGTGTTTCAAAGGAAAGCAAACAAATCTTGCAAAACAATCTATAAATTTAATTAATACAATTGTGCTTTAAGGAAAATTGATAACAAATCTCACAAAAATAATCTATCAATTTAACAACATACATCAGTAATTCCCTTCAATTTGATTCAACTAGCACCCTCCATCCACTCTACCATCTAGTTTTGCTCTCAAATTCAAGAGATATTGACATCCAGCGGAATACTAGGACCACAGGTTCTTCGATAGAAAACTTTTTAGTATCTAGAGTTCTTTAAAAATAATATAGAATGAAATGCACAAAAAATCATGCACACAAAGACATTATTAGTTCATAACCATCAAGAAAAAATTTTCTTTTGATGAAACAATAAAAAAATGCAAAATTAAGCCAGGTGATAATTTAATAATAGTACAAATAGACATTTATGAAAATCACCTAATAATAACAACATCATCAAACCTTTATCCCACTATGTGGCATCAGCTACATGAATCCTTTTTTTTTCCATCGTATCTTGTTAAGATAATCAAATTCTCATTTAAATTTAATAAAAAAAAGTTCATTTATATATTTTCCAACCAAGTCCTTATAGGTCTATCTATACCTTTCTTAACATAAGCTAAATCTAATACATCTACTCTCCTAACCGGGTCATCAGAAGGCCACCGATTTATGTGACCAAACCATCTAAGGTGACTCTCCCTATTTTTATATTCCATTGGAGCTACTCCAACCTCTTCACGTATATTCTCGTTTCGTATCATGTCTCTAAGAGTAAAGCCACTCATCCACCTGAGCATCCTCATCTATGCAATACTTACTTAATACTATGCTTCTCTTTTAACCATGGAAGATCACCCATCAATGAAAAAATACATCAAAATCATAAAGTCCTGTTTGTACAAATTCTGACAATTTTAATCACACAAAAGAGAAAATTACTGAAATCTCACATAAATAAAAAAAAAGATTCTATGAAGAAAATCACTAGAATGTTAATTCGCCAGTACCAGAGATAACTTTCCTCAAGACTTAATGGTAAACACTTCCATTTAGCAATAAAGAATCACATCCAATCGCTCATTTAAGTTAAGATGGAAAACAAAAATAACTCGGGATGGTTGTTAAGAATATCCTTTACATGCTTCAGGTATCCACCATTTATAATCTACAAGTTTCTTTTTATAATCATAAAAATTCCCCTCAAAATTGAAACAAATTATTTGAATGCAAGCCGAATTTTTATCACAATAGGACCGAAAATTTCATTGAATCCAAAAGCCAACAATTCATGCCTCAATGCTACAATACAGAAATTGCAATTTTCGACAGTGAAGGAATTCAAAAATTTTCCAACACAAAGCATGCACAAAAACCTCAATTTACGACGGAATAGAAGGCTTCAAAGCAACAGTAATTCCAAGTCAGACCAACCGACGAATCAGCAGTTGAGAACAACGCTGCCGCAAATAAAACGTCAGTCAACGGCTAAATCAAATAGCCAGGGAACCAACAGCAGCTCAAATTACAGCCCAACCCCATCAACCCAAAGAGCTTTAGTAAGGTCCATTAAAAGCTAACAGAAAAAAAAAAAAAAAGCTAATTAAAACAAAATAGAGATTCATCCCAAAAAAATAAAATGAACCAAATCATGCTCAATACATAACCAACAGCAATATTCAGTTAAAGCCTAATTAGCAATTTATCAACCCAACTGAAAACCACATTAGCAATCCCAACAAAAATCAATGCTGCACGAATTAGAAAGCAGCTGGATAAATAAGAGGACAAACTTGAGAAACAAATCAGGGAAAAGAACAAAACATTCTCTAAAGAAATCATCATAAGGATTTCATGAAATAAGAAAATTACTTAATAGAAAACAAAGTAAAAACACCATTTTGATCATCAATTTGCTCATCTTAACACATATGGTTTGTATTTTCAACTATAAGTTTTAAGATTTTCATCATATATTGCTCTGCTTTAAAAACTCAACTTCCATAATTGAGAATTTAATACTCATCAATCAAATTTGGGTATAACTAGTGTGTTTCCAATAAATTAAGCCATAAATCATCATCATAACTAAAGATATCACACCATTGCACAAGATACTATTGGTATCCATCTTCAGCAGACATACAATCTCATCATTTAGCATTTCTTTTGGAACAAATGTGTAGAACAATCTCGCGAAGTGTTGAATGTGAATACGCAAAGAGATGGAAGAAAAGAAGAATCAAAGGACTTAATAATAGGTTCGCAAATTCAGTTATATTAGATAAATTGAAGACAAGATTGACATCAAAATGCCCCAAAATTTTCAATTCACAAGTGAAGAAATTGTTTAGGGGAAATTCAATTTGAATTTTATTCCTTGGAATCATTACATATATATACACTCAAGGAGAACAAGCAGAAAAATAAAGACATTTAATCTAATTAATTATAATAAACAGAAGATGAAAGTCATTTCATCTAATTGATTCTAATAATTATAAACAACATGTTGTTTCTTGCTCCTCCATATCACTAGATTTCCCCACACAAATGAACAATATCCTATGGTCGTTCGACTGTCAACCTGGCTTCCTGCCCAATATGCATCAGAATAAATGATCAATTTCATATCTTCATTTTTCTTTAATAATAGCCCATTTCGTGGAGTGTTCTTGAGATATCTCAATATTTGATATGATGCCTCAATGTGCACCTTCATAGGATTACTCATATATTAGATCACCATGCTCATAGCAAACCCAATATCTGGACTGGTTTGGGAGAGGTATATAAGCTTTTCTATTAGACGTTGATATCTTCCTTTATCTATTAGAAACCCATCCTTTTCTATCCCAAGTTTCTTCTTAGGATCCATAGGCATACTGGCTGGTCTGCAATAGGCCAATCTGCTTAAGTAGGTCTAAGGTATACTTGCATTGGGAAACAAATATGACTTTGCTTGATCGAGCTACCTCCATACCAAGGAAGTATCTAAGTGATCATAGATCTTTAACTTCAAACTTCTTGGATAGAGCTTGTTTGATCTTCATTATTTCCTCTATATCATTTCCATTAAGGATGATGTCATTCACGTATATAATCAATATTGTTACCATGTTTCTTTCTGATTGCTTCACAAATAAGGCATGATCTGTCTGACATTGTCTAAAACCATGGCCTTTTACATACTTTGAGAATCTTCCAAACTATGCTCTAGGAGACTGCTTTAATTCATACAAGGATTTCAACAATTTACACACTTTGCCCTAGGGGTGTCAATTCGGGTCAGCGGATCGGGTTCGGGTTGAACCCAGAACTGACCCGGCACTGTTCGGGTCAACCCGAACCCGACCCGTTTTTAAAAACGGGTCAGGTTTTCATACCCGAACTCGACCCGATTCAGGTCTGGGTCAACCCGACCCGACACGAATGACCCGAAGTTGACCTAAAATTGCTAATTTTCGGGTCAAAATCGGGTCAATATTCGATTTTCGGGTCAAAAACGGGTCAAAAACATGTCAATCTCGAGTTTTCGGTTAAATATGATTTTTCGTGTCACTTTCGGGTCAATTTCGGGTCAATTTCGGGTTGCTTGGTCAACCCGAACCCGACCCAATTTTTAAAACGGTTTGATTAGTTCAACCCGAACCCGACCCGTTTCGGGTTCGGGTTGACCCGAACCTGGATTTTTTCGGGTCGGGTTCAGGTCGTGTCAAAAATTGACACCCCTACTTTGCCCCTTCCATAAGACTTTTGAATCCCCTTTGGAATCTCCAAGTAGACTTCTTCTTTTATGTTCCCACTCAACAATGCATTCTTAATATCTAGTTGATTTGGGAGTCAATCTAAATTTGTTGCTAAGGAAAGAAAAATCCTGACGGTGTTGAGCTTTGAAATAGGAGCAAAAATTTTTGAAAATCTATTCCATAAAACTGAGTGAATCCTCTTGCAACCAATCTAGCTTTCAGCCTCTCAACACTACCATCCTCTTTATGCTTTACAGTGAACACACATTTGCAGGTTACAACTTTCTTTCCTAGTGAGAAATTTGCAATTACCCATGTTTAATTTTTCTGCAAGGCCATAATTTCTACTTTAATAGCCTGTCTCCATCTTTGGGTGATTCAAAGCTTCCTGAATATTGGTCAGAATCTGCACATCATCCAACTTGGAAAGAAATACTTGATAAGTGTCTGATAATCTACTATAAGAGAGAATTTTCGATTGGATGCTTGGTGCATGATTCTTTCTAGTCATTTTATGACTCTATCTCCTTTTGCATTTCCTCATTTTTCTCCTCTATATGAATCTCTACAGTTGCTGGATCCATTGAAGAAGATTTGACAAGTGCAAGATGTGCTCACTGCTCTGCATATGCTGATTTTTTTTCTTTTCCTTGAGTATACATATGGTTGTTCCTTAATAGTTGCTCTTTGCAAGGATTGATTAGGACTTATGGGTGGAGGCTATAGGTTTGAAGGTGGAGGTTGAAACCTAGGAGATATACCTTGGAAAATACTCGTGGTTTAGATTTCTTGTGATATTTGTTGATTTTGACTAGACATTGGTTGTATAATAAGGAATTTCACTCCCAAGTTTGAAATTCTCCTTTACTCTCCCCCTGAATTTCAAAACTAGTGAAGTATGGGTTGTTTTTTAAAAAGGTGACATCCATAGTTTCAAATACCTTCCTAGAAGTAGGGAAAAAGCATTTATAGCCTCTTTTTGTTGGCGAATAGGCAATAAAGACGCTTTTTTTTTTTATCTTGGGTCTAACTTGCTCCTATCTTGTGAATAGAAATGAACAAAGGAAGAGCACCCAAACAACTTTAGGTGGAAGATTTGATGATATGAATCAAGCATGAGGATAGGCTTTGAATAGAGTTTGCCAAGGTGTTCCAAATTTTAGTACCCGAGTAGGTAACCTATTTATTAGATATGCAGCAGTAAGAATGACTTCCCCCATAGATATTTTGATACTTTTGTGAATAGTATAATAGGTCAGGCAACTTCCAGGAGTTGCCTATTTTTCCTTTCAACTATTCCATTTTGTTGAGGTGTATCCACACATGAACTCACTTGGATTATCCCTTAGCTTGATAGATATTCTCTCATAATAGAATGAAAGTACTCTCTCCCACTGTCTGACTTTAAGATTTGAATTTTTGTATCAAATGGATTTTGAATCATCGGTTGAAATGATTTGAATATCCTTTCAACTTCAAATTTTTCCTTGATTAAATAAACCCAAGTGAGTCTAGTATGATCATCAACAAATATCACAAACCACCTTGCACCATTAATATTTGTAACATTTGAGGGTCCTCAAAAATCACTATGGATCAAAACAAAGGGTTCAAAAGGGGTAAGGAACAATTGGATAAGATGATTTTGTATGTTTAGCCAATTGGCAAATTTCATATTTGAACAAATTTGAATTTTTATTAATAAATAAATGAAAAAGCTTTTCAAGATACATGAAATTTGGATGACCTAACATATAATGCCACATAATAATCTCTATATCTTGACCGACTCTCAAAAAACTGACTCACAATAGGATGATTCTTAGCAATAATTAATGATTTGGGCGTCTTGATGTAGTATAACCTAGAACACATCTCAGTACTACCAATCTTCTTCCCCGAATCCACTTCCTGAAAATTACATACATTATTGGAGAAAATTGTTAAACAATTACTATCACGAGTCAATTTACTAATGGAAATCAAATTGCACTCAATATTGGGCACATAAAACACTGATTTAAGGGTGATAGCTACTATGACAAAAGCGGAACCAGTTTCAAAATCTTTGGATGTTGAGCCATCAATAACCTTAACTACTCGATTTGAATTATAATGTTGATAGTCAAAGACAGTAATGTCTCTTGTCATATGATCTGATGCTCCTAAGTTAATAACCCAAAGTTTCAACTGTTTTATACTTGAGTAAGATGAAGGTTGGTAGCAGATTCTAGAGAATGTTGGCTCATGATGTTGTTAAGCAACAACTTTAGCATCTCTAAATGCTCCTTGGTGAAGGAAATTGCTTAAGCTTTGTTGGATTGATCCTGTGTGGTGTTGACAGAGTTTGCATAGCTTTCTTATGTTGATTTATTTACCTTCCAATCAACTGGTTTTCATGAATCTTCCAACATATCTCCTTTGTATGTCCTCGTTTGGCACTGTGATCACACCATAGTCTTCCTCCTTTTGATATCGATTTTTAACATGTAAGGGGTTTCGATTGTTCTGGACAGTAAGAGCATTTTCTTCTACAACCTTTGGAGATCCTTGTAGGCCTCTCAACATGACCTTTCTTCTACAACTCTTCCATTCGAACTTCAGAAAAGGCCTTCCAAAAAATTGGAAGAGGTTTGGTTCCCATGATTCGTCCTCTAACATCATCCAAGTTCTTGTTCAAACCCATAAAGAATTTGAATATTCTTTTTGTCTCAACAATCTTCCGATAAAGTGCGTAATCTTCCGGGCATTTCCATTGATGTTGTTCAAACATATCTAATTGTTGCCAATAACATGTTAGAGTATTAAAATATTGAGTTACTGTCAAGTCCTCTTGTCAGCTGTCGTGAAGGATGGCCTTAATTACAAATAGCTCGAAAGTGTTATCGGAACTAGAGTATGTCTCTTTAACGGCCTCCCATATTTCTTGGGTTTATTTCTTGGGTTGTCTCGTAAATAAGAAAATTTTCACCCATTTCTACATTTATGGAGTTGATGAGCCAAAACATGATTTGATGATTATCTGCTTTCCATTTTCTACAGAGAAGATCGGTTTGCGGTGTTATAGGGGCTTCACCAATGAGATAGTCCTCTTTCCCTCTCCCGAAAATAAACATTTTCATCGATTGAGACCATTGCAAAAAAAGTTTGACTATTAAATCTGTGGTTTGTCATGAGAGGAGGAAGAGGTGAAAAGTTGTATGCAGATCCAGAATTTTCAGTGTTTAAATCAGTAATATTTGGGTAGGAGGATGAGATCTCTCTATACATGGACATGTTTGAGTTTCCTCAATTAAAAGAGAAGATGAATTTTGAGCAATGGCTACCGGTGCCTGAAGAGAGGCTATCGGCAGAATGATGGAGAGTTACCGCAGGCTGAAGGTTGGAAGAAATGAAGGTTTCCCGACGGCACTCAGAGAAGGCTTAGGATTTTCCTAAGCTCTAATAACATGAAGAAATTGTTTTGGGGAAATTCAATTTGAATTTTATTCCTTGTAATTATTACATATATATACACTCTAAAAGAATAAACATAAAAGGAAAGACATTTAATCTAATCAAATACAACAATAGAAAAGTTTGGAGAGAATACCACTAGGCTCAAAACTACAATTGAATATCAATAGACCTTTAAATCATGTACATAAGAACCCTATACATTAAGGGTAGAAAGCAGCTAGAAAATCATAGAATTTTCATATTCCAATGCTAACCCTCAAATTATATAACAAGTTCCCTTTTATAGACCAAGGTTTAAAATTGCGTATTCGGGTATTGAGGCATTTTTCGTTCGTGAGGCGAGGCGTAAGCCTCAAGACGATTTGAGGCGTAAGCCTCAAAATCAAAAAATTGCGTAAACATAAAATAATAAATTTTGTATATACTAATGAGTAAATAATATATAAAACATAAAAATGCACAAGATAAATAGCAATGACATTAACATATCACATAAGAAGTTAAGAACTCACTAGTCATCAGCATTATCATCACTCATCAGTCATCACTAAGGGGGTCTTCATTTGAATCATCATTATGAGGAGCTGCTCTCTCCTCTTCCCCCTCTCCTATAGAGTCCAATATCTCACAATCAGCTTCTTCTTCCTCATTATTAATTATCTTCCTCTTCCCTAAATAGTAAATATTTTTGAACAATATCATAATGAATAATAGTGTAATACATTAATAAAAGTTTAAGAAAATAAAACTATATTATTTATATACCTTTTTTTATTTGTTCTTGAGTTGTGGTGGATGTGGATGCTCTAAGACCATCAAAGAAATCAACATTTAAATCTTCATCTTGTAATTCAGACGGCATCACTTCAACTTCATCATCTACAAACCACTCATCATCAGATGTCACATCATCACAAAGCAAAGGATCTTCATCATCCATTAATCATTTTTCTTTAAATTTCTATCTCTGAGTCTCCTATTGTACATAATGTACACCAGTGAGTTCATCCTCAATGCCGACAAGCGATTTCTCCTCTTTGTATGCACTTGGTTGTAGGTACTCCAATTCCTTTCACAGCCAGATGAAGAGCATATCAAGCCCAAAACTTTCACAACAAAACGCTATAATTCTGGAGTCCCATCACCAAATTGAATCCACCACTCATCTGGAGATCGTTTGGCAATTGTATTTTTTGCTTGTTGTAATCCAAAAAAATCTTTTTTGTTCCTAAAAGGTACCAATTGCAAGTCAGCATTTGATCTTTCAGTTGCATCACTTATTAGACGAACCATGCAATGATATAATCCCAACTTTATTTCAGGGTTTGTAGACTTGTTCTCTGCATATTGATACTGAGGGTTTAGGTAGTAGCCAGCGGCATGCAAGTGTCGGTGAAGCTGTAGTTCCCACCTATCATCAATAATATTCCAAATTTCCCTAAAGCTTCCCTCACTGCCTCCTAAGTTGGAGGCAATCATCTCTTTGGCTTCATCCATAGCATTGTAGATGAAACCCATTGCAGGCTTCTTCTCAACATCCACCATCCTTAAAACATGAACTAAATGTCTAGTGGTTGTAATGGCATATAAGACACTTTGCCAAAATCTATCATTTAAAACAATATTTCTAATCTCTTTTCCCTCAGCTTTCTTCAATGCACAACTCAACCACTGTGTAGATGTGAACATAGCCTCTAAAGGTTGTCTGGCATCAAGCATGCTCTCTAAGGTCAAATAACTGTCACTTAATAACTCATCAGATCTGGAAATAAGAATGTTAACAACAAACACGATACTATCGCCCCTGCAAAAAAAAAATATTAAATACACATTTCATACGCATAACACACGCATATCATACGCATATCACACGCATATCATACGCATAACACACGCATATCATACGCATACCACACGCATATCATACGCATACTACACGCATATCGTACGCATACAGATCTTCAAACAAAAAATAAGTTACAATTTTTTACCTTTTATAGAACTTTTTCAAACATTCTAACACAATTTCTCTTCTCAGAAGTCAAACACAGAAGATGTTTGTAATTTTCTATTTCATCTGCATAAACATAAGTTACAGGTTTTATTTGAATATTATCTACTGGTATTGGTTCATTTGGATTTGTATATGAAATAAGTTGCATTTCTGCTGGGACTGGCTCATTTGTTGGGATTGAATCTTTTGGTGGGATTGGCTCATTTGATGGGATTGGATCTTTTGGTGGGATTGACTCATTTGGTTCATTGGGGCTATGGGGAGGGATATCTGATTTATGTCTCTTATTGAAAGATGAAGAGTAGCTAACAGATCTTTTCTGAGGAACTATTTTGCTCTGATCAATGTAATTATTGAGCTTGACCTCAATAACTCCAACTCTCTCAATAAGATCTTTAAACTTTGTGCTCAGTCTGTCTTCAAATTCTCAAAAAAGTTTTGTGCATGTTTCTTGGCAGGATTTCATTATTGTTTCTTGTAGAGACTGAAGTGCTTCAGCAGAAAAATTTAAATGTGGTTGCTGAGGAGATTGGTAGGGGTCTTGCTGAGGAGGTGGAGTATGATGGGGAGATTGGGGGGTTGTTTTGATGGGTGGATATGTCATGAGGAGAATCAGGGGATGGAGGGCTGTCTGGTGGATATTTCTCGACATTAACCATATCCATTTCTGCCTGAAAAACTGCCTGTAGAACATTACAAATCTGACTTTTTTCTTATATTAGCAAATAAGTTAGTGATCACCTCTGTAGTATATACAATATCATCGGCCCATCGAAGAAAACGGAGCATTTTGTCAGCATACATAGGAGCATGAATAGTAGTATACTCCAGGAACCAAATATGCATAAGATGAAAGAAAATTTTAGCACTCACATTGAGCCAATAAAATTTTGAATGAATTTATCAGTTAGCACTTAACACTCACAATTAGCAGAGGTACAAAACCGTTGATGTAACATGTTGGCTTCTTATTTGAAATCTTGGAGGATGCCTTATTAAACTCTCCAACTAAAAACTACCTAATTGAACTAGCTCAGTTTATTGACAAAAAATCATCTGGATTATTTGCTATTCTTTGAATCAACCGAGGGGTTTTGAAGTTGTTATGTTGAAAAAGTAAATTTGAACATAAATACATGATAAACGTTTTTAACATAGTCTCCGGGGGGTTTGCTTGTTCAACTCCATTATGTCATTCCTTATTTCCATTGATGTAACTGAGGTATGTGCTAAGGAATGCTAGGATATTTCTTCTCTTTTATTTGACAGACCAGTAAGAAGGGCCACTTCATCAGCAGTGAAAGGAATGGGTAGACCTTTTATAACAAAGCATTGTTTTGAAATGTCTCACCTTGAGATCAGCTCATAAATAAGAGGGACATTTTGCTCAAACCCAAGAAATTCCAAAAACTGTATCATCTTTAAATGTTTCAATGTGTCCTTGACTTCAGGAGTAATTTGCTGAGCAAAGTTATCACAGATTGTTCGAAACGAAGAAACATAGCATCTATAGGTAATTGGACGAACATATATCTAAAAATTGTAAAAAATGATAAATTAAAAATAAGTAAATTAGATACGCACAAAAAACTCACAACATACGTAGAATATAAGCAACGGTCACGTACAGTGTACGCATAACATACGCATATATTACGCACATCACACGCACAAGAACGCACAGTGCAGGAAACATGGTAGCAAATTATACGCACGTATAAAGTACGCACAATATAAGCACTGAGAACGCAACGTATACGCATATAATACGCACAAAAGGCGCATTGAGTACGCACATCCTACGCATATTTACTCGGTGTTTAAAATTTAATTAGGTTTTATGTTTCAAATTTCAACATAAATTTATCATAAACCCTGAATACAGAGAAAACACGATGGCATCACAGTATCAAACATTTAAAAAGTTTCGAGAAGCCATGCATACGCATAGACTAAGTATAAAATCGAAAGATCTTCAGAGCCTTGAACACCAACGCATAGCATAACCATAAAATACGCATTACGAAACAGAAAACATAGCATTAAGTTACCTTTTTCTTTGGGGGTGACGACATCTTAGAAGAAACTGAGTGAAGAATGCTTGATATTGCTCCGGAGTGAATGCTTAAAAGTTTGAAAGTTTACTGTAACTTGAAAATCGAAACGTCGACTCTGCCATTCGACCTTTACAAGGGTTTAAATGTTGATGTCACGTCGACATTTCACTAGGCGCGCCACGTCGGCAACTTGGGGTCCGAACTGAAAAAAAAAATTATGTTAATTTTTAAAAAGGCGACGCCTTAAATATATGAGGTGAAGCGCGCCTTATGGCGCTCCTCAATAAACTTGAGGCGTAAGCCTCATAAACTAAACTTATTGCGTAGGCTTTGAGGCTTAAATGGACGAAATTGCGCTGAGGCGCGCCTTTTATTGCGCAATTTTAAACGTTGTTACAGACTCCAAAAGACCTTTGGACTTCACGATATGTAATATCCAAAAAGTAGAAAATAAAGAGAATAGAAGATTGTGGAAAGAACAAGATCATAAAGTGGTGATTCATTTCAAAGAAAGAGAGAAGAAAAGAAAAAAAAGAGCGTTAAGACAGGGAAGGGGTCTAAAGCCTTTTTAAAATATAGGTATTTGCAATGATGAGGACATTAAAAATCATAAGCAAGCAATAAGTAACTAATTTGAATAAAAAATAAGAGGTGGCTAGCCCCATAGGAGAAAAATACATGGGAAAATCTAAAAACGTGATAATTTATCCACCCAATTATTCAAAAGACCCATGACACATTAATAATCCGAAATACAAAATATCCTCAATACAACCATCACATAAGGAAAATAAATAAATATTTAGAGAAAGAGGCAAAGAACTCCCAATAGTTTTTATGATGTCAGACGATAACCATTAGATTCATATTACAAGAAATCAAAAGCCACAAATAAAATTTATTGTAATCTAATAATTCATCGAAGAAATAATATCAAAAGTAAGCATCTCAAGAATTATTATATCAATTTGTTCATTGATTTATCATCTACAATACGCATGATTTGTTCGATTTAACTTATAATTGTTTTTATTTTTTGATTTTACATGTCATCAAAGTTATGCAATTTCTAAGGACAACAGCCATGCATAATCTGACCAGCTGGTGAAGGAGAGTTTAAAGCCATATGGTGAATCACAAATTAGGCTAAAAAATATGTCTATGACATTGTGACACTGGAAATGGTTTGCCCAAAATAATAGCATTGAATTTCTACCTCTAAGAACACATAAGTAGGTGTTCACATTTTCCAAAATCAAGTCTGTCAAATTTGGTATAAAGGTACTGCCAATCAAGATATTTTACTTTTTACAAAAACTACTATCCAAACATAAAATCACATATTTTGGGCCAATTATGTTCAACATCACAATCATAGTATCAAGTGCTTTTTTTAATAGGGTGAATACTGGTATACATTGGTAATCTACACAAAAAACATACTTATAATACAAATAGTTACCGAAGTTTGGATTCTAAGTGCTTTAGCAAAGAACAGTAGTAACCAAGATGTATTACCATGGTATTCTTTAACGCATCATGCTAGAGATGGAAAGGCACAGCTCACTGTAAAAAGAAATCAGCACAAAAATTTGGCTTCTAATAGAAATGACAGAAGGAAGAAATATGGAGTAAAGTCTATACGACGGCAAGAGAGATAATTTGTTATTATTACAGCTTCAGGTGCAAAGAAGAAATTTGTGATCTCTCTTCTCGAATAAATCTTTTCAATTTTTTTTTATTATTTGTTTAGCATTTTTCTATTCGTTTTCCCAGTTCATTTATTTGTATGGGTCAAATTGTATTGCCATGCGTGGTAATATCATGGCACCCCAGGCATGCTAACATACAGAAAGCAGCAGCGATAATTTAATTGACATTGCATTGAAGTAGGAAATTTAAGAAAGACTCATCCATTAGAAAAATGTGCCTACAAGATTAACAAATTCCAGCTAAATATCAATGGGAGAACCATTAGGGAATTCATAGAATATCAAATGATAAGGAAAAACGTCACTGAATTTCCGGAAATGTTAATTGATCATGGATACTAACCTGACCTTGCCTAAAATACGCTTTGGCATTGCCTTCTCTTTCACGAATGGCAAAGTCAGCATCTAACAAAGCTCCCTTCAAGTCTCCCAATTTGACCTTGCAGGCCTACAATTAAAGATTATATTAAAAAAATCATAAAGATGATGAAGTGACATAGACATCCTTCAGCAAGAAAAGAACCAATATGCCAACAAAATCTGAAATGCTGACAATATCAGAAGAAATCAAGGCTTGAAGGTTGTGTAGCAGCTAAAAAGCATATGAATGAAAATGATAAATAACTAAAAACAAATTGTCAATTCATTAATAGTCTGAGAAGAGAATATGGATAAATTAATCAAATTTCAAATTTAATCACAATAGGTGCAGCTGCTACTCGAAAAAGAACACTCTAAAATTTGCATTCTTTATTTTCATTGCCCATGCACTAAGCAAAAAAAAAAAATTTAAGCTAATTTACCACACAAAATAACATCCAAAGTACAAGGGAAGTGCTAGTACTGAAAGAATCAATTCAAAAGTTTCATTAAATACATAATTAGTATAAGTAACAATAACCCATACCAATCAATTCTACCAAAAGATAAAACTATCATTGCTGCTTATGAAGGTGCACAACGTAAGCAATTCTCCATGCTGCGCAACCAGTTAAAAGCAGATTACAATATTACATCAAAGCTTTTATGTCAAAAAGCATTCAACTACTAATTAGTTTTCAAAGGAAACTAAAGATAGAATGGACAAGCTAACAAGCAGTGTTTTTCTGAGTAAAATTTTGCAGATTTTACAGATTTGCCCAAACACGAGGCATCCACTACAGTGGTTAATAGTCATAATAAATTCAGTATACCTGCCAACTAATCTATTCTGAATAATTCCAATTTAGTGAATCACATTTGGGACTTTTTGATAAATCAAAAAGTGAAAACAACAGCACAAAAAGTTTGAGATGATATGGTTGTGGAAACTTCCAAGGAAAATAGTAATAGATCATTCGTGTACTAGCATCACAATTAAATATTCCCATCTATCATCAAATTCAGATTTTCATAAATGGTTACATTGCAATTAAATGCTAATACAATTGGATCACAGTACTTTGTTCAAAGATTGCAGAAAAAAATCTTACTGAACTATTAGTGAGTATCACTGATTTTGTCTTCCGCAATAACAAACTTTTTTCTGGAAATCATCAAAAAATAAAAATAAAAAATTTAAAAAATAGAAAACAGAAATGTTAGAAGAATAATTTAAAAATTCCATGGTAAAAAAAAAAAAATCCAACATCCTGCCTTCATCGATTTCCTCCTTCTCCCAACAGACATCCAAGTAGCGCAATGCCTTGCGATATTTTCTAACAGCCATCTTATAATCTTCTTTCTGCATAAAATGGGCAATTTAGGAGTACAAGATCAGTAATAAGGCATCAGAAAAACTGCAAGCACAAACAGATATGAGCAAAAGTATTTTCTGCCATGAAATAATTGATATAAGAAGCAATCAAATATCTCAAAAAGCACGTCAAGCATTATCTGCAATGAAAACATTATCAGAGAAAGAAATCGATCTTCCATTAAAGCAAACTAGTTAATCAGTAAAATCAAAACATTAAAAAAGATGAAAAAATAACAGCAAAAGTTCAAGCTAAATGCAAGATCAAACAAGTAACCTTGTAGTACTCATTCCCAAGAGATTTGGCAGCATCCACAGCATTTATCCACCATGAAACCTCATCATGTTTCTCATCAAGATCAGCAGGCCAATCTGGATAAATGTCTCCATCTTTGAAGAAATTTATAGCTCCATCATCAGCACCTTCAGGAAGTTCTCCGCAGTCGGAAATTATGACATCGGCAATTGGACAATCACCATCTCCAACAGGGGTATGCTCAACTGAGCGAACTACTCCCATACCTTTCAATACCTTTCCAAATACAACATGTTTTCCATCAAGATGAGGCGTTCGTGTAGTAGTAATGAAGAATTGTGACCCATTTGTATTTGGCCCAGAATTTGCCATTGACAGCATGCCTTTCTTATGATGTTTTAACTCAAAGTTTTCATCCTCAAATTTCAAACCATAGATTGATTCTCCTCCAGTTCCATCACCAGCAGAAATATCTCCACCTTGAACCATAAAACCTTTTATCACACGATGAAAACGTGAACCCTGGAGATAAAAATATAACAAATTAACACGATCATAAGTGAAATTAAAATGCAAAGAGAAAACAAGAAAAAAAAAAAAAGTATAACTACGGATTTTAGGTGTCAGTACATGTAGTAGGAAACCAGTTTAACAACTTGCACGGGGTAAAGCCTAACACTGTATAAAAAATATGGAAAAAAAATAAAAACATGAAACCAACTGCTGCGCATTAGTGGCTAAACATTCATATATGCACTCAGAACTTAAACATGAGCAACTGCGTACCAGGACATGTAAAAGAAACTTACTCCCGACTAATCTCACAACAATAAACCTCACATTCATAGAAAAGAATTCAAAGCCCCTTTATAATCTCAATACTTCACAGCGTCCATAAGCAATCCACTATTGTAACCACATAAAACAAAAGAGGGTTTCATAACATATCCGGGGGCATCAGACTAACAGCAATAGATAATAAAAATATGCTATAAAGAATGAACAAAACCAGACAATCGCCAAGATTTCAAGACGATGCCAAAGATTCATAATCCAAGCATCTCTATCTTATAAGGGCTAAACAAGCTAAACCAAGAGACTATTTCTGATCGCAAACTCAAAGACAGGTAATAAAGGGTCTAAAAACACCGAACCTTGAAGTGGAGAGGAACGCCGGTATTGGGGCCAATACCCCTCTCACCAGTGCAGAGTAGACGGAAGTTCTCCGCCGTCTTCGGCACCACATCAGCGAAGAGCTCTATCACGATCCTACCTTCCAACTCTCCGCCAATGCTGATGTCCATGAAGCATCTTGGGTTTCTCACAGAAGCATCCAAAGTCAATCCCTCCATTTCATTCTCCAAAGCACTCATTCTCCCTCTCCCTCTCCCTCTTCCTCTGAGCTTCACTCTCACAAGCCAAAGACTATTGAAAGTTGAAACCCTAATAATAAAGCCTACTAAAGCACTTGACTGCAGTTGTTCCAGAAATTGTTCCTTTTATTCAATTCAAAACTCCCCCCCACCGCCCTACGACCCATTCGTCCCCTTTCTAATTGATTTTCGTGGAATGGGAAGGACTTCTTTAATTGACCATCTCTAAGAATGGGTATTGAAAGATTAATTAGTAAATATGTGTGGTAAAATTCAAACACATTTATATGCACATACAATAGCACTAATATTATTTGAAATTTTTTACTTTTTATGCCTTTTAATATATATATATCCTAAATATGCTATAAATGCTATAAATGCACATACTTTATGTGTGGTAAAATTCAAACACATTTATATGCACATACAATAGCACTAATATTATTTGAAATTTTTTACTTTTTATGCCTTTTTTACTTTTTATGTGTGGTAAAAATATGCTATAAATGCACATACTCTAGGACCATTGCAACGCGAAAGTCGTCCGCCAAAACTTCAACCGAAAGCCTATATCTCGCCTAAAGCCGTCTCCAACCCAAAAACTCATTCTTCACTTCAAAATTATATTCTTTATTTTCTTTTATATTTATTTTAATCATATATTTATATTTATTAATTTTTTAATTAGACCTATATATATATATATATATATATATATATATATATATATATATATATATATCCTAAATAAATAAATATTTATTAAATAAAATAAAAAATACATTAGATCTGATACGCTGTCAAAAAAATTTTCTTGATCGGGCACGAATCTTGAGGCAAAAAGCATGTTGGAAACTTCAAAATTTAAATCCGAGATCATCTGAACTCCGATTTCAGCGATCTTACAGTCAAATTGAGCGTCTCGAAAATACGAACCCAACGACACCAAATTCGACTCAATCCGAGTCCAAATGAGTCCAAATCAAGGACCCGAAGCGCTGTTGGAAGCTTCATAACACTGTTTGAGTTACCAAACGGTCTCCGATTTTTATGAGCTTATACTCGAATCGAACGGCTCAACGAGACGAATCCAACGATTTTCGCGTATACTATACAATTTGTAGGGAAAGTTAATGACATTTTGATTATGCCCTTCAATCATAATACCTACTTATTGCAAATCTATTTTTCATGGCTTATGTTTTGATGATTGACAAACACTATTTCTCTTGGATTGCTTGTTGCTTCTAACGTTTCAGGAATCGAAGATCGGACGAACAAGATGAAGCCAATTCAGGATTGCGTAGATTTAGGGTTGAGTCAGTCTGTACTTTTGTTTTTCACTTCTTGAGTCTACTTGTAATGGTCAAAGAGACTGATGCTAAGTAACCCTTCACACACACACTTGAGATACCAAATATATATAAGGACATTTTCATTCAAAAATGACATAAATGAATATTTGACTAAAAAAATATAAATGGATACTATAGCAAATATATATAAAAGGATATTTTCATTCAAAAATGACATAAATGAATATTTGACTATATATATAGTCAAATATTCATTTATGTCATTTTTGAATGAAAATATCCTTTTATATATATTTGGTATAGTATCCATTTATATATTTTTAGTCAAATATTCATTTATGTCATTTTTGAATGAAAATGTCCTTATATATATATATATATATATATATATATATATATATATATATATATATATATATATATATATATATATATATATATATATATATATATATCACTCTCAACACACTATTAATGTAATATTTTCTTTAATAGCCATTATTGATTCCCTTAGGCTTTCATTTGGGGATTTCTTCAAATTTTACTATAGATACAAAGATTTCAAAGGTGTGGTTGAATTAGATAAAATAATTTAAGAAAATTTTAGTATTTTTAGATAAGTATTTTCAAATGATATTATGGGCATGAGATTGAAGGGATTAATTAATGATTTCTATGATAATAAAAAATTTTGAAGATCAAGAAGATGGGAGAACCCATCTTCAAGTCTTGCATATGAGATTTAAGGGCTAGGTTGTGTGAAGAGGTGCTAAGGAATGAAGGATAATCCACTTCAAACTTGTACAATATATATCCAGAGGGTTTAGGATTCAGTAGGGAATTAGCCATGCCCACTCTAGGCTCCTATATTTCTTATGTATAGTGAATTTTAAATTGAATGGACCATATAAATGAGCCTAGCCTACCTTGAGGTGGGGCACACCATTCAAAGGTCCAATGAAATTAATAATGATAGTATTTCACCCTAAAATGAAATATCATATAAAAAATTCAAATTGCTAGTTTAAGACTAAACATGTAAATAATCAATCTTAGAATCATCTAAAGTCGCTTAGGATAAACCACAATCAGTCAAGGGTTAATTAAAACCTACTATTTCATATCACTAGACTACTTAGGCTTAATTAGGATAAACATTAGACAAAGTGGTCTAACAAACTAATCTATGCTCAATGGAATAATCTAGGATTTGAGTAAGTAGTCCTTTTAGAATCATAAAAAGGGAAAACTAGAGCTAGGCCTACTTGCAAGCTTAGGATCATCCAAGGGTTATTATATCAAAATGAAAGGCACGCAGAATGGATTCAAGGTCAATTATGTCCATCTAAGACTCTTCAACAACAAAACTACACCTTTAACTTGCTTTAACCAGGGGATTTAGAGTGATTTAGAGTATTAACTTGATTTTTTATTTTTTTTTTTAGAACCAATCTCTTCAAATTTATCATTATTTAGGGGCATCTTTGATATTGAAGATTATGCCTATTTGCATGACTTTTCTCAAGCGACATACCTGAGCATAACTAGAAATTTATATTATTAATGCTTCGTATATTTATGTAAGGTGTGAGATTCATCATATAATAATGGCTAAGTTGTAACTAAGTAGGTGAATATTTTTGAGAAATAAGGTTGAACATGGGTTATTCCACTTTTTAGGCAAACCTTATTGACCGTTTTTTCTTTTTTTTACCCTCTATGATGCCTTCCTCGATGAATTTTCACTGCTAATTGATTGACCAAGTTTTCTCCCCATTAACAAATCAAATTCAACTAACTTTTTGTCATTCAACACCAATCTATAATCCAATTCTCCTTCAATATAAGAGAAGAAAATTCTTCATTCCGTAATCATGTCATCCACCATTTTTATCAATCACTCCTTCCTTTCGAGGAAAATGACAATATCTTTTAATCACCAACGACATGAATGCTAGGGGTGTCAATTTTTGACACGACCTGAACCCGATCCGAAAAAATTCGGGTTAGGGTCAACCCGAACCCAAAACGGGTCGAGTTCGGGTTCAACAAATCAACCCGTTTTTAAAATTGGGTCGAGCTCGGGTTGACACAACCCGAAATTGACACGAAAACTCGTATTTGACCCAAAAACCCAAGATTGACCCTTTTTTTGCCCGAAAATAGAATATTAACCCAATTTTTAACCCGAAAACTAGCAATTTTGGGTCAACCCCGGGTCATTTGTGTCTTGTCGGGTTGACCCGGACCCGTATCGGGTCGAGTTCGTGTCTGAAAATTGACTCGTTTCTAAAAACAGGTCGGGTTCGGGTTGACCCGATAGTGCCGGGTCAATTCAGGGTTCGACCCGAACCCGACCCGTTGACCCGAATTGACACCCCTAATGAATACCTATCTATTCTACCCTCAATTACAAATCCTGGCTTCCTTCCTAGGCTATAAATTTATATTTTAGTGGCACCTTTTATATTATTTTAGAAGTGCGACCAATCATTATTAATGACAACATATAGAGAAAAAAAATTTATTTAAAAATGCCACAGAAATTTTCTTATGTGTGATCTTTCCTTGAAAATTTTACTTTTTTCATGATCCTCGCATTTTTTTTATGTGGTGTGACATCACTCCAAAGCTAAGTAGTGTATTTGAGTCTCCTTTTATGTCATTACCATGTATGTAATGTCAATTATTGATTATATATTGCTTCAAATATAATATATGATCCGGTAAAAGTTACGTGCTAACAAATTCATTTATTGTTAGTTCATGCTATATTTTTCTTAAACTAAAATATGTAAAAAAATAAGTTGAGATTTATCTTGTAATGTTATCAAACAATTATGTGATGGGAATGACTATTTGGCTCATCATAAAATTAGGAAACCATCTTCTTTGACAAAGAGTCATTGTAGGAATGACAATGCACCATAAAAGTTCGTGATGCACCAAATAATTTGATATGAAATAAAGGGGTATGAGATTTGAATAACAAACATGAAAATATGCTTGATGACATTATAGTGCATGTATGCAAACCACAAGATTAAGAACAAAGCATGCAAACTATAGGATCAAGAATGCAAGATTTCCAAGGAAAGCTTTGTTAGGAAGAGTCCATATGATTGTGCAAGAATTTAGGGTTCATGGAGGTTGAATTAGTTTATCCTATGAACATGAGACTAGTGGGATATTGAGTTTAAAAAATTAAAGCTTTAAGTTATTTAATTCAGATAAACATGAGTGAGCTATGCCCAAAATGCTATGAAACTCCTGAGAAAATTTTAAGATTAAATTTGAATTTCATCCATGCTTTAAAATTATCTCAACTTGGTTATATGAAGGCTTATTTTAATCTTGCATGATAAACAATCCTAATAGACAAATTATCAATTAAGCTAATGCATAAAGTATCTTAGCTCAAAGCTTAGGACTTATAAATAATGATATAATCCTATAAAAATATAAAGCTTTCTTATTTTGCTTGGTGAAAAGTGGTAGGCCATTTAAAATGTAATATTTCAAACTGCTCCAGTATCGTCCAGGACGATCTGGGATCGTCCTGGGACGATCAGTGTATTTTCAGTTCCAGAATCTGTCCAGAATTGCTCTAAGTGTTTTCCTGTAGGGATCGTCCAGGCCGATCGAGGTATCGTCCCGGGACGATCTGTGGATGGCACAAGTCAGTGAGTAGAGGTTTTTATCGCCTATGAATAGTAAACATCGTCCTGAAAAATCGTCCCTGGACGATGGGATTTTGGTCTGATCGTCCAGGCCGATCTGGACGATCGGCCAGGCCGATCTGAAGAGAATTTAAGGCAAATCAGCTCATTTGAAGAGAGAGAAAATAAAAAAAAATAAATATCTGATTTCAGCTCTGAGGAGAGAGAAAAAGAGGATTTTGGAAAAGTTGATTTCGGGAAGACGCGGAGCCGTTTTCGAGCGAAGTGACTGTTGAGGAATTTGCTGTGCTCGAGGTAAGGCACATTCCGTCTTTCTCAATTTTCAGTTCCGTCGCGGTTGGCGGTATTTTTCTGTCCGGATTTCGTTTTCGTTACGGTTTTTCGTCCGTATCTTTCGATTGGTTCAGTTTTTACCGCGTAAGTTTCTGTATATCGTTGCCGTGCCGGGTGTGCACGTTTTGACTATATTTTGAAGATTTTCGTCCGGGTGTTTTTGATTCGACTGTGTTTTTAGTCGACCGGATTTTTCTGTGAAATTGGAAATTCTCTGTGCAGTAGAATAAATGTTCTGGAATGTGATTATCTATATTCTGTGCGAATTCGGTAAATTTTCTTTGCAGGAATTTTTGTGTAAATTCTGTATACTGCCGTTGTGCTGCCCGATTTTCGGGTAATTTCTGAAATGTCCGAATTTCTTCTGATTTGAAATGCTATGTGTATAAGCTATACAAAGGGAGTTATAAGGGGTCTGAATCCTATGAGATTCAGTTAGTGAAACGGGAAATCTGAAATGAGCTCAATATACATTTTGATATCTGTTTCGTTCCGGATCCGATGAATTCTGTTCTGGTGCTATAAGCACATCTGTTTTGGTGCCGTGAGCACAAAGGGAGACATAAGGGGCCTGGATCCTGTGAGATTCAGTTAGTGTCTGGGAAGGGAGGCATAAGGGGCCGGAATCCGTAGAGATTCCGTCAGTGTCAGGGCATTTAGCTATGTGTATCTGTTTTGTTTTCTGTATCTGTTCTGTTCTGTACGAAATTGTGATTCTGATACGATATGCTCCGTACGATTCTGATTTCTGAATTCTGATTCTGACTCTGTTGATTTGTTCTGATATGATCTGTACGATTCCGATTCTGATTTGATATCTGTCCGTATAAGTTCTGATTTCCGATTCTGTTCTGATTTCTGATCTGATTTCTGTCTGATGAGTTTGGTGTTGGTTTCTGAGAATTTAGATTGGTGGTTTGTTGCTTTGCTGAGCTGTTGAGCTCACCCTTGCTTTCTGGTGGTTTTCAGGTTCTGGGAAGGGCAAGAAGGTCCAGGATTAGTTTCAGAGTTTGATCCGATTAGGTACTTTTGTACTTTTGATTTTTTTGTACAGTCATGGCTTTTCTGTTCTGTCTTTCTTTCTGTTGAAAGCCACGTACTGTTTTGTAGATGATTATTTTGAGGAAATGAAATGAAAAAGATAGATGTTTTGTTCCGCTGCATTTGATGTTTTTAGTAGCTCTGTTGTTCTGTGTTTTTCTGTTGAGTTAAGAATTTGGAAGATCAGTTCAGTAACCTAATCCAAAGCCAGATCCTGGATAAGAAGGTCTCTCGTCGCGATCCGGCTCGGGCGGGATCCGTCCCCGTCGGGTCGGGTCGTGACAAGCTTTTGTGGTATCAGAGCACTGGTTTTGGAAACTGGTTGAATTGTGAAACAGAGCTTTAGGAAGTAATCAGTAAGTCTGTCTGGGAGGTAGTTTTGAGTCGTTTGGCTTTTTATTGTGTTGTTTTTGTGTTGTTTTCGTGATAGTTTTCCGGATTTTCTGGATTTTTCTGTATGGATCAGTCAGACCCAGACATGACAGACGGTCAGAGTGACGATCAGGCAGCACCAGTGGGGAGTACAGCCCCAGTGGTCGGTGCTGATACGCTTTCACAGTTTGCGTCACTTGTTGCTCAGATGATGAGCGAGACTCAGAGCAGAGCTTCTACTGTTAGATCTGAGGACATTGATCGACACCTGCAGTTATTTTTGAGGTTGAAGCCTCCGAGGTTTGAGGGCGCTGTTGAGCCCAGAGCAGCCGAGGAGTGGCTGAGGAGATTAGAGAAGACTTTTGACGGGATGCAGTGTCCTGCAGACAGGAAGGTTCCGTTAGCAGTTTTTCTGTTAGATGGAGAGGCTGAGCACTGGTGGGATGGCCAGCAGGCAGCCAGATTTCAGGGCAGATTGAACTCTTTGATCACTTGGGAAGAGTTCACTGAGGTGTTCAGAGACTGGTTTGTTCCCCCTTCTGCACGACAGCAGATGCAGGAGAGTTTTCTGAGGCTGGTTCAGGGGAGCAAGACGGTGATGCAGTACGAGGCTGAGTTTACTGCATTAGCCAGGTACGCTCCGCAGCTGGTTAGCACGTCTGCTGAGAGGTGTTACCGATTTCTGAGAGGCCTACGAGACACTTTGAGGCAGCCTTTGATACCGTTCCGGATTACTGATTTCTCTGAGCTTGTGGAGCGAGCTCGTCTGATTGAGAACGACATGACGACTACTCAGCAACGGTGGTCTGCGAGTAGGAAGAGGTTTGGAGGTGATACTTCTGGCAGTGGTTCCTCTGGGAAGAGGAGATTTGTTCCTGGTTCTGGATCTGGAGATTCCAGAAGGAGCGGAGGATCGTCTGGTACTGTTACCAGTACGATTGGTTCTGGATCTGTCAGTTCGGCACCTGTGTGCCAGAGTTGTGGACGGCGACACCATGGCCAGTGCTACAGGATAGCTGGTCTTTGTTTCAGATGCGGTCAGCCGGGACATAGGATTGCAGAATGTCCACAGATGGGATATGAGCAGCGATCTGAGGGTTTAGTCAGACCTGTTGGTTCAGCAGCAGGAAGACCGAGGACTGTTCCTCCACGCCCTGAGGGATTTGCTGGTAGAGGTGGTGGTTCTAGTTCTGCACCACGGAGACCACCTACGATTCAGAGGGAGCAGAGTAGTTCTGTTGCTTCAGCTCCTGTTCCAGTTCAGCCACGAGTTTACAGCTTGAGTCAGCAGGAGGCTCGTGATGCTCCCGATGTGGTGACAGGTACGGTTTACATTTCTGATCAGCCCTGTCGTGTTTTGTTTGACTCTGGAGCGAGTCATTCTTTTCTGTCCGAGTATTGTTTTGAGCTTTTACATTTGGATTCGATGGTTTTACCGGTTTCTTTGTCTGTGATTTTGCCGGCTGGGAATCCATTGATTGCTCGACAGTTTTGTTTGTGTGAGATCGAGATTTCTGGCAAGAAGTGGAAATCGAGTTTGATTCGATTGCCGATTTCTTCGTATGATGTGATTCTGGGAATGGATTGGCTGAGTCAGTATGAGGCTCAGATTGACTGTCTGAAGAAGCAAGTGAGTTTGCTTGTGGCTGGAGAGAGAGTTGTATTTCAGGGATTACGAGGTGTCCTCTCCAGTCTGATTTCTGCGTTAGAGGTGAGCAGAATGTGGAAGAAAGGATATCCAGTATTTTTGGCTTCGGTGCGGGATCTGAACCTGGAGGTTGGTTCTGTTTCTGAGATCCCTGTGGTACGGGAGTTTGTGGATGTTTTTCCTGAGGAGTTGGTTGGTTTACCTCCGGATAGAGATGTGGAGTTCTCTATCGATGTTTTTCCGGGTACCGCTCCGATATCGAAAGCTCCGTACAGGATGGCACCGAAAGAACTTTCTGAGTTGAAAGTTCAGCTTCAGGAGTTGGTTGACAGAGGGTTTGTACGTCCTAGTGTTTCTCCTTGGGGAGCACCTGTTCTGTTTGTGAAGAAGAAGGACGGTACACTCCGTATGTGTATTGATTACAGAGATTTGAACAAGGTCACGATCAAGAACAAGTATCCTTTGCCTCGGATAGACGACTTGTTTGACCAGCTTTCCGGGTCTTCGGTATTTTCGAAGATTGATTTGCGATCCGGATATTATCAGGTGAAGGTGAAGGAATCTGATGTGGTGAAGACTGCTTTCAGTACTCGGTACGGGCACTACGAGTTCTTGGTTATGCCTTTTGGGGTAACCAATGCGCCTGCGATTTTCATGGATTTGATGAACCGAGTATTCAGGGAGTTCTTGGATCAGTTTGTGATCGTCTTCATCGACGATATTCTGGTATATTCTGCTTCTGAGGATGAACATGCCAGACATTTGAGGATTGTGTTGGAGACTCTGAGGAGGCATCAGCTGTATGCCAAGTTCTCCAAGTGTGAATTCTGGCTGAAGAGCATTTCATTTCTGGGGCATGTGATTAGCGGAGAAGGTATTTCTGTAGATCCCCAGAAGATTCAGGCGGTTGCTGATTGGCCAAGGCCGACTACGGTATTTGAGGTACGTAGTTTCTTAGGCATGGCCGGGTATTATAGGAAGTTTGTGAAAGGATTTTCACAGATTTCGACTCCTCTGACGAGACTGACTCAGAAGTCAGTTCCTTTTGTTTGGACACCGGAGTGTGAAGCTAGTTTTCAGCGATTGAAGGATTGTTTGACTTCAGCTCCAGTGTTAGCTCTTCCGTCAGGTACGGAAGGTTTTCAGGTGTTCAGTGATGCTTCACTGAAAGGACTGGGATGTGTCCTGATGCAGCATGGTCAGGTAATTGCTTATGCTTCGAGACAGTTAAAACCACATGAGAAGAATTACCCGACACATGATTTGGAGTTAGCTGCAGTTGTTTTTGCTTTGAAGATTTGGCGTCATTACCTGTATGGCGTCACATGTGAGATGTTTACTGATCATAAGAGCCTGAAGTACATTTTTACTCAGAAGGATTTGAATCTGAGACAGAGGCGGTGGCTCGAGTTGATCAAGGATTATGACCTGACTATTCAGTATCAGCCTGGGAAGGCGAATGTGGTAGCAGATGCTTTGAGCAGTAAGTCTTCTGGATTATCAGGTATTCAGCTTACCTGTGATGACTTTCTGATTCGTGATTTGGAAAGATTGCAGTTGGAGGTGATTTCCTCCAGTGATTTGGAGTTGGCTCAGATGAGTATTCAGTATTCTTTGGAAGCAAGGATTCAAGAAGCCCAGAAGTCAGATTCTGATTATTCGAAGTTGCTAGCTCAGATTGGATCTGGTAAGACTCCTGAACTTCGAATTTCTGATTCTGGTGCTATTTTCTGTAAGAACAGGTTGTGGGTACCTGTGTTTGGAGATTTGAGGCGGGAGATTCTGTATGAATCTCATCATTCAGGCTACACTGTTCATCCAGGCAGTGGTAAGATGTACGCTGATATGAAGCTTTTGTTCTGGTGGCCTGGGATGAAGAAGGATGTGGCGGAGTTTGTGTCGAGATGCGAAGCCTGTCAGTTGGTGAAGGCAGAGCATCAGCGACCAGGTGGACTGTTGCAGTCGTTGCCTATCCCTGAGTGGAAATGGGAGGAGGTAACGATGGATTTTGCTATGGGTTTCCCTCGATCACGACAAGGACATGATGCTATTTGGGTAGTTGTGGATCGATTGACGAAGTCAGCCCATTTTCTTCCGATCAGACAGACGGATTCAGTTGAACGCTTGGCACAGATATATGTGAAAGAGATAGTCAGATTGCACGGTGTGCCTCGTGTGATCGTATCTGATCGAGATGGACGTTTTACTTCCAGACTTTGGAAAGGCATTCAGCAAGGCTTGGGTACGAAATTGCATTTCAGTACAGCCTTTCATCCTCAGACCGACGGACAGTCTGAGAGGACTATTCAGGTACTGGAAGATCTGTTGAGACTTTGTGTTCTGGACTTTAGCGGAAGCTGGGAAGATCATATTCCGCTGATTGAGTTTGCCTATAACAACAGTTTTCAGTCCAGTATCGGTATGGCACCGTACGAGGCTCTGTATGGCAGGAAGTGCCGTACTCCTTTGACTCTGACGGAGGTCGGAGATAGACAGACTTTGGGTGCCACTTTTGCTGATGAAACTGCTCAGAAGGTCAGTTTGATAAAAGAGAGATTGAAAGCCGCTCAAGATCGTCAGCAGAAGTATTATAATCAGAAGCACAGATTTGTTGAGTTTCAGGTCGGTGACTTTGTGTATGTCAAAGTCAGCCCGATGAAAGGTGTGAGCAGATTTGGTCAGGTGAGCAAGCTTAGTCCAAGGTATGTTGGACCATTTGAGATTTTGGAAAGAATTGGAAAAGCTGCTTATCGCCTATTGCTTTCTGATTCTATGCCTGATGTGCATAATGTGTTTCACGTATCCACTCTGAGGAAGTGGGTATCCGACTCTGGGAAGAAGGTATCAGCTGAGGAGGTTGAGATTCAGGAGAATCTGGCGTACAAGGAAGAGCCAGAATTGATTTTAGCGTACGACGTCCGCAAGTTAAGAAATAAAGAGATTCCGATGGTTAAAGTCCAGTGGAAGCACCGGACTGCACGAGAAGCAACTTGGGAAAAGGAGTCTGATATGAGACGGTCGTACCCGTACTTGTTTTGACTGCGTTTGGATTGGATAATGTCGAGGACGACATTTTTCTGAGTTGGGGAGATTGTAATATTTCAAACTGCTCCAGTATCGTCCAGGACGTTCTGGGATCGTCCTGGGACGATCAGTGTATTTTCAGTTCCAGAATCTGTCCAGAATTGCTCTAAGTGTTTTCCTGTAGGGATCGTCCAGGCCGATCGAGGTATCGTCCCGGGACGATCTGTGGATGGCACAAGTCAGTGAGTAGAGGTTTTTATCGCCTATGAATAGTAAACATCGTCCTGAAAAATCGTCCCTGGACGATGGGATTTTGGTCTGATCGTCCAGGCCGATCTGGACGATCGGCCAGGCCGATCTGAAGAGAATTTAAGGCAAATCAGCTCATTTGAAGAGAGAGAAAATAAAAAAAAATAAATATCTGATTTCAGCTCTGAGGAGAGAGAAAAAGATGATTTTGGAAAAGTTGATTTCGGGAAGACGCGGAGCCGTTTTCGAGCGAAGTGACTGTTGAGGAATTTGCTGTGCTCGAGGTAAGGCACATTCCGTCTTTCTCAATTTTCAGTTCCGTCGCGGTTGGCGGTATTTTTCTGTCCGGATTTCGTTTTCGTTACGGTTTTTCGTCCGTATCTTTCGATTGGTTCAGTTTTTACCGCGTAAGTTTCTGTATATCGTTGCCGTGCCGGGTGTGCACGTTTTGACTATATTTTGAAGATTTTCGTCCGGGTGTTTTTGATTCGACTGTGTTTTTAGTCGACCGGATTTTTCTGTGAAATTGGAAATTCTCTGTGCAGTAGAATAAATGTTCTGGAATGTGATTATCTATATTCTGTGCGAATTCGGTAAATTTTCTTTGCAGGAATTTTTGTGTAAATTCTGTATACTGCCGTTGTGCTGCCCGATTTTCGGGTAATTTCTGAAATGTCCGAATTTCTTCTGATTTGAAATGCTATGTGTATAAGCTATACAAAGGGAGTTATAAGGGGTCTGAATCCTATGAGATTCAGTTAGTGAAACGGGAAATCTGAAATGAGCTCAATATACATTTTGATATCTGTTTCGTTCCGGATCCGATGAATTCTGTTCTGGTGCTATAAGCACATCTGTTTTGGTGCCGTGAGCACAAAGGGAGACATAAGGGGCCTGGATCCTGTGAGATTCAGTTAGTGTCTGGGAAGGGAGGCATAAGGGGCCGGAATCCGTAGAGATTCCGTCAGTGTCAGGGCATTTAGCTATGTGTATCTGTTTTGTTTTCTGTATCTGTTCTGTTCTGTACGAAATTGTGATTCTGATACGATATGCTCCGTACGATTCTGATTTCTGAATTCTGATTCTGACTCTGTTGATTTGTTCTGATATGATCTGTACGATTCCGATTCTGATTTGATATCTGTCCGTATAAGTTCTGATTTCCGATTCTGTTCTGATTTCTGATCTGATTTCTGTCTGATGAGTTTGGTGTTGGTTTCTGAGAATTTAGATTGGTGGTTTGTTGCTTTGCTGAGCTGTTGAGCTCACCCTTGCTTTCTGGTGGTTTTCAGGTTCTGGGAAGGGCAAGGAGGTCCAGGATTAGTTTCAGAGTTTGATCCGATTAGGTACTTTTGTACTTTTGATTTTTTTGTACAGTCATGGCTTTTCTGTTCTGTCTTTCTTTCTGTTGAAAGCCACGTACTGTTTTGTAGATGATTATTTTGAGGAAATGAAATGAAAAAGATAGATGTTTTGTTCCGCTGCATTTGATGTTTTTAGTAGCTCTGTTGTTCTGTGTTTTTCTGTTGAGTTAAGAATTTGGAAGATCAGTTCAGTAACCTAATCCAAAGCCAGATCCTGGATAAGAAGGTCTCTCGTCGCGATCCGGCTCGGGCGGGATCCGTCCCCGTCGGGTCGGGTCGTGACATAAAATCAGGAGGAAAATTATTTCGATTGATTTTATGATAATTTATTTGATTTGCACCACATAAACCTCTCTCTCTCCTCCTCCTCCTCTTGCCTATCCTCCCAAAATTTCCGTAGAAATTCTAATTTTGTAATTTTGTCCCTCTTCATTTAATTATTTAATTTATCAACTTATTTTGATATTTTTGCAATTTTATTGAGAGACTATGTAAAGAAGCTGCACATGAGAAGGAGAAGACCGAGTTTTGTTAGTTAACCCAATTTAACTTATAACATTGGTTGTTTAATAGTGGATTGCTATATGTTTCAGTTGCTACAATCTGCTAAGAACATTTTAAATGAAGTATAGAACAGAGAAATAATAGAAAAGATATATCCGTAAAGTTTTCGAAATTCCTCTTCTCCACACTATCATTCAATTACAAAGAGTATAATATATATAAGTTAACGTAACATAGCAGTTAGTTAGAGTTGAACGGTGGAGATTTTATCAGCCCAAATGTTGCCACGTTGGTGTCAGAGATGATGGCAACCACAGCAGAGCAGCAGAGCAGTAGAGCAGCAATAATTTGGGTTTCATTTGGGTTTGTTAACACTATAGACACCCAAAGATCTTATAACTTTTATGATCAACACATACAAAAATAAAAGGAAATAATAAATCCTTACTAAGCATGTTTAAGATGACGACTATTTAGATATTTATGTACTATGCTTCTATCACCATCTTAAAAAATAAAGATATGTCAACGGATGATGTTATGCAAGTTACTGAGCTATTATTTTGTATAACCGACAAGGAGCATCTCTCATTAAGATCCACTTGTTTCACAAGCATCATTTGAATTTTATTATTAATATAAAGTATGTAATAACCGACAAGGAACATCCCAATGTGAACAGTTGAGCAATCGTGGTAAGTTTATGTGGAAGCAGAGCGAGAATAGGTAACCAGCCTGCTATTGTCAGAGATTAAGGCTTCGTTTGATATTATCTTTTTACTACTTCTTAAAGTAATTTTTTAGTATAAAAATTAAACGAAACTTTAATTTTTAGTAAATTTTTTATACTAAAAAGTTGTTTTAAGAAGCAGTAAGAAAATCGTCCCAAACGAAGCCTAAAAGCTCAACCATAAGAAGCTTTTTTTTTTTTTTTGTGACGAGGAACCGTCCGTTGTCACGCCCGGCTTTGTTGAACACGCTTGGCGGTCCATAAACACTAGACGACCTATTAGGCCACCCACGTGGCCACGCCACTATACCCGCAGCCGGCAATTTGGGGCCCCCATTGAATGGACAACTGCCGCTCGAGAGAATCGAACTCGGGATGGGAGGCTTCCAACCAAACTAAGCATCGGTGGGTCATCAGAAGCTATAACAATTAGCTTGCAATGATAAGATGTGGCAACCGATCATTGAAGGTTGCAGAGAATATGAAGTTAATCATCTCAATATTGGAAAAGCCACAAAAGGATGGCTATCGATTACTGGGGCAGGATGCATATAGTCTAAATTGCAGCCTAGAGAATCAGGAATCGAGCATTATAGTGGAAGCCACCTGTGGTAGGTAGAACTCATCGGTCGCGCAAAAGTGAAGAATGAAGAGATGGCTTCCAGCAAAGGTAAACACTAGCTCTCAAGACTCAAGAGCACAATTACGATGTCGTTGGTGCTGTCAAATCTCCCCAAAGATACAAAAACAGAGATGAATGTCATAACTGTTATTACTACTTGTTGAAGCGATGTTGGAGGGGCTCATGTTCTCAAGCAAGACTAATTGCAAAGATTTTCATAATTTCTAACAGGTGTACTGATGGATTAATTATTACGTGCAGATGTCGAACATTGTCCAGAGACCAACCAAATAATCTACATCATCCCTTCGCTTAGTACTGCAGCTCGGTACCGCAACTCGGTACCACAACTCAATACCGCTGATATGGTAGATTCTTATCGGTCTCCGAACGACGTTCTACATCCAATCTCCGTATAGAATAATTTCTTGTACCAATGACTACAGCGGTGTTCCACATACAGCTTCCCTCACTTTTTCCTCTATTTTTGCCTCTCTTTCTTTTTCCTATTCACTTTAGGAGAGGGGAGAGAATAGTTTTGCAACAAAAATAAAATTAGATTTCGAAATAAGAGAATTATTCAGCTCTAACTAGTTAGTGTCAAGTTCCAAAAACAGTAACGAAGCTTGTACACGTTCGCTAAACTTTTAGTTAAAAAATTCATTCACCAATGCCTATTTTTCAATCTCATAAATAGTGATATTATAACTTGTATCTCCCTGAAATCAAATGATCCCAATCCGAGATTCCTACAGGCTTGTAGAGTTGTGAACCAAGGTTGAAATCAAATTTAAAAACAGTTAACTTTGTAGCTATTATATGAATGAGTGCTATTAACATATATCACTTGCAAGTATTTTAAACTTTCACTTAAAAACTTAAAATAGAGTAACAGCAATATTAAAAGATCTCAACCATAATATTTTTAAGACTTTAAGGCTTTGTTTTGAATGGCTTTCTTACTGCTTCTTAGAACAGCCTTTTAGTGCAACAAAATTAGTTTTTTTTTTCTAAAAAAATGCTTTAAGAAGCTTTAAAAAAGCCGTCAAATGAAGCCTAAGACTTTTTGGTACATAAATTCTAAAACAATGCTTTAAATAGCAGTAAAAAAACCCGTTTCAAATGTTTGAAACATAAATGAGGATAATAAAACATCACAAGTTAAAGAACTAGAGATTTTTAATATGCTAGTTACTTAAAACTTTCAAAGATGAACACAAATTCAATTTTTTTGAGTCAATTAAAATAAATTCACACACATCAAATATGTAAATAATTAAAACTCTTAACCAACTGATCACAGTGAGCTGCGTAACACCAATTGAGTAACTTAGTGTGTGTATTCCATTAGCCTAAATAATCACCATCATTACTACCATCAAAAGATACACAAACAAACCACATATCAAATCCACCGACTTTTTGTCAGTTGATGTCTGCTAAAAGTTACCATGATTTAATGATTGTAATCATGAAAGTATATACAAATTGGCAAAGATGATCCTAACCTCATCTTTCCATTGCCCGCAGAAAATAGAAACTTGTTAGACTGTAGAGTAACAGTAGCTTGAAAACATAAGCTTAGTTTGAGATGCTTTATTTCTATTTTTTAAATCAGTTTTTTAGTATAAAATTTATACTAAAAAACTGCTTTAAGAAAAAAAAAATCGTCTCAAATAAAGTCATAATATCAAATTTTATGGTTTTACAAGAAGCAGCTTTTAGGGACTCATAAACAGAGGAACCCGTCGCAGTGGCAAAAAGCTAATTAGGAAAATCGCTATGTTATAGTTTCAAATGGTCTAATTAACAGCTTATTGTGATCCATTGTTATGCATTTTTTATGAAAAGTTGTTCTAAAATCCATGGTTTCCTCTTTTCAAAGTTGTTTTTGAAGCTGAATTTGCTCACTTCCAGCCAGCACATGACAACCTGCATGAAAAACAAAGAGACTGCTAAGGAATTTGGCATCTTGTGAAAGAAAATTAGTTGTGTTACAAATTGAGTGGAGAGAGAGATAGAGAGAGAGAGTGAATGGGTCCTCTCTCTTTTTTTTTTCCCATTTTTTTGCACTGCAACATCTAGTGTGTCAGACATATCGAATATTTACTATGTTCTACACTGTAGTTTTCTTGATTCAATTTATCAGTATTTCATAAAATAATGCATTCAGCGTACAAATTACTGACACTTTTGTCTTGCAAGGCAATAGGAAACTTCAGCTTAACCTAATATGCAAATGATGCAATCCTGTTTAATGCAATAGAAGATGAATAGTTGGCCCTACCGACAATCCATGGCTGTTCTGACCAGATGTTGACTTAATCACAACGTTATTAAGCTTCTTTTACTGGAGAAATTATTACATGCGGTTACTGGACCGTTCGGAGGTGAATCAGGTTGCGCCACGTCACGCGGTACACAGCACCGGTATACAACAAAATGGTGACGTGACACTTCCTGATTCGCCTCCGAACGACATCCGATGACCGCACGTAATAATTTCTCCTTTTACTAACTCCGATGATTGAAGTGTTAGGGCACTGATGGTAAGTTTGGTCCTTCTAACCAAGGCTTACATTTGCTGATTGAAAATAGAGATTTTTTTTTTTTGTGGTGATGTGAGATCCAAATATATGATTTTATTAAGATAACTTAATTTTTATGTGTTTATCCAGAAATTTGGGGTCACCTAAATTTATTGAAACCCTAATTATGATTAGTTCTCTGTACTTAACCAAGAGTCTTATCAAGTTAATGAAGGCCTTAATTGATATAGCAAATTAACTATATATACCTTAATGATTAGTTTTATATGTTTGCCTAATAATTAGTCAAATAAAATGATTTAATTAATTTTGGTAAAGTTAATCAACTAAAGCAGACTCTTAAGGTTTCTTCTTGTGCAATGCAACTCTAAGCCACCTCTATCTCCTTACAAGACCATCATGGTTAATTGGTGAGACCAACCCTAACGACACCACCTTCCACGTCTCCTCACACGTCTCGTACACCCGAACTTGCCAAAACCCATCCCAATATGCTAACATTGTTAGTAATCGAGTTCGCCGCTTTAATAAATATTAATCTTGACTTCCTCGTATTAATATTCATGAATGTCACTGAATTTGATCCCTTGAATATGAAGAATGTGATGGCGATCTTTGCTCGAGCAAACTTTGAAGATACTTATACCGGCGATCTTCGGTGCGATTGGAGCTCAAAAAATTTCACATTGTTGATCAATATACAATAAGAGATTTTACTTCCTTGTTGGTCGTTAATTCAAATTCATTGAGATGATTACTTGACTTTACTCTACCAAATCCAAATAATAATATTATTGCCATTGAGTAGCAGAATGCATTGCTTTCACATGGTTCTAGCATTTGGACAAACCTTTTAACCTCATTTTTGTACTAAATCTATATTAGTTCAAACTCTTTGATAGGGTGTCATTATTTGACACGACCCAAAACCGGACTCGAATCCGACCCAGGAAATTTCGGGTTCGGGTCAAACCGTTTGCTTCATGGGCCAGTTCAGGTTCGAGTTTTCGACCCGTTTGTAAAACCGGGTCGGATTCGGGTTGAACCAAAAATCCGAAATCAACCCGTTTTGACCCGTAACTTGACCAAGTATATGTCTCGCCCCGACTCTCGAGTCGCGTCGCACGTCATTCCAACGCATACTCGATGTCGCGTAGCCGTCCCCATCAGGCCATCACGTCTCATTGCGTCGCCATCCCTGTCAAGCCATCGTGTCTCGTCAAACACCGTGCAGGCCACTCCAATTGGCCGCTCTGGTTGGGCCGTTCCAGTTGTTCGACTGGCATGCCAGGCGTCTTGGTGTGGGAACTCGCCGGCAGCGTCAATCGGCTCGAAACAACTGAAGACCTGCACAAGGAAAAACAGACAGAGGCAATGGAACAGGACGAGAAACTTGTGTATATATTTTTCTATCTCCTTCTTTCCTTCTTACAGCTATTTGTATCAAGCATCAAAACAAAAAGAGTATAATTAGCTAATGATAACTAGCAAAGGTAGTGGCTAGGTAATACTACTTTTGCAATTGTTGAAAAGGACTAGGAACGTGCAAAACGTCTGGAGAATAACCGAAAGTGGCTGTTGGTCCTGCGTGAGGCGCTAAGCTTAAGCTGCACCACATCAGGTGCGCCCCCTGTTGTAGAAAGTTCAGGTTCCACCTGAACATTGGACTCACCATCAGGAGCATGATAGGGGGTAAGATCGGAGACATTAAATGTTTTAGAGGTCTGCAAATGATCGGGAAGG
Source organism: Dendrobium huoshanense (assembly GCA_016618105.1). NCBI lineage: Eukaryota > Viridiplantae > Streptophyta > Magnoliopsida > Asparagales > Orchidaceae > Dendrobium > Dendrobium huoshanense. The sequence goes on along the minus strand of CM028350.1, from coordinate 36,948,379 downwards.
TCGACAACATAAGCGTTGTCGTTAATGCGCCGGAGAATGGAAACTGGGCCGAATTTGCGAGGGCTTAACTTAGAGAGAGAACCAGCGGGAAAACGATCCTTCCGCAGCCGAATCATTACAAGATCCCCCGGTTTGAAAGATACGAACCGTTTGTGGAGGTCAGCAGTTTGTTTGTAGTTGGAGGTTGAACTAATTAACTTGGTTCGAACCTCATTAAGGATGGCTTGGCAATTGTCAGTAAGGGCGGCTGCAGAAGAGTTAGCGCATTTTGGCAAAACGGCAATATCAAACAAATGATTAGGAGCCTTAGTATAAACAATTTCAAAGGGCGACCTCCCTGTAGACCGATTTGACATGGAGTTATAAGCGAATTCCGCTTGGCTAAGAGCTTGCTCCCATTGTTTCGGATTGCCTTGAACTAAGCAACGAAGCATATTCCCCAGAGTGCGATTAACTACTTCAGTTTGACCATCAGACTGTGGATGGTATGCCGAGCTCAGGTTGATGGCTGTATGTAAGCGTTTCCACAGTTCACGCCAAAAATGGCTAACGAACTTAACGTCCCGATCAGACGTTATGCTCCTCGGAAGTCCATGCAGGCGGACGACTTCGCTGAAAAACAGACGAGCGATGTTAACAACATCAAATGTCTTTTTACATGCAATAAAATGAGCCATCTTTGAAAAACGGTCAACCACGACCATAATAGAATCAGAACCCTGCTGGGTTCGAGGGAGCCCCAAAACGAAATCAATACTAATGTCTTCCCAAATGGAATCGGGAATGGGTAGGGGCGTATACAATCCAGCATTCTGTTTCGTTCCCTTGAACTCCTGGCATACAGCACATCTTTCAACAAACCGTGAGACATCTCTGTGTAATTTTGGCCAAAAAAAACGAGATTTCAGTTGAGTTATGGTTTTCTCCCTTCCCAGGTGGGCTGCAAGCCCTCCCGCATGAGCTGCTTGGATCAGTTGTTGGCGGTACGATGAATCAGGTATGCACAGAGCATTTGCTTTGAAGAGGTAGCCGTGCCTCAAGGTGTAGTCGTCGACTGGTTGTGACAGGGAGCAGCGATTCCAGATATCAGCAAAATCAGGATCCGCACTATATAATTCTTTAAGACAGTCCAGACCCGTAAGCTCTGTTTGTAACTGAGTGACTAGTGCAGTGCGGCGACTCAGAGCGTCTGCTACACGATTTTGGTTACCTGATTTGTGCTTGAGAACGAATGTAAATTTCTGAAGGAAAAGAACCCAACGAGCATGCATACGGCTTATAGATTTTTGACTGTTTATAAATTGTAGGGCTCGGTGATCGCTACACAAGACAAAGTCTTGATGAAGTAAATAATGCTCCCAGTGCTTGAGCGCGCGAATGACAGCGTATAATTCCTGTTCATAAACAGTCCACTTCTGTCTGGCAGTGCTCAGTTTTTCACTGAAATACTCCACGGGTCGATCAGCTTGGGACAGTACCGCGCCTATGCCCACTGCAGAGGCGTCCGTATCTACATGGAAGGGAGCTTCGAAATTGGGTAGTGCCAAAACTGGTGCGGAACATAGAGCTTGCTTCATGGTATCCCAACTCCGCTGACATTCGTCGGACCACGAAAATTGTTTGTTCTTAAGGCAATCGGTGATGGGTGCCATGATGATGCTGAAGCCTTTGATGAACCTGCGGTAGAAGTTCGCGAGCCCGTGGAAACTCCGAACGTCAGTTAAGGAGCGGGGAATTGGCCACTCACGGACATCAGCAATTTTACTGGGATCGGTGGCGACGCCGTTGCCAGAGACGATAAAGCCCAGAAAGTAGACTTCAGTGGAAGCAATTTCACACTTGGGTAAGTTTAGGTACAGCTTATGAGTTCTCAACACTTGTAGAATTTGAGTAAGATGTGTTAAATGGTCCGCCCAGGTTCGACTAAAAACCAAAATATCATCGAAATAAACGACGCAGAATTTATTGAGGTAATCTTTTAATACCTCGTTCATCAAACGCATGAATGTCGCAGGTGCGTTACAGAGCCCAAAAGGCATTACCCGCCACTCGAACAAGCCTTGGCGAGTTTTGAAGGCCGTTTTCCATTCGTCGCCCGGCCGTATACGGATCTGATGGTACCCGCTGCGGAGATCCAACTTGGAAAAGAACTTAGAGCCCGAGAGTTTATCCAGAAGATCTTCAATGCGAGGCACAGGGAACCGGAACTTTGTGGTAATTTTATTGATTGCTCGACTATCTATACACATCCGCCATTTGTTGTCCTTCTTTGGAACTAGAAGTGCTGGAACCGCGCAAGGACTGAGACTGGGTTGGATCAGTTTTTTTTTAACTAAGTCATCCACCATTTCCTGGAGAAGTTCGTGCTCGTTCGGACTCATCCGATAGTGGGGTAAGTTGGGTAAATTGGCTCCGGGTACCAGGTCAATTTGATGCTGCACTGACCGCAGAGGCGGAAGTCCTTCAGGAAGGTCAGTTGGAGTGAGATCTTGGAATTCTCTCAACAATTCAGTAATCTGGGGTGCCATTTCTCGATCGGGCTTCTCAAGAGTTTCCAGAACAACAAGAGCATAAACACAACTATGACCTTTCTCCGATAATAGTGCTGCTCCCGGGATGATTGTGAGAACAGCTTTGTCTTTGTTCCGGTTGTCACTGTGGCCTATTGCATTCGGCAGTAATCTTAATTTCCGACCTTTCCATTCAAAACAATATGTGTTCTGGCGGCAATCATACACAGCTCCATTATCAAACTGCCACGGCCTCCCTAGGATGATATGGCATACATCCATGTCAATAACGTCACAGAGGACATCACATACATACTGTTTTCCTATGGAAAAAGTGATTCGGCACATCTCCGTGATCAGTATATCCATCCCTTTCTTGACCCAGCTGATTTTATACGGTTGTGGATTCTTTGTTGTTTTCAACTGTAAAGCTTGCACCAGCGAACGTGACACAACATTCTCGGTGCATCCATTATCAATCAGTAGCTCGCACACCTTGCCATTAACAGTGCAGCGTGTTCGGAAGATAGCATTACGTTGCGACATCGTGGGTTGACGCGGAGCAAGTAACAACCGTTCCAAGATACATACAACATTTTCCCCTTCATCTGCTATAAGGTCTTCCACAGTTGGGTCAGAGTCCTCCAGCCCAATTTCAGGATCATCCTCCGGCTCAGCCTCAACAATTTGCAGTTGAGGTCGGGTAGGACACTCGTTCGACTTGTGTCCGGGCTGGAAACAGCGAAAACATTTCAGAGTAGTCGGTCTCGTATATGGATTGTCTTTCAGAGTAGGTATAACCCGAGGCTTAGGAGCTGCTTTAGCGTCTGTTCCTTGACCGACATTAGGATTCAGTAAACTACCTGGCTGGGAAATTTTACTGGTTTGCACGACACTCCTTAAGTCGTTAACGTGCTCAGAATAAGGACGCCGACCAACATTACTCCTAGCATGTCTGGACATTTGTGTTTCTGCCTTCAGTGCAAAATTGACGGCTTGTGAGAGTGTCCATACGGAATTGAGTTCTAATTTGTCCTGAATAGGATCCTTTAGGCCTCCGATGTACCGAGCAACCAACTGATTATCAGATTCGTTGAGATTGTTGCGAGCACTTAAACGGTAGAACTCTTCCGTATAATCACTAACGGAACGTGGCCCTTGGACACAATGTTGATACTGCACATAGAGCATTTGCTCATAATCGGTTGGCAGGAAGTGACCTCTCATCAATTGCTTCATCCGATACCAGCTCCGGACCAACCCCTTTCCTTCTCGTCGGCGATTCTGTAGGAGCTGTACCCACCACGCACTAGCACCGCCTTTCAATTTGCACGCCACATATTTAACTTGCTTTTCTGGGGAAATCTCCATGTAATCGAAGAACGTCTCTACAGCCCTTTCCCAGTCTAAATAATCTTCGATATGTAGACGACCTTCGAAGAATGGAATGTCAATCTTCACACGGAATTCGCTCTGGTTCGGACGATTCCGATTGTGTCCAATGCCCATACGATCACCATACACCCGTCCTTCTGGGTCTCCAAAATCGTTCGGTTGTATCGGTTCCATGTCGTCTTCAGAATCGGAATCAGCAGTATTCAAAACTGGATAACCTCTAAGTGTTCGTTCCATACCTTGCGGAACCCTTCTAACTGGAGTATCGTCTCCCTGGATAGCTCGTCTAGCACCAGGAACAACAACCTGATTCTGTTTCAAGATCTGAATATCTCGTCGAGTCTCAAGGACGAACTGCTTGAAATCCGCGGTAAGCCCAGCTAATTCCTTGTTGATGTTTGTGAGGGTATTCCACAAAGCATCTGAACTCCGATCATCGTCGGAGGCGGCTCGTCGGCTACTTTCGGCCATCCCAGTGTTCGACGACTGTGCTCTGATACCAGCTGGTGTGGGAACTCGCCGGCAGCGTCAATCGGCTCGAAACAACTGAAGACCTGCACAAGGAAAAACAGACAGAGGCAATGGAACAGGACGAGAAACTTGTGTATATATTTTTCTATCTCCTTCTTTCCTTCTTACAGCTATTTGTATCAAGCATCAAAACAAAAAGAGTATAATTAGCTAATGATAACTAGCAAAGGTAGTGGCTAGGTAATACTACTTTTGCAATTGTTGAAAAGGACTAGGAACGTGCAAAACGTCTGGAGAATAACCGAAAGTGGCTGTTGGTCCTGCGTGAGGCGCTAAGCTTAAGCTGCACCACATCACGTCTCCGCGTCTTGCGAGACCGAACTTCCAAGTGGCCAAGTCAGCACTTGGCAGCCACAGATCACAGTCGGCAAGCCTCTCCGGCACCGTCAGTCCACCGTATCTCATCCGTTGCCTCAGGCCGCCATGCCAATTACCGCCTCAGCCCGCGCTGGCTGACCTCACATGTTCGAAGTCGGCAGTTCACATCAATTTTCGTGGGTTGAGTCGGGTCAACCGTAACCTGCACGGGATAGGTTCAGGTTGAAAATCTGGACCCGTTTGCAAAATCAAATTAGGTTCAAGATGACCCATTTATATCCGGGTCAACTCGGATTTGACCGCCGACCCATTTTGACACCCCTACTCTTTGACAAGCTTAGGACTAAGGTGCCTTAACCAGTTAACCTAGTTTCCTCGGAGTGACACATCATCATTCCTTAGATCCCCCCGCTCCCGCGAGACGAAGGTCATGAATGGGTTCAAAGTCGCCATTGTGGATGAGAACAGAGTTCGCGGTCAGGTTCCTGCCGACACCCTTGTTTGCCTGCCACACCCAAAGGGCGACCGCTCGTATGAGCTCGATGTACGACGCGTTCATGTTTTCTGCTTCTTTCTCGTTGTATTTTCGTTGCTGCTTCGAATTATCAGGTTGCCCTAGCTTTGCAATCCTCGACGCTGACGACTTATGGCGTTTTTTCCGAATGCTATGCATTCGATGTTGGTCATACCTGCTCCTAGGGCTGTACTGCCGCCTTCTGTTGCTTTTTCACCTTCCGTGGGTTTATGATTCTCCTCGATCAGTTCCTCCGGTTTCAGATTGAAAACAAGGTTGCTTTCCGACTTTGGATCCTCCTCCGTTATTGCCGATTTTTCATCGGACACGGGCTCCTCTTTCTTCCACGTTAGCTGCTCCTAGGGTCTTGAATGAGCCCCCAATGAGGTCACCATTCAGCTTCCCTTTGGAATAGATGCCTCCTACTTCTCAACCTCCTTGCTGTTTTGATTATATTGTTGGTGGTAGAATTATATAAGATTTCATTCCATCAAATAAGACAACTTAATCCCTTCTTCATCAAGATTCAGTATCTTCTGCACAAATACCCATCTACATACCATGGCAAGCTTATTCTAGTTTTCCTAATGAGGAGATATCAGAAATTGATTAGCCTCTCCATTTCTATATAGGAAAAAATATTCTTTGCGGGCACATGAGATCAATTGGAAAGCGTCTCTTCACTTTTTTGCTCTATATTGGTGCTAGATACCGGATGACATGACGCATTCTGATTGGCCTTCGGACTATCCGATATCCACACAGAATAATTTCTCTCTATAGAGGACGAATTTTTGTTGGGCCAATGAAACAATGAGATTCTCTGCAAATTGATGACAGATTTGCATTTAGTTGGTAAACATTCGGTTGGACTTGTTAACTACTCATATTATAATTAGGCTTTTTTCTAAATTAACTATACTAAACTCTTCTCTCTACAATTGCACCTTCTTATTGATTTTTGATGTGTATGCTCAAATGGTCACTTCATATTCTTTTCTGGAACCACTTATCCCTCAAACGGTCATGCCAGTTTGAAACTTGGGAGTTCATCACACGCATTTTATGTAAGGAATGAATATTAAGAAAGTGACATTTTATATTTATCAACTGCATATGATCCTACAAACTGATAGGAAAGCCCTACTAGAGCAGCTAAATTCGAGCCGTCATTATAAGCCCCTTCAAATTGATACTCAAAAAAGAAATTACCAATAACAACAACATCAGGTCTATTTCCCACTATATGGGGTTGGCAACATGAATTCTTTTTTTCTACTATATCCTGTTAAGAGTCAAATTCTCATTTAAATCTAATAAAAAAATTATCATTTCTAATATTTTCTAATCAAGCTTTTTTAGGTTTACCTCTATTTTTCTTGACATAGGTCAAATCTAATATATCTACCCTCATAACCAAGTTATTAGAAGGCCAATGTTTTATGTGACCAAACCATCTAAGATGACTCTCTCAAATCTTTTTGTCACTAGAGCTACTCCAACCTATTCACGTATATACTCCTTCCGCATTCTGTCTATAAGAGTAAATCCACTCTTCCACCTGCGTATTCTCTTCTTTGCAACACTTAAACTTAATTTTATGCTTTGTCTTTTAATGGCTAACATTTTACATCATAAAACATTACAGGTCTCACCATCATCTTATAAAATTGTCATTGAAGTTTGAGGGGCACTCTCCTATGACACAACATGTCTGATGCATTATCCAATTCAACCATCTAACTTGATTTCTACTAATAGCAGCTCAATATATTTTACCATCACTTTAAACAATAGACCCAAGATATCTAAAATTTGTACTTTTATTAATGACTTGATCGCCCAAAGTCACAATATCCCCAATAGATCTATTACTACTAAAATTATACTCCATGTATTTGGTTTTAGATCTACTCAAACGAAAACCTTAAAATTATAAGATTAACCTCCATAATTCAAGTTGACTTTCAACTCACTCTATAATTTTATCGACAAGAAGAATATCATCAGCAAACCGCATACAACAAAGTTCATCCTCTTACAAATTCTTAATAAGAACATCCATGACTAAAGCAAAAAGATATGGGCTAAAAGCTGATCCTTGGTGTAATCCAACTGAAATAGGAAAATTGTTAATCAGACACCTTTTGTTTGAACACAAGTAATATCTCATGCATACATAACATTAATGATTTGAATATAAACATTATTAACCCCTTCTTTTCTAGAACTCTCCATAGCACTTCTTTTAGAACTTTATCATAAGCTTTCTCTAAATCAGTAAATATCATATGTAGATCATCCTTATTCTCTCTATACTTATTTGTCAAATCTCTCAATAAATGTATAGCCTACATAATAGACCTACCCAGCATGAATCCAAATTAATTTTGAGAAACATTAGCATCACATCATAACCTATGCTCCATAACTCTCTCCCATAATTTTAAAGTATGTCACATTAGCTTAATTCTTCTATAATTCGCAAATTCATGTGTGTAGGCTCCAAAAATTCCGCGGCCACTTTCTTTTTAGGGTCGTCGAGGAGAGTTTTAACAAGTAGGTTCTAAGGCAAATTTTTAGAAGGCATATTGAGTTTTGAATAAGATGTTACCCAGAGATTTCACCCTCATTATACGAAGACTTTATGTTTTGAGTTCAAGTTTTCTATAGGCACAAGCTCCTATGTTCATAGGAGACTGCCGCATGCATCAACAAGCTAGCTGACATCGGCCGTAGGAAGACTGTTATATTCATAGCCTATTCGCTATCATTGCTTACTACTGAAGGTCGGTTAAATACTGTTGATTGTAAACGGATTATTTTCACCATAACCCATTCCCTTTGTTTCTAGTTTGTTGTGTTCTGCATACATAATCATAGGTAAAATGTTGTATCAATTGCATGTCTCATATTGCCATCTCTATGTCTTGCTTATGAAGGTGTTGTTGTGTTCATTGCACTCATCCCTTCTTGTCCATAAGCTGATTGATAGGAGCATCAATTATTATTGTTCATAGGTGAATTACATTATTCATTGAATGTTTCACATCAGTGTTTGTAATTAGGCATTCATACCCCATATAAATTCATTTATCATCATTTATCCCTTTCTTGTTTATTGATATTTATTTGAATGATCAGAGCTTATTATTCAACATTTGTATTTTCATTATGATTATGCATTTTCTTAATTTAAAGTCTTTTCGTTGCTCATTAATTCAAGTTATATTGCTTGCTTTTGTTCAAATTTAACCCCATGTGATTTGCCAAAGTCTGATTCCCTGTCAGTCTGAATTTCAGTAGCCTACTAACGTCTCCCCCATTTATAAAATTTTTTAGAGTATTAGCCTACCCACCACGCCAAAAAAGACGTGCATGATCGGTGTCGGGCGACACCACTGTTGTGGTCAGAGGTTGCCTTGCAAATGGTTGGGGTGCGGTTTGGTCCGATCTATTTGGTCCAGGGAAGCTCGGGTTAGGGTTTTGAGAGCTGGAGGCTTGAGATCAAGTGCAGGAGAGGGATCAGGAGGTTGTGATCGGTGTAGGCTGGAAGAAGGGAAGTTGATCTGGGAGCGGATAGGGGCTTGCATTTGGCAGTCGGTCTAGAGCGGATCAGAAGGATCGATAGGGCTAAGGGGTCTACGGGTCATGTAAATCTTGTCGGAGATCATATATGAGGAAGTCAGAGGCTGTGGTCGACGAGTTGTGTGGGTCAAACTTGGGTGTCAGGTTTTTTGGCTATGAAGAGGAAGAAGAATCGTACAGGCCAATCAAGCAAAGGAAGTAGTTTAGATTTTTCAGCGAGAGTGTGGGCTCAAAAAATTTCATGCCCCAGCCTCTCTGTGCTGACTCTTTTTTTTTTTACATGGGCGACGAGAGTTTTCATGTGTTTAGGTTATAAGGTAAATTTTCAAAAGGCATATTGAGTTTGTAGATAAGACACTACCCAGATATTTCACCCTCATATTGCGAGGACTTTATAATCTGAGTTTTGATTTCCTATAGCCCCTATAGTTAATTACCCCTCCTGATAATGAGAGAGAATTTTTTATTAAGGCTAATTGTAAGATACACTGCGTAGGTTGCAAACCTAGCATATAATAACAACAATTTTTTAGTTTGAATTTAAATTTGAATTTTTAAAGTTTATCACCATAAACTTAAAATATGTGATGGAGGTAGTGAAGACAAACCCGATTGAGATCCCCTGGTTCCGTCGTCCCAAGCTGTCATGGTCCTTGGTCTGCTTAGTCAGAGGAGGTAGTCGATCCAACCTAACAAAAGGCATCTTATCTGCAACCATGTGTTGCTTCATCCAAGAATATCTTGTAGGCCTGGGAAGATGTTTGTCTAAGGGGATAAAACTAAATCCATCTTAACTGACGAAGGGCTTCATGCCTATCAAATATAATATATGATTTATTACTCAAGGGTTTAATGTCGTTAGGGAACATATGAGTTTTGACTGTAATCATCATATAATTGTGCCATGCGGCAAAACCACCCGATTAGAGGGCACGTGTCATGTCCCTGCTGGCAAGAGATTATTTGAGGATGAATCTTAATAATACACCCGACCTAACATTCATTATTTATGAACTGAGGTTAAGTTTAAATATATCACCCCATTAAATGGTTGTGTGAGGTGTATTGATTTTAGTTTTAAGTTTTTAGGTGATAGATTTCATTATAAGAATTCAGAGTTTGGTTTAATTTTGAAATTTTAAATTTTAATTGAATTTGAGTATTGACCCCTCTGGTTGAAATTTACTATCAACACGACCATCAGCATGGTGGTCTTAAAGTCACTGTATTCTATATTTTATGGTTTAAATATGCTGAAAAGAAAAACCTCTCCGTTTGAGATTTTCTGTCAACACGATCATCACTGGGGTAAGGTTAAAATCACTGTATTTCTATATTTTGTATTGTGGTTTAAATATTCTAAAAATAGGATCCCCTCCGGTTGAGATTTCCTATCAATACGGTCATCATCAGGGAGAGTTAAAGTCATTATATTTTTATAAGAATTTGGGTGATATTTTAAATGTTTGGGGCATCCTCCGATTGAGATTTTATGTCAATATGGCCCTCATCGGAGTGACATTAAAGTCACTTTAAATGCTTGTATTTTATAGGAACTTGGGAGACATTTAATAATTCAAGTCATGTCAACTTCAGTCCTTTTTAAGGAGGATAAAACTTGAATATCTGATCTGTGCAGTATTCTTTGACCGTTGGATTTAGGAATCAAATATAACGATCAGAGCACATGCCGGATATATTTTTAGATGTATTTTTAAGTATATTAATGCTTATACATAGATACATAATGTATTTTTTTTTTACACTTATATGATCTATTTGTATTTACCTAAGCACAATACATTTGCTCACTATAACTCATTATCATATAAAGCATTTTACATCTGCAATTCATTTGCAACATTTGAGTATTATATTTGAAATTAAAATTATTTTGATGGTGTGAATGGTCTGCTTGTGTAATCATTATCAATGCTGCTATCTACCCTCAAAGCTATAAGATTATTTAAGATTATTTTCTTTCTATTATTTCAACCCAAGTTACTTGCATCAAATGATCTTGAAACTATGCTTTGACAAATTGATTCAATAGCAATCTTCACATTTCCTTCATCTTATGCCGGCCTATTTATCCCAAGATGACAACTTCTAGCAAGAGCTGCTAATTTACTTATAGCAAATGTAATCTTCTTATTAATGGTGATAGCATTTTGGAACGTCAATTCGTCACTCGTTGATCAATTTCAAAGACAACTTCTTTTCAACATTGAACCTTTTAAAATAGGATTGAAAAACTTTAGAGAAGTATGAAATGGAACAACTGTGCTAACATTCAAACATTCACCATTTAAAATGCTAGATATACATTCATTAACCTTCAAATCAATAGAAGTCTCTTTATGTTGATCGATGTATACATTTCTTGAGGTAAGATGTCCACTCTCAGATATATTTAGGGAGGAAGGGAGACATATTGGACACAGGGTCGACGGATTTGATAGTCAGAAGCGGAGTTGACGAACTTCGGTGGGTTCGATGTGTGCGGTAGGAAGAAGACAGCCGAGCCGGAGGCTTCGAGTTAGGGAATTTGGCGGGATCGGGTATGTGGTCACGATCAGGCGTACGGCACAGAGGGTTAAGGGTCTCGCGTGCGAGGTTGAAGACGTTGATTGTATGAGGCGTCGGGTACGCGAGTTAGATCGATTGCTGAGGCTTCTGCTTGCGGCGTCGGGCATGCAGGAGTCAGATCGGAAGCTGGCACGGGAGAGGGATTGGGAGTGGTGCGGGCTCTTGCGAACAAAGAACGATAACTGGAGAGATACAAACGATTCATAGCAGATTTCCATATGTATTGTTGAGTTCCTTGGTGCATGAGTTCATATTATAAGAGTTCGAATGATTTTGAGGAAGCAAACTACAGTTCGAGGGAGTTACGTGAGGAATGGGATCGTGGGTAGTAGGATCATGCATGAGTGAGGCCGGCTGAAAGTTAGAGGTTAATATGGAGCTTTTTGTCAAAAAACGAACGAAATAAGATTCGTTCTCTTTTTAACAATGAAGGTAGAGCACAGCCAATCACTAGATTTGAGTAGAGATTACACAACGTGAACAACATGGGCATCGACACCGAACAGCAGGTATGTTATTATTATTATTATTATTAAAATATGACAAATAAAAGGAACATAATTTTTTGTCTCAATATGTTTCGCTTCAGGATCTGCGCCAATTTTATTGGGCAAAATTATTGACAATTTAAGGCGACTTTCCGAACGTAACAATGAAATCTGTTTTGCGATCAAGAGTCATTTGGGCAGCGTCACGCATCAATTTCAGATCTAAGCCGCCAATTTTGACTGTTCTCGCTCGATTTAACTGTGAGGGGCTCCCTCGTAAGTAAATTCGATGCTCTAATCGCAACGATGCAGTCCATTCGGCGATTGAAAATTATTTGATCATTTAAGTGATGTGTCATGTCTGCTTGAGTCATTGATTTCGCTCTTTTTCGAGCTTTTAGTGTATGGGTGAACATTGTGCATTACTTTTATTCTTAAACATAGGAATCATCACACTCTTCTACTCATCTGGCATCTTTTTAATCTTCAAAGTAGTATTGGAGGGTTTCATAAGCCAAAAAAATCTCTCACCTCCTAAGCATTTGTATACCTCTATTGTAATATTATCATGTCCAACAGCTTTTCCACACATCATTTTCATTCCTCTAACATCAATTTTACTAATACGTCGATAAAAATAAAAAACATTATTTTCATTTAGGGTGCAAATGCCACTAAAGTCAATCATATTCTCACAATCTTCATCGAAACATTTATCAAAATATGTCATCCACCTTTGTTAAATATCCTCTTATAATAAAAACATTTTTTGATCTTCATCCTTAATGCACTTAGCTTGAACTAAATTCTTCTCGTATTTCTTTGCTTGACTAACTTATACATATATCTTTCACCCTCCTTATTATATAATCTATTATATGAATATTAAAAGCAAAATTCTTTGCATCGCATATTACTTTCTTAGACTCTTTCGATACATCTTTATATATTTCTCAATTTTTTTTTAGCATTTATAGCTAAACCAATTTGTATAACAAAGCTTATTATTTTTTTATCTTTTCCTGCACATTTTAATTCCACCATCAATTATTTTTATTACTAAGAGCTTTTCCTTTTGATATTTCAATCACATTCTTTACAACATTCTTAGTATTATTAGCCAATTTTTTGCCGATATTATTAATTTCTTCATGCATAATCAAAATTTTTATATCTTGAATCTTACTCTAAAAAATATTTCAAAAAAGCAAAATTTTATGCCCTGGCAATAATAATTTGATAGGGGATCATTAAGGCTCTACATCACAAAGATGTATGCAACTTCAATGGCTTTATATGTTCTAATAGTTAGCTAGGTCAGCACTCAGCAACAACCTATGCTGCCACATTATCCAGATGAGATGCCCAGATAATAATTTATATGGTCTAAAACACCTTAAAAAAAGAGAACAAACAATGTTAGCAAACAAAAAGGTGAAAAAGTGTTTTTTTCTAAAACATCTTAACAAACTTTAGATGAAATTGTCCATTCATGAGGGGTTTGTGAGGACCAATATCAATCTTTGATGACTCTTGACTCTAAAAGAGAAAAAGTTATTACGTCCGGACAAAAAATCGGAAATCCGGACAAATACTGAGCGATACCGAGTGCTGTACCGAGCACGGTACCAAGCGCCCAAGTGACGTGGCACTTTGTTATTGATCTCTGGACGCGTTCGGTGTCCGGACACAATAATTACTCTTAAAAGAGGGCTAAAATTGCCACAACTTGTGAGCACTTCGCCTCAAACAATTACAACATTATAGGAAAATCACTAATTTTTTGCAAATTTTTCCATTGGAAAACACTGAATTCCTAACGAAAATGGTGGTTTCTAGTGGAAAAAAATTGCCAATTAATCCCACGAAGGAAAACAATTACCGGCGGAAAAAATCCTCTGAAAAATTTTTCTGAGGCAATTTACGCAGGAAATTGTCGGCAGAAATTGTAGTCGGAAAGTTTAAAAAAAAAACCAGCAAAAAATAATTTTTATTCAATTGAATTCTTCCTTTACTTTCTCTCCTCCTTTCCTACTTCACTCCACCAACCACACCCAACCAACCTGCTACCCACCAACCAACCAGATAACCCGCTGCCCAGCTGCCAAATCCCCACAGCAAGACTGCCAAATCACCCGCTGCCCGCCCATCGACCTACACAAACCTTCACCATGCCTTCTTGCCGACCCACACAAACTCACGACTTGCCTGCCTACCAACTTGCACCTTGCTTGTCAGCCCGCCAACACGTGCCTTGCCCACCACTATGTCGACTCACTTAAACCAACCCACGCCTGGACACGTCCAGCAACCATATTTTTTTAATTTTATACAGCAAAATCAAGTTATTTACAGGTAGTGCCGGACTAAATTGGCTTTGATATTGCCACAGAAGAGAGAGGGAAGGAGGTGAGTCGCGGGCCAAAAAAAGGCAGATTTTACTTGGATAATTAATTAAATTAAACTACTTAATTAGTTAATTAGTTTACTTAATTTAAATTTGTTAATGAGTTAGTTTAAATTAGTTAATTAGTGAATTAGTTAATTAATTAATTAGTTGAGTTAATTAGATAATTTAAATTAGTTAATTCATTTTTAAATTATAAATATATGATTATTTCCCATAAATTTTTAAAACTCGTTAGAAATCCGCTGTAAATCTATCAGAAATATTTCATCGGAAATCTATTGGAAATATTTCACCAAACATCCGTCGGTAATTTGCATTTCTCCTGCAGTGCAAGAGCTACAACAAAGCCTAAATTGCTCCCCTTCTGTTAGGTTCGCATCATGTCTCATTCCATTATCCCCATTGAAGTGGTACCTCACTAGGTTGACATCATGTCTTATGCCAAGATCCCCAGTGAAGCCATTCTTGCTTGGTTTGTCCTTGTTCCTCATATTGTGTCCCCAATGAAAGTATACATAATTAGGTTGACATTGTACTATATGTAAATATCACTAGTAAGAAAAAATTTCAAAAAAAAAAAAAAAGAGAAAAGATGAATAAAACTTCAAAGATCTCCTTACCAAGATGGAAATACAATGTGATGTGATGGGCTGAGGACTCCAAAGTAATAAATAGACTCTCAAGGAATTCAATTTGATGCTAATCCAATTCTCAAGAAAATTTACCATATGATGCACAAAATCTAAGAGAATCCCTCACGAGAAACAATAAATTGATTACTAAGGATATATTTAGGTTGTAAACGGTTAGGTCAATTATATAATACCCTCTAAGCCTCATAACACAACAAGACTTCCTAGTGCCCCCGACGCAAAGACAGAGGTTCAAGTGGGAAAAAAAAAATTCGCACAATGCCCCGGCGTTGCGTACCCTAGTGCCCCGACGCTATGTTCTCGAAGGCCCCAGTGCTGAATGACATAGAGCAGAGCACTGCAGTGGTATAGACACAGCACTATAGCGGTGCAAGATAGAGGCTTGAGCGCCACAGCGCCTCAAACTGGCAGAGCAACGCTGTGAGATGGACTGAACGATTTTCTTTCTCATTTTTCTAAAGGGTTGCATCCCTTTGGGTTATTGTACTTGCCTTTCTCTTGTATCTTGAGTGTGTAGACATTGAAAATGATGCATGTGAGAAGAGAAATGAGGAGAGAGAGATAGATGAGATATATGTACTTATTTCTTCCAATTTTCATAGTGAATTTCTTGGTGTGGTGTGGCTTCGTGATTTTTTCCCTATTTTGGGTTATTCCACGTTAAATCCTGGTGTCCTTCACTGCATTTACTTTCTTGCTTGTTTTGTCATTGTGGTCTTTACTCCTCCGCATCTTCCCCAACACTAACCAACCCAAATATTGTCCAATTGTACTTAAAGGCCGCATTAGATCCATGAAAATGTTAAAGGCTTCGTTTGGGATAGCTTTAAACCACTGTTTTTTTCCTGCTTTCAATAGATTTTTTAATAAAAAACAGCTTTATAAAGCAGTGAAAAAGTCATCCCAAACGAAGCCAAAAAGAAACAAGGCGGTATGCTAAAATGCATTAATTGGGTGATTATTTTCACCATCCTTTTCCAGTATGATAATATTCTTCCTTCCATGGTTAATTATGAATTCAAGCAGTGCATTGTGGAGCAAATCAAACATATTAAGGGTGCACTTACCCTAATCTGAGAGATGTATCTGAACTATCATCATTTTCACGTGAATTCCCTGAGTTAGATATATTAGTGATAGAGTCCGAAGACTGTCCCTCCTCATGCAAGACATTTTCTGACTCTGCAACAATTTGTTTTCCCATTTTTGACATTTCCACTACCTGCATTACAATAAACAAGTAAAAAATTGTATAAATTCAGAACAGGAATGGAGTCTTAGGCTTCGTTTGGGACGGTTTTTTTACTGCTTCTTAAAGCAGCTTTCGCGTATAAAAATTTTAACTTCAGTACCAAAAAACTGCTTTAAGAAGTCGTAAAAAAGCCATCCCAAACGAAACCTTAGAGTGACAGAAGACACCACCTGCTGTCGCAGACATGTATTTTCTTCCATCAGTTGCAATCCCTGTAAGTAAATAGATTGTAGAAGAGAAAAATATTAGGAATGGATGAAGGTAATTAGAATAAGAGTTGACTGGCAAATTACATTCAGCTTCATGAAGTTAAATCCTGTTAAATCCCGAGAACTCTTAAGGGATGTTTGGCAACAAGTAGGATTTACTAAATCTTATTGGATTTAGCAAGTTCTAGCATCTTAAATGTTGAAAATTGTTTGGAAACATAATTGTTAAATCCTGATAAATTTTGTGAAACTATTTAACGAAGTAATCCAAGATTTAAGACGATTAGTTCATTCAAAAACTAAATTTCATGTGTTAAGTATGAATTATTTATTAATTTCAATGTTAAGTACCATCAATGTTATAATGATATATTTGATATCTAATTATATTAATCATTTTCTAATTAATTAGTTAATTATTATTTTTTGAAATAACTACTAATCAGACTAATAATTCAATCAACTATTTAAGTATTATTTAGTACATTTTAATTATTTTGAACCTAGTAAGAAAATATATATTTCATCAAATTAACAACTTCTACATCGTTTAAAGTGATTAATCGACAAAAAAACCATTCTTTAATTGAACATATTCCATCATTTATGTAATGAATTTTAGTTCTTTCCCAACAGAAAATAATCATTTGATGACTATTGAACAGATAACATGCACAAAATTTCCTCAGCACAGTTAATGAGTTCATCCCCTTGCAGAAGTAGTCTGAGTGAAAGTAAGAGGCATAGAAGAAAGCTTATAACCTTTTTTCGTAGATCATTAATCTGCTCCATAATCTGTTCACCCTGAAGATAATCAAGAATACAGTTTGTTTACAAACATATTGAAATGTATACTCAGTATGGCAAGAAAGATTTGGAAGAAATACTTTGTGCATTAACAGGAGAAAAAGCATTATCCATGTACCTTCCTGCGAAGAACACGACGTAATCCAGTTTCGAGAGTTTTCTCTAGTTGTTGCAGCTCTTCTATTGTTAAATCATGGAGGTCATCTCCTCTCATATTTCTGCAATATATACAGCCATTTAAGGTTGATTGATTTTTTTTTTTTTGTTGCTCAATTATTTTTAATCAAAAAACATACCTCAGCTGGCGATTTGCTTCTTCCAGCTGCTTGCTCAGTCTTTCATAATCACTATTTTCCAACTTTAAAAAAGAAAAACCTTACCCTTCATAATAAATTCTTAAAATTTGTCGCAAATGGAACATTCCACTCATAAGAAAATTTCATGATATTGAAAAAGAATAGCAGACTGGAAATAAGGAACTAGATAAAGTTGGCCTGCATAAGCATTTTCTAAATATATCTCTGAAATTATATAAGCCTGAATAAGTATTAGTAGCTCATTATGCAGATTAAAAGGAATAGCAGAAAAATCTGTGATAAAAGAAAATAAAAGTAACTCTTCTAACTGTCACCAAGATGAACATGAAGAGGTGATTGTTGATCATGTACAATGATTTGTAAGGAACTTGCAAGCTTAACAGTCCCGAAAGAAAATACTTTCCAAGCCTGGCTAGCTCTATCAAGGTCCAACCTTTTGTGCTCAACATCATATTTTGATATTTACTACTTTCTCTCATCTTTAATATATCATAAATAATATATATATATATGCTGCGAAAACACACTTACCGGTTGAGCCAACAAAGGCAAGAAAACCTTCTGTTGCTCGGTCATTTCTTCAGGCAAGACAGAGTTTCTGTAATGCTGAGGTTGATACTCTTCTCCAAGTTGATTTACTAGCTATAATGCTTCTATGAAACCAGAGAAGCTTATATATTGACTTGTATTTTCTTAGAACTTATTTTCCAGACCTCTTCCATTTATCCTTTCCTCCTCATTTTAAAGATAGAAAAAATTCTAGTAATCTAACTAGTCACATGAAATACTTCACTATATTGGTAAAGGACAAAAAAAAAGTACAGTGCAGTTTATGAGCTTACATAAATACATGATATGGTACACTTGTTGTGTCAAATCCACAGTTACATATTATGTCCAAGATTGGTTCATGATTGTCATTCAGGGAAAAGTGGAAGCCTCACGACCACAGATAATCTTAAATGCAGCAGTAAAAGCTGAACAGATATTTCTTTTTTAGACTCCCAGTATTCATAAACTCAGCTAATATTTTCTTTTGAGAAGCTCTACTAAGCCAACTTAAACAGCTTCAACATTTAAAATGTGTCTTGCTTCTTGTTCATAAACTGTCTTATGGGTTCAATATGAGCAGAAACAATCCTGTCAGCTTTGGATACTTTCAGTCTGGGCACTTGCAATTGATTTCTTCATCAGGTCAGTACTTTTTGGCAGTACCAGTAGGACAGATCTGGTGGAGCTATTATGTAATAATTTACATCCAAGGTTTTTCCATACAATAACAATTATTTCTAACAGTTCTGACAATTTTCTCCAGTTCAAATTTTGTATTTTGTCTATATTAGTAAGTACATATTATAATAAAATTTAAATTAGGCAATAGCTAATCTGGGATTCACTTGCAAATTTATTCACATATCATCAGAAGCACTGTTTCCAATGATACTGAACCTGGCCAAGCAAGATTATTAGCACCATAACAATATTATTGCTGCACTCAGCAGGCTTTCAGTTCTTCAGGAATCATTATGTGAACGGGGCAATGTATGATTTTAATCCATTTTATGCTTCCAGCTGGACAGACCACTCAGCTAAGGGGATAAGAAGTAAATCAATCGACCTAAGTTTTATTTTTTATCTATCACCTAGGTTTTGTTTGGAATGACTTTTTACTGCTTCTCAAAGAACCTTTTTAGTACAAAAAAATTGCTTTGAGAAGCAATAAGAAAGAGCCTTAGATTAAGGCTCCAACTGCACTAACAAGACTTCAAGACACTTGATCAAAGCTAAATAAGGCTAAGATACACAAACACTTAAAAATACGAGAGTATGCCAAGGTAGACATGCAAAAGACACATCCAGAACGGGACATTGATAGAAAGTTGTTGACCTCATTCTAACCAAATTGTCAAACTAAGGGTTTAGAGTGGTCAAAGTTGGTCAAATGACCTCTTAATGATAATGCACTCCTCCCCAACCCATTCCTGCAGCTCAAACCTTTTCTAGAACATTCTTAAGACATATCCTAGCCTTTGAATCAATATCAAACGGTTTAGATCCATCCACATGTCCAAGTGGGGACCAAAGGCCTTTCCATGTGGACTGTCCTTGGGCTGTCCTTTCCCTCAGCTTTACAACTGCCCTAGGGACATGTGGCATCATCTGGGAAGCTCATAAATCG
Organism: Dendrobium huoshanense; assembly: GCA_016618105.1. Taxonomy (NCBI): domain Eukaryota; kingdom Viridiplantae; phylum Streptophyta; class Magnoliopsida; order Asparagales; family Orchidaceae; genus Dendrobium; species Dendrobium huoshanense. The sequence continues at coordinate 36,928,619 of CM028350.1, read as the reverse complement.
ATCCTAGCAGCCCATTTTATCAGAGGAAGGTTCAATAGGGTAAAAACTTGGGAAGGAGCCCTCATTTTAACCCTAGCACCCTCTCTCTATCCCAACCTCTTCAAGTCCACATCCAAGTTCATTTGAGCTTCCCAGAGATCTCTCAAGCTTTCCCAACCAAAATCCCACTGGTCAGAACCGCCGGCGACTACTTTTCCGACAAGCCTTGGAGTTTTTGTCCAAGTGGCCATACCGTTCGATCCAGGCGTTATTAGCTCGAGGATTCTTCTACAAAATGGAGCATGGATACTCTACAAATGTAACAATTCTATAAACAGTCCAAACCATCCCTTATCGAGGTGAAAATCCTAAACCCTAAGTTATGACACTTAGGATTAAAAAGCATTTTATTAAGCGCGTTTTAAGCCATTAAAAAAATCCCTATTAATTATGCTCATTCGTATTATTTGTGTTTAAAATTTCATGAACTTTGACCGTCTGGATTGGGAGAACGAGAAGAAAAACAATTATAGGGCGTCATTCACGGTTCGCTGTGAATGCACGTTTTCTGGACCGTTGATCCTTTGATCAACAGTCCAGATCTCATTAATCCGTGGTTATGTCCAACCGCGGATCTGCTGTGGTGGTCTAATCTTCCGTTCTCCTGCATCTAGACCGCACGTTCCATACCGCGGGTCATCCAACGGCGCCGATTGTCCGCTGACGTGGATAAGTGAGCCACGTCCGCGCCCCAGTGATTGCCTAATCATTGTGCCACCGGCCAATGATTGGCCGCGGTATGTATCGCCAAATCCGACGCTGCCACGCGTCCTGCACCGCTGCCGGCGCCGCCAAACTCTTTTAAATGATTTAAATCTTATTTTAAATCATTTAAAGACCAAAAAACTTCAAAAAAATATTAAAATTTAAATACTAATCCAAAATTTTAATGTAATATATCAAATTTTTCAGAAAATTAAACACTTTAATTTAAAATTAGTGTTAGTTTAAAATATTTTATATATTTTAAATCATTTCAAATATTAAATTCTTAGTATTTTAAATTGATAGATAATTAAAAATACCTAAAATATTTTCAAAAATTGATTGATATATTTTAAATATATTATCTGATTTTCATAAAGTGTCTATAAATTATATTAAGTTAATTTTAAGATATATTTAATATTTATTATATTAAATATATGTGTAATCATTGAAAATATTTAATAAGTAATTAAATTTAATTATAAATTTTAAATATTCTATATTAAGATATTCAAAATACAAAATAATTTAATTTAAAATTAATTTCCGAGATAAAAATTTGAATTCTTATTAAATAATTTTAATTTTTTTTAGTGTTAAATTAATATTTAATTGAGTATTATATTAAAATACTTTTAAAAATTCAAAATTCAATTTTAAATTATTTTCTTAAATATTCAGAAAGTTACCTTAAGGAAGTTAATTTGAATTAAAATCAATGTGATATATTTTATATGTTTTTGATAATTTTAATAACTTAACACTTGAATATTTGATTAATATCTAAGTAATTTTAATTCAAATAATTTTCAAAAATCCAAAAAACCACTATTTTAATTTTTAAATCATTCTAAGTTATTATAATATTATACAATTTGCTTTAAAACTATTTTAAAACTATTTTTGAATTTTGTTCAAAACTATTTTAAGCTATTTTAGATTTTCTAGAATTCCTAAAATTAATATACTTTCATATATAAAGTTAATTTTAAAATTATATATGATTAAATTTTGAGAGCCTTGAGTTGGGTCTTGAAATTTTAAGCATGGGTTGAGCTTGAATGAATAGATTTGATGGGGATGATTAGTGAATAATTATCCTAATTATTCACTAATCAATTTGTTAATTATTCATTATTAACTTTGTATCTTGCATGTTTAGGAAGCACACACCACTTAGTTTAAGGCTCTCCTAAATTTAGGAATTTATTGTGATTGTGTTTATGCATGTATATGTTGTCCAAGGTTAGAAACTTTGATTCAAACCTACTTAACCTATTGATATCATTAAGGACAAAAATTAAGAACATTTGTCTAAAACACTTAGATTAATTTTAGGAATTATGATACACATCATTTTGACTTGAAACTTCAAACACTTAAACTTAGTGACACATACAGCCCATATAAATTTTCCCACTAATTTTTTAAACCATTAAACCCTTCAATTAATCTAATTAAATTCAAGTCCTTAATTAAGCCTTAAAACTTCTAAAAACTATATTAAATCCAATTTAAATCCTAAAAATATAAATAATACCTCTAACTGACCAGAATTCAAATTTTAATCAATGAAAAATTAAATCTATTTGATTTGACATCAAATTTGAACTTAATTTAATTTTGATTGAAATTTAATATTTAATTAATTTAATTAATTAAAAATTCCAAAAAATTCCCAAACACTAGAATTTCTCCTTAGGTCATTCCTGATCTTTGAAGTTGATTTCAAGGAATTAGGAGTTCATGTGGAGCAAAATCAATAAAAAGCCTTTAATTAAACAATTTAAAAATTCTAATAAATACTCAAACTTTTAAAAATCATAACTAATTCTAGAAAAATCCAAATTGAACGAACTCAACGGCATTCAACTCATATGAAAATCTAATATTTATTAAAAATTTCAAATCTTCAAAAATCAATCAAAGTCAAAAAGTCAACAAACCAGTCAAACTTAAGTCAAAATTCAAGTTAAAACTTCAAACCCACATAATTAAATGTAGAAAAATCAAAATCCATCAAACTTAGTGTCTAACAACACATATTAAGATCTATTATTTTATAAAAATACTAACATTCCAGAATTCAACCTTAATTAAAAAGTTAATTTTTAGCCCCATAATTAAATGATTAAAATAATCCAGAAAATTCTTAAAATTCAAAAACCACTTTAAAACTCCAGAAATCTTTAATCAACCTTAAAATCAACAATCAATCAATTTTGATTAAAATTCATTAACTTCTAAACCTTAATCAAATCAAATTACTTAACTATACCGGGTACCACTCGGTAACCCAGGCCTACGAGGCTATTAAATTAGCCCCAAGGAAGGTGAAATAAACTTCACGGCCTTGATGAGTAACAAAAGTGATATCCACTTAACACTTTAAAATGAAAATTAAAATTAATTTTAAATCATTAATATTTAAACTTTAATTAAATATTCTCTTAAGACTTTTAACCAACTAGAACATTAAGCAACTTCAATAAAATATCCTATATATGACATACACAAATCATAAAGCCTTTTACATACGCTTTAGTTGGTTTGCTAGAACAAACAACTCAAGTTTTAGGCTAGGCCGGTGTTTACTTTTCTACAGTTGTGTGCCGAGTTTTCCGTGGTTTTCACTGAATGTTGTCTGCTAGCTTAGAATTGATGTATTTACTTACTTACTTTCTGCACTCTATGGTGTGTTTGATTGTGCGTTAGATCTACCCTTAGGTTAGGAACACTTTATACTAATTTAATTTTGTGCAGGTGGCAAAGCTCATACAAGGCAGTTAAAATAAGTGGGGCATTCAATAAAAAAAATATTATTATTCTTTGCACAGGTACTCCAAAATGCTTAAGCCCTATTTAAATTAAAAGAGCCTAGCTAAGTGTGGCTATAATTATGCTTTTAATTTTTAGATATTAACTGCTTGGGATCTATTAACTATTGATTATTAGGATAACCTTGCAGGTTGTTGAGTCTATAATTTTCTCTTTTATTAAATGTAATTTGAGATGTATTTGAGTTGTAATATTTAAGTGACTAATTGAGATGGGATATTTATATCCAACTTGAATTCCACAGAGGAGAAGACATCACTAAGGGGAGAGTCTTCCTCCATTTAAAATACCAAGTTAGGATACCTTTTAAATATCCAAAGAGAAAAGAAAACACCCCATCTAAGGGGGAGTTTCTTTTCGTTTGAATATCCGGAACCGACGAATCAAAAAGCTCACGAGAATACGAAGAAGTGGAAAACGAGAAGAATCTCAAAGTCACTTGAGTCTTAAGATTAGAAATTCGGGTTGTTGTTAGTGGTGCCCGACCACTTTACCTTTGTGCAGACCCTAGTTTGTAATATTAAAAGACATTTGCCTATGGACATTAAATTTTAATTGATTTGTTTATTAATATTAATTATTTGATGTTGATTGCGAAATAAGATTGCATGCTTTTAATAGTTTTTTGGCGCTCTTGCATGTTAATCTTTGTTTTAACCTAAAACCCGATTGGAGGCTCGTGAAGGTACGTTAAAAAAAAGTTATTCAAATCAATTAAAAAACTTAGCTCAGATAAAAACTCTAACGATCCTAAGAAGTAAGCTCGAACTCGCCGAGGGTTTTTCATGCATCATATTATACCTTCTCTACCTTATTAGACACCTCCTTGCTTGCGGGTTTCAGCATACCATCTGGCCTATGAGGGAGTAGATCTATCAAGGGGATGTTGTGCAATCTCTAGGAAAAAACTTATTTTTAAGCCAAATTTTTAAACTGCTTCATTTTGATTTATGCATTCAATCGAGTCAACTATCATGCATCGTATTAGTAACAAATTTAAAAAGTGTCTAAATTTTTAATTGCATTTACTTAGACAACAAATACCTAATATAAGTCAAAGGGGCCAATTAGAATCTACTCTAGATGTCGGCCCCACTCTCCTTAAACTTAATCTAATTAACATCCCTACCACTCTTACATAAATGGCTGGACACAGTTTTAAAGTGCCTAGATGGTTTAACTGGCTCCCCAATCCAAGACGGGGTAAGTCCAGATTTGCACTGCATTAGTTAGGTTTGAGTTACTTTTCAGTACCCACTTTAGACTTAAGGTTATCAGGTAGGCTCATGCTAGAAGCCCTCAACCTCCAAGAATTGAATCTCAATTTTTTAATAAAATTGATCATTCAAACTAAACATCACTTTCAATTAAATTCAAGCCCAACACTTAGGATAGACTGAGGTATTTCTAAAGTAATTCAGAATCTCAAAACAACTCCTACCCTTCTTCCTTTGACTCCAAAAATAAGTGCTCAAATTTGATCAAATCCCTATTCAAATTCTAAACATTACCCTGCTTTGATATCCACCTTTGAAATCTTAAATAAAGTTCATACCGCTATTTTAATCGAGAATATTCGTAGGAAACTTCGATTTTCCTATGATATAATTAACTACGAGGGCTTGCGCTCGTAGGAGATTTAGAAACACATATCTAACTTTTCAAAATTTTTAATTAATTATCTTTGGTAAATTCAAAATTCAACGATCATTATATCGTAACATTGATTATAAAATTAATGATCTTTTATCCAGATTAATGAAGTCAAACACTCAATTAAATTTTATTTTGAGCTTTCGGGGTCATATGTGATTCACTCCTATGTTTGACTACAATAATTGGGATGAATTTAAAATTTTATAATTTGAACCTATTATGGAATGATATTGTCACCATCCAAGGCGATATATTATTTATAATAAAGAGTTCGATTTCAAAACTAAAATCTCAAAATTTGATCTTTTCCCAAAGAAAATTAATACTTTTCAAAATTACACTTTTCTATCAAACAAAAGTAAATAGGGCAATCAATCTCATACATCTAAATGATTCTTCAAAGTGAAACAATTGGAAATGTCTAAGACTTTCCAAGATACAGATAAAAAAAGAACGAAAAACCAATATATTTGTCACACTACAGGAAAACCTGTTATTACCGGCGGACGGAATCCGCCGGAACAAATGTAAATTCCGACGGTACCGGTATTTTCCGGCGCATGTACCGGCGCAAATATCTCCGCCGGTTTTGAGTGCGTCGATAAATTTGTTCCGACGCATATTTCGCGCCGGAACCAGTTCCGGCGTTGTTTCCGACGCATTACCGGCGCATTAAACGGTTTGTTTGCCGACGTGAAAAACGTGAAACTTCCGGCGCTTATTGCGCCGGTGTTTACCGTCGCAGTATACGACGTTAATTACCGGCGGATTAAGCGTCGGAATTTCGCCAGCAAGATTCTACGCTTATTTGCGACGCAATTGTTGCGCCGGTAATTAACGGCGGGATATTCGCCGGAAATGACGCTCGATACATTCGTTGTATCGTAGTTTCCGGCGCATAATCTGCCGGAAACCTGTAGCATTGACAAAAAAAAAATTGCCATCCCTGCCAACAATCCCATTTCCACACCTGCAAACCTATCAATTCTAACAGATACAAATTTTCCCAAAAGCAAGCAGTTCACAACTTCACAATAATTTAACAGTTTCACAACAGTTTAGTACTAAAAATCAACTGATAACATCATTTTCAAAGTAATACAACCAATAACACAAGTTAATAACACAAGTTCACATAAAAATAAAAGTTCATTTCAACTAAATTACACTACTCTGACTCCGTCGACTCCTCCTCAGGTGAAGCTACGTCTTTTCCACTCAGTTGCTCCCTCATCTTGCGCATTTCATCCAGCAACTGATTGTGTTGCGCCTGTGCTTGCAGCTGAGCTTGAACCTGTGCTTGCACCTGTGCTTCCAGCTGAGCTTGAACCTGTGCTTGCAGCTGAGCTTGCCAATCAACTTGTGATTTCCTTACTTGTTCTAGCTCAGCTTGAAGGGCAACTATTTGTTTAGCTTGTAAGGACTCATGCGAACTGGATGCGAAGCTGGATGCAGTAGAGGAGGTCATCCCCTCGTATGCCTGAGCTTGCGCACCTAAGCCATATACTCTACCATGCTGCATTCCTCCGACGGCCTGCGACCACATGCGATACTCAGAATATTCCATAGAGCCGCCAGAAGAGCCCTCACCTGCTGCGGCACGAGTCTCTCGAATCCGTGTATATTCCTCCTGTGAAAATCGAATATAAGTATATATATAATTAAACTAAAACTTATAAAATATCAAATATTTATAAATATACTTACATGGGCCTTCCTTGCTCTCTCATCAATCCATTGTTGATCCTCCTGTCGCTTATGAGTGCGACTATGCAATTCCACAGGAGTTGGTTCTCTACCAAGTGACGCTTTCTGTTACAATTAAGAGAGTTTTATCAATACTAATTATTAAAAAACAATTTTAAAAAATAATTAAAATTCATTACCAAACGACGCCTGTGCTCAGTATGTGGAACGGAGCCTCCTGTATGAAGTGCACTACCTAAGCCCCCAACATCAAAAGCTCTGTTCTGTCGATTTTGATCCCTCCTCCTAGTGTACTCTTCGCTGCCCCAAGCTGCATTCAACTCAGCCCATATCTCCTCTCCAATCCACAATGGTCGCTTCCCAACCTTTCTAACATCTGTGAACATGTCGCGCATCCGAGTAGAGCCACGCTTCTCAAAATTCTTTCTAATCCTGTCATTGTGTTGGGGCAGCCAACAAAACTCTTTCTGCAATAAAAAACAATCAATTAACCTTAAGTAAGAAAGAATAAATCATTTAACATAAAAACAAAAAAACAGAAATACCTCAAACTCTCTAAACCACATCTCCCGGACTTCTTTTGGGACTTTCTTCCAAGAAATATAAGGAGCGTCAAACCTGCTCCGTATGATGTCCCGTATTTTATGTGTTGGTTGTTTTGATGGATAGAACCTACAAAAAAAAAGTTATGTAAAACAAATATAAAATATAAGATAAAACAATTAGTTAGTTTAAATAAAAGTTACCATACGTACGTGTCACCCTCAGGTGCTATCAACATTCTACCATCTGTCTGCTGCTCTGCTGCAGCTGCTGTCGAAGGTCCAGCTGCTATCGAAGGTCCAGCAGCTGTCGAAGGTCCAGCTGCTGTCGAAGGTCCAGCTGCAGCAGGCTGATAGGGTGGTGGGGGATAGTATGGTGGAGCATATGGTGGAAATGGATAAGTAGGAGGGGCACCAGCATAAGGTGGGGGTGTGAAGTATGGGTAGAAAGGAGTAGCCTGCCCGAGATCTGGTGAAGGAAATCGAAGGTCCGGTGAGTAGAACTGCGGGCTACTTGCTCCAGGAGTGGGTAAAAGCTGTGATAACACCTTCTTGTGGAATGCGATCATTATGCCATCTCATATGTGCAGCAGATCTCATGAATGCATATAGCCGTTGTAGTCTTGGAATTATTGGAAAGTAGAACATCTTACTAACAGACACATCCTTCTGCTTTCTTCTATTTCTAGATTTGGGTTTAAATCTCGGTGCATTGCAATGACGGCATACAGTTTCTGCAATATCTGCTTTAAAGTATAGCATGCATCCATTGACACAACAATCTATCTTTGTGCATGTCAAACCAAGTTTCGAAACTAACTTCTTTGTCCGATATAGATCTGTAGGAATTAAATTATCTGTCGGATTGGTTTCCTTAAGCAGCCCAATGAATTGATTAAAACATTCACGAGCAACATTATATTCAGCCTTGATGCTTAACATCTTCACAGCAACAGATAGTTCTGAGTGAGTCGTGCACCCTTTCCAGATTGGTTGCTGTGCAGCATGCAATAAATCATAAAAATTTTGTGCCTCCGTATTCGGTAACTCTTCATAAATTCCAGTTGCATCATGAACTAATTCCTCAAGATTTGGACGGATGTTTTCAGCCTCAGCAACATTACTACTTGTAGAAGGACCGCATTGATAATCAAATTGTGGCTCATACTCACCATGACAAGTCCAATACCAATACCGTGGCATGAATCCTCTGCGATACAGATCAACAGTTACGTCATCTGGTTCTAGGATCACTAGATTTTTGTGTTTAGAACATGGACATCGAAACTTTCCTTCAGATATAAAGATCGGCAGCTGTTTCGCTTGCTGAATGAAAAAGTTCACCCCATTGATGAATTCATCAGTTAATGTCTTCCGACTTTGAGATAATCGGTTATACATCCAACTTCGTTGATTTCTAATATCCATAACCTATAAATAAGAGTAAAAATTTAATGGATTTATATATTTCTAATATCCATAACATAAAATTATGTTACACTTATTAATGAATTGTTCGCTCAAAGTCACAATACCCTCACTAGGTCTACTAACCACTAAAGATATGGAGTAATGTTGATCTCCATAATCCAACTTTACCTTCAACTCCCTCTAGTCTTATCAACAAGAACAATACCATCAACAAAAGCATGCACCAAGGTACATCCTCTAGCAAATATCTAGTGCTAACAACCATGACTAAAACATAAAAAAATAGACTAATGTTGATCTCCATAATCCAAGTTTACCTTCAACTCTCTCTCTAGTCTTATCAACAAGAACAATATCATCAACAAAAAGCATGCACCAAGGTACATACTCTAGCTAATGTCTAGTGCTAACAATCATGACTAAAGCAAAAAGATATGGACTAATGTTGATTTCCATAATTCAAGTTTACCTTCAAATCCCTCTCTAGTCTTATCAACAAGAACAATATCATCAACAAAAAGCATGCACCAAACTATCCTCTAGCAAATGTCTAGTGATAACAATCATGGCTATAGCAAAAAGATATGAACTTAAGGCTAATCCTATATGTAATCCAACCGAAATAGCAAAAAAAATTGAAAACAAAAATCAAACCTTCGGTTCTCCTCGGCGGCGCGCGACTAGGCAGTGCGATTCGGAAGGAGGCTCGGCGCGACTAGGCAGGAAATGCGCGCGACCCGAAGTCCGGTGACCGTCGACGGCGAAGTTCGGTGACCGTCGGCGATGTCTAACCACGGCGAGCGACGAACGGCGACGGAGGGCGACGGGCAAAGCAGTCGAAGTGAGAGAATGTAAGGAAACAAATGACGGCCAGACGGGTTCGGGGTCGCGAAATAGGGCTTTTACCGGCGGAACGCCGGTAATTGCATTAGTGACGTCGGTATAATTTCCGACGTCTCATCCGTCGGTTATATTTCGTTGAGTTTAAATACGCCGGCGCAATTTCCGCCGGTAACATACGCCGTAATAGTTCCGCCGTAACGTGCGACGGAAATGGTTCAGACGTCCCAATAGCGTCGAACGTTCCGGCCGAAAATGCGTCGGTAACGTTACGGCGGATTTTGCGCCGGAAAGTTTGACGCAAACTTTACGTTGGACGAAGCCGCCGGAAACTGCGCCGCTTACTACCGTCCATAATTTTCCGCCGGAAAATCCGACGGTATTTGCGTGTTTTCCCGTAGTGTCATACTAGTTTTATAGTTTAAAGCCATTAGGCCATCACCTCCTCCTTTCTATTTCATTTCAACTTATAGAGCTCCTTTCCTCTTTGATGTTCTCTATGATGTTCTCTCAATGTAGGAGCCTTCAACAGCCACAAAGGTCTACAAGGAAAAGGATCTCCAAATAAGATTTATTGCTCTCATGCAATATGCTGAAGGTAGCATTCTTTGTCAACGATAAGTGTACAAATCCTAAAGCCAATTTGATGAGGACATCAACAGGAGATTTTGGAGCATTTATCAAAGGAGGCATCGGAGATTGACGGCCACGATTAGGAGCTATTATTTTTAATGCATTTTATGTATTGTTTATTTTACATTTCAGTTTTTCCTATTTTACCCTTATGGGTAGTTAGCTTGATGTTGTAGCACTGAGGGCACTTTAGTCATTTTCTTTTATCATGTTAAGGCCTATATATAAGAGCTCCCTCTATTGTATTTGGGATGATGATGATTTTTTTATGAATAAAATTTCAGCTTTTGTCTTCCTCAATGTTGTGAGCTTTGAGAGAAGAAAGAGAACCTTAGGTGAGGGTGATTGCAATACCCGTCAGTCTTCAAAAGAGTCCAAGGCTCTCAATTTATCTATACCCTCCTCTCCTTACATCTGACCACCCTCTCCACCGTCCAAACCCACCGTCTCCCTCTCCAACACCTCCCCAACCCGCCGGTTTCATCCCTTCCCCTCCCCTTCAAAGCCAACAACCTGTTCCCCATTCCAACCAAGACGTACCACCCATCCCCCACCACCGCAAGCCGCCGGTCTTTCCTATTATTCCTAACTGCCGGCCTCCCAAAGACATTCTAGCCGCCAGCCAAATAGTCCCCACAAAGCCTGACTTCAAATTCAATTTTCCTCTTAATAACCTTCCTAAAATATCCTATTATAATATTATTGATGAGGAAAGTTTCTCATTTGAATTCAAATATATATTTGAATTTCAAATTCTTTCCTTCTTGATAAATCTAATTTGGGAAATACTCATAATTATCTCAAATCTGAAATTAAATCTTAGATTTGATTTCAATCACTAATTAAAGTAAAGGGCCCGCATACATTGAACCTAGATACCCTCTCTCCCTTCTCATATGGCCGGACCCTCCTTTGCCTTCTTTCTCTCTCCAATTTAATCTTTAACCCCTAATTAAATTCCATATAAGTTCTCCTAAGCCAACGTCCCCCTCTAGCCCTATTTTGAGATAATTTTGATTTTCAAATTATTCCTTTCCCTTCCTTTGGAAATATGAAATTAAATTCAGATTTTCTAAATTATTTCCTTCCACCTCTCTAGCCCAAAATTCAAGAATCCTACACCTAGAACCCTAGCCGTCCCCCCCCCCCCCTTCCCCTCTATAACCGAACCATCTAAACCGCCGACTCCACCCCTCCCTTCCTCCTTCACAAGCCGCTGGCCCTCAAGGATCCCCAAGAAAGGAATTTCCTTTATCCATGGATGGCCGATCCTCAAGTAGACCACGACTTCTCATACGATTCTCAAGGGCAGATAGATATTCTTCAGTCGCCGTTCTTCGACCCCGATTGTGAGGTAGAAGACACAGTCGACGATTACATCGATCGTATACTATTCCACTTAGTTGAGACTATTGACGAACAACTACCCTCCGGACAGTGGCAACTCCTCGGACATCCACCCGTATCTCCTCCTCCATCTACCTTCTCGTGGATCAAGACCTTTGGTGTCCTATCTCATTTGTGGCATCATTTTGATTGCTGAGATTCTCTCTCCGCTAAAACCTTTCATAGAGCGTGAGTGATGGGAAACTCAAGGTAAATGCTCTAAATATTCCGTGAATTTTTATTACGACATAATTAATTTTACTGTACTTTTCTGATATTATTTTAGTTGTTTTGTTCTCCTAGCTTGTAATTGCATGCCAAATCAAACTTCAATTGAAAATTCTTAAAGTTAATTCTTGTGATACATTAACCTTAAAGTGGCAAGCTTTACAATATTTTATCAATTCCTTGCAATTCCTATTTGTATCACATCACAATTTGTCTAGAAGATCACAATTTTCTTGCATCAAAATTTTTGACCCAAAGAGAGGCATATATAACTTTCATTGGCATAGGTGATCATCGATATGAATCTTTAATACCCAAATTCCATTCCATTGAACCAGTCAATCCTCCTATTCCCACTTTTATACACAATTACAAAACCATTTTAAGATTCCAAAGCTATACTGCCTTCGAAAGATGTATGCTTTAGAGAAAATATGAAAAAAAAAAGGGGAAATAATGTGCAAGGACACCACCAAAAAAAGAACAGAGAATTTACATGCTTAAGTGAGATCCACTAATGTTAATGGTGATGCAGAGAGATAAATATCTACTTATCCAAAGACAAATGCATAATATAAACATTTGGTAAACCAAATATTTTCTTAAATTTATTTCACTAATATTCTTCTCTCTTCATCTCTTTTCTTTTCTCTCCAGACCCAAGTGTGATTCCTTTTTATAAGTTATGCACATCAGATAAATAGAAAAATAGGACAAATCCTATGTTGAACCACCTTATTCATCATCATCCTCTACAATAGTCAATAATTTCCTAGTTCGAATGTTTCTAGCTTCCAACCATCACCTGACACGTAAAGTCTATGTATGCACATCAGATAGTCCATAATGTCCTTTTTTTATTATCCAGTTGTAACTAGATTGGATCATTGGCTCGTTAGGATTTTTTTTCTTTTCTTCTTTGGATGTATTTCTTTTATGTTTTAGAAAGCATTTGATCCTCTAAGATCTTGTAATCACCTTTTTCAATTAACATGTAGGCCCCTCCAAGAGTTTCCAATTAACGTGTAGGCCCCTCCGAAGTTTCCCCCCAAAAAAGATTTTTACATCTGGTTTGCTAGGAATAATCTAAGTTAAAAATCAAAATAAGTATGTGCATCAACTTATAAGCAGGGCATTGGCCTAGTAGTTCACACCTTAGCTTCCAGTCATGAGGTCATGAGTTTTACAACCCCTACTTCTCACACTATTGCCCCCTTTTTAGAAAACGATCAACCATGCATTCCATTTAACTATTGAAACAAGGATTTCCCCCCGGTGACTCTTAACGAAATTTGTATTTGGCGTTGTACTCAATGTATATAACATATGGGATAGAATTCTATTATTTACAAACAATGTCATCAACTTGTTGCATCAACAAGAGCATTCTATTGACACAATAAAAACCAATTTACTTATGTATCAATTATGTTCATAGTTCAAGAGGCTAGATGTCACAAGCCCGAACTCTATATATATCGTTCACGTTGGCCCAATAAACATTACAGTTTTATACCCTTGGTGTAGCTTCGCAATAATATCACCCATGTTAGAGTGCTCCATCATAAGCACATCTAACATTAAAGTCCTTAATAGGAAGGTCACAAAAATAAAAATTAAAAGAACACTCTACAATTGATTAAATAAATTACAAAAAATATGCAACAAAATAAGCTATTATTAATCTTACAAAATGAAGGAATCTACTCAAAATTACTTAAAAGAGTGTTGAGGAAATAGTCTACTTGTAAATCATTTGATGGTTGGTCTTGTTTGGATAGGTTCCTTGACTGCATGTTCTGCTTTTCGATTATCTGCTTCATACTTTAAAGGAGAGAATTTAAAAAAAAAAAATCAGAACATTTTAAACATAACTGTCTTGTGATCAGTTGGTAAAAAATACTACTGTTGATATATTAAGTACTGACAGATAATGGAAGAGAGAACTTGCAAGAAAAAAAAAAACTAGAATATTTCAGAGAAAGAACTAATCAATTTAAGCCTGATCAGAAAAGGTTAAAAAGCAAGGTAATAGGTTTCTCTAAAAAAGAAAGTAGAATAAATATATAAATAAATAAAACCATGTGTTTTCATGATTACCTGTCTGATATTTCTGAATTAGATATGGTTTTTTACCAGAATTGTCACTCAGGGGGTTGTTGTCTTCTAATACATTTGTAATGAGAGTATTCCGGCTATATGGTTCACTAGCTTATCTAGTTATGTCAATTATAACAGTTTATTTTTATTTAATTGTCTTGTTTACTTCCAACCTCTATGTTGCATTACCTTCTTGTGTTGGAGTTTTGTTCTTATGCAGGTATGGAGGTTGGAGGTATTCAGTGGAGTGGTGGATTTGTTTTTGCAGAAAGATTGTTCTGATTGATTTTTTTTTTCTTTCCTTTTTGGGCGCGGGGTTATTGCCGCACTAGATTGTATCTAGGCAATTTTGTATTTTAGAGTAGTATGGACTCTCGGCTCGTAGGTTTTCTTTCTTTATTCGTTTTTGTAGCTCTTTCGAGCATTAGTGAGTTGAAGGTCCCCCTAAGGATCTTGTATTTTTTAATTTATATTAACACGTGGGTCCCTTTGTGGGTCCCCCGAAAAAATAAATAAATAAAACCAAATTATTTTGTTATTTTGCATCACTCGAATTGAAAAAAGAAAGTAACAAAAATCCATGTTAAAAATTTAAAAAGTATGAAAAAATGGAGACTGAGAAGGTGCTGTGATTAAATGAAAACTCAAGGTCATATAATTCTACAGAGAGCCTAAGTACTATTGAATACCCAAAGATTGTTTCTTTTTGCAACATGGATTTCACAAAAGAACAAGAAAGATAGTAATAAGGAAAAATGATACTGTTCCTTCAAAAACTGAGAAAGAACAATAAATTGTCAGCTATTAGTAGTGAAACAAGGCTAGAAATACATGGATGTGTAAGAGATTTAGCTAAGGGGTGAGAAAAAGTTGCCAACTGCTAACAGAACTTAGAAATTAGATTTGTAGGATCTGTGGAAGATAGTTTTGATCAATACAGCACTTTAGGATTATTCCCAAGATGACCTTGCATAAAACCTAGATGGTAATCCCAGTATTTAGTTGTAAGAGGCTTTCAAGATTCATGAGATAGTGCAATCTCAAAAAATTGTGCCACAAAAACCATGGATCACATGCAATTATATTGCTAGAAAATATATGATTTAGGCTTCTTTTGGGATGACTTTCTTACTGCTTCGTAAAGCAGCTTTTTAGTATAAAAATTTTATTTTTTGTGTTAGAAAACTGCTTTATGAAGTAGTAAGAAAACCATCCCAAATGAAGCCTTAGGTTATCTCAGGATTGACACCAAAACATTGTACGCTCTCAGCTTTCTCCTATGATTGTGACCGATGCATATAAGAGAAGGTAATTTTCTTGAGGTTCAAAGCATTATGATATTTGAGAACTTCCTTGTTCCTTACATAAGCCTCTCACCGACAAGGATTCTCGGAGAATTTGGGAGCCTTGATGATACATAGAAGAAAGAATTAAAACTTTGTGCAAGCATGCAAAAAGGTATGCGAATAAAGTCGCATCTAAATCAATTAAGTTCAATTATTCTTGATTTGAAAAATGTTGATGTTGTGGTGGATGATGAGGATAAGACTTTATAACTGTTATTACATCCCTTTATATTTAATTTTGACGCCATGCCAAACTAAAGAGATACCATAAGCTCAGTTGATGTTAAGTATTCATTTTATCTAGAGATGCAATTTATAAGTTCATCGGTGTTTACTTTTCAGGGAGGGGAGGGTTGATAAAAGGTCAACCTCATAAGACATAGTGAATAAAGTGTACTTGACTAAGCATGCTCTTTTCACGCACCATAAAAAGTTGTTATTTCCTAAACTTTAAACAAAATAATGAACATAGTCACAAGGGTATATGGGAAATAATGCTGAGCATACAATTATATTTAAGGCACCATTTGTATTAGATCACATGACGACGTATTTATGATTTTGACTAAGGTGATATATGCTTGCTTTGAGAATGAATCTTGTATATTTACGCACTCTAAGTGAGGGTACAAATTTTCCAAGGATATTAAAATCCCCAAAGTTTTTTAGAGTTTTATGATTGTCATGAAGGCTAGGAGAGATAGTTCACTAAATTTATCACAAGATGTAACATCAAAAGTTGCTTCAATTATTTCATTGCCTACATTGAAACAATGTATCTTGGCCCCTTGGGATAGCAAAGGAGAGTAGGCTTCCAAATTGTAGAAAAAGTTCAAGAACAATCTAGACACAAGATGACAAGAAGTATTTAAATGGTCAAATTGATCATGTTTGTATTTAATAGTCTATTCAAGAATTAGGTTTTACCATTACAATATTCAAAGAGATAACACCACTTTAATCATGGCAGGAACTGAGGAAAGTTATCTTTTTGTGGCGGATTTTTCCACCACAAAATAAGGAAGATCTTTCGCAAGATATAATTTGCGGCGAAATATAATCCAACATAAAAAATGACGTCATAAAATTATTTGCGGAGCAAAAAATCTACCACAAATATTTCTTGTGGGTTTTTGGCAGAATTTCAACCCCCTCACCCCCCCCCCCCCCCCCCCCCCCCCCCCCCCAAAAAAAAAAAAAAAAAAACCACAAATTCTGCCCAACTACTGGGGAAGGCTACCCATGCTTGACCGGACTACATGTTTCCCGAGCCTGACCGGACAGCTCGCTGCTGGCGCCTGACCACACTACCCATGCCTGACCGGTTGCCTAAGCCATCTCCCGCCTGACCGACCTGCCCAAGCGCTGCTCCACTTGTCAAAAACGATTGCCATTCTCCACTCAATCACAGAGACAAAACAGCATAAAAATCTTAATTTTTTTTATTTATATTATAACTTAGCTTGCAACGACAATTTCCGCTGAAAATATGCGGCGGAAGTTTCACCACTAGTCCACCAAAGCTCCATCAAAAAAAATATGTCGCAAATTCATTGACATTTTTGACAAAAAATAATCCGCCATAAAGTCTGCCGCAAATCTGTCACAAACTACAAACTTTCTTGTAGTGAATGGTGTAGGAAATTAGTGGAACATGTGCTTTTTGGGTTTAAATTAACGCTTTAGATTGTAACATTTGTACTATTGAGGTATCTTATAAGTATTGATATTAGGCACACTTGGACTTTGATGAGAATATTGTACAATGTTGAGCTCTTTGAGGCTTTTGGAGCTTAGAGAGCTTGCCTAAAGAGGAGTCATAGAGGATATTTAGTTTGGCCACAACATCAAGAAAATGAGAGAATTATTTATTAACTCAGTATTTTAATATTATTATGAAATTCCCTTTCATATAAGCAAAATATCTTATTATTTTTTCATTGGCCTTTGGATCATTGGGAACCACATAATTAAAGTGATCTCTGGATTGATGTCCAAGCCATGTGCTATTGGATTTCTAGACAAAATGGTGTATGAAAGAAAAAGCAAGATTAATTAGGTGATGTAATTTCTTTGTTGTGAGATTCTTAAATTTCTTCTTCTTTTTTGGTAAAATAGTTGAAAGTGCTCTTGATTTGTACATCCCTTTTGTAGCTTCTATTGTTTGTTTAGTTGAACAAATCAGCTCTCGTCTATCTTAGACTTACAGGCTTTGTTAAAGCCAAATAACATAAATCTTAATTGGTGTCTTATCAAGATGTCGTTTACGGTTCTCTTATGTGTTCGCTTCACACACGTCATTCTAGATTTTATCACCAAGACTTTTGGCACGTCACATTTTGAAAGTTAGCAATGTCCATTGCCAAAGTCTAGCTCACTAAAGTTTTCAAATTAAATATTAAAATGTTAAGAAGAACCAAATTTTCAACAAGTTTGAAAAGGTATAAGAATATTGTCATAGCAAGTTTTATTTTTTTTTTTTAACTTCTAAACAATGAAGAAATTCAAAACTTTAAAGTTCATTCTAATGCCTATGCTCACTTAGGCTTTGTTTTGGGCGACTTTTTTAGTGCTTCTTAAAGCAACTTTATAATACAAAAATTAAAATTTTTGTACTAAAAAACTGCTTTAATAAGCGATAAAAAAGCCGTCCCGAATGAAACCTTAGGCTACTGGATCATGATATGATAAGATTTTTCAGGAATAAAAATATTAGTGAAGGCAAAAACAGACCTTTTAAACTTCTAAACATCATGTAAAATAGACCATTGTTTGAATACAGTCACACACGAAAAAGGGTATTAAATTATCTTGAATTATTAATAATTATTTTAATATCCTCTTACAGCTCCCATTTAATGTATTTTTTCCTTATACCAACTTGTCAAAAATAATAATATAATAAATACAATGATGATGCTTAAAGGAACCATAAAATCGAAATCCTAAATAATCCCCTCGTAAAAGCTATTCATATCGAACATCAACGCCACTCAAATAGAAGTTTTATCAAGCATTACGCACCAAGAGCCCACTCAGCTATGTTGTAGGATTCATTCACTCCTAAACATTTTTCAATCATGTTTAGGTCAACCAAAAGAGTCATAAGAGTCATAAATTATATAAACCACCTCATGCCAACTAAACCATCTGCTAGGATAAAACTTGTCAAATTGTAAAATAAGTGAGCCAAAAATAAGCTAAATATACCTATGGTCTAAATTTTTTTAAAGGATTGGGTAAGCCCAATCTACTTGACATGCAGTGGGCAA
Organism: Dendrobium huoshanense; assembly: GCA_016618105.1. Taxonomy (NCBI): domain Eukaryota; kingdom Viridiplantae; phylum Streptophyta; class Magnoliopsida; order Asparagales; family Orchidaceae; genus Dendrobium; species Dendrobium huoshanense. Next base: position 36,909,893 of record CM028350.1, on the reverse strand, counting down.
AATCCAATACTCTCATATAATAATGGATACATTGGATAGATGAAGTCATGAGCTTTCCTCATACCCTGAGTCTCAATTTTTATTATTTGAAAACCCCCAAATAAATCTTTATTGCATCATGCTTGCATTCTTTCGCAAGTTATGATCGATTTCTGTGTTATTTAAAAGAGCTTCATCTAATATTTAAATCGCATGCAATTTCAAGAAGAACTCCATTGGAACTATATTTTGGCAAGTAATTTGGAGGTTTCGAAGATGTGGGATATGAAATCAGTGGATTAAGGTTTCGTTTGAGTTGGCTTTCTAAAGCAGCTTTCTAGTACAAAATTTTTAATTTTTATACTAAAAAGCTACTTTTAGAAGCAGTAAGGAAGCCTTCCCAAACGAAGCCTAAGATGAACAATAAGCATATGAAAAGGAATTTCATAATGTTGAGATGAACAATCAGTAGGATGTGTGCATGGTGTAATATTCAGTAGGGTGAACAATCAGTATGATCTCCAATGAAAATGTTAAGATGATAATTAGTAGATTAAGGGAAAATATATTAAAAATGATTAAAATACAAGATGGTAGGATTTACACCTAATGAAATTGAATTATTGATATATAAACTTAAATGGAATGAACATATTCCATGAAGAGAGAAAATAAACCAATAAAATAAATATATAAAACTAATTTGGGAAGAATTGAGAAACAAAAGTGAAGCCAATGAATGATATGACCAAAAATAATTTAAAAAGATTAAAATAAATTTAAATTTATTTAAAACTTACATAACACTCAACATGAATGAGTAGAGAATGATCACTCATTACTTAATTTGAAGTCAAAGAGTTGGGAAAATTAAAATACTAATCATGATGATCTATATGTATGACTACATCTGATTTCTCATCTCTCTGTCTAAACCTTTGGTGAAAATCACCCATGGGTGTTGGTGGGCAAGAGGATAGAACAAATCACCCACTACAATCACAAATGATTTCTCCTTAGTCCTTACCATCTCATCCCATGACTTTTCTTACCATTTGATCAAACCAAGAAATTATTCTGAATAAAGGTTTTTTACTGAAAAAATATTGAAATACCAAGGTTGAAATATAAGGGGCATTAGTAGAAAATTCAACTTAAGGAAAACTCTCTAATACACACGAAAGTCCATTTCATCAAATTTTTGCATAATGTTCAATATACTTAATCCTCTTTTATTATTAATTCACTTATCTTTGAAGCATGCTCTTGATTTTAGGGCTAAACTAATCCTAATTTAAATCTGAGCTGTATATATATATATATATTCTCAAATACTTTTTTTTTGGGAAAAATATTCTCAAATACTCATTGCCGCTCTAATAAATTCTCCCTTACCCCGACCTACAAATCATTCATTGGTGCCCGTAGACAATAAAGTATAGCAAATCACGAATAAAATTCACAATTCATCCCTCTCTACACTCTCCTCCCTCACCTTTTCTTATTTGATCAAACAAAAAAAAATTATTGCTCTAATCAAAGTTATTTTATTCACAAAATATTATATTGCTAATCATTTAACAACAATGCATCATATATATAGTTTAACTTAGGGCAAACTCTCATGTACATGTGAAATTATATTACAATCAATGAGGAATTAGATAAGTTAACTTATGGATACGTCGAAAAAGCTTTTGAAAATAAACCAAAATATTGTGCTCATTGTCATTGTTTCGATTATATCATTAACAAATGCTTTAAAAATGAAGTTACTCTCATCACGCTCTCTCTCTTCGCTCTGAGCGCTGTCAGGGCGATTTAGGGTTTCCTTGTTGCGGGTGTGATTTTGTGTCCGATCCAGTTTTTTTTCTTGCTTGGATCTCGCTGGAGGTAGTGTTTTGTGAGATCCCTTCGTCTCTCTGCCCTTTCGGGCTGTCGGGATGGCTGGGGTTCCACCTTCCAACCCGTGGGGGAAGGTTTCGGCCCCGATTCAAGGCTTAAACAGGGGCTTTTTCTCTTTAGATGGAGAGGGAGCGGTTCTTCACCTTCTCGTTCGTTTAAAGATGTTCTATCTGCAGATCCGATGTCAGGTGACAAAATCCCTAACTTAACTCAATCGACGTTTAATGGAGTTCCGGCTGTCCTTCTTTCGGACGAAGATGTCCTTAAACTTGCTTCTCCATTTCAGTTCACCTTGGTAGGAAAGTTTGGTTTGCGTAGACCGAATCTCGACTCTATTCGTAGTTTTTTCGAAAATTTGAAATTATCTGGTTTCTTTTCTGTCGGTTTAATGGATTCGCGCCATGTTGCTATTCAGCTTTCTAATGGCCTAGATTATAGTAGAATTTTTGCTAGAAGAGCTTATTTCATTAACAACTGTCAAATGCGTGTTCTGAAATGGACACCTTTTTTTGATGTTAAAGAGGAATCTCCTATTGTGCCGATTTGGATCTCTTTTCCTAATCTAAGATTACATTTCTATAACCCTAAAGTTTTGCATGCGCTAGGTTTGATTTTTGGCAGGCCGCTTCAAACTGATCAGGCCACGGCTGCTAGAACTCGACCTTCGGTTGCTAGAATTCTGGTGGAAGTTGATATTTCGAAAAAACATCCGAAGGAGGTTTGGGTGGGTTCCAAAGCTTTTGGATATCTTCAAAAAGTTGAGTTTGAAAAAACACCGGATTTCTGCCAAAACTGTAAGATACATGGTCACTCTGTTAATGAATGTTTCAAGTTGCATCCTCATCTTAAAAAAATTGTTGATCAAAATAAAGAGGGAATTGTATCCGAAGAAAATCAAGTTGAAATTCCTTCTAATAATGCAGTAGACCCCGTGATTTTAGACCATAATTTAAATGAAATTAATGAAACAGTTAACCCTGCTTTAACAGAGAATCCGAAAAATAAATTTTCGGTGTTAGAAGAACTCAATGAAGAGAATGAAGTGGTTTCTAATGTTGGTATGAAAGAACCTGATATATATATATATATATATATATATATATATATATATATATATATATATATATATATATATATATATATATATATATATATATATATATATATATATATATATATATCGATAGATTCTATGCTTAATTTGCCTAAAAATATGATTGATCATGTTCATAAACAGGTTGATTTATCGAATGAGCATACTAGTATTGAAAAAGAGGGATGTGAGGAAGGGGAATTTATTCCCAACTTAAACAATGAGTCGGATTTGTATGAGGTGCTGGGTAAATTCACAGAGAATATAGAGGATAATGTTGGTAAGCCTCCTTCCTGTGATGATGATGGGGATTTCATTAAGGTGGGAAGGAAATAGGGTAAGAACATCTTACCTTCGACGCCCCGTCCAACCCGTGCTAAAACTTCTTCAAAATCTTTTAATGGTTAATACAATTATCTGGAACATAAGAGGTATTGGTGGCAAGGATTCTTTTTTTAGAGCTAAAAATTTATGTAGAATTTACAATATTCAAATTCTTGTTTTACTTGAGTCTTTTCTTGCTAAGGATAAAATTGCTATTACTGCTAAAAAATTAGGTTTCTCTGACTATTTTGTTAACTGCTCGAACAAAATTTGGATTTTTTGGAAAAGTTTTGTTAATTTAAATATTCTTGATGATTTTCATCAAGTTGTGAATGTTAAGATTTCCCTCTTCAATTTTAATGTTAAAGCCTCTTTTATTTATGCTGCTAGCACTAGCTCTGGTAGGGCTGTTTTATGGGATCAGTTAAATAATTTTGCCATTAACTCTAATCTTCCTTGGTTAGTTGGCGGAGATTTCAATATTATTAGCAATATTAATGAGAGAAGAGGTGGTAGACCTCCGAATGTTAATGCTATGGAGGATTTTAACTCCATGATTAACAATTGTCAACTTAATGATATTGGTTTTTTTGGTAACTCCTTTACTTGGAACAAAGCGAGCCTTTGGCAAAGACTTGATAGAATTCTTTTTAATAATGAATGGCTTAATATTTTTCCTTTATCTCATGTGGAACATTTAAGTAGATCTACTTATGATCACGCTCCTTTACTTTTGAGTATCAATACTAATCGCAATAATGCTCCTTCTAATTTTCTTTTTCAGAACATGTGGTTATCTCATAAAGATTTTAATAATGTTATTAATGTTAATTGGTCTGCTCCCATTGCTCCGAATAATGACATAGTGGGTATGCATAGATTGTGGGCTAAATTGAACAGATTGAAGCAAGTTTTAAGGTGGTGGAATAAAAATGTTTTTAAGAATATTTTTGCTAATATTAAAGAAGCCGAGGAGGAGGTGAGGGAATTAGAGAATACTTATATGGAAAATCAGAGTTTTGAGAATAACCATGCTCTTCACAATGCTAAAAATAATCTGGCTATTTTGCAAGAACAAGAGGAGATTTATTGGAAGCAAAAAGCTACTTCTAACTTGATTGTTGAGGGGGATAGAAATACTAAGTTTTTTCATACTTTAGCTAATAAGAAAAGAGCTCAAAATCGTATTTTTAAAATCATGGGAGAAGGAGGTGTTACTTTGGACAAAGATGAGGATATTTTTGTTTCTGGTGTGGATTACTTTAAACAAAGTTTTAACAAGGACTTTAATCCTACTCATATTTCTAATCCTTTCATTGTTCCTAAATGCATTAGTGATGCTGATAATGTTTTGTTAATTAATACTCCTTCTGAGGAGGAAGTTTGGAACACCATTAAGGATATGAATATCGATTCTACTGCGGGTCCTGATGGTTTTACCACCAAATTTTTTGTGCACTCTTGGAATATTATCAAGTTTGATGTTTTAGATGCAGTAAGAGATTTTTTTAATGGTACTCCTTACACTAAGTTTTTTTCTGCTACGAATATTGTTTTAATTCCTAAAAAGGTGGGGGCTAATTTGTGGAGTGATTTTCGTCCTATTAGTCTTTGTTCCTTTTTTAATAAACTGGTATCTAAAATCTTTGCTGCTAGAGTTGTTGACATTTTACCTAGAATTATTTCTGTCAATCAAACGGGTTTTGTTAAAAATAGAAGTATTTTTGATAATATTCTTCTTGTTCAAGAGTTGATTCATGATATTAATTACAAGGGTAAAGGTGGCAATATCGTCTATAAACTTGATATTTCTAAAGCTTATGATAATTTGAATTGGAACTTTCTGTATAACATTCTATCGTTATTTGGTTTCTCTCAAAGATTTATCCAGTTGATTAAAAATAGTATTGAAAATTGTTTTTTCTCTGTCATTATTAATGGTGGTAAACATGATTTTTTCAATTCTTCTCATGGTTTGAGACAAGGTGACCCTTTATCTCCGGCCTTATTTATTATTGCTATGGACTATCTTTCTAGAGGTATGGAGGAGTTATACAAAGGCCATAATTCGCTTTATTTTCGTACTAAGGGGGGTTTGCCTGTCTCTCATCTTGGTTTTGCATATGATTTTATTATTTTCTCTAATGGTGCCATTAACAATGTCAAACTTATAGCTAAATTTTTAAACAATTTTCAGAACATGAGTGGGTTGAAGATTAATAATAATAAAAGTAATTTCTTGGCTCCTAATAGTTTCAGCCAAGGCAAGATTAATAATATTAAACGTTTTTGTGGCTTCAATTGCTTACCTCTGCCCATCAAATATTTAGGAACTCCTATTTTCAAAGGTAGAAAACGCAATCTTATGTTTGAAGATATTATCTCTGCTTTTCAAAAGAAGATTTTTCAATGGAACTCCAATTTTCTCTCCTTTGGTGGCAGACTTGTTTTAATTAAAAGTGTTTTAAATTCTATTCCGATTTATATTTTGCATACTCTAAATCCTACTGCCACGGTTTGTTTGAGAATGGAACGGTTGATTAACAAGTTTTTTTGGGGGGCTAAACTTAATAGTACTTGCATCTATTGGTCATATTGGAATAAAGTTTGTGGTACTTTAAATGAAGGTGCTTTAGGGGGTAAAAACTTTTTGGATATGGTTAAAGCTTTCTCTTACAAATTATGATTTTCTTTTCGTTCTAATACTAGTCTTTGGGCTAATTACATGCATGCTAAGTATTGTAAAGATAAGCCTGAAATTTGTTGCACTTACGAAATTTGTTGCACTTACAAAATTTCGGACTCTGCGGTTTGGAAAAGACTTTGTAAAATTAAGGGGGAGGCGGAAAACTTGATTCAGTGGGGTCTGGGTAAAGGTGACATTTATTTTTGGCAAGACAATTGGTTAGGTTGTGGTTCGATTGATTCTCTGTTAAATACTTCTACTTTAACCAATATGAAAGTTTATGAGTTTTTCGACAATGGCAGGTGGAATGTTAATAAACTTAGGGATTTTGTTCCTCTGAGCATTATCTCTGTCATTCTTGAAGTGCCCTTACAATTACAGAGTAATGATACTATCTTATTTAAACCGTCTCCTAATGGGAAGTTTAGTCTTAAAATTGCCTGGGACAATTTTCGTATCAAACAAAGTCAATTGGTTATTTTTTCGGCTATCTGGCATAATACTATTCCTATCTCCTACTCTATTTTGACTTGGAGAGTTATAAAAAAATTTATTCCTGTTGATGAGTTACTGATGAGAAAAGGTTTACATATTCCATCCAAATGCCAGTGTTGCTCTAACAGGGAAACCTTGGATCATGTTTTTGTTAGTGGTTTGATAGCTAAGAAAGTTTGGTTACATTTTATGGGCATTTTTCATATAGACTGCAGCTCTATGCAGATGGATCTCTAAAATGCTGGCTTTGTGGATGATTAATGCTAAAGGTCATATTAATAATCTCATTCCCATCCTTATTGTTTGGTATTTGTGGAAGGCTAGAAATGAAGCTAAACATGAGGGTATTCGTATGGATGCTTTGAAAATTATTAATAATATAAATTATAAAGTCCTTCAACTGTATGCAGCTAATATTATTTCTAGTAAGAACTTTAAAAACTGCTGTTTTTTGGCTCATTATTTCGGTATTACTCTTAATTCTGCTGAATTTAGAAATAGGGAGAAAGTTGTTAGATGGTTAAAACCGCGCTTGCCCTTTATCAAATTGAACACGGATGGTTCTGTGGGTTCTGATGTTGCTGGTATGGGAGGTATTCTTCGTGACTCTAATGGTGATGTTATTTCTGCCTATGCCTCTTCTTTAAATTACTGTAAAGTTATTTATGCGGAAATGAGGGGTTTAGTTTATGGTTTGGAATTGTGCTATAAACTCAAGGTTACTAATGTTGTCATTGAAGTGGATGCCTTGAGTCTTATACAGTTGTTGAACAAGAAGATTATGTGTCATCCTGAATTTATTTATATTTTGAGGAAAATTATAATCTTGATGGAAGGTTTAAACTGCACTTTAGTTCATATTTTTCGCGAAGGTAATGCGTGTGCTGATTTTTTAGCCAAAAAAGGTTGCCTCATTAATGGTATGGAAGAATTTTCGTGCAATAATCTCCCTAAACAGCTGAAAGGTTTAGTTAGATTGGACAAGTTGGGTATGCCTTATATTCGTTCTTTTTAGTGCTATTTCCTGTTAATCATTTTGGGTTTTATTGCTCTATTACTATTGAATTTTTTGATGAATGGTGCTGATTTTATTCGTCGTTGGAAGTTTTTGTCGCTTTCATCATCTCAGTTGGATTGGCTGGAGTTTATATCTGGATTGGAAGTTTACATCTCGGGTTTACCTCTTTCCTTTTACCGTTACTCTGTTCTTTCCTTGTTTTGTTTTTCTGTTTCTTTTTTTGCAGGTTGCTTCCACCTTGAGGAAGTTTTTGCATGAAAGATGGGTTTCTTTGATTATCTGTTGATCTTTCTTAATTTTTGGGCGTTCTTTGATCGCCTTAGAATGTTGCTAGGTTTCATTGTATTTTGCTTAGATAGGGTATTTTCGGCCTTTAGGTTTTATTTCATTTCTGATTTTTGTAGCTCTTTGAGCATTAGATGGCTGAAAATCCCTTTAAGGACTTGTAATTTGACTTTATATCAACACGTAGGCCCCTTTGGGGGTTTCCCCTAAAAAAAAAAAAAAAAAAAAAAACAAATGCTTTAAAAATCATCATGAAATTAAATCTAAAAATATCCAAGGTACTTCCAACCAAATAAATTTGAATAAAGGAAGATAGATTCCAAAAAACCGCATTATTATTCTTTTATTAGTGAGGACAAAGCTGAGCAGCAAACTAAATTAAACAAAAATCATACTCTATAGTTTTTTTTTTTTTTTAAACCATACTCTATAGATGTTGACACCTATGGGGGACAAAGCTATCAATGTGCATGATATTAATATACCTTGTAACCCTACCTTGACCAGTGCAGAAGAATTGACAAAAATTTCTTGCAATAATTTGGCTAGTGATGTCATACCTAGCTAATGGTTTCTATGAACTTCCCCAACCCTATTTCATCATCTCTCATCCCAATTTGTGTGGCTAGCCTTCCTAGCTCAATTTTTGGCTTGTTTTCTTCACTTTCTTCATAACTCTGAAGGTAAATCTCATAATTTTTTTGATAGATCTATAGTTTATTTTACAGATCTATGTCACATTTCGTATATTTAGTTAGATACACAGTTTTTTGTTTTTTTTTTGTTATAAATCCAATTTTTTTCATGGTTTTTTGTGTATTTTAATTTTAAATCTGAAATTTTTTATGTTTTTATTTAGTTAAGTTATTTAATATGTTAAAGATAGATTTATTTTTAACAGTTTAAATTTTTATGAGTTAGGAATAGGTTAGTATAATGCAATTTCATATTAACTAAGTTAATTATTTTTACTATATGCATGGAATTAATAAAGTAAATCACATATATATTTCAAACCAAATTCTTTTGCACTCTTATTTAAAATTTATTTTGTTACTTATTTTTATAACTTAAATGATAATAATTTAGATATTATAAATATTTATTTAACTTGTTACATGTAAATTTCAAATGAGCGAGATATTTACACTCCCAATTACCATCATAATAGAGCTCCTAAGTATTACAAGAGCAATATACTTAATTATCAATGATTGTTACATTAAAAAATAAAATAAAATGCTGACAAAGTGGAATGACTTCAAAACTCTCAGCCTTTATACCGTCTTTAGTAAAATCTATCTAATATTATGGCTAAGAAGATGGGAAAGCTTCTTGATATATAAGATCATTTTGTTGAACCAAAGTGACTTTGATAGTGACCAAATTATTTAAGAGAATAATTTTTTTCCCTAGAGAAATATTCATGCCTTAACTTGAGGGTTTGATTGTTTTCATTAAATTGGAACCAACAATCCTGTACATGCAATGGCCTTTTCTCCTAACCGTTACAAAGAAGTTTTGTTTTCACTTTTCTTTTATTGAGAGAATTCAAGTATTATTTATCTCTAATTCCTAGTTCTTCATACTTATTAAAGGAACTCAATTAGAACTATTTTTGTCAATTTGTACGACTCTCCGTTCACGCGCTCTAACGTCTCTCTGGGTTTTGGAGGCGATTCTGGAGCGATTTTCATAGGGCATCATCGTGTCCGCTAGTTTGATCCTCTAGTGGCTTCTCTCTTCGATTTTTCCAAACGCATGCTTGAACTGTTTTCGTTTTGTTTCGTGGATTCCTTTGTTTTGAAATGTATTTGCTTTTGTGCTGGGCGATGACGTCCCCTTCGTCATTGATCCCGTCATCTTCTGCTCTTGTTGAAGGGAAATCACGTTCCTTCAAAGATGTGTTTTGTCTTCGTCTCCGAAAATGGATTTTGTGCAGTCCACTTTTAAGGGATGTCCGACTCTCTTGTTTGAGGATTCAGTTGTTGATCAATTAGCGGCTTCTTTTGCTTTGACTCTTGTTGGTAAATTTGTGTTGAGAAGACCTAATCTTGATGTTATTCGAAAAATTTTTCTGAACCTCAAACTTTTCGGATCTTTTCATGTTGGCTTGCTTGATCAGAGGCATGTTGCTATCCAATTAGCTAATGATATGGATTATAGCCGTATTTTTTCTCGAGGTCTTATTACATTCAAGCGTGCCAAATGCGGTTGCTAAAATGGACTCCAGATTTTGATGTTAGGGAGGATTCGAATCCCCTATTGCTCCCGTGTGGATTTATTTTCCGAATTTGAGAGTCCATTTCTTTAATCGTCAAATCCTTTTTGGCACGGCATCTATTTTTGGGAGACCATTGCAAACAGACCAAGCTACTGCGGCCGTGTTGAGGCCGTCTGTTGCTCGGGTCTTAGTTGAACTTGATGTTTCTAAAAAACATCCTACTAAAATATGGATTGGATCGGAAATTAAGGGGTATTCCAAAAAAATTGAGTTTGAAAATTAACCTATTTTTTGCTCTTTTTGCAAGATGCATGGCCATGGAGTGAATGACTGTTTTCGGAAACACCCTCAGCTCCGTAAAGAAAAGGAATCCTTAAAACAGAATGTGGGGGTGGTTAATCAGGTTTTTTCTAATCTTATTCCTATTAATTTAGAGGACCATAACTTTGTCCCTATTCAAAATCCTGAGGATGCAAGGGAGGTTAACATGGAGGTACATGTTCCTTCTAATAATTATGATGTTTCTATGAATCATGATTAGGGAGTTGTTGTTGATTCTTTTGTTACTCCTTTTATTGATGCTGAAAAGAATGCTAATGCTTCATTGCCTATTACTAAAGTTCCTAATAATGTTTTGGTTGAAAATAACGTACCCTCTATGATCTTTAACTCAAAATATTTATGAATCTGGTGGTGTTATGCTTCCTTGTTCTGCCTCTTTAAATGAACAGAAAGTCTTGGCTAATCAACTTTTTTGCAAAGATGGGGAGAGAAATGATATCACTTTAGAGGAAGGATAATTTGTTTCCTTGTAGGTCGTTTTGCCTATCTCTAAAGATAATGAAGAGACTGTTGTGAGAAACCGTGACAATTTGGAAGATGATGGTATGTTTATGGAGGATGAATGTCCTCAACATACTGCTCTTAGGGAACATTCAAATGCTAGTAAGAGTATCTCTACCTCTTCTTATAATTGTGATGCTTTGACTGATACTGAAGATATGCATATTGCTGCTAAATGTTTTGTCAGGGATGATACTGATTTTAGTTTTATTAAAGTTCATAGTAAAAGATGAAGGAAGCCTAAGCATATCTCCATTCAACCTCCTAGACACACCCGCTCGCATACTTCCCACTAAGTTCTTTTTTATGTTTAATGCTATTATCTGGAATGTGCGGGGTATCGAGTGTCTTTCTTCTAGAATTCGTGTTAAAAATTTATGTCATATTCATGACATTTCAATCCTTGTGTTGCTTGAGCCTCGTATTTCATCTTCTAAATTGTTAAGCACTGCTCGTTTTTTGGGTTTTAAACATGTTATCTCCAATGTGGTTAACAAGATTTGGGTTTTTTGGAAAGACTCAATTAATATTGATGTTATTGGCGATTTTGCTCAAGTTTTGTATTGTAAAGTTGAGGTCCACAATTTCTAGTGTTGTGCTTTTTTTGTGTATGCTGCATCTTCTCTATATAATAGAAAATTGCTTTGGGAGAAACTTATTGATTTTCATAATATTTGCAATCTACCTTGGATGATTGGTGGTGATTTCAATGTCATCACTAATCCCTCTGAAAGGATTGGAGGGGCCCCTCCTTTTCGTTCTATGGATGATTTCAATAGCATGATATTAACTTGTAACTTAATTGATATTGGTTTTGTTGGTAATCATTTTACTTGGAATAGGGGTCATTTATGACAAAGGTTAGATCGTGTTCTTTTTAATGACTCTTGGATTAACTCCCCTGTTTCTACTAATGTGCAGCATCATAGTAGAACTTTGTCTGATCATTCTCCGTTACTTATTGGCCTTAAGTTTAGACATTTCACTGCTTCCTCTCTTTTCAAATTCCAAAATATGTGGCTTCTTCATGAATCTTTTTTTGATATCATTCAGAATAATTGGCATGCTCTGGTCCATCCGGATAATTCTATTTGTGGTATGAAGCATCTTTGGTTTAAACTGAAAAGGCTAAAACAAGTTTTAAATTGGTGGAATCACCATGTTTCTAAAAAGCTTTTCTCTAATATTTTGCATGCTGAACAACTGGTACAACTGGTTAATTCTCTGCAGCTGGCTTGTCAAGATGACCCTACGGATAATAACCTTTCCCTCTTAAAGCAGTCTAAAGAAGACCTTGTTAATTTTCAAGCTCATGTAGAGATTTTTTGGAAACAGAAAGCTGCTGCTAAGCATTTGGTTGAAATGTGAAAATAACACTAAATACTACCATGCTTTAGTTAAGAGAAAAAGGGTTAGAAACAGTATCACTAAAATCCAAAGGGAGAATGGCTCTGTTACCGATAATCATGCTGAGATTGCTAATTTAGCTGTGCATCATTTTCAAAACCATTTCAACAAAATGTTTAATCCGGCTCAGATTACTGATCATTCTTTTATTCATTCTATTATTTCTCTTAAGGACAATATTAATCTCTTAAAGCCTCCTTATGTGGAGGTTAAAGAACTTATGTTAGATATGAATAGTGACTCTGTGGCTGGGCCTGATGGCTTTACCACTCTATTTTTCCAAAAAGCTTGGCTTATTATGATTCTTCTTACCTCTATTTTACCTAAAATTATTTCTTCTAATCATATGGGGTTTGTTAAAGGTAGGGCTATTACGGATAACATTTTGTTGGCTCAGAAATTCTGTCAGGATTTGGATGTCAAGGTTAAAGGGGATAATTTAATTCTCAAACTTAATATTGATAAAGCCTATGATAATATTGATTGGAATTTTTTGTATCTTATTTTAGAGTTTTTTGGGTTTGATTCGGTTTTTATCAAGCTTATTAAAAATTGTATTGAACATGTTTATTTCTCTATCATTGTTAATGGTTCTAATCATGGTTTTTTCAAAGCTTCCCATGGGTTAAGGCAAGGTGATCATATTTCCCCTGCCCTTTTCATAATTGCGGCTGAATTTCTTTCTAGGGGGCTTCATAACTTGTTTGTTGCTAATAGGGTCTTTATTTTAAAACTTTGGGAGGGTTTCCCCTATCCCATTTATGCTTTGCGGACGATTTTTTTGTTTTTTCGAATGCCTTTAGGAATAGAATTAAAAAACTTATGGATTTCTTGTATCAATTAATTTGAGAGGGTTAGTGGTTTAGCTTTTAGCAAAAATAAAAGTTGTTTCATCGCTTCCAAAAAAAATTTCTAATGATTGTATTGGTGCTATTAAGAATATTACTGGTTTTACCCATACTCAATTGCCCATAAAGTATCTTGGTGTTCCTCTTTTTAATGGGAGGAAGAGATCTTTTTTGTTTGATGATCTTATTGTCGCTATTCATAACAATTTTTTATCTTGGGAGTCCAATTTTCTTAGCTTTGGTGGTAGGATTATTCTTATTAAAAGTGTTCTTTGTGCTTTACATGTGTATAGTTTTCAAACTATTTTTCCTACTCAGATTGTTTGCGATAGGCTTCACAAACTTTTTTTTTTTTTTTTTTTTTGGAAAGGCACTTCTTCTAACTCTAAAATTCATTGGGCTGCTTGGGAGAAGTGTTGTGGTGTTTTGCCTGAAGGTAGTCTTGGTTGTAAGAATTTCTATGATATGGTTAAAGCTTTTTCTTTTAAACTTTGGTACAACTTGCGATTCAATGATAATTTTTGGGCTAAATTTATGACTTCCAAGTATTGTTTTGGCAAGCATCATATTAACTGCCATCCTAAACCTGGTGATTCTGGAGTTTGGAAAAGACTTTGTAAGGTTAAATGGGAGGTGGAGCCTTTTATTTCTTGGGGGCTTGGTGATGGTAATATTTTATTTTGGCAAGATCAATGGTTGGGGAAACATTCGATTGATTATATTTTGAATTCATCCTCTAATGATTTTGTTAAGGTTAATTCCTTTTTTAATGACAATGGTTGGAATTATGACAAGCTCTCTAATATTATTCCTGAATGCATTATTCATTCCATTATTAACTTACCTTTCAATTATGCTTCTAAGGATAATATTTTATGTGATTTTTCTAAAGATAGTAGTTTTCACTTAAAAGATGTTTGGCATACTTTCAGAACTAAGAGTAATAGTGACAATATTTTTAAGTTTATTTGGCATAAGAGCATTCCTTATATTGTTTATGTCTTTGTTTGAAGAATTTTGCATAGATATATTCCCATTGATGATAATTTCATTAAAAAAGGGCTTAGTATGGCTTCCAAATGTCAGTGTTGTTGCCATCTTGAGAATTTGCATCATATTTTTATTTCTGACCCAGTTGCTATTAGAACTTGGATCTATTTTGACGATTTGTTCCAATTAAATTGCTTTAATGGCAATCTCACTATTAAGTATATGCTTAATGTTTGGTTTATCAATTCTAAAGGGCACATCCGTAATATTATTTCTACTCTCATCCTCTGGTTTCACGGAATAATTCTATTTTTAATGATGCGAAATTGAACCATCTCAATGTGATTTAGAGAGTTAAGGACAAGGTTAGCTCTCTTGTGGCTGTTAAGTTACTTTCTTATAAGAATTTCAAGAATTATTATTTTGTTGGCAAAAAGTTAGGAATTAGGTGGACGGGTGCTCCAACTGATTCCCATGTTAACATCATTTATTGGCTTAAACTGCCAAAAAAAATTTTAAATTGAATGTGGCTGGAGCTTGTGGTGATTCGGCTGGTGGTAGTGGTGGTACTATCCGAGATAGTAGTGGTGCTCTTATTTTAGCCTTTGCTGGGCATGCCCTCTTAGTAATTAAGGTAAGGCTGTTACCATGGCTATTCTTTATCGTATCTGTTTAATTGTCTCCCTTAATTTAATTAATATTCTTAATGAGCTGAATTCTGAATATGATTTCTGGCCGTTTTTAGTTGAGGGGTATACGGTTTGTTCCCTCGACCTGTTTTACTTGATTAGAGATATTAAGAAGCTTTTGGTTGGTTTGAATTATGAGTTTTGCACTCTAATAAGGAGGGGAATGTGTGTGCTTCCTAGCTTGCGGACTGGGGGGTTTCCCTTGTGAATTTTATCGATGTTATTAGGGCTTCCATTCCGGCTCCTCTGTGTGGTTTGCTTAAGCTGGATGAACTTTGGTATCCTTATGTTATTAATTAAGTGGTTTTCTTTCTTTGTGGACTGCTGGATGTTTTGGGAGTTATGGTTTGTTGTCTGTTGGGCTATGACTCTGTTTTTGTTCCCTCCTCTTGGCTCTGGGTTTAGTCTGTTTATGTTTGGTGATGATTTGCCTCTTTTGGTTAGGCCTAGCTTTATCTCGATTGATGGTTTTAAGAGATTGTACTTCATTTTATGTTGGAATTACCAGTACTTCTCTGTGGTGATTGTGCTCTATTTGTTTTCCTAATTCGTTTGACCTCTAGCATTTCTGGTTGGTGGTCTTTTTATGTTCGATTTTTTGGCTGCACCCGGGTGTCCTGCTGCGGGTGCTGGGGGCTTAATACTTGGCTGTTATTCCTCGGTTGGGATTTCAGGTTAGTTGGGAATGGTATAGCTGTGGCCTGGATGATTTTAGACTTAAGCGATGATTGCAAGGACCTTGCTGCTGAGAGTTTATCCCATTGGTGCTCTCCTCCCTTCAGGGTGCATTGTTGGATTACTGGAGGCTGTGGGTCTGATTTGGAGGGGTTCAGGATTATGTTTCTTATCATTTGTCGGAATGCCTTTGGCCTTATTTTTGGTGACTCGTTGGATTATCACTTATGTGTTGTTGGGGATCTTATGAAGGTTTTTTCTGGGCTTTAGACTCTATTTCTTTGCTGTGATTATGGTTATGCTGCCTCTGTTTACCTGTTGCTTCTCTGTGGGTGTGGAGGTGTTATCTACTACAACACAAATTATTTTAACAATTGGATGAGGGTTGAATGCAGTGGCTACTTAAATTTGTGCTTGGTTTATGCTCCTGAGGGTTGGATTGAGTGGCTTGTGAATTTACTTGATGAAGCTTTTACTATCTTAATCCTAAGCTCTAGTAGTCTAATTCCTCATTTGTGCTTGCAGTGGTGCTTTCATTTAGATTAGTTCATTATTCTAATTTACTTTTATATGCTTTGGTTGATTTATATTTTTTTGTGCTTTATCCTCCGGCTTTGTAGATCTTTTGTCTTGCGGGTGAAAGTGATTCACATCGACATCAACAATTTTTGCAGCGAGCTTTCGCTATCTTTCTCAATCCGTGGCTATCGATGCTATCCTGAGTGAATTAGGTAGACTGCTTGCTTACTGAGATTTTTGAGGTTTGCTCATTCTTTTTGCATGAAGATTATGATGAATGCCCTTCATTTGTTCTTCCTTTTTTGGGTGACGTCTTCTTGCAGCTCTAGAATGTATTTAGGTTTTTGTGTTATCTTTAGTATAAGGAACCACCGGCTTTTAGGTTTTCTTTTGCTTTTTCTTGTCGCATGTTTGAGCACTAGCGAGCCGAAGGTTCCTTTAAGGATCTTATAACAATTTTTGATATTAATGCGTAGTCCCTTTCGTGAATTTTTTTTAAAATACTTATTAAAGGAACTCCTCGGAGTTTCTTCTAATCTCATCGTGGCTTTCGTTATGAGGATCCTATTTTCATCTATTTTTTTATCATAATAATCGCATATCATTCTAAAAGTCTAAATAAACTATTTTGGAAAACCCCTTCCATCAAATTTTAATTTTGATTACAAAAAGGTTAGTCGCTTTCCGCTCATTTGTTGTTGATGATATCATTATATTCATCAAGTATAACTAATCTTCACTTAAATATCATTATTAAATTAAATTTATAAACTAATAAGAAAACATAACTCAACAAATGATTAATAAGGAGAAATTATCTTTATAACTCAAACATCATGTCATTTGCAGATGACTAACTTCATTATTATTAATACTAGCTTCTTTATGAGAAAACAATTTTAAATTATCTTGTAGTTCCTTTGTATATAGGCCATAAAAATTTTAACCACTTTGTAGATTTTTTTTCAAATTTTCAAAAATAAGATTATCGTGGATAAAAGAAGCGTGCTTCCCCCATCTCTAAAGCTGATTTGGATAGTGCGAAGTAACATTTGAATTTGCAATTAATTGATCCGATTGATCATTCTGATTGAATTTATTCTCAATCGACTGATAGCTGGGGGGAGGATGATGTTGATTCCTCTTTGTGTTTGCTGGAGGAGAATGATTTAAGTGTCTTGCAGGTGGAGGGGTTATTATGTGAGAAGACCCACGAGTTCTAACACTAAGTCTTAATCGCAGCTTTATGTGTTGGTGTTGTTGGTGTTGTTGGTGTTCTTGGGTATTCTGTCCCTTCTTTTTGTTTTGGATTTTTGTAGGGTATGTTGACTTGTCTTGCAGGCGCTGGTTGTCTGCTGGTTGATGGATGCTAGCTCTTTTTATGCCCTTATTATAAGTTAAAATTAATGTTTCTCTCTCTCTCTCTCTCTCTCTCTCTCTCTCTCTCTCTCTCTCTCTCTCTCTCTCTCTCTCTCTCTCTCTCCCCCCCCCCCCCCACACACACACACAAAATAAAACCTTTTTTTTTTATAAAACCCACCACCGGACCAATAGGTTAATATAAGTTAAAATTATAAATCCTTAAAAGATATCTAATGCTTGCTACTGCTCATAAGAGCTACAATCAAAAAGAAAAATAAACCCTAGGAGCTAAAGATCCCATCTAAATACATAGAGGAAAAAACTAGGAAAATTCTGCGGGAGACAAGAAACAACACCAAAAAATAAATGAAAAAAAAAAGAGAAAGTAAGAATAAAAAGGACAAGCATGGAAATATAAAAAAATAGAGAGAAATCACAAATAGAGGCAACGACCATAATAATCAATAAGCTTAGCAGAAACAATCAACAACAATGTAACCACCGACGGGAAGATTTAAGAAAGCCCAAGGGTAGAAGAACCCGTCGGGATAGAAGCAAAGAACACCTGCAACTTCATAAGCTGAACACAATCGATAAGCTGAACACAAGGAAAATCAGAAGCATAATCACCCAAAAGCATATAGAACATCAATCGACTACAAGCAACAAATAATATATAAGAGAAACCCTTATCCTGCAAAAGAAGACAGAAGCATAAAGATTTGACAAGGCAAAAATCAACAGAAGAAACAACACCAATTGACCAACCCAGACCAGAAAACCAACCAAGGCCTAGGGAGAACAACTCATCAACCCAGACCATAAAACAGCACCAACCCTTATGCTCCTTGCCTTTTCATTATATGTCATATTATTCCTATCTTGCACATTGTATTTCCAATCAATGGTTTGTGTTTGTCTTACTATTAGATATAGTTGGGCCTTAATCTTATTTTTATTTTTTTATAATAACTATTTTTGATCTATTTGCTCCATATTCTATACTAGTTACATCCTCATATTTACTAACTTAACAATTATTTGTATATGTATTATATTATTTATGTATATTTAATTTGATGGTGAGAGAATCATGGAGCTAGCTTCTCGTTTATGGTGAGATGGAGGCCTTCATGCTAAGGGATTCTTCTCTTTTCATTTTTTTTTTGGGGGCCAAAATTTGTAGTATGATCCTATAATTATTATTTTTTTAAATATGTTTAATTTGAACCCTTATGACCAAGGTATGTAGGCAACTAAAAATAATAATAATAATAAAAATGTAGGCAACTAGAAGTATTAGCCAAGTTATTGCATGGGCTTGGCACTATAGATCATCCAATTAGTAATAATAATAATATATAAAGAAAATTAATCTTTGGTTACTCTCTTTAAATAAAAATAGACTATAACGGGTAGGTTTTCCCTCTTTCTATTTCTTCCTTGCTTTTCGTGTGATGTAGAGCTTTAGGGTTTGCTTTTCCTCTTATGCATTTCCTTGTTGTTCTGCTCCGCATTAAGTTAAGTTCTGCAAGTATCAAAGCTTCTCCGCCTCCTCCGAAAACATTCTTCCGTCGAATCGGAAGTCGTGACAGGAGTTTGCCACGACAGTAACAATATTTCTCCCCTTTCGCACGCTTCTGCCAATTGTAGGGGGACGTCGGCTTTGGACAATTGTAGGATCTCCACAACTCCAATTAGAAGCGGGGATAGGGTGAATACTAGGTAGTCAAATATTGATAAAAATGTGGCTAAATTAGTTAAAAAGTGTAACGAAAATTTTCTAGTTGCATCTTTAACGAAAAAAAAAAAATGACTTCTAGCCATTCGATCTAGCGCTTCTTAATAGAAGGGAACACCATAGTTAGAATTTCTAGTAATGAAACTTTTTTTTTTTTTTTGGTTGCAGTTGATGATAAGGAAGCCCAAGCAAATTTTAGCATCTCTAACACAAAAGCAGAATCTCTGTGCGTCATTATCTTTTTCCACTTACTCTTGTTAGCATTTCCCAAACTCCAGTCACATATCTATAGGAACATAAACAAGCACCAAAAAGCTAAATTTGTATGAGCTAACTAAATTGTTGTGAGATTTACTATTTTAAACTTAATTAAGCAACTGCTGCGCTTCGATAATCAAAATCACACAAGCACATAATCAATGGCTTATAAGATAATACTATATACTACTGATCCACCATTTATTTCATTTGTCCTCAACTCTAGTTCAAATATTTTTACCACTGCTTTCAACTAAAAATTAAGAATTAGTACAACAAAATTGAGTTATAACTTATAAAACTGTTTTTTATGTGACAAGACACTAAATTTTAGTCCAACAGTTTTTAAAAATTGTGAATAAAAGTAGAATTTTTAGCAACACTTAAATTTTTGTATCAAAGTCGCAATTTTTTAATGTTAACATTCTTATGCAACCAGCCCCAAAAGGAGAGCAAATAGTTAAGAAAAATTGTCCTAGCCCGACGCCGGAAGAATGATATTTAAAAGGATAGAGACACGAGATATATTTGTTCACATTCATCAAAGTCTTTTATAAATTTAGAATAAGTTTCTTTTCACTAATCATCAAAGTAAAGTGATATAATGGCTATGTTGGACTTATAATTAAGTTAGAGTTTGGTATGGACAATTTTTATTTAGTGATAGGAGATTTTGGAAATCTATTAAGAGTGATTTGAGGGTTTGAGAACTTTCATAGGTGAAAGATGAGAGGATTAAGAACTTGGACCAATGTCATCACTATCATGAATTATATTTAATGCTATAGAAAATTGTTCCCTTCGGAGGAAAAATACAAAAAAAAAAAAAAAGTGTCAGCTGCTTCTACATACAAAACAAATCCACATATCAAGTTGTTTTAATCAAAATATTTGGCATTTTAAGCTATACAAGCGCCAAAAAATGTATGTTTTAGAGAGGAAGAAATGTTTTTAAAGTACTTTAATTTTTACCAGATTAATTTCATTAACCAACAATTACGTGAGATTGGTTTCTTAGAGGTCCTCCAGGATACAACTTTATAAATGAATATGACCAACATTGTATGAAATCGGTCATGATTAATCATGGGTTTTTGGTCAACCAAATGAGTCAACCAATGTGCTAGGTGAACCGCCATGGCGGTCTAAGTAAACCTTCAAGTCTACATGTGCTTGGTTCAATGAATATTGTGGTTAAAATGTAAGTTAAGAGACCTGAAAGGATGCTCTAATTACATTACACTACTTGTAAACCATACACAAATCAACACGAAATATCATGTATAAAGATACAAAGGATGCAAATCTTTTTTAAATAATCATGATAAGAACATCATTCAGTAGGTTTTCACTTCATCATTGAGTGGAACTGAACCAACCCGAAACTACACGCTACAAAATTTCTAACCACACTGAAGAAATCACCTGAAAGTTATAAATATGAAATCAGATCTCACAACCAACACCAAAATAAAAACTCTCTCTCTCTCTCTCTAGCTAATTGGCTCCCATTTCCCAACCAAAAAATAATAAAAAAATCGCATGAATGGAAAGCATTAAGAGTTTAACAAATAAAAGTGGAACTAGTAAACTAAGTAAAATCCTCTAAATCAAAGCTCTAAAGCGTACCATATTAACTACAAACGATAGCACGTACGGCAAAAGATTGACCATACATAGAAAAGTAAGCCAGTTCAAACATGAAATCAACAAAATCTCTTCACAGTATCTCTCTCTCTCACACACACAATGATGATATAAGCACCATAAATGCAAAGATGAAACTTTCTTTCAAGCGATGAAGACAAAATATGAAGATAAATGAACAAATCACTCAGAATAACATAATAATAGTAATGGTAAACCCTATACTTCACCTTCTTTCTCTCTCATCAGACTCGCACATACCTTGAGCTTGAGAACTCGAAGAGCTTGCCAGTAGATGAGAAGACAATAAGTCCCACCTCTGCATCACAAAGAATAGAAAGCTCCTCTGCCTTCTTAAACAGACCTCTCCTTCTCTTCGAGAAGGTCACCTGCCTTGCCGTTGCATTATTTATCTTCCTTATCTGTATCTTCTCCCTCGCCATCTTAAACCCTAAAAAAAAGGGACGTGGAAAGGTTGATGGAACAGAAAGAAGACAGAATAAAGAGATTGCACAGTTTTCTTAATTTTTCCTCTTCTGGAATGAAGAGCGGGAACTTACTAAATTAAGGCTGGCCTACTGGAAACCCTAATGAGATCGAGTTGGGGAAAGAGAGAGAGAGAGAGAGAGAGAGAGAGAGAGAGAGAGAGTAGAGAATGGAGAACTAAAGCATGTGGAGTTCTAAAGCTTGAGAGGGAAGTTTTGCTTACTTTATTGGTCTACTTGTTCTGCTGCTATGGATTATGAACCACTTGGAAATTCACAGGGCCAATGAAGGAAAGACATTAGGAGGTTTGAGAGAGAACGTAGCTCAAATTACCCAAAAGGGGATATCTCCCTCCTCCTCTCTTTCTCTCTCTCCATTTTCTCTCTCCTCGGGAATCAGCTTCTCTGGCGCCCACTCACCCAGCAATTGGAACTCACCTCTAGTCGACCGACTTTCAACGGAGTTTTTTCATTTATTTATATATTTTTAGGGAAAATTTAATATTGCTCGTCTTAACATTGACTGAGAGTTTTCACTTTATAAGTCGTGAGTGAGTTCAAATTTGTTCCGAGTAAATGTAAACTTTCATTACTGCTTTTTCATAATAGTTTGAATCTGAAATCAAGTTAAGCTGACTCACAAATTGATTTGGACTCAACTAGTTAATAGGCTTGATGAGTTGAAATGACCAAGATCGAGTTTGAACAACACACCGCTATACTCGCGAGCTCTCAAGCAGCTCGCGAACTGAGGCGGAGTTCCGCGGGCTCCGCCTCAGTTCGCAAGCTGCTCGAGAGTTCGCGAGCAGCTCGCGAACTGAGGCGGAGTTCCGCGGGCTCAAAATTTTGCGGGCTGGAAATCGGGGCGAAGGCGGACAACTCGCTCAGACACCGAGACGAGCAACTAGCTCAGACGCGAATAGCCGCCTAGGCTCGCGAGGCGGCTCTAGCTTCCTTTCCGACTGACAAGCTGAGCTCGATCGATAGTATCAAAATTCGACTCGACTCGACTTGTTTGCACCCCTAGGATCCCATTCACTAAAATCTTTACATAGCACATTTCAGAAGTTTTTTTATAGAAAATTTAAAAAAGTTTGATATATAACTATCAATAAATTATATGAATTCAATAATAATAATAATTAGAAAATTAGTCAATTAGTCATTAAAAAAATTAGAAAATTAGTCATATTCACTCACTATCTAAAAATCCAAACAAAATTTGATTTATACTCATGTTTTGTTTAAGTTGACAAAATAAGAACACTATAGTCATATTCAAATTAGGGGTGTAAATTAGTTGAGCCGGTCTCAAGCCACCAATGTCGAACTTGATTAATTAATCGAGTTTGAGCTAGAGCTAGCGCTCCGGCTTTATTTTATAAGTTTGAGCCTGCTCTTCTAGTATGAAAAGAGGAAATGATTATGATTCTATGAATTATTATAGCAAACTGGTAAATAGAATGAGACATTAGAAGAAAAATAATGATCACTTAATATAAGAAAGTGAGATATAGATTTTTAAATATTTTTAACAATTTTGCACTTAAAATTATATATATATATATATATATATATATATATATATATATATATATATATATATATATATATATATATATATATATATATATATATATATATATATATATATATATATATATATATATATTCAAAAAAAGATAATATATTAAATAATCAAGAAAAAGGTTACACAGTCAAGAGAGAACAGAGACAATGAGGAATACAATAAAGATAGGACTCAGTAAACGGCCGAGGCTTCCAGTACCCCGAAACATCGATCGGACCGTCCAGTAAGGTGAGAAAGCGACCCGCCCAGTAACTCGAAGATATCCACCACAAGTTGCCACGACAAGGTGACGAAGGTACGAGCCTCAGCCACATCATAGTCCCATTCCAACGCGACGTTAAACCGAATGAAACCACAGTGAAAATAGGGAAACAGAATGCATTCAAGCAAAACAGATCATCTTCTTCTCCGGCCCCTCCCCCGGAAGCGCCCACGAGTTACAGGCCTATCCCGTACCAGATTAAATTCATTATTAGGGTCAGATCCTCCAAAAAAATCAGGAGATGCACCACCATTCGAAAATTCAGATTCAGACGAAACATTTAGCCAATCCATATGATTTCTGACATCAAAACCAGACTTAGCACTCAGCTGATTAACCAAATTAATCGTATCGACCACGCTAACAGGGACATTAATGAAATTTTCAGAACCAACCGAAAGCCCATTCAAAGGCTCCACCCGCCCACAAACCTTATTACAATTTTCATTATCTACAGGAGATTTCGACGCCGGCAAACCCACGCCAGCCAAAACCTCTTCACCCAAAACAGTGGACGGACCATTCACTTGTTCAAGTCCAGTTATAACAGTAGGCCATTCCTTTAACACATTATTATTAGTAGGAGCAGATAATGATCCCGGAGAAACCCCATTCGCATTAACACCCCAGTCTCAGTAACCCCCTCATCAATAACCCCAACTTGCGACGCACCCAAAACAAAAATAGTATCATCAACTACATCATTAACAACAATAACGCCATCCAGTCCCCCCTGAACCAAAGGAGCTTCATTATTAGCCAACTCACATTCACAGAGAGGGGAGGAAGAGGAAGTAATTGGGTCAACAGCGGTCACAGGAGGGTTAGAAACAGGATCAGCTAGCGGGGGAGTCAAATTGACACCAGGAGGCAACTGAGGGAAAAACTTGCTACATTCCGATTTTTTATGCCCCACCGACTTACAGTGCAAACAAAAATTTGACATACCTTCAAAAATCACTTTTTGAACATATCCAAAACTCTCCGGGCCAAGCCAAACGGATCCAGGATATGATTTCGAGATGTCGAGCTCAACAAGAATGCGTGCGACAGAAGGACGAGAGCCGACTGCCGTAGCATTGTCAGACTGAATAGGGCGACCAAAGATCGATCTCAAGCCCAAAAGAATACGGGGGGAGAATAGATGCGGACGTAAACCAGGAAAAGAAATCCACACAGGGACAACCGGCGATTCCTCCGAAAGATCAAGATGGGGTGACCATTTAATGATTTTCATGAAACACCCAAAAACAAAATAAGAACGATGAGCGAAAATCCTTCCATAGTCAAGATCATTTGAGAGTTTAATAAAAACATTGGCCTGATCCAACACAGTAACAGAAAACTCCCCAGAAAGTTTAAGATTGAAAAAAAAACTTGCGGGTTGAGTCTAAATCAGGCCGCTTAAGGGGAAACTTCCCAACCAAAGCAAATTCAAATGGTTTGGCAAGATGCAAAAACTCTTCTTCTGAAAACCACAAAGCCGGCATCCCACGAATCGTCGAGACCCGAAAATCAGGAAAAACATTCGAATCAACGACACCAGATAAAACATCTTTGAAAGATTTTGAATGCTTACCCTCCAAAAAGCCAGGATCTAACCGTTTATTTGCCATGGAAAACACGCCGGAGACGCGTCGGAGATGATGTCGAGCGGTGGCGGCTAGGGCTTCAAAAGGAGGAAACCCTAGCAGAGGAAAAAGGCGCACGATAAAACATTATATATATATATATATATATATATATATATATATATATATATATATATATATATATATATATATATATATATATATATATATATATATATATATATATATTAAATGTATTTTGTATTAATATTTTTTAAACTAGCCAACCAACTCTTGTGCTAATGAGTCGAGTCTGGGTTGGCTCAAGTTTAGCTCGTTAGCTCATAGAGTCAAGCCCGAACATACTGACAACTTGACACCCTAATTCAAACAATTAAACTAAGAGGTATTTAGTTGGTTGAAAAAAGGAATGTTGTGCAAGAGGAAAGCCGTGTAAAATGAATACGAGTTATTTTAAATATATTATAGTTGTTTAGATAAGTTAAAATGTATGTGGCTACATTTTTTTTTTTTTTTTTTTTTTTTTTTTGCTTGAAGAAAAATAAATTTAGTGTAAAGCTCAAAGATAATGGAGGCTGATGGTTAATAGTAGTGGTTGGTAGTGGTCAACAATTATGGTTGAGGAGGGTCGGGGGTGGTGGTGGGCCATGGTGGGGAATGGATGGAGCCAAAAGTGGTTAAGAGTTCAAATCAAATTTGGTTTGAAAATTATTTCATTAAATTGAAGTGTTGAGAAATCATATATATCTTAGAGCAACTTAAATGTGACTTATAATTAAACATATTCCATAAAAAAAAATGTTAGGAAAGTTAACATATTATGACATAATATTTATCATATTTATTTACAAATTTCATCACATGAAAGTATTAGAAAAGCTTGTCTATTAGGACACCTTATAGGTATCGCTGAGGAGACTATGGTATAAAAATTATATGTCATGAAAGTTTAGTTTTTGGGGAACATAAAAATTCCCTTAACCTTATGCCAACGACCACCTAAGTGACACCATTGTTTGATGCCCCAATATATCATGTGCCCTAATAGATACATATTATGACACTTTAAGGTGCCCTAATAGCTATTATTTTTTTATAGTAAAACACTGATACTCTCAAAACCCTTACATTTAAAATACTTTGCACCCATTTTATTTTAAACCAACACCCTAAGAGTAACAAAGAAAATGGACAAACTTATAAACTAGTTTTAGTTACAAATGAGTCAAAACATTTTTTGAAACTCACTGACGAGATTTTGCATTAATATTCAAGCAAAAAACTCATGTCCTTAAGAGAGATCAAAGGCTCACTACTGCTTAGAGAGCTACATTCAAAAGAAAAAGGTCCTCAGAGTCACAAATCTCTATTAATTATAAAATTCAAAAGAAACCAAGAAAACAAAGCTACGGGAGGCCAAAGACTTGCCCCGAAAAATAGGGATCTTAAAAAATATGAATTAGCAACTAGGCCTCAGCTAAAGAATATCTGCAAAAAGTCATCCAACAAAAAGGTGATAACAAAAGCAAAGAAGACAAAAAAAAAAAAAAAAAAAAAAAAAAAAACCAAAAGGAAATCAAAGTCCCAGGGAAAGCAAATAAATCCTTACTTGCATTGAAGAGCGCAAACCCGCCAACAGCAAACCTAAAAAGATTAAACAACCAATTAAGCACAAACATAGCAGGAATAACATGAATGAAACACCCTGGCACATAAAAATAAGGATCACGTGCACCAATCGAGCAGATGCAAGAATTTCCTAACTCACAGATATAGACGGAGAAGAATAGGTCAAGGGGACAACAGAACAGGAGCCCACAAACTAGCAATTAACCAACAGATAAACAACTCGCAATAGAAAAAATCAAAGCCCCTAAACGACAACACCACGAGAAAAAAAGAAAGAAACACAGAAGAACCATAAAAATTTAGACATTTAACAAGAGGGGAAACAACATTTAAAATAAGGAAGACCCTCAGCATCCAACAAATTAAGAAAAAAATAAACATTACTAAAACCATATGAAATTAACTAGAGCAATAAGCTCCATTCTTAGCCAACACCACAACACGATCATTAGAAGTCTTCTTAATAGAAGAGATACTATAATGGATCTTGCAAAGTAAACTCCAAACTTTTTTAACAATATAAAAGATATTGAGATTAACACAAATTGGGTAAGTTAATAGAAAATTGAGCTACTTAACCCAACTCTTTAGCTAAGTCACGTGTCAGCTCTAAATAATATCAACATTTATTATATTTATAAATATTATATTTTAATAATTTAACATAAAAATGAATCAATTAAATATAAAATCTTACTCTACTTCTTTCTCTCTCCTAATTTGTCATTTTATTCGCTTTTTTTTGTTATAACCCATTGATGAGTTTATGCGTTAATATGAAAAGAAAAATAAAAGTTCTTAAAAGGAATCTTTATCTCGCTAATGCCCAGAAGAGCTACATCAAAAAGAGAAAAAAATTTAGAGCCGAAGATCCCATCTAATTAAATGAACAATAAAAGATAAACCTAATAAAAAAATTTAGGGAGGCCATGAACAGACACCCAAAAAAGGAGATCAACAAAAAGGCTAGCAGACCACCTATCAAACAACAAAACAAATAGCCAATGGAAAAAGAGGAGAAGAACATTATCAAAAGATACATGCAAAATAACATTCACTATTGTAAAAACAACAACAATATAAAAGCAACAGTACTACCCAACACCATCAACAACACATCAAACCAACAAACCAAAATCGAGAAAAGAACCACAAGCTAGCTGAACCTTTAGGAAAATAAAGAGTCTAAAGAAAAAAATTCAAGCCAAGAAAAAAAAATCACGAGAGCAAAAAATAAATAAATAAAGGGGCACCCACCAACCAAATATAATATGGGAGTAGAAACAATCAAGCATAACATATGTATTCAGTGACATGTACAGTATGAAATATCAATGAAATCGTACAATGACAGGAAACTAATAAATCCGTCAATAAATCCATTCAAAATCCATAAATCAATTTCATATCAATAAATCAGTCGATATCGATAAATCAATAAATCCATAATGAGATCATAAGAACAATACTTTACACAAGCATACTAGTACAGTAGTCTTACTCGACAAGTGCAATCACTACTATTAAGGCATTTTTCAAGGTTAGTATGTTATTAATCCGTTGGCTATAATAGAGTCGTCACCCTTGCCCGTCAGCATAAACTCATTATGACTCAAAATCGTTGTATCACATGATCAATAGAGGATAACACCAAACCCTTTTTAAGAAAAGCCCGTCGGCCCACCATCCTGACATGTCAATCTTCAACCAGCCTTTACTCAACAAGTAAAAGACAAGGCTATTACGGCGTTTTTCAATCTTGGAATATTGATGTATCATTGTATCTGTTGGCTCAACAAGAGTCGTCACTCTTGCCCGTCGGCAGAATAATCTCCTTATGATTCCCAATCGTTGTATCACGTGATCAATAGAGGATAACACCAAATCCTTTTTAAAGGAAAGCCTGTCGGCCCACCATCCTGTCAGGTCTACCAATCTCTACAACCAACGGTTCAACCAGTCTTGACTGGTCTTTTAGTAACAATAACAGTAATTCAATCATATATGCACATTCATATGCATCTCATTAATACATAACAATCAACAAACACAATTTAACTCAATTGATAAAAACCCTTAAAATATAGTACAATCGACAAAAATCCCAAACAGAGTCAAAATACACAGTTTCAAAAAATCACCAAATTACCAGAAATTGAATAAAACAACGTTTCAAAGCTTTATTTGTACTGAAACAATATTTTCCAATGTCCAGATAATTTCCTATTCGATAAAAATCACACAGAACTCAAAATATCTTGTGAAAACTTTCCAGAAAATACTCAAATCATACAAAAATATTATTTTAATAACATACCAAAAGTTACCCGGTAAAAGTTTCGTCAATACAAAGATATGCACGTTTTTTCGGTAACGAAAACACAAAACTGAGCAGAAAAATACCAAAACTCAAAATCTTCGAAATTAGAAATAGGATTCGGATTTCTTACTACAAGACAAACAAATCTTCCAACTGTGTCGTCGGACCAAAATCGCTCCGCGGCCTCCGAAACCAAGCATTCCTCTCCTCTTTTCTTTTATTTCTCTCTCCAGCTTTTTCTCTATTAAAATGATTTCCAAAATATCTCAATCCAATATATATCCATGCAGATCGTCCCAGACGATCCCAAATCGTCCCGGGACGATTTGCCCTATGTACAAAATTCGTTCAGACGAAAATGCATTCATTCCTGGACGATTAGCTCTCTGGACAAATTTCGTCCCGACGGTTCGTCCAGGCTCATACAGGTTCGTCCAGACGAACCATACAGATTCTTCACAATTTTTTTAAGTTCATCTTGTACTAAAGTCAGTTCATACGGACTAACTGCTCCAAAAAAAATGCACTTCATAGGGGTTTTACATATAAGGGGTCAGAATCCTTTGAGATTTAGTCTGTGTCAGGGAAGGGAGGCATAAGGGGCCAGACTCCTTTGAGATTCTATCTGTGTCAGGGAATATGAAAATGAATTTTTATCTGATAATTTTGTATATCTGATATATTCTGGTGCCGTAAGCACAAAGGGAGGCATAAGAGGTCAGAATACTTGAGATTTTGTCTGTGTCAGGGAAGAGAGACATAAGGGGCCAGAATCCTTTAAGATTCTGTCTGTATCATGGATTTGTGATTTGAATATGTGATTTGATATATGATTTGAAAAATGTGATTTATACGATTCTGTGATAAGAATTTGACTCAGTTCTTTTGTATCTGTTATTTGATTTTCATCTGATTATCTGTTATGCGTGAATATCCGAAGTTTGTTTGTTTATCTGTTCTGTACGAATATCTACATTCTGTCAGATTATATGATTTATATACGATTATCTAAAATATGTACGACTATTTGAATAAACTATTTTTAAAGCTTTTTGTGAGTATTTTGGAATGAGTTTCTGGAGATTTTGATCGGTTAGTGTAGTCTTGCTGAGCTGTTAGCTCACTGTGGTTATCTTCATGGTTTTCAGGTTTTGAGAAAGGGAATGAGGTTTTGGACTAGCCGTTCAGTATTTGATTTGAGATTAGGTCTTTTTTGTACAGTCATGATTTTTTTGTTCTGTTATGTGCTTTTTGTTTATAACCATACACTCTAATGTATACAATTATTTTGATGAAAGAAAGAAAAAAATGTTGGATGAGTTTTTTGTATATGTGGATGTTTGTAGTAGCTCTGCGTTTATGTAGTCTTGTGTATATTGGAAGAAAGTTCAAAAATAAATTCCAAAGCTAGATCCTAAATTCATCCGTCGCGACTCAACGAGATGGGATTCTTTCCGATCGGGTTGGGTCGTGACACTTGTAACCGTTTTTTTGGTATTAACACGTAGGCCCCTCTGTGAGTTTTAATTATTAAAAAAAACACAACATGAAGCCACTAAACAACAACAAAGCCCACTAAAAAAAAAAACTTTTAAGGAAATATATATTAAGACATTTTTATTTAAGTGCCTTAAAAATATTTATTAGCACATATTCTCATTTTGTGCTAATAAACAGAGGCTTTGGCGGGAACAACAAAATCGTGCTATATGTTATCATGCCCACTTCTTCTTGCTTATGAAATAGATTTTTTATTTGAAGAAAAGAATCTTATGTAAGCTCTCATATGTATGGAAAATTATTGGGTGCGAACACTGGATGCAGAGATACTTCAGGACATCCACTTAAAATTTGACATGTGGTGTGCACTTTGATTACATTTTTAATGTGTTTTACTTGCGCTTTACATGTGCTTTAGTTGCACTTTGACTGCTCTTTTGTTGCTCTTTTTTAATGCACTTTGACTGTGCTTTACCTGCACTTTATATACGCTTTAGTTACACTTTATTTGCTATTTGACTACTCTTTTATTGTGCATTTTTATTATTATGTTTTGACTCTTCTTTACCTGCACTCTGTGCTATAGCTGTGTTTTGTTTAAAATTTTGCGGACACATTAAATATATAAACTTAAAAATAAATCCAATTGAAAATCCACGTATCTAATAAAAGCTCTTAAAAGGAATCTTTAGCTCGCTAATGCCAAGAAGAGCTACATCAAAAAGAGAAAAAAAAACTTAGAGCCGAAGATCCCATCTAATTAAATGAACAATAAAAGATAAACCTAATAAAAAAATTTAGGGCGACCATGAACAAGCACCCCAAAAAGGAGATCAACAAAAAGGCTAGCAGACCTCCTACCAGCCAACAAAACAAATCGCCAAAGTCAAAAGAGGAGAAGAACATCATCAAAAGATACTTGCAAAACAACATTAACTATTGTAAAAATAATAATAATAGAAAAGCAATAGGACCACCCAGCACGATCAGCAGCATCAACAATACATCAAACCAACAAACCAAAATCGAGAGAAGAACCACAAGCTGAACCTTTAGGAAAATAAAGAGTCCAAAGAAAAAAAAATCAAACCAAGAAAGAAACTAAAATAAAAATCACCAGAGCAAAAAAATAATAATAAAGGAGCACCCACCAATCAAACATAATAGGGGAGTAGAAACAATCAACCACAACATGAAGCCACTAAACAACAACAAAGCCCAAAAAAAAAAAAACTTTAAGGACATATATATTAAGATATTTTTATTTAAGTGCCTTGAAAATATTTATTAGGGCATATTCTCATTTCATGCTAATAAACGAAGGCTATGGCGGGAATAACAAAATCGTGCTATATGTTATCATGCCCACTTCTTCTTTCTTATGAAATAGATTTTTTATTTGAAAAAAAAAATATCTTATGTAAGCTATCATATGTACGGAAAATTATTAGGTGTGGACACCAGACGTAGAGATACGTCAGGACATCCACTTAAAATTTGACACATAGAGTGCACTTTGGTTGCATTTTTTATGTGCTTTACTTACGCTTTACCTGTGCTTTAGTTGCACGTTAAATGCTCTTTTGTTGCACTTTTTTAATGCACTTTGATTGTGCTTTACATGCACTTCACATACGCTTTAGTTGCATTTTAGTTGCGCTTTGACTATTCTTTTGTTGTGCTTTTTTATTATGCTTTGACTGTAATTTACTTGCACTATGTGCTATAGATGCGCTTTCGGTGCGCTTTGTTTAAAGTTTCGCAGACACATTAAATATATAAACTTAAAAATAAATTCAATTGAAAATCCACGTGTCCACCCCACGTGTCAACATTTTATTGGAGTCTGGACGTACCTCTACATCAGATGTCTTTAAAAATTTGATTGGAGATCAATTATTTATAATTAAAATATTATGAGTCACCATAATTAATTGATAATTGAATGTAATTTATATTTGATATATCATATATTGAGGCACATAATAATATAATTTTATTAAAATTATTTCTTTAAATTTTAGTGTTATGAAATCATATATCTTATGTTAACTTAAATGTGTCTTATTATTAAACATGTTTCATCAAATAAATGTGTTATGAAAGCTTACATATTATGACACATAATATTTGTCGTATTTACTCACAAATTCCATCATATGAAGATGTTAGGAAAGCTTGTCTATTAGGATACTTTATAGGTGTCATTAAAGAGACAATGCCATCAAAATTATATGTCATGAAAGTTAAGTTTTTAGGGCACATAAAGATGTTATGAACCATATGCCAACAACCACTTAAGTAACACTATTGTTTGATGTCCCAATATATCATGAGCCCTTATAGATACATATTATGGCACTTAAATGTGCCCTAATAGCCATTATTTTTTGCAGTCACACCACAACCACAAAAAATGTCCAGCAGCAGCAAAACACAGCTTAACTAACAAAAGACCCACAAACATACAACACACAAGACGCCAAACCAACCAAATCAAAACAACCAAACCAACACCCACACCAAACCACAACAAAAGCAACCCGACCACACCCAAGACGCCAACGAAGGAACAAAACACTCCAAAAGAAAAGCAAAAAAAAAAAAAAAAGGCTAAACAAGGGGAACATTTATAGAAGAAGCAATATCAGTTCTTATAACATGAATGACAATAGGATTAATTAGCAGTTTTTTCTTCCTCTTATATTTTTTATGCTTAGAAGAACCCAAATTTCAAATCATCTTTGAAAACTTAATTAACATTTATCTCAACAAGATCATGAGAATCCAGATGATCCAAAACCACATCATCAGAGTAAAATTTCCCGTCATCCCAAATCGAAACCAACTTTATTCATTTTTCCCTAAGCTTTTCATATTCACATCATTTAACTCCTCAAGAAGGGGACTTGAAAAGAACCAATTTGAGATTTATTAAATTATACTTAAACCTAAGCTCAAATCAAAGTAATTAATTAAGGGAAAATGCAAGCAATTTTTGGTTCATATTTAACTCAATTAGCTTGCTCTATATCCTTCCCACCTTTATTAATTTTTTTCCCTGAGCTCCAATTTTTGCCTCCTTACTTATAAATTTGAGATAATTTTTCATCTTTTTTTTCTTTTAATTTTGACCCGGAAATTTGCCTCTATTTGTACCATAATATCATAAATTAGAGATAAATATGCCGGTTGTTTGTTTTCTTCAGGAGAGATGCCTATAAACTATCTTAATTTTTTTACAACTGTTTGTTTTTTGGAGTTCATCAAGAAAGAAATTAATTCAAATTTGTTTAAATTGTAGCCTGAAATCAAACCAAATTTAAACATGATTTGAACTAGCATATAACCAATAGGATTACATATGACGACAATGTGCGAGGTGAAGGGAACCGTAATGTGCATAAAAGTAAGCCGCAAGCTCAATTCTGTTATACGAGGTCATTGAGGCTCATTGATTGAATTATAAACATGAGCTAGTTGAG
The DNA here is from genome assembly GCA_016618105.1 of Dendrobium huoshanense. Classification (NCBI taxonomy): domain Eukaryota; kingdom Viridiplantae; phylum Streptophyta; class Magnoliopsida; order Asparagales; family Orchidaceae; genus Dendrobium; species Dendrobium huoshanense. Next base: position 36,876,041 of record CM028350.1, on the reverse strand, counting down.
AGCTTATCGACGGCATGTGAGGAGAACTGGAGAAGGAAGGTTCAAAAAAAGTCCAAATTAAATTTATTTGCGACAAACTTTAATAAATATTTTGTATATATACAATAATGTGGTAATTTTATAAACTTTTGGACATATTTCATCAATGAGTAAAAAAGTTAATATAATTTACTGAATTTAAAATTTATGGGATATATAAAATCATACTCCTTTTTCGTTTGGATTGTCATCACTATTAGGGGTGTCAATTTCGGGTCACGGGTCGAGTTCGGGTCGAACCCGAAACTGACCCAGCACTATTCGGGTCAACCCGAACCTGACCCGTTTTAAAAAACGGGTCAGTTTTCCTGACTCGAACCCGACCCGCTTCGGGTCCGGGTCAACCTGACACGACCCGAATGACCCGTTTCCAACCAGAAAATGGCTAAATTTCGGGTCAAAACCGGTCAATCTCCTATTTTAGGGTCAAAATCGGGTCAATCTCAGGTTGTCAGGTCAAAATCGGGTCAATCCCGGGTTGCCGGGTCAAAATCAGGTTTTCGTGTCAAAATCGGGTCACTTTCGAGTCAATTTCGGGTCAAAGGGTTAACCCGAACCCAACCCGATTTTTGAAACGGGTCAAAATGCTGAACCCGGCCCGTTTCGGGTTCGAGTTGACCCTAACCCAAAATTTTCAAGTCGGATTTTCGGGTCGTGTCAAATATTAACACCCATTCACTATTACGTATTATTTTCATTTAAAAGTCATTGTAATAGTTTAATGTATTTTCTTAAGAAAAAAAATAATATATGAATATTTTTACTCACTTTCAAACAACATTCTGAATTATATGTTATTTAACAAATTTAATTTGGAAGTTTTTTTTTTTTTTTTTTAATATTGACCGATAAATTCAATTTGGAAGTTTTTAATTTTTACTCTAGCTGCATGGTGGTCCAGCGATAGATTATTAAATATTATTTATTAATTTTTAGCAATTATAATTAAATTGGCACAAAATTTAAATAAAACACAATTTTTTTTATTTGGGAAAATTTAATTAAAGGGGATTTCGGCTAGTCCGTACGTCCACTAGGGCCCACATTATAATGGGTCCTGTCTTCGGGCCAAGTGAGAAAAGTTATTAATATGGAGCTGATTGGTTGTAGTGTAAAAGAAATGTAATTCAAAAGTTTATTTTTTTTTTGGAAAAAAATGTAATTTAAAAGTAAAAAAAAAAGTGCATTTGAAATAATTTAGAATTATTTCAATGGGTATAAAAATTTTTATAGAGATTTTTTTTTATTTTGTCTGATTTGAAGTAAAAATAATGCACTACAAAGTTCAAAAACAGAATGGCCAGTAACGGATAGTGGTGATAATTAGTGATGGCTGATGGTAGTGGTTGCTGGTGATGAGTGGTGGCGGCAGGTGGGTGTTTGGTGGTGGTAGCGGCAGTGAACGATGGCAGTGGCGATTATTGGTGGACGGTATGCTATGAAATTGCAGTGTATTCCGAAATCGCCCAAATTAGAATAATTTTAATACATAAAAAATGATGATATAATTCAAATGCATCAAAATTTTACATTGCATTTAGTTTACTTCGAACAAAACATTAACAATTTCAAAACTCCTGCATTTAAAATATTTTACACCTTAAACCAAACAGCCCGGCCTATATCCAAATCTGCGTGGCATAAATTCAAATATTTTGAATTTATACTGAAATTGATATATTCATATATAATATTTTTAGAGTTCATTTAAAAACAAAATGGTTCAGAATAAATTTGCGCAAATTATCATCCATATGTTGTCAATGAAAAATCATCTTCTTTTAAAAGTATCATGAAAATAAAAAATGAGGACGTGTTTTTAACTAAATATTTATCAAGTTATTTAGAAATAAATTTAAGAGATTATTTTTTAATTTTATTAAATGTAATGAATCTAAATTAAAAAATAATAATTAAATTGATCCAGCAAGGGCACGTGGTTGGGGTGTCGGACATTGACAAAGCTTTGGCGGCACGATGAGGGATGGAGGTTGGTGAGTTTGTGTTGGCATAGGCAGTGATTTACACTACAGGAAAATAGTTTATTTTCGACAGAATTTTCGTCACAAATTTCGGCGGATTTTCCGACGGAAAATTATTAACGAATTTCCGACATATTTTTTGACTAGTTTTATGGTGGATTTTTTTCGAAGGACTTTCCGGAGGAATTTCCGACGGATTTCCGACAAAAATTAAAAAACTTCAGTTATAATTTAATAACTTATTGTCAAATTAAATATTTTATATTTTAAAAAATAACTTAAATTATAGAATTTAATAACTTAAATTATAATAAAATAAAGGTCTTGCTATTGGGAAGAGCCGATGAGGAACAAAGGTCGATGAAGTCGCAATAAAATTTAGTTTGAGAAAACTTTCTTATTATTTGTTTATTTTTTAGTATAAAAATTTTTTGAATTAAAATTTTTTTACTCAAAAGCTACTTTAAAAAATAACTTAAAAAGCTGTCCCAAACAAAACCTAAGTCGAAGGTCTCATTACTGTGTAGAAAGATGGAGTTAAGCTACAAATACCTCAACGTGGCATTGTGTTGCTAGATGTTGCAGCGATGGTTATATGTCATGCCGTGTCACTATATTTTTGCAAAGCGAAGTATTCATAATTTGTTCAATTTGGGCGAGTTTTAAATGCAACATAAATAAACTAAGGGTCTTTTTGGATTGGTTTGTAATATTTTATAAAAGTGATTATAAAATTATTGTAGGGATTCTAGTATACTAATGAGACTATGTTGGAGGTGAAATTCTAGTATGATGATGAGTAGACATTGCATGGGCAACTTCAAATTGATTAACTATGGTATATTGTTGATTTTATGGTGGGAGAACTCTAACGTGCTAGGATTCATTGCTTTCCAACCTCTTATAAAAAGGAAGCATTGCTTCTTCATCCTATGCCCCGTAAAGTCAAGTCTACATATTCTTAACTTGATGAATTATATTCATTTATCGATGGATGCGTTGTCAGCCAAAGCAGAAATATCACTACATGAAAATCACTCATTTCCGGCGGCCTTTTCCGGCAGAAATTGAACCTTTTCCGGCGGTTTTCTAGTTTACCGACGGTTTTCCGGTGGTTAAGTTTCAGCCGGAAAAAACGGCGTAGGAAAATAATTTCCGGCGGTTTTTACCGGCGGTAAATTATTCAGGCGGCTTTATAACCACCGGTCAAAATTATAAATAAATAAAAAAAACATTTACCGTGCCACCGCGCTCCCGAGGCGCCGCACCACCGCGCGGGAACCCGCGCGCTCCGGCCTCAACCGGCCCCGCCCTCCGGCCTCCTGCGCGAACCTACCCCGAGCTCCCACGCGAACTGCCTCCCGCGCTCCGACAAGCGTCCCGCGCGAACCGCCTCCCGCACGATCGCGTCTGCGTGCAGTGAGGCTTGAACAGCGGTCGGTTGGGAGAAATTTCCAGCAATCGACCGAATTGCTGAAGATGTAAATACAAAATTTTTGTCTATATTTTTTATTTAAACTATATTCAGTACGAAAATCAATTAATTTTTAATTATTAAAAAAATGAAACTAATTACTTTAAAATAAGAAATAATATTTAATATAAAATAAAGCTAACTAATTAATTTTAAAATGAAAATTAATTAAATTATTATTATAAGTTTTAATAATTTTTTATTAAATCATTTAAATAGTAAAAATTTTATTTATTTTTATTAAATTTTTAAAAGCCGCCGGAAATTTCCTTGGAAAAAACCGTCGGAAAGCCGCAGGAAATGTGGCCGCCGGAAAACCGCCGGAAATCAATGGTTTCCCTGTAATGTATTTATAGAATGTTGAGACTTATTTTCATACACGATGTCAAATTATTGTATGTTAGAATATTCACGTTTGTTGAATAAGAGTTTGATGTATTTGTTTTGTATAATGCTGTATCACATACATTAAAAAGAAGAAGAATAAATGTTTCGCATAAGACATTGGAGTTTTATGTAAAAAGTCAAAGGAAAAAGCAACGAACATGGTTGAATTAAAATGATAAACTATGTAATTAAGATTATAAAAAAACGCCCTTTCTCTCAATTGAAGAAGATGTGATTACAAAGTTAGGAAAATTAGTTGTAGAAATTACTAAATAAGTAGTGGTGAATAAACACAATAATTTGACGACGATGATCGAAAGACTATAGCTAATTTACAATAGACAAGTAAAGATGGTTGGACGACAACAATATCAAACGATAGATGGGTCTTCATGATTTTACAGATCTCAAAGCCCTCTCAAAAATCTGATTAAGGTCCAAACTCCCCTCCCTCATTAAAGAAACTCAACACTCTAAAGACACCATTCAGGTAACAGAGAAAGAAGCAGGAAGGAAGGAAATCTTTATTTTCATATAACATTACTAGTCCTGTACATATAGTATATATAGGGAAAACGTAAGACTTAGTACGAATAGAGTATTGCCACGTGTACATAAGAAACAACATATATATTTCATAATTATGTTCAAATATCCCCCCGCAAACTGATGGAGGTGCCGTGACGGTCAGTTTGTTTCTGAGCTGAATAAAGCGTGGTTTAGATAGAGCTTTTGTAAATATGTCCGCCGTTTGATCGATTGTGCTGAGGGGAAGTAGCTGAACATGATTCTGAAGAATGTGGTCTCTTATGAACTTCTGATCAATCTCAATGTGTTTTGTTCTGGCATGAAACACGGGATTGTTAGCTAAAGCAATGGCCGATGTATTGTCGCAAAACATAGAAGTCAGTTGAAGTTGAGGTGTGCCAAAATCTTCAAGAAGACGTCGAAGCCAGATGACATCCACAGTTAATGAAGCGAGTGCCCGGTATTCTGATTCTGTGGAAGATCCGGCGACTGTGTTTTGCTCCTTCACCGTCCAAGAAATGAGTGAGGAACCCAGAAATGAGCAATAACCCGATATTGATTTTCGAGTATCAGGGTCTCCAGCCCAATCTGCATCGAAAAAAGAATGCAAAACTAAATTAGATTTGGTGATTGGAATACCGTAATCTATGGTACCTTTGATGTATCGTAGAAGTCTTTTGAGAAGATATGCGTGTTGAAGAAGTGGTTGTTGCATGTGTTGCGAATGGAGGTTTTAAAGGACTGGTAGGAAGGGGGTAGCCCATTGAGAATATATAGTATGATATCCTCATTGTCGACTGTCGTTCCAGACGCAACAATTTGATCCACCAGATTCTTGATTTCGCTGAGATATTGGGACATCGTCATGATTTTCAAGGAAATATTGTGCAGGGTATTTTTAAGTTGTATAACTTTGGATCGATTGGTGGCTTGAAAACGATTTTGAACAAGATCCAAATATCTGCCATGGATTCAAGGTTCACAACGTAAGGGAGAATAGTAGATGAAATGGTCGAGCAAAGGGTTGCTGCTAGATGCTGATCCGTGAGATGCCATTGTTGAAAAAGATCGTTCGGATGAGAAGAGCCATCCGAATGAGAAATGGTTTGAGAGGGGAAAGAGAAGGACGGATCAAGAAATTGATCAAAGGCATTGGAGCGAAAAATTTTTAAGATCTGAGAACGCCAAACCGAATAGTTATCTTGCGTCAGTTGATTCAGAACGATCTTGTTGATGTTCGCGACAATGAATTTGATAGAAGCAGAGAGAGGACATGGCTGAGATCCTTCCGCCGACGAACTTTCGCTGAGCCGAGATCCGGTCGTGTTCGTCATGAGGCCTTGATTGGAGATCCTAGTCTCTGATACCATAAAGAAACTCAACACTCTAATGAAACCATTCAGGTAACAGAGAAAGAAGCAGGAAGAAAGGAAATCTTTATTTTCATATATCATTACTAGTCCTGTACATATAGTATATATAGGGAAAACGTAAGACTTAATACGAATAGAGTATTGCCACGTGTACATAAGAAACAACATATATATTTAATAATTATGTTCTAATACTCATGTGAAAAGTGAGATTATTTATAGTTTTTTTAGTTGCATTTTTAAATATTTTGGCCAAAGTCCCAAACAACTTCATCATACGCCCATGTGAATTTAGAGACAATTCTTTCACTATTTAAGGCGACTTATTAACATCAGAATTAATGATTTCAAACTCGTTGCATTTCTCGCATTGAAACACTTGAATTTTCAAGAAGAAAGCCGCACTTGAATATCATTTAGTTCTTTAATTATTATTTAAATTTTTTTAACTATATTTCAACTTCTTGATTTTATTAATATAAGCTTGAATTAGAATACTCGTGGCATCACTAGATTTTTCTGATTGATATATTCAATTCAACTATAAGTTCCTAAAATTAAAATTTTGATGATCTCTAATTTAAATTTTTGTAGTTTCCATTAAAAATATTGCTTTGAGATTCTGTTAGAATATCAAAACAGCAAAACAGCAAAACAAGAATGCCACGTGTAACAGCTACATTAACTTCTTGTTTACCTATTAGTATCTTACACGTGTACACCCATATGTATCTATATATATCTACTGTAAGCTCTTATCAAATCAAGGAAATAATATTCTACTTTATCTTCTCCGTTTACGTTCTCTGCATCAACTGTTCTGCTTCGCTCACAGAACCATCAGGTTCTCGGTTTGCTCTGGCATACCCGATTTCTACATGGTATCAGAGCAGGAGTGATTTCCCTGGATCCGTTGATGGCGTCGTCGGCTACTTCTCAAACCGATGATCACTCCGTTCAGAGCCAAACCGACAACAACAGTATTTCTTCTTCCCTAAAATTTCTGGTTTCAAATCTGAAAAATCTTGTTCCCACTCAACTATCCTCTGATAACTATTCTCTTTGGAAGTCCCAAATCATCAAGATATTCAAAGCAAATGGATTTTCTCAGTTTCTTGATTCATCCGTTCCACCACCGCCCAAATTTCTTTCTCAATCGACCGGATCAAACAATGAAAATCCTGCTTACGATAAATGGCTTCTCACGGATCAGCACCTTGCTGCCTCCATTTGTTCCACCATTTCCACATCTATTCTCCCTTATGTCTTAAATCTTGAGTCCACATCTGCTATATGGAATTCCCTTGAAATAAGATTCCAATCGACAAACCGTTCTAGAGTTATTCAACTCAAGAACGAATTGCACAATATATCCATGAAAACCTCTTCCATGTCTCAATACTTATCTGAAATCAAAGCGCTCGTGGATCAAATCTCTGCTGCCGGATCTCAGGTTGACACGGAAGATGTCATTCTTTATATCTTGAACGGGCTACCTCCCTCATACCAATCTTTCAAGACCTCAATTCGTACCATGCTAAATCCTATTAGTTTGGAAAATCTTTATTCACTTCTGTTAAGTGAAGAGGTAAATATATCCATGGACGCCTCTCGCATGACTGCAGCCAACTCCAATGTCGCTCTCTACTCGTCTCGCGGACGAGGCCGACGCTCGCGCGGCAGATTTCCTCCGAACAACTCATCAACTACCAGACAGCCAACCAACATCACCGTCTCATGCCAAATTTGCCTCAAGCGGGGTCATGTCGCCAGCGATTGCTGGCATCGTTCAAATCTGCAATATGTTCCAAACCAGCGCACAAATCAACCCAGAGGGCTTGCGGCTACAACCGAACCAGCAAACAGTGAATGGCTATTGGATTCCGGCGCTTCGTCTCACATCACCAACTCGCTTGACAGGTTATCCCTATCAAATTCTTATCAAGGGACGGAATCTATTACAGTTGGAGACGGTCGCTCGGTTCCGATCGCACACACAGGTGAGGGCATATTGCCCACACCGAATCGTAAGCTATTTCTTAACAATCTTTTACATATTCCGAATATACATTACAATCTTCTTTCTATTTCTCGTTTAACTCGAGACAATAACATTTACATTATTTTTGACCCTTCTGGTTTTCAATGTAAGGATCTCAAGACTCACCAAACGCTTCTTCATGGACCGTGCCGTGAGGGTCTATACCCCATACTCGGTTCCTGCAACAGAAATCAGCCCTCGGCTCTATCTGCTACCACGACTACTTCCCAGCTATGGCACAACCGTTTAGGCCATCCTCATCAACAAGCTCTGCAATCCATTTCCACTTCCAATCCCAGTCTTAAAATACCGTGTCTCTCATCTATTTGTTCTTCGTGTAAAACGTCCAAAGCTCACAAACTAGCGTTTGAAACATCTACAAATAAACAAAACAAACCCCTAGCATTAATTCATTCTGATGTTTGGGGTCCCTCGCCAGTTAAATCTGTGCAAGGACATTTATACTACGTTATATTTGTAGACGACTTCTCTCGCTATGTCTGGCTTTTTCCTTTAACTCACAAGTCTGATGTTACTTCTACATTCATTGCATTCAAAAATTATATTGAAAAACAATTATCGGCTGTTATTACTTGCTTACGTACTGACGGTGGAAAAGAATTTCTAAATCATACTCTTCTTTCTTTTCTTAAAGATAACGGTATCAAACATCAAATTTCTTGTCCGTATACGCCTGAACAGAACGGTATTGCTGAACGAAAAAATAGGCATTTAACCGAAACTATGCGAACACTTCTTCAAACTGCTTCTGTTCCGTATCATCACTGGCCCGAAGCCGCCTTAACCGCCGCATATCTCATTAATCGTATGCCGTCGAAAACCACTCTTCATAAATCTCCTTTTCAACTTATTTTCAACAAAACCCCCTCCTACACACATCTGCGCGTTTTCGGATGCGAATGTTTTCCCCTTCTTCCTCCATCGAGTCGGCACAAACTTCAATCCAAGGCTAACTCCAATATATTTTTGGGATATTCTGACACGTATAAAGGATATAAAAGTCTCGATCCGCTCACAAATAAAGTTACCTTCTCTCGGCACATCACATTCAATGAAAACTCGTTCCCTTTTAGCAATCAGCCAAACTCCGTCTTATCTAACTCACAAAGCATTCCCTCCTCTTTGCTTATACCAACGTCTATACCAAATTCTTTATCTACAGCTGAAAACGTTTCTTGTCCTACACCCGTGAATAATTCCATGCCTTTTCCTTCCTCCACATCTATGCCTACGTCTCAGCAGGAACCACCACCTTCCACTCAACCTAGACACTCAATGGTAACCCGAAGTAAAACGGGTCACTTAAAACCTATAAATCGTCTGACGCTTCTTCATCAGGAAAACTCCACTGCTACGAAATCCACTCCTACTTCTTACACTGAGGCGGCAAAACACTTTGAATGGCGCAAAGCCATGGCTCAAGAGTATTTTGCTCTCCAAAAACAAGGTACTTGGAGCTTAATCCCTCCCCCTCCTAACGCCTCAATCATTGGATGTAAATGGACCTTTCGGACCAAACTACATTCTGATGGATCTATAGCACGTTTCAAAGCTCGCCTTGTAGCGCTAGGAAATCGACAAGAATACGGCATCGATTATGAAGAAACTTTTAGCCCGGTAGCTAAGTTACCCACCATCCGAATCTTGTTTACCGTCGCTTTACATCACGGTTGGCAAGTCCAACAATTGGACGTCGAAAATGCTTTCTTGCACGGTAGTCTCTCCGAAACCGTTTACATGTCCCAACCTAAAGGCTTCGAGGACTCCTCCCATCCAACACATGTTTGTCGCCTTCACAAAGCCATCTACGGCTTAAAACAATCACCAAGGCAATGGTACAATACTTTCACAACTCATCTTCTTTCTCTCGGTTTTATCCATAGCAAGTCTGATTCTTCTCTTTTAATTCGGAAACAGCCCTCTTCCACCATATTTCTTCTTATATATGTCGACGACATTCTTATAACCGGAAACAACTCCTCCGCTATATCTGATCTTCTTCAAAAACTCAACCAGACTTTTGCTATGAAACATCTTGGCGCTGCACACTCCTTCCTCGGTATTACCATCACAACCAAACCGAACCAATATTTTCTATCCCAACCTCAATATGCCAAGTCCATTCTCGAACAGGCTGGCATGTCCCACTCTAATTCCCTTGCCAACCCGACCTGCACTAAGCTTCCCCAACAATTCGGTAATGATCCTATCCTTTCCGACCCTCAAAACTATAGGAAAATAACTGGTTCACTTCAATACTTAACAATCACCAGACCGGACATTTCCTACGCTGTCAATATTCTATCTCAACACATGCATAATCCAATGCCGGAGCACATTTACTTACTTAAACGTCTGCTGCGCTACATTAGTGGCACTCAATATTTTGGCATACCTATAACAAAACATAATCTTTCTCTTACCTCTTTTTCGGACGCTGATTGGGCTGGGGATCCCGTATCTCGCAAGTCTACTTCTGGTTTTTGTTCTTTCTTAGGTACCCGATTTCTCGGTTTGCTCTGGCATACCCGATTTCTACAGATTCTACTTGATCAAGTGAATTCTTCACTTAGTCATCTTTGCTAATTTCTGATTCCTGCTGTTTTTTCCTTAATAATTTCGATTGAAGAATCCCCCTTATCGAATTTCTTCTCTGTTGTCGAGTTAATTAATGGCTTTCTTCGTCCACTCTCAAACATTTTCATCGCAGCTTCCATTTTCTGTTTTTTTTTATTCGACAAAATTTATTTAAAAATAATAATCTTTCCAAAGGTTAGGGTCAACTTGCATAAATCAACGACTCTGCGACTTGTTTTTCAAAAAAAAGTTCTTAGTTTCTCTCAGAGAATGCCAATTCAGGTCCGACAGTCCATCTGCAGATCAATCTCCATTTCCGATCTCTCCGCCGAAGACCGATAACAGGGTGAGTTTCCTTCATCTCGATCTAATTCTTCACTAAGCCATCTTTGCTAATTTTTTATTCCTGCTGTTTTTTCCTTAATAATTTCGATTGAAGAATCCCCCTTATCGAATTTCTTCTATGTTGTCGAGTTAATTAATGGCTTTCTGTGAAGAATGACTCTTCTTACTCAATTTATTTACTGTTTTACCTTTACTTAGGCTATTTATATTCACCAATGTATTGTACTGTTTCATTGAGATAATAATATAATTTCCTTCCCCTGTTTCCGCTTTGTCTTCTTCAACCTTCCTTTCTCCCTAGGATCATCTTCTTTCACTTTCTTCGTCCACTCTCAAACATTTTCATCGCAGCTTCCATTTTTTTGTTTTTTTTATTCGACAAAATTTAGATTTTTTTTTTCGCATTTGAAGGCCGTTCGGCAGATTTGTAATTTCTGAAAATTAGTTGATATGATGTTTATTTAATTTTAGGTAGATTTACATACATATCACTATATAATATTCTATTTACATATTTAACACCTAAATTTTAATATTAGATACATACTATTCATAGTTCATTTCTATATCAAATATGACTGAAATAAATGAAATATATGAGTGGTAGGAAAAAAATATGAGTGGTATATTCAGGGGCGAAACCAACTTCAATTTTGAGGGGGGCAAATACGACACACAAATAATTAAATATTAAAAAATAATATTATTGTTGCGTCCAGGAGTATTCGCGGCGGTAAAGAAATATCATATTTAACGTCTTAGCATTGTACGAAAATCCGGCACGCAATCAGATAAGGAGAGAGGGTCTAGCATTTATGAGACACCAAGATTTTTACGTGGAAAAACCCTGTAAAAGGGGGAAAAACCACGGGGCCTAGCCCAGTTTGAACGAATCCACTAGTATTTGCAGTCGATTACAAATGAGGCCCTTCCTTGGGAGAAGACCTTAGCTTGATGTACATCTTATGGAGTATATTACATGATGTAAATACAAAGAGTTACTATCGACGTATTCGCTTTGTTAGAAGGACTGCAGTCGGTGGGCGACGTAGGTCAGGAGGACCGTAGTCAGCTGGCGACGGAGGACTGTAGTCGTCGGGCGACATAAGTCAGGAGGACCATAGTCGGCGGGCGACGGAGGTTGGAAAGACTGTAGTCGGCGGGCGACATAAGTCAGGAGGACCGTATTCAACAGGCGACAGATGTCGGGAAGACTGTAGTCGGCGGGCGACGTAAGTCAGGAGGACCGTTGTCGGCGGGCGACGGAGGTTGGAAAGACTGTAGTCTGACGACGAAGATCAGTAGGACAGCGTCAGGTAGAAGTCCAACAATGGAAAGAAATGCATCTTCGCATAGACGTCCAGCGAAGTCCGATAACCGGTAGAAGTCCGGTGTCGGGTAGAAACTTGGCGAAGAGTGAAGGTCCGACGTCGGGTAGAAATCCAACGTCTTTGGTAGCAGAGGAGAACTCCGGCTTCACTTGGGCTGAGTTTCGGCGTCAGGAGGGAACTCTCGTACCGTTCGTTGGACATTTGAAGGCCTTAATGATGTCGGAATTTGATGATCTTGGACTCGTTGGATTCGTCTCATCGAGCCGTTCAATTCGAGTATAAGCTCGTCAAAATCGGAGACCGTTTGGTAACTCAATCTGCGGTTTGAACCTTCCAACAGCGCTTTGAGTCCTTGATTCGGACTCATTTGGGCTCGGATTGGGTTGATCTTGGTGTCGTTGGGTTCGTATTTCCGAGACGCTCAGTTTGACTGTAAGCTCGCTGAAATCGGAGTTCATATGCTCTCGAATTTAATTTTTGAAGTTTCCGAACTGATTTTTCCTCGAGATTAGTGCCCAATCAACATAATTTTTGCATGACGTATCAATTATATATCTATATATTACAAATTTTTAAAAAAATAAAATTTAAGCAAGAAAAATAAAGAAAAAAGTGTAATTAAGCTGTCATGAAAATCATGAAATATATAAATATTTTAGGGCAAGTTAGGATAAAAGAGTTTTAGGGGGGGCAAAATTAATTTTTAGGAGAGGCATATTTTTTTTATAAAATTTTTTATCCTTGTAAAATTTTTTTTTTTGAGGGGGGGCAGTTGCCTCCCTTAAAGAACCTATGGTTGCGCCTCTGGATATATTTGATATTAAAATAATATAGGATGATATATATGTCATATTAAAATTTTAGGTGTTAGATATGTAAATAGGATGGTATAAAGTGATATGTATGTAAATGTCCCTTAATTTTATTAAATCGAGATAAATTATTTGGTTACTTATTTCAAGAATTAGGAATTTATATTTTGAGATATTTATTAGATTAATTTAGCTTAAGAAAATATTAAGTAAGTTGTAATTAGTGAAAATAAAATTTTACTTAATCATTTGTTTGTAATTTATTGAAGTAATTGAATAGTAATTTATTTATTAATCTTAATCATTAATACTGATTTTTCAGTTTTATATACGCTAATTATATTATGATTAACATAATTGAACCTTTTATTAATTAATAATTACTAGTTTATAAATTCAATTAGATATACAAATGTTTATTAAATTAATTTAATTACGCGTAATACAGTAATATTAATTTACTTAACTTAATATTTTTAATTAATTAATATTAATTATTACTATTAATTCTGAAATTAAAAGGATAATAGCAGAAACGTTCGGGCTTGTCCCTCCTGAAATCCTCGACGACGGAACGGAGCGCACAAGTCGCGACGGGAGATTGGTGGCGCAGGCATCGGCGTGATCGCGGCGGAGGTAAAAGGGATTTTGATGCGTAGGATTTATTTTGACTTTTTTGGGTAGGATTTAAGGTAAATCCTTCTACAAGGCGGCACCTCAAACAGGAATATAGCTGCTACAAATCCTAGCCCTCATTGTGTTGGGATTTTTCGCAGGAAAGGGCAACTTAAACGACCGCTTAGGGTTACAGAAGATAACGGGAAAATGTCGGGCCAGGGGCAGAGGCTTAACGTGGTGCCGACGGTGACGATGTTGGGTGTAATGAAGGCGCGGCTGGTCGGCGCTACCCGCGGGCACGCTCTACTGAAGAAGAAGAGCGATGCTCTTACCGTTCAGTTCCGCCTGATCCTTAAGAAGATAGTCTCCACGAAGGAGTCTATGGGCGACATCATGAGAGCCTCCTCCTTCGCCCTCACTGAGGCCAAGTACGCCGCAGGAGACAATATCAAACACGTAGTGTTGGAGTCCGTTCGTTCTGCGTCAGTCCGTGTTCGTTCCCGGCAGGAGAACGTTGCAGGAGTGAAGCTCCCTAAGTTTGAACACTTCACTGACTCTGCTGCTGACTCCAAGTCTTCCACTGACCTCACTGGCCTTGCTCGAGGTGGGCAGCAGGTGCAGGCCTGTCGCGCAGCTCACATCAAGGCTATTGAGGTTCTTGTTGAACTTGCCTCTCTCCAGACGTCCTTCCTCACCCTTGATGAGGCCATCAAGACTACTAACCGAAGAGTTAATGCGCTTGAGAATGTTGTGAAGCCCCGTATTGAGAACACAATTAGCTACATAAAGGGGGAGCTGGACGAGCTTGAGAGAGAGGACTTCTTCAGGCTTAAGAAAATCCAGGGATACAAGAAGAGGGCGGTAGAAAGGCAAATGCAGGCAGCTAGGCAGTTTGCAGAAGAAAAGCGTGCAGAGGAGGTTTCGCTGCAGAAGGGGATAACTTTCCTTGCTGCACATAATCTGCTTGTTGCTGGGGCAGAGAAGGATGAGGACATTATCTTTTAATGGACACTTGATGTTTTCTCATTTGGTTAGCAGCGATGAACTCCTTTCTGTTTGCTGAAAATATTTTTATGATATCCGAATAAACAATTTGCTGCATTTTGTTTGTAATAATTTTGTAGATGAGCTGGTTTTTCTTTGTACCCCTTGTTATTTGAATGATTTCAATGTGTTTTCTGAATTGCATTTATGTCAGATTTACTGTTTCTTGTGTGCCTTGCTTCGCAAGTTATATGAAAGTGAATGTTTAGGTCTTCTTTAATCTGTGGCCTGGATTTTAGTTGTTTTAATTGGTCCTATTCAGCCAAGTAATAATCTCTATTGTTCCAAATCAGACCATCGAAGGTAATGACTTTGTTCAATACATTTATTTCAAATACTTAAGACAGACCCTGATTTCGAAGTTCAAGGGACTTTAATCGAAAGTGAGATTAAGTAAATTCAGGTCAACATATCTACGAAATCTACTAATATTTGTTATGTAAATCTGGAAAGCGTTTGGTAGCCAAAATACGTGATTTAAAATTGCCCCATGTTTTGGTAATATATCATATGGATTTGCTCATGCGATTAACACATGGTATTTTGGATATTGTATTAAAATTTAAATACTTAAATTACTTTTCAATTTGAGTATTGCTTAATTATATACTGTTAAATTGATGTGATTAGAATTATCATATAAATCTCGGTGGGTTATGCATGTACTAAAAAATCGTGAAAAAAAGTTGCAACAATAAAGTTACACATGTAAAACTCAAGTAGGTTGAATTGAGGTTGAGCTGTCATGAGCTCCTTAGTTTTGTACCCCTCTTTTTCCACGCCATGCCTCATTGGTTAACTTGGGAAGTTAGGATTATAAATAGATGGGGAAGTGGGATTATGGTTTAATCAATTCTGCCCTACCAAACCCCCATCTCACATTTGTGGGATTTGCTAATCCTTGCCCCATCTAGGTTTTAAATCTAAAATTCTTTGGCTTAGTAAGACTTGGGGTTTCTTATCTTATTCTTGTAATCCTCATTAAGATTATATCAATTTCTTACACAATGATGATAGTATTTTATTCTTTGAATGAGTGTTTGACAAAAAGGTGTGAGGTAACTAATGCTTAGATTCCAAACTTTTTTATAATTGGAAATCATACCAAACCAAGTTCTCGAGGATTGATTGAGCCCATATAGATAAATCTTCAGTTTGCAAATTTTGTTAGTATTTGCTTGAGTTTCAATGCTAGTGAAAAACTTGATGTATAATGCTTCATCTAGGTCTCCATTGCGGAATTCATTGTTCACATCAATTTGGTGAAGACACCAATCTAAGTTGGCTACAAGGGAAAGAAGTGCATGAATGGTATTGAGTTTGGTTACACGAGCAAATGTGTTTTCTTAATCATTTTAATAGGATTAGGTGAACTCCATTGCAACAAGTCCTGCTATGAATCTGCTACCTTCCCTTTGCATTTGCTTGATGGTGAAGTTCCATTTATATCTCACAAGTTGCTTTCTAGTTGTTAGATTCGAGATTTCCCAAGTTTCATTTTTCTCATTAACACTAGTTTATTCAAACATTGCATCTTTCCATTTTGGTACATTTGACGGATCTCCAACTATAGTGTGATTGTGCATCTCATTCAACTTGTCATCAAAAACCTAATGAACCACAATTATAGGGTAGGCGACACCTACAAAATTTCACACCTTTTATAAAGGCTATAGGTTTCTCAAGATCTCAATGAGGAATACCAATATTAGTAGATTATTATTATTGTTCCCCAGTGATATTTCACGTGTTCTTTAGTTTGGATCAAATTCTTGAATTTGTTGTGAAGGTTTTATTTAGTAGGTACCTAACTTTTGACAAATTGTGTATGATTTTATCAAGGTTTAAAATTGCGTAAATAAGCCTCGAGGCGGTGTGAGGCGTAAGCTTCACGGACGCATAATTGTGTAAATGAGAATTTAAGGGTTTTAGCAGGTAAGTAATATCAAGTTTTTATCATACAATAAAATATCTAAATGACATGTGAAATTAGTAGAAAGTAAGAAAATAAATGCAATAAAATCATGTCCCAAAGTACAAAATCACAAAATATTAGTTTATAAAAACTCCCAAAGTACAATTAAGAAATAACATATAAAATGCAATCATATCCCATCACTAAATGAGTCTTCAAGAGAATCTTATTCTCCAATTGTATCTATTGAATGTCATATCTTCATCATCTTGAATGTGACTTACTTTTCTCTTCCCTGTTCAATAAGAATGATCATTATCATGTTAATTGCTCACTTGATATAAATATAATGCAATAGCGTGTAAGAAGTTGTGGAATACCTTTATTTGGTTATTGTGCTGCAGAACTAGTGGATGTATTCACTTGATATGCTCCGTCCCTCAAGACATCAACACTTAGATCCTCTAGCTGCAGGTCTGATAATGACAAATCTGTCTCATCATCTATGAACCACGCATTATCAGATGACACATCATCACACACCAACGGGTCCTCATCATCCTTCAACCCCTTGTTTCTCAACCTCTTATCTCTCAACCTCTTGTTGTGCATAATATCCACCAGGGAGTTCATTCTGAATGTTGAAAGCTGATTTCTTCTCTTTGTTTGCACTTGACTATATGTACTCCAGTTTCGCTCATACACAGAAGAAGAACAAGTGAGACCCAAAACTCTAACAGCAAAACTCTGTAACTTTGGGGTTGAATCACCAATTTGGATCCACCATTCAACTATTTCCAAGAAGAAAAATGATAATTAGAACATATTAAAGTGTTATGCATTTACAAAAATAAGTATACCTGGAGACTGTTTGATAATAGTTAATTTTGCTGCTTGCAGATCAAAAAATCTCTCCTTATTCCGAAATAGAACAAGTTGTAAATCTGCAAGCTCCCTAACAGTCTGGTCCGGTATAAGTCGTTTCATGCAATGATACAAGCCTAGCTTCATCTCCGGGTTTGAAGATTTCCTCTATGAATATTGAAATAGAGGATTGAAATAATACGCCGCTTCATGTAGATGACAGTGTAACTGTACCTCCCACCGAGCATTAATGATATCTCAAATCTCTCTATAATTTACCTTCTCTCCTCCCAAGTTATGTGCAATCAACTCCTTCGCCTCATCCATAACGTTATAAATAAAACCCGTAGCTGGTTTCTTCTCGGCATCCACTAAACGTAGAACTTGCACCAAGGGTCTCGTGCTCAA
This sequence comes from Dendrobium huoshanense, assembly GCA_016618105.1. Lineage (NCBI taxonomy): Eukaryota > Viridiplantae > Streptophyta > Magnoliopsida > Asparagales > Orchidaceae > Dendrobium > Dendrobium huoshanense. The sequence continues at coordinate 36,858,282 of CM028350.1, read as the reverse complement.
TATGGCATAGGTCACAGTAACCCGAAATTTATCATTTAGAATTAGCTTTCGTATTTCCTTCCCTTCAGTTTTCTTCCCCCACGCAGAGTTAAGCCATTCTGTTGATGTAAACATTGCTTCAAGAGGTTGTCTCACATCCAACAGGCTCTGTAGTGTAAAATAAGATGTGGCAAACCTGTAGAATAAACTTGTATTAGGAATTGAAAATGATTTGCAGTGCATAAATGTAATAATGAACCTAGTGGTTGCAGGGCGAATGATTTCCTTCTTTGAAAACATTCTCATTAAGGCTAAGACCCATTAGTGGTTGTAGATGAACTTTGTGATCTTTTTCGCCCTAGAAAGAACGCTCTTGTGTTGAGGTAAATCATCAAGCTCCTTCAATATGAGATTGATACAACGTAATGCGCAGGGAGTCAAATATAGGTGTTTCCTCTTCTCCATAAATATCTGACCAGCTGTTTTGTATGCACTGACATTGTCAGTCACCACCTGGATAACCAATTGCTCCCCAATCTCCTCAACAACCCCATCTATTAAATTGAAAATGAATGCAATATTTTTAACCTCATCTGAAGCTTCAACTGATCGTAAAAACACCGTGCCGTAGGGATTGTTGACATGGATGTTAATCAAGCTCCTGCTCTTCATGTCAGACCATCCATCTGATATAATGGTAACACCAGTCTCAATTCATGTCCGTTTAATCTCATCAATGCTCTGCTCTGTGTTCTGCAGCTCATTCAAAATTCATGTTCGCAACTCGTACATAGAAGGTGCCTTCAACCCTCTCCCATACAACTCTACAGACCGCAACATATTGAAGTAGGTCGGCAATGTTGCAACATTAAATGGTATGACATTCTAAAAAAAAAATGCCAATATCCATGCAAACATGGCGTCGACCCTCTATGGTACCAGCCGCAGACATCATCTTTGCTTGTCCTCTATCATCTTCTGGATTAGTCATATACTGGTCCATCGGACCCCGTGCACCTCTATTATGTATAGCGGAGGAAGAGCCCTTTCCACTCTCGCTCCCGAAGTAAGCACCATGTTCGATCATTTCATCAAATTGCTCCTGTTGTAAGTGTTTTGCCGTTGTACTTTTATTCATGTAAGCAACAATTTCATCCTTCACCTTGTCCGACACATTTGCACACGGTGTTACGTTTTTATGAGAGCATGATAAGTGTTCCTTCATGCGGGTTACTCAGCCATTCACCACTTTATCGCAAAAATTGCATTTCAATACATAAGTCTTCTCACCGCTGCCTATGTCAATTTGTACACTATATTCCCAAGAAGGGTCCCTCCGCAATGACATATTAGACTTTTACTTGCCCTTAACCATATTTCTTGAAAGAAAAAAGCAAATTAAAACAAAAATACTCAAAAAATTTGAAACCATAGCTTTCCTATAAGTTGAAAAATCATACCCTAAACTTAAAAAAAACTCTAAGAACTAATCAAGAAAGGATGAAGAGGGGCGCCCAGAAATAAAGGTCTCACCGGCGAGCGGCGGCGCCGGCGGGAGAAGCGCCGGAGATGTGCGGGGGCCTGGAGCTTTTTGCAGGATCGGGAATAGCAGGTTGCGGGATCGGGATGCTTGCGGGATCGGCTTGGACTGGTGGAAGGCAGAGGGATTTTCTTATTTACTTAAAGTGAGTGGGACCCAATCTTTGAGGCGCACGCCTCAAGCAAAATTGCGCAATAGCGCAATTGAGGCGTGCCTCACACAGCTTGAGGTGTACGCCTCATCCAAAGCCAAAATTTCTTAGGCCTCAAGGCGTTTTGGGTCCATATTGCGTAGAGGCGCACCTCTTATTGCGCAAATTTAAACTATGGATTTTATTATTGAGTTGGAGAAGAAGCATGATTAAGAGTTTGAGAAATAGTAAGAGGAGGGTGGAATATGACAAGAAGAGTGTTCGACTTGAGTATTTTCTAAACAACTCTGAAAGTCTAGGATGGGTATGATTTTGTATGGTGTTGTCATCATCCAAAAGTAGTGTTCATTTGCATCATTCTCCAATGAATTTTATATTTGAGGTAGATTGATTGTTGCTTGAAAAAGCTAACATCCATGGAGTTATAATTTTTCATTGCAAAATAAGATTGTCACTCGTCTTTTTATTTGCAAAACATCCCAAGAATATGCTTTTTATGGCTTTTGGGATAGAGCTTCCTCCAATTCCACGATTGTACATGAAAAATGATTGAGCATCTAAACTCTTTCATAGGAGTGGTGGAGATGAGATCGGTCTTTGGATATGATTGATGAACTTAAGTGGGATTTGTTGTTTTAAGACTTGAGAGGGTAGTTTATTAATGAAATGTTTTGTAACGAGGACCTCTCACTAGATGAATTTTGAAACATTTGAGGAATTTATGATGGATCTAATGAGTTCTTGGAGATGTCGATTTTTCTTTTTCAAACTCTATTCTGCCACAGAGTGGTGGTACAAAAGGTTTTAGTGGACAATTTATTTTTCAAAAGATCATCCCTAAGAGATGATTTGATTATTTGAAGTATTGTTTTGTGTTACATATATTTTCCACATGTATTTTAGCTTGAATTTAGGTTGAATCATAGTGTTGAAATTCTTGAAAATTTGGCCAATTTCTCTATTTCTTTCTTGGGAAAAATCCAAGTAATTCTCATATGATAATTAACAAAGATACGAATCATTGAGCTCACATTATATTTTTTATTCTTGATGATTCCCACATATTACTATGGATCATTGAAAATGTTGGGATTCATTGTATGATTGTGTAGGGTTAGGAGTGTGAATGTTTAGAAAATTGATAAATTTCATATTGGAACTTTTTAGAACTTTTATTAATGAATAATGACTGAAGCACATTCTCAATATACAAGAAATTTGGTTGATAATTTTTTTTTAAAATTCTGGTTGATTTAATTGATAATGCCACAACATAACTATATATTCATTATTTGAATGAATAATTGAAAAAGAATTTTTATTTAACCGACTCATGGATGCGAAACAATTTGCAATGTAAGTTTGTTTGCTAGAAGGATCATTGACTTTTGAGTACTGTTGCGTCCTGGAATATTCACGGCCGTAGAGAAATACTTCACGGCCGTAGAGAAATACGAGTGTTGTAGTTTTGTATGAAGATCTAACACACAAACAGATGAAAGACATGGGTGTAGTATTCATAAGAGACATCAGAGTTTTTATGTGGAAATCCCTAAAATGGGGTAAAAGCCACGGGGCCTTGCCCATTTTAATGAATCACTTATGTTTGCAGTTGATTACAAATTATACTCTTCCTTAGGGTGATCGCCTTGGCTTGATTTTGTAAATATACATCATATAGAGTGCATTACATGGTGAGACCGTAGTCTGGAGATTGTGGTTGGAGAGACCCTAGCCAGCGGGTGTTGGAGGTCGGAAAAATCATAGTCGGGCGACGGTGGTCGAAAGAATAGTAGTCAGGTGATTGTGGTCGGGGAGACTGTAGTCAGGCGATGGCGGTCGGGGAGACCATAATTTGGAGATGATGGTCAAATAGATCGTAATTGGTGGGCGACGGTAGTTGGAAGGACCGTAGTTGGCGAGCGACGGTGGTTGGAAGGAACGCAATCGGCATACGACAGTGGTTGGAGGGACCGTAGTCGGCGTGCGACGGAGGTAGGAAAGACCGTCGGTGGTCAGAAGGACCGTAGTCTGGTGACAGTGATCGGGGAGACCATAGTCTGGCGACAGTTAGTGGCCGAGCATAAGTTCAACAACGGTTAGTGGCTGGGCGGAAGCCCGACGAAAGTTCGGTAACGGTCGGTGGCGGGTGATGGTCGAGGAGGAGCTGGTGGCAAGAGAGCTCTTTTTTTTGCTCTCTTCTCTTTCCTCTCTTGTGATTAAAGAGGGGTCGTTTATTTATAGTTTTTCGGGAGTGACATGGCCAACAAATCTGAAGAAGATCAAGGGCACATTGGGAGTGTTTTGAATGGACGTCTGATATCGACTCCCTGGATCATAAACTATTTATCGAGTATTTAAGTGTCTTAATGATATTAGAATTCAACTATCTTGGGTTTGCTGGATTTGTCTCATCTAGCTGCTCGATTTGACTATAAGCATACCACATTTCGATGTCATTTGATCATCCAATTTATGCTTTAATTCCTCTAAATGTGCTTTGGATCCTTGATTTGGACCCATTTGGGTTATATTGGGTCGAATTAGGTGTTGTTAGGTTCACATTTTTGAGACATTCAGTTTGACTATAAGTTTGCTGAAATCAGAGTTTAGATGGGCCCGAATTTAATTTCGGAAGTTTCTAATGCTAATTTGCCTCGATATTCATGCTGGATAAAGATAATTTTTTGATGATATATCAAGTATTGTCAATTGCGATCCCTGAATTCAAACACATCTTACTATTGCCAAATGTCATCCTTGAATAAGTTCTACAATTCACAAGAGTTCACAATAAATTTAGCGCCTCAATTAAAACCGCAAGTGAGCTTTGCAATTCATGTTTAGAACTAAAAGTACAGATTTAAGGCTTTAATCCTTGGAGATGGTAATAAAATTTGAGCTCGCTAGAGCTTGTTTACTCTTAAAAGAAATCAATTTGCTATTTCAACAAAAAAAACAAAAAAGCATTGCAAGGACTTTGCTTATGAATGATGATGGCATCACATGTCAGGTTGTCCAATCCAATGGAGCCCACAATCCATAAACCTTGCTCCTTTCTTTTTGTATTCAAAGTGCTTAAATAGTTACCTCTTTGTGCCTGTGATTCAGTTCCAATTATAAAAAACGAAAAGTGCTTATTAAGTTTGGCCGAATTTTTTTGATAGAGTTCCAACTGTGCTTTGTTAAAGTGAGTCACTAATTTATTAAGATTCTTTTCAATAGAACCATGATTGACACAACTTTCCTTATCATAGCGTGGACCTGATGGCTGTCAATTAGCTATTTTTTAGAAGAGTTTCCAACACATGTCTTTGATGTGCCCTAGTTTTCTACAATGTTCGCACTATTGTCTTCTTCTCCATTGCCTATTATCATTCCTGTTGTTGCTTTGAAATTTTTGAATAATTACAGTAGAACTTTTGATAGTTGTTGTAGGGTTTGGAGACCTTAGCATGACCTTTTTTTTTTTTCGGCTTTTCTCTTGAAATTTTTTTGAGAAAGTTTATTGAATATTAGGGAAAGGCTTTGTTCCCAAAATTTTTTTATGAAATTCATTGAGATTTTTGTTGGGTCCCATTAGAAACTTAAAGACTCTTCTCTTCTGAATGATACCCTCATACAATTTTGCATCTTTTGGGCTAGGCCATTCATGCTCCTCAAACTTATCCAAATGTTACTTGTATTGTGAAAACATATTGAAGTATATAATGAGGTACATAGCCTTGCCTTAGGTCTTAGAAGCACTAATTTTGATATGTTTTCTTTGTTCGAGTAAATTTTTTTGTATGCATCTCAAACCTATTTACCGGTCCCTAGATTAAGAAATTTTGTTCAATATTATTGATATTGGAGTTAATGAGCAAAGATATAACCATATTGCTTGTCGTTTTCCATGTTCAATCTGCGTATCTTCCTTGAGTGGGGGATTGGTTATTTGGCGATATAATGATATATTTTCCATAGAGAATGATTAGTACAAATTGTGACCAGTAAAGACATTTGTACCATTTCAGTTTGTGTTATATAATGTGGAGAAGACTTCTATATGATCCTGCATTTATGCCGCGACAGTAGATTGATCATTGGAGGTGTTTTAGGAAGAGACAAGGCAACATTTTGTTTTCTATTAGACATCAGGAGATTTAGGCTTCATTGATGGCAGAGGCACAAAACAAAGTTTCTTGGCAGGGATTTATTGTAGACACAAGAAGAATACCATCATAATTTATTGGAGACAGCAAAAATAGGTTACACAGAGGAAGAGACTATAAGGAATCGACTAATAGCATTGATGAAAAATAAGGAATCAGTGAACTACATTGATGATGAGTCGCGTCAATGATAAATAGAGGTCAATGACGAGAGGAGTTTGTCAAGTAGAGATCAACAAAACTGCTAGGATTCGTGGAGATAATGTCTTGAGCAATGTAGAAAAGAGGTTTTTTGCTGATGATGATCTCAGAGAATATGCTGATGGCGATGTTGGATCAGTTAATTGCTCCGTTTGTTTTCATATTATGGTTATAGAGGAAGAATAATTTTCTTATGACATCGGTTGAGAGATTACACGTGTTTGTTAAAGGGGATAAATAACTCAACCTTACTAGTTATGAAAATTAAAATCACACTAAACCAGGAAACAAATAAACTAACCAGTCCTTATAAAAATGAAGGATACTGATTATAATAAAATACATGGGCAAATCTTAGGAGAATATTCCAATGCGAAATCTCAACTATGAATGTCAAAAGATTATCAACTCCATAAGGAGGATATGAAATGTAGAGATTATAATAATTAATTTTATGATAACGTTTATATTTATATGTTTTATTTCTTCACTTTAAATCTACAAAAAATTCTAATGCTAAATATATTGGTTACTTCTTAAGCACCCATTGAAGGCGCATTGGATTTCCTACATTAAGTATGCTTAGACCCATTTAGACAGCCAATTGATGACTTCCTATGCAGAACCAATTAGACAGCCAATTGATGACTTCCTATGCAGTCTAGATTTAAGCAAAGCTTTTCTTCACTTAGGGCTTAAGCATGACAAAAGAGTCTTCTGCCCTTGTGGTAGTTTATCTTCTATGGCATATTAGTAATTTCCTTTTTGCTTTACTCCTTTGTGTGTGTGAGGAGGAATATTGCCTCCATCGTGAAGGACCATAATCTTCATTGTTCGTTAATTCTCCCTTTAAGGCCATTGTCTTCCACCTGCTTGTGTCTATCATTAGCCTTCTTTGTGCTGTTGTCACTTGGGGTTTCAACGGATATGTGTTTGGTCATTTTATTGAATTGTGAATGCTGTAAATAATATTTTTTTCGGGAGTCACTGATGATTTTTTTTTGAAAATTTGCAAAGTAAATTTATCATCTTTAAGTTTATATTCATAATCAATTTTCTTAATTATAGATTAACTTATTTTTATGCACTAGTAAAACACTATGAATTAAGAAAATGGGCTGAAAGCCAAAAACACAACTAATTAGTTTTACTAGCTTATGTCAGCTTAAAACAACTTATCTTTTTCCGCCAACCAAATTTCTTAACGTCACTCAAGGTTTAAGCATGCAATCACATGACAGCTTAAGCCCCAATTGAACATTCTCTAAATTTTGAGCTGAAGCTTCAGAATAAAGTGTTAAATTGGGAGGAGCGAGAGGGAAAAAGCTTAAATTTATTATGCAATCTACTCTCTATTTATAGATCTATACAATGTGTATTGATAAAGAAACAAATAACTTTAGAATAATGAGAATACAATCATTCCTAAATCAACCATGGAAGGAATTAATGTGATCCAGGTGGTCTTCCCACGAATTACTGTTCACAGCCATGGATTCTCTTCTGATCGTGAGGTTGAGATTTAAAACTCCCTATCAAGCTGGGAAATATGGATCTGTCATCCCTAACTTGTCAATCATTCGGAGAAAGGCAGGACTGTTCAATCCTTTAGTAAGGATATATGCAAGTTGATCCTTTGATGATACATGGCCGACACTTACTAGACCACTGTCTAGTTTTTCTTTAATAAAATGTCTGTCCACTTTTATGTGCTTGGTTCTGTCTTGCTGGACTGAATTGTGGGCTATGCTGATTACTGATTTGTTGTCACAATGTAGCTTCATGGGCTCATCCCACTTAACCTTTAAGTCTTCTAGGATTATTTTGATCCATAGTAGCTCACATAGTCCCAAGGCCATAGCTCGATATTCTGCTTCTGCACTGGATCTTGCAACCACATTCTGTTTCTTGCTTCTCCATGTAACTAAGTTGCCTCCAAGAAATGTACAATACCCAGAGGTAGATCTTCTATCAATCGGTGATCCTGCGTAGTTAGCATCCGTGTATACTTCTAAAGTTATTCCACGATCTCTTTTAAAGAGAATTCCTTTTCCTGATCTTCCTTTAAGGTAGTGCAATATCTTGTCCACCGCTTGCATGTGAATTTGTTTTGGATTCTGCATAAACTGACTGACCATGCTTACAACAAATGCTATGTCTGGTCTAGTGTGGGAGAGGTAGATCAATTTTCCTACAAGTCTCTGGTAGGCCCCTTTATCTACATCTGGATCTTCTTTAGCTTCCCCCAGTTTAAGATTAGGTTCTACTGGTGTCGCTGCTGGTTTACAAGCTTGTTTACATGTTTCTTTTAGAAGATCTTTGATGTATTTCTGTTGTGAAATGAAGATTCTTTTGCTGGAGTGAGCTACTTCAATTCCGAGGAAGTATTTCAGTCTTCCCAGTTCTTTGATGTCAAATTCCTTAGTAAGACTTTTCCTTAAACTGGCTTTCTCCTCTTCATTATCTCCAGTCAAAATAATATCATCAACATACACTAATAATATTGTGACTCCCTCTGAGTCTGAGTGTTTGAAGAATAATGTATGATCCCCTTGACTCTGTCGATACCCATTCAGGAGCATGAATTTAGAGAACCTTCCGAACCAGGCCCTTGGTTATTGTTTGAGCCCATATAGGGCCTTTTTCAGTTTGCACATCTTGTTACCTTCATATTTTTTTTTTAAACCCTGGTGGTATTTTCATAAATATCTCTTCTTCTAAATTCCCATGTAGGAATGCATTTTTCACATCCAATTGTTCCAGATGTTAGTTGTACTTGGCTGCTAGAGAGAGTAGTATTCGGACTGTATTCATTTTGGCTATAGGCGCAAACGTTTCTTGGTAGTCAATGCCATATGTTTGAGTGAACCCTTTTGCCACCAGTCTTGCCTTATATCTCTCTAGTGTGCCATCAGCTTTGTATTTTACTAAGAACACCCATTTGCAGCCTACCAATTTTTTCCCTATCGGTAGATTGACTATCTCCCATGTTTTGTTCTTCTCCAGGGCCTGCATTTCATCATTCATGACATTTTTCCAATTTTTATCAGATAAGGCCTCAGAAATATCTTTAGGAATATGGATATCTTCTAATATAACAAGTAAATTTTTGTGTGACGATGAGAAATTGTTGAAGGATATAGAGTTGTTTATAGGGTATAAGAGAGGTGGTGAGCTTACCATATTTCCAGGAGATGATTCAGATTCTTGGATCTGCTTTGTAGCACAACTTGAGCTTGTACATCTGGAGTAAACCTTTCCAAATCTAATGATAGCTTTGTCATTTGTTTCCCTATCTTTGGTTTCAGGTGGATTGTTTTGAGGTGGTGGAGGAAGGTCCAGAGGTGCTAGTTCATTTTCCCCATCTTCCTCAAGTTCAATCTCCCCCTGAAGATGAGTTTTTGAAAAATAGGAATTTCATTCAGCAAAGGTAACATCAATAGAGACATGTTTTTCTTATTGGTGGATGATAACACTTATACCCTTTTTGGGTAGCTGAATATCCAACAAAGATGCATTTGAGTGCTCTTGGATTTAATTTTCCTCGCTCCTGACTGTGAATATGAACATAGGCAGTACATCGAAAGGTTTTGGGTGCAAGATTATGATGGGTTCGAAACTCTGGATAAAAAGAGGATAAGGTCTCCATTGGAGTTTTGAGGCCTAAGGCTGTTGAAGGTAGTCGGTTTATGAGATACGCTGCAGTTAAAAGAGCTTCCCCCCAATAGGATTTGGGTGTATTGTAGTGAAATAGGAAAGTTAGGGTGTACGTTAGAAGGTGACCCTTTTTCCTCTCTGCTACCCCATTTTGTTGTGGGGTGTGAACACAGGACTCATGGATTACCCCTTCACTCTGAAAGTAGGAGGAAAGAGTTTGGTTGAAATAATCTTTGGCATTATCGGAGCGAAAACTCCTTATTTTTACCCCGAATTGATTTTTGATCATGGAATGAAAGATTTGAACAATGGTGCTAACATCAGATTTATGTTTAAGGAGATAGATCCAAGAGACTCTAGTACAATCATCAATGAATGACACAAACCAACGTGCCCCAGAGATATTGGGAATTTTAGAGGGTCCCCATATATCACTATGAATAAGGTAGAAAGGAGTAGCACATCTCTCACTTTTGTTTGCGAATGAGGTTCTTTTATGTTTAGCCAACTCACAAGTTTCACAATGAAAAATTTTATTGTCTAATTTCTGAAAAAGTTGTGGATACATATGTTTTAGGACATCAAAAGATGGGTGTCCAGTCTATAATAATGAAGCCAAATAGCGGAATTCCTATCGATTAGAGATAACAAAGAGCAACTCTTTTTAGATTGGTTTGATTCTTCCAAGTAGTACAATCCTGCTCTCTCCTTAGCAAGTCCAATTTTCTTCCCCGATCTCTGGTCATGAAATAAGCAATAAGTAGGGTTAAACAATGCTTGACAATTATGGTCATTGGTAAGTTTTTGTATTGATATCAGGTTGGTGGATAATTGTGGTACGTGGAGCACATTTTTTAGGATGAGGGATGGGGATAATATGATGTCTCCTTGGCCAGCTATCGTGGTAAGAGAACCATCAGCAGTGATAATTTTTTTATTGTTTGGGAAAGGAGTATAGTTTATGAGGTGGGTGGGTGAGTGGGTTATATGATCTGTGGCTCATGAATCAATGATCCATAATTCCTTTAAATGATTTCTGGAAGCACTTAAACTAATAGAAGTTGGAGTCTTACATGAGAGTGCAAGTGAAAAAGAAGCATTTGATTTTTCAAGAGATACCAAGAGTCGTTTTAATTTATCAATATCTTTTTTATTGAATTCTCCAAGGCTGGACTGTGCTTCTAGCTACTTGTAGTGTTGTTGGCATGTGATGTGCTTCTTGTTTCACCCTTTTGGTTCCACTCATTGCTGGGGGGTTTTTCATGTATCTTCCAGCATGTTTCTTTTGTGTGTCTTGACTTTTTGCAATAACTGCACCAAAGTGAGTCTTTATCTTTGAATTTTGAAGAATCTTTACCTTTCCCCTTCCATGATGATTCTTTATTCATCACCATTGCTGAGCTTTCAACAACCTTTGGTTCTAACATCACTCCTCGTCGACTTTCTTCTGCGCGGATGAGAGAAATGTTTTCGTTGTGTGATGGTCTCCTCTTTGCCGAGGATCTGAACTTTAACTTGGTCAAATTCTGCATTTAGTCATGCAAGAAAATCATAAACTATCTTTTTCAATAAAGTTCTTTAGGATCGTAGCATCATCCGGACATCTGGTTTCTATGCACATATAGTGATCAAGTTCTTGCCACAGATTTTGTAGAATGGTGACATAATCCATCACGGTCTTACTCCCCTGCTTCGTGCCTCCAACTTTGACTTTAACTTCAAAGATTTGAGCCGCATCACAAGCTTTGGAGAAGGTTTGTCTGGCAGCATCCCATATGTCCTTTGCAGTCAAAAGGAACATAAATGTATCACTAATTTCTGGAGTCATCGAATTCCACAACCATGACATAATCATGGAGTCTGCTTCATCCCATGCCCCAAATTTGGGATCTCTTTCTTTTGGTCCTCCTCCAAGGAGGTGATGTATTTTACCTTTCCCCTTCAAGTAGGTCTTCACAAATGAGACCACTTCAGGTAGTTCTTTCCATTTAGACGATAGGAAGGTTGCATGCTTTGAAGGTCACCTCGTCCTTGGTGCACCACCGACTCCTCAGCTTGGTCAATGTTTTGGGAGGAATTGACTTCTGACATGATGATAGTAATAAAGACTATCTATAAGATCTTGGATAGCAATGAAGGCTTCCTGAAAAAAAAAAATCCTTTCGATTTTTAGTTGTTGGCAATAAAGGCCAATATATAATTATATTTTTCTTTTTTTGTTTCTTTTTTTTTTTCCTTTTTTTTTCTGAGTTCCTTATCGGTTTAAATAACCGAGTGAGCCAAGTCTTAAAACAAGACTTGGATCGGGTGGCTAGGGAACGTGCAAAGTCGGTTCTTCCGCATGATTCAGGCCTTTAAGTCGCAAGTAGGAGATCGGCTTGCACTGCACGATTCCGCGTGCTTCGGATCGGCACAGCCTTCCTTCGGCTGGGCTTCGTTCCTTCTGGTCCTTCGTTCGATCCATCTGAACAGCAGGAAGGCTGTTCTCTTGAGTTCGAGCGAGAGGCAGGGATAGGGTGTCCGAACGTTGAGCGTTGCTTCTCGCGTATAGTGTGAAAGCTCATTTCTTCATGTTTTCCTTCCAGGATCGTCCAGAACGAAGTTGGATCGTCCTGGGACGATCGGTACAGGTTGTGAAGAAAATTTCTGGCTGGAAGGTTCGTCCCAGGACGAACTGTGGTTCGTCTGTACGAAAATCATACAGAGAGCAAGTCGTCCAGGTACGATATTTAATTTTGTCTGAACGAAATTCGTCCAGAGGCCAAATTGTCCCGGGACGATCAGACTGGATATATATGGAAACGAGATCTTTTTAAAGAGAGAGAAAAGCCCAGGAGAGAGAAATTCGAAGGTAAAAGAAGAAAAGTGGATTTTTGGGCGACTTCAGTCCGTTTTCGTCCGTCACCATAGTTGAAGAAGTTGACCGACTCGAGGTAAGACACATTCCGCCTTTCTCAATTTTCAGAAACGAAGATTTTGACGACTTTTCTGTCTCTGCTTTTATTTCCATTAGCGAATAATGGATTCCGTTTTGTACTGATAAAGGTTTTATCGCGTAACTTTTGGTATGTTTCTGAGATGATAATTGTGCACGTTTTGAGTATTTTCTGGAATATTTTTACCGGGTATTTTGAATTTTGCGGAGTTTTGATCGAATAACAATTTATCTGGATGTCTGAGTTTACTGTCTCAGTACAATGAAAGTTTTAGAATGATGTTGTGCACTATCTGTGGTAATTTGGTAAATTTTTGAATCTGTGAATTTTGTGGAAATTCTGTATACTGCCGTTATGCCGCTAACGAATTTTCTGAAGTATTCGATTTTCTGATTTGAATGAATTATTGTGCTGTGATGTCAAAAGGGAGTTATAAGGGGCCGTAATCCTTTGTGATTCCGTTGTATGAGTCTGGGAAATCTGAAAAATCTGAAAATAAGTTCTGTTCTCAAAATTTCGTATATCAATTCTGTTCTGGTGCGACAAGCACAAAGGGAGACATAAGGGGCCAGAATCCGTTGAGATTTTGTCAGTGTCAGGGATTGGTGACATAAGGGGTCATAATCCGTTGAGATTCTGTCAGTGTCAGGGAAGGGAGGCATAAGGGCCAGAATCCGTAGAGATTCTGTAAGGGTCTGGTAATCTGAAATCTGATATGTGATCTGATGTTGAAATGTGATTTTATCTGATTTGAAATCTGTTCTGTACGATTATGTTTGTTCTATAAGATTCTGTTTGCTATGTACGATTTCTGTTTATGAAGTGAATTCCGTTTTTCTATATCAATGATTTGACTTCTATTTGAGCAAGTGTCTGTATTCTGATGACTATATGATTTCTATACGATTTCTGTACGGCTATTGAAATATCTGCTTTTGATGTATTTTCTGATGTGAATTTCTGAAGATTTTGATTGGTGAGTGTAGTCTTGCTGAGCTGTTAGCTCATTCTTGTTTTCTACGTGGTTTTCAGGTTCTGGGAAAGGGAAGGAAGTCTTGGACTAAAAGTTCCGTGTCTGATCAGTGATTAGGTATTTTGTACTTTTGATTTTTGTACAGTCATGTCTTTTCTGTTCTGTTCTTTCTGTCTGTAAGCCATGAACTGTATTGTACATGATTATTTTGATGAAAGAAATATATATGAACTGTTCTGTATATTTGGATGTTTATAGTAGCTCTGTATTTTATGTATGTTTGCTATTTGGAAGAAAGTCTGAAGCAAGTCCCAAAACTAGATCATGGATTTCAAGTTTCAAGTTCCGTCGCGACCCGATGCGAGCGGGATTCATTCCGGTCGGGTTGGGTCGTGACATCTAGAGCCCGGCTTGAGTTTCTTCTTCTGGACTGGAGAAAACGTCAACCGCACCTGGTAGTTCCGAGCCTTTCTTCTTCTTCTTTTTCTCCTCCCTCCTCTACGATCGTTCTTCGACAACGATTAGGGCTGTTGTCTCTGATACCATGTTAAATTGAGAGGAACGAGAGGGAAAGAAGCTTAAATTTTATTATGCAATCTACTCCCTATTTATAGATCTATACAAGGTGTATTGATAAGTAAATAAATAACTCTAGAATAATGAGAATACAATAATTCCTAAATCAACAATGGAAGGAATTAATGTGATCCAGGCGGTCTTCCCACGGATTACTGTTCACAACTGTGGATTCTCTTCCGATCGTGAGGTTGAGATTCAACATAAAGTTAAACCTGTTATTGAAATTGCTCTAATACCAATTGAAATTACTAGATGCGCTAAGAGGGGGGTGAATTGGATGATTAAAAACTTCTTTAATGAAAAGAAATATCTTTTTATGACTTTATGCGGAAGCGAATTTCATTCATAATAGAAAGATATGTAATCAATTTCATCCACGCAATTAATCACAATAAAAAAAATGCGGAAATAAAGTGCAGAAAAAATAAAGAAAAGAAAAAATATAAAATAACAACATAATAACGAAACAAAAACATACGATTATATAAAACAAGTTAAACATACAAAAATAAAAAAAACATACAAAACACATAAACAAAAACACACAAACAAACCTTAACATACTTATATCTCATCATCTTGCTCCTGTTCTGATGATTCAGAAATTAGGTCTGCCTAGGAGACTTTTTGCTTTTTATCTTTTCCCCAAATTACAAACGGTTTATTTTTACTCTTTTTCTTTGCAGGAAGAGTTTTTAAGTTGGGGCATTCACGCTTCAAATGTCCGGGTTTCCTTTACCCAAAGCAAATTATGTCAGAACAAAACTTAACATTTTTATAATATTTACCTTTACTTCGCTTTTGTTGATGTTCAAGCTTGTGGTTCAATAGAATTTCAAATTTATTTGTTATCGATTATATCTCCTCGCTTTCATCGTCTACTAAGCCATATTCATCTGTGTGTTTGGATTTTAGCACAATAGTCTTCTCATCATCTGCATCGAAAAATCTTTGACTCACACTTTGCTCGTAGGCAATGAGTGAGCCGATTTCAGAATTTAATGCACAGAAAAAATAATTCAAGTATTTAGCATTTAGTTGTGCATTGACTAGTTCTATTCTACTCCATTCAGTAAAAAGAATATTAATTTTGACTCCATCTATCATACGTGAAGGTACAGAATAGCCAGTTTGAATCATATTCCGATAATCAATTGATTGCAAAAATATTGACATGCTAATTTTCCAAAAATTAAAAAAAATATTTTCAAATAAAGGTGGTCGTGTGATACAATAGCCTTCCGCAATGTTACGATTTCCAAAATATGCCATGATCGATTTTTTTCAAGGTTTTCTAAAACTCTATTTTTGAAACCCGCTCTGATACCAATTGAAATTGCTTTAATACCAATTGAAATTACTAGATGCGCTAAGAGGGGGGTGAATTGGATGATTAAAAACTTCTTTAATGAAAAGAAATATCTTTTTATGACTTTATGCGGAAGCGAATTTCATTCATAATAGAAAGATATGTAATCAATTTCATCCACGCAATTAATCACAATAAAAATAAATGCGGAAATAAAGTGCAGAAAAAATAAAGGAAAGAACACACCAATTTATAGTGGTTCGGTCAAACCATGACCTACGTCCACTCCCCGGAGGCACCCTCCGAGTATTACACTAAACCTTTAGTGATTCTCCTTTAGCCCCCATAGCTAGGCGGAGAAGTCCTTACACAATCACTTTCACCTTCCCCGGTGCGGCGGAGGAGCCGGGTCCTTTGACACCAATGAGATCTTCTTCTTCCCAAAACTTCCTTCAAGACGAACCTTGAATCCGATGGTACTGAGGTGCAAGCTCGCCGGAGCAACCGTGTGATCTCCTTCACACTCCCTTGAAACCCCCTCCAAGGATCTTCTCCCTCTCTCAAACTTCACCCTTTCCTCTCTCCCTTTCAAGTCCTCTCTTCAAGTTTTCTCCAAAAGAATGAAGACACAATGGCTGCCAAAGACTCTTACAAAGTCTTATGAGAGTGCTTAAATAGAGGGCTCAAAAAACCCTAAAAATACTCAATTCAGCCGTCAAATATCGTACCGTACGATCTCAAGATCGTCCAGTACGATTTGCAGAAATTGACCAGTTAGTACTGTACGATCCAGTTAGTACAGTACGATCCAGTTCGTACAGTACGATCCAGTTCGTACAGTACGATCCAGTACGTACAGTACGATCCAAATGACAAATTTCAGCCGTTTTGATTGCATAATCTCAGGATTAACTTAGGCAATATTTCAAACATCGTACTCTTCAAGTTTTCTCCAAAAGAATGAAGACACAATGGCTGCCAAAGACTCTTACAAAGTCTTATGAGAGTGCTTAAATAGAGGGCTCAAAAAACCCTAAAAATACTCAATTCAGCCGTCAAATATCGTACCGTACGATCTCAAGATCGTCCAGTACGATTTGCAGAAATTGACCAGTTAGTACAGTACGATCCAGTTCGTACAGTACGATCCAGTTCGTACAGTACGATCCAGTACGTACAGTACGATCCAAATGACAAATTTCAGCCGTTTTGATTGCATAATCTCAGGATTAACTTAGGCAATATTTCAAACATCGTACCGTACGATTATGATCGTACAGTACGATTGTACAACTGTTCAAATTCAAATTTTTGCCTAATTTAATGGACGGCGGGCTTTCTAATTATAACATATCGTATAGTACGATGTGGTGATCGTACAGTACGATTAGTTATATTCAAAATTAATTTTTTTACGAAAAAATAAATATTTCAATTTATTTCTGTTACACCAGATCGTACAGTACGAAATAAATTCGTACAGTACGATGAACAGAAAAGTTAAAATATTCATAATCATTTTTTCCTCCCTCTGTGTGTGTGCATGATCAACAAACTATCATACTTCATTATAAGACTTGACTTAATAAATGAAAATTACAGACTCATTTAATACGACCAATTCTATGCAATCTTGAGCCTTGAATCTTCAAAGAACTGTGCATGATGTACCTGAAATATTAGTTAACATAGAAAGAAATATGCACTGCAAATACCAGGAGAAATAAAAGAATAATAAATATTATTTGTTATCATCAAAATCATAAACTCGGAAGCCCGAGTTGCAGCAGTTATTACATATCCTGAAAATAAAGAAAAGGCTCAAAAAAGAATTAACTATTACTACGGCACTGTTTGAAGTTAATTGAACAAAGTTAAAAACTTTAGGCAAACCTTAGGCAATAAACTCTAAGTTGGATGGAGTACTTTAATATGTTTAGAGTTTTAACATGATCGATGATGTTTGCTATTGAGTCATTGATGGTCTTAAGGAAAACATCAATTCAGGATCTTTAACCTTAGGTGATACTAAATAAGTATTATTGATGTAAATCCAGGATTTGAATTTAGATATTTAACAAAATATTATTCAAGTAATGGCATTGCAAATTCAATCTTGTTCTCAATTCAAGCTTTTCGGAAATCTTAGTTGTTAACTACGGTTAGACAAGCACTTACACCTAAATTAGCAAGACCAAGAAAATAACAACTTCAATAAAAGTAAAGCAAATGAAGAAACCAACTAGAATCCCAGGGTTAACAAAGCGATTGTCTCACCTTGAGGCCGCTCTCATTTACCTACTTCTAAGCTTGTTGGGAGAAGAAGAACCACACGATTGATGAGACCACCCCTAGGGCGATGGTGCCGTAGATCCGTAGGGAAGAAGAGGTTGGCGCGGGTCGTGGAGGTGGTGCAAGGCGACGCCCTTCGACGATCCAAGTGTAAACTGAAAAATGATCGTCGATGGTCTCTATTAGAGTGGGTACGATCCGGGCCAAATACTCCTCGACGGTGTCGTCGAAGTCGAATCCGACGTCAAAGAAAGGGGATCGGAGGATGTCCACTCGTCCGCGGTCGTCGTATTCAAACCCGAAATTCCATTCGGGAACCTCCATGCATCCTTGGAGGGGTAGGAGGGTGGTCGCCGCGAGTAAGTCTCCAGGGAGGAGAGGTGGAGGCGGCGGGTGAGAGCTAGGGTAAAGAGGCCGGCGGGTGGTATGGGTTGAGGAGAGATGGATGCAAGAAACAAAGCCAAAACTGAAAGAAATTTCAGGTTTTGGGAAGTTTTGGAGGGGAAATTCGAATTCCCAAGAGAGCGCAATTAATTCCTTAATGGGAATTAATGGGGGGAAGAGGGGTATGAGGCCGGCGGTGGGAGAAAGAGAGGGGGAGGGGATTAAACTGAAATTATTTCAGTTTTAATCCAAATAGGGGGGGGGGGGAATTAATCACTCATAATTTCAATTTCAAATTAGAATCATGGGAGTTAATGTAGCAATTAAGGGGGGGGCATGATAGGGGGCCGGCGGCATGCTCAAGGAGAGAGGGAATTATGGAGAGGGGAAGATGGTTTCCAAATTGAGAACTTGATTTGAAAATTTCTGAAATAAAATCCAAGTTAATCTTGATTTAAAATTTGAATTTATTCAAAACTTTCCAAAAATAGACTTCCCAATTTGGAAAGAATTGAAACTTTGAAAATCAAATGTTCAATGAGGGGTGAATGAGGCGGTGGAGTGGTGGTGGTGGAGGGGAGGGAGTCGACGGCGCGGTGGGGGAAGCGTTGGAAGCTTGACCGGCGGTGGAGAAGGCCCTAGGGGCCGGCGGCAAGAGCAAAGGGGATAGGGGAATTATGGGGGAACTCTCTAGTAGGAAGAAAATTATGCAAAGCAAATAAAAACAAAGATAATTAGAGAACTCACTAAGAGATCTCAATAGAAGCACTCACCAAGAGAACTTCATGCACTCACAAAGAGAACAAAGCTTCGAAAATTTTTCATTCATTCAAAAAAATTCCAAATACTGATACAAGCCTTATATATAAGCTGACAAAATAAAAGCATAAAGACGAAAACGCCCCTTGGGCTACAATAAGTGCTACATCCCTCATAGGGGTACAAACGGAAACATGAAATAACTAATAAAAAAAAGAAAACTAAAGCATCACAAATAAAGGCTCTGAATCAAGGCCGTCGATCGTCGTCCCCGGCGATGGTACACATGTCGAAATCTGATGCCCTCATCAATTATTTAAATATGATTACTTTTGAATTTTATTTAGCATTCTTCCTACTAAGTTTAGTGTTCTATGCATTGATACCACTAAGACAGCAATATTTGCACATCGTCTTGATCTTTTATTAGGTGAACCAACACTAGTATAACATAAGATCAAGCATGATCATATTGAAGGAATTATAATGGATGAAATTCTTAAAAATTCTCCAGATCTTGTGCTACTATGAACCACCAAAGCCATTACGTGAGGCTGACTTAGAGGTTAAATTTTATAAATCATTGTTTTCGTTTATGATTTTTATTTTTCTTCAGTATTATCCTACCCACTAGAATTTAAGGAGCATGTTGAGCTACAATAACATTTAGGGCGATATTCATAATACCACATTATTTTTTGTATATGATATCAATACCTAAACTTTGATATTAACTTGTGTAACATTTTAGTATCTCACCACATTCAAGTGTATGTGTGAAAATGTGCACTTCATTTTAAAAAAGTTAATATTTAAGTTTTTTGATATGTTTTAAATATTTTGGTGCTATATTAATAAATATCAATGTTTATGTCTTAGATATATAAATATATACAAATGCTGTGGTATGTTAGTAGATCTCCTAACATCTTATTTATTGCTACTAAAATGTGCTCCTAGTTGTCCTTTAAGAAAAAAAATTACTAAATCAATAAGAAGTTTTGCAGACCCATTGGGTTTGTTTGATTTGAAAGAATTGGAGGGAATGCAAATGAATTTTATTTCCAAATAAATATTGGATGTTTGTGTCTAATGTAATTTATAGGAATGTGATTTTACAAAACGAACCCAAAACATAAAAAGCAATTATTCTATGTTAACAGATTTTCATCTTTTTATTGGCTCATTTTCTTTTGCTAACATGGTGTTTCTAACAGAAGCTAGTGTCGGTTGTCCATGCTCTTTCTTAAAAACTCTGATTGATTTCTTCATTTGATTATATTTTCCCTGCTTTATTTGCATCAACAAATTTTCTACCTGGTTTAACATGTTTTATTTATTCATCCTCGAAGCTTATGTTTTCTTATCGTTATGTCACTTGTTACATTTTGCATTTTCAGATGCACATAGCAGGACACAGGCTTTGTTTATACTTGCATTCAAGTTCAATTGAATGTTATTTGATTTTCCAGAAACATACAAGACTATTTTATGCATGAAGTTGCAAACTGAACGGCCCTTAGGCATGATTGCAAGATGTAATGCAGCTGTTGGTATCTTTTATATCGAGTAATATTTGAAGTACTTCACGGTTTGATTGCTTGACTATGCTTAGCAGCACTATCTAATGTCATTTTGATATTTTTGGTGATGAATCAGTTATATTGAGTGATGATATGTGAATATTAAATTTTTTTTTTGCGATCATTTATGAGGAGAGAAATTAAAGTTTACTATTGTGGGTTTCCTGTGAAGAGCAGTGTAAGATTTTTCATCATTTTTACCCTAGTGTTTTTGGTTTCAAGTAATAGAAACTTTTCAGTGTTGGCGCATCTAATTTTGAACTTCTGAAATTCCTTTTTTCCTAGAAGGTTTTGTTTTAAGCTTCTCAAAGTTTGTTCGAAGTAATTTGATATGGGATGATATAGGGTCTCGAGTCTTGGATGCCTTTTTTTGGTATGCATTGCTATTAGACGCTTCTTTCAGAAGTTTTAGATGACAATAAACTTATGCAAGAAATTGTGTAAATTTCATGAAGAACAAGTTGTTAATGACAAACAACTATTTACTTCTAACGATGAAAGCACAAATACATGAAATCCAATTCAAAAGACAAGATTTTGGCCTTTTGTTGTAATTTCTATGCATAGGAAGGAAACCAGACTCAAAAAAGATTTGAAAGAAATGAATCACCAAACACAAGAAAAGAAGAGGAGAGAAAGGGAGAAATTGGAGATGGTAATAATTTATTATAGGCTGGTCTCATGCCTGAACATGGAGATTGACTTCTAGAAGGTTTAAGCTCATATTTGATGAAGAATCATAATCTTGGAGTTAATCCAGTGGGACCTCTCATGTAAAGTAAGACTTTTATTCATTCTTTAGAGTAGTTTCGTTTTCTTAGAGCATTTATTTAAATGCCTCATGAAATATAAATGGTGATAAGTCATCCTTAGGAATAGAAGCTTGTTGGAATTTTACTAAAAAATTTGTAGAGTAACTGTTGGAAGAACATAGAATTTGGATAAAGCTGGAGCAGCTGCAGAAAGTGCAAGAATAGGAATCCCGAAGAATAGGAATCGTCATTGCCCACACCCATTGATGCCGGACTACTTAGATGTTATGGTTATGGTTTCATTTGAGCCTTGCACAACTATTGAATTAGAATAATTTCAGAACAAAATTATAAGCAATTATCAAACGATGATTAAGACAAATGAGGCGATCAATTGCGTAGGCGAAATCACATGCTCCGAATTTGAACTATCAAGATAATTGAGAAAAATAAAACAATACCGAATAGTAGTTTTCAAATTAAATCCCTAATCTAACAACGAGACGTAGGATGCATAGAAGATTACACTCAATTCCTACAAATGACTAAGCTTGGCAAGAGCAATTTGAAGAAGCTTTTCGTGATGACAACCACCCAACGAGAATTTAGATTTAGAAGAAATAAAATGCAAGTGAGAAAGGGAAAACCTTTGCTTAAGGAAACATAGAGATCCGTCACTCGTTGTCTTCAATGTCTCCGTCTATGACTTCCTTCGATGCAAGTAAGATACGTCTCTTGAATAGTCACGAGGTGAACTAGATTTTTCTTGTAATGGGTTGGAGATCTCCTTCCATGACTTGGTCTCAAAATCTGAGATTTTGGGGCAGACTTGTTTTCCAAAAATCTGAGGGAATTCTCAGATTTTGGATGTGAAGGAAAGGGCTGGAGGAAAGGACTTCAAGGCAGCCCAAGAATTAGCCTCATGAGAGAAGGTGGAGATGGGGGATGAGAGGTGACGGGTCTGAGAGGAAAACGGGAGCTGGGCGGAAAACAAAGAAGGGATTAGGGAAGAATTTATTTCTTTCTTAAAGTGTTGGTCTTCTTAGGAAACCAAATAACCCAAGCAGCAGGAATAAGGAATTCGGTCAAGAGAGATTTAAGGCTGATTTCAAATTATTTCCTGATTAGATTAGGAAATAATTCAATATTTTAATGGGATAGGAAAGGAGCGGCGGCATGCAGGGATGAAGGGATTAATTAGGGGAATTAATTAGAGCTTCCTAATTTCAGCTCTAGGATCAGGAAAGTTTAAAATTAAATCCAATTGATGAAAATAATCAAAGGGATCTCATTCAAAAACTTTCCTAAGATAGAGTTAGTATATTAGGAAATATTTTGAATTTCAAATATTTTGAATTCAAATTCAAATATATTCCATAACATAACAAATCCCCAATAGGAAACACATCAAAGAGGGGAAAGAGGAGAGGTGATCGGCGGCAAGGGCTCAAGGCCGGCGGTCAAGGGCTATGGCCGGCGGCAAGGAGGAATTTCGGGCAATGTGAGGTCGTTGGGATTTTGGGCGGGATGGTTGGGTGAGATGGCCGGCGGTTTGGGGTGGAGGTGGGGATGTTAGGCCGTGAGGTTCAAGAGGGAAATTGGTGGGTGAGGTGGAGGAAACCGGTGAGTAATGGTTGGGGAAAAGAGATAGGAGAAAAACAAAGGGGATTAAGGAAAAGCCACGAACTCGACTTATCTAAGTTGGTGGGTATTGCGCCATCTCCTTCCTCTCCAAGGAAGCTCTCCACTAGAACTCACAAATTCTCACCATGCTCCAAGCAAGAAAACACAATTCTCTAATAATCATTCATTAACCTTGAAAATAAAACAAAGGGGCCTTAAATAGCCTCATACAAAAGACTCCAAAATAAAATGACACCATTGCCCTTAGGCTTACACATGACAACTCCCATAAAAAGGGGTACGACGGGAAATACTAACATACACATAAGCAAATAATAAAATGCATGAAAATAAAATACATCGACTCAAAAATATAAAGACTCGATCGTGGCCGTAGATCGACGGCCGCGTCTCTGGTAAACTCTCCAAGAAGATCTGATGTCCCCATCACCCATCTTAAATCTTTTGTAAGGCAGATTAATCGTAATAGCAGTACTAGTCAATGCTTAAAAAATAGCAATTGCATACGGCCTTGTAGAATAGGAATATAAATGACCGCCATAGATTGACATAGAAGCAGCCAGCAATAGAAAGTAGATGGTCATCATATGCATCTAAGGCTTTGTTTGGGACGGCGTTCTTACTGCTTCTTAAAACAACTTTTTAGTATAAAGATTTTAATTTTTGTACTAGAAAGTTGCTTTAAGAAGCAGTAAAAAAGCGTCCCAAAATCAAAATCTAAACTAATATTATAGATTCTAAACTGATTGTTTACAAGTCAAACTTCAAAATGCCAAAATCAAACTATAAACTCAAAAGTTTATACTTTATAGTCAAAATTCAAAATGATTGACGTAATATAAATATTTTATGGTTCCAATGATTGTGGTCTTTGAGTTTCCAATCACAGCAATTGTGTCTGTCTAGTTGGAAGAAAAAAAAAACTATCACTAGTACTGTCCAATATTTAATTAGTTTCATGTAATCTCCGAAGTAGACTAGATAAGTTTTCATATCTGAGAGGTTTGATAGAGTTTCTTATTCTTTTCCCTACCTCTTATGTCATTAACAAATGGTAGGTGTTTTTTCTGACATCTCAGAGTAAAAATTTCTTAAATTACAATTAGATTATATTCTTTTACCCTCTGCCTTGGTTTATTGCCAGCGCTCTGAATCTATAGTTATTAGCCATTTTTTAAATTAATTTTGTTGCATGTGCTTGATAGCCGCTTGGGTGATATTTCTTAGGCAACATATGTACTGGTATTAGCTATTGTTTGAAGCTCAGAATCGGGAGATTCTTCTATCTTTGATTTGAAAACTATTTTAACTTAGAACATTCAGGTCTGAGGCTTTGTTTACGTTGCTATATATATGGTGTTGTGTGGAACGAGCTCTAAATACTTGATTCCTGTAAGGTTTTCCTTTTATTTTCTTCGGATAAGGAAGTTGACGATTGCTAATCAAAGGCAAGAAGTAGAGATGAGTTTGCTAGTGCAACTATTAGGGGATTATAAGATGAGAGACTAGAGTTTCTTCTCTCTCTTTTCTCATATCATAAGAGATTCAATCCTCTCTTATGATCCCTATCTTTCAAAGTAGAATATTCAAATCGAATTGTTTGGCTAAGCTGGGTGATTGCTTCTAAGGCTGCAAACGAGTTGAGTCGAGCTCGAGTCAGGGGGTGTTTGAGTCGAGCTCAACTGTCAAATACAGAGCTCGAGCTCAAGCTCGAACTTGAGTCGAGCTCGAGCTCAAGCTTGACTTGTTCCACTGTAAATGAGTTCGAGCCGCTCGTCAAGCCTCCGATGTGATCCGGTTCATCGGTGTATTCTCGAAATACATACGGGAGGAAGAGATTTATTCCCTGTCTTAAAAATTTGATTCGTTGTCTTTTACAACTTCAGTGGGAGGGAGGGAGAGAGAGAGAATAGATTTTTTGGTTTTGCCATTTATTATTGGCTAATTTTTAGAAAAGAGCAGATGAATAATGGCTATTAGAAAAAGAAGCATATTTAATAAAAATTTTAAAAAGCAGCAAATACGCCATGCAAATAGGCGCATTCCTTAGAGAGAGAAATTAAGAGGAGAGAGAGAAAATGAGAGGAGAGAGAGAGGGAGGGCAGTAAGAGAAAGTGTGGGCTAGAAGAGAGAGAGAGGGAACATGCCAGCATTTTGGTGGGTTATATTAAATATTTATTTATTATTTTAACAATTATATAAATAATAATTAAATATTTAAAAATATTTAAAATAATAGTTACATATTTAATAATTACTTAAAATATATTTTAACTAATATTTAATATTGAATAAATATTTTAAATATATATATTTAATATAAAACTAAAAATATTCATATTATATTTTTTGTTTAAATATAATATAATTATTTATACTTCAAAATTATTTTTTCAAGAAAATATTTATAAAAAACATAATAGTCATTTATGTGATTGCCATGTGACTTGTTTGGGTGAAGGTTTGAACTTTTGGTATAAAATACACATATGTAATGGCTTTTTTTTTTGCAATTTATTTAAGTAAAAATATTTCATCTGATACTCCATAGAATTAAAGGGGCTGTTTTGCCCAGAATTGTGCGCTGGAAAAGGAGGGAAATTTTACTGGAATTGCTGTGATTTGTTGCACCTGAGTTTGCTGGTCTCTGATAGTTGTGTTGCTGGATGTTTTGTGGGATCCGTCTGGAGATTCTCTTCTAATCTGGTTTTCCTGTGCTCTGATTCGTGCATTGGTGACAGGTATGGGCGATGATGATGAATTGCCATCTTCCCTTTTGGATGGCAAGGATTTCTCTTGCGTATTTTTGCAACCAGGTTGTGTGGGTGGCAATTCCTGAGTCCAGGTTTGTTACCTGCAACCGGTTGGTCTCGTTTTTTTCTTTCCAATTTTGAAGGCTTCTATGCACTGTCCTTTCGTTTACTAGCATTTTGTCTGTTTTTTCAGCATTGGAATTTTTGTTTTTTGTTCCAGTGCTGTCTTTTTGCCTTAGGTTTTTATTTTTCCTTCAGCTTTTACATGTAGCTAGTTTTTAGTTATAATGGAAAGGGCTTGCCCATAATTTTCCAAAAAAAAAAAAAAAAATGCTCCATACTTTCACAAATTCAATGTTTACTAAATACAGAAAAAATGATCCCACTTTGCGGGAATGTACATTGATTTATGCTAAGTAAATCAAATAGCCTCAGCAAACACGCAAATGTGCCTCTATCTCATTAATAAGAATATTTAAATAAAAAAGCCTTCTTTGAATGGGAACAAAAGAGATTAGAAAAATGCTAATTTTTAGAAAAAACATGTGCCTAATGACAATTAAAAAAAGTGCAGATTCAATTAAAATTTTAAAAAGCCTTAATAGTTAAAATATTTTTTTGATATTCAAAATAATATATAAATTATATTCAAAATTTAAATAATAAAATTTTAATCTTATCTTTTTTAAATATATTTTATATTTTTAACTTTTTCTATAAAATAAAATTTTAAAATTACTATTTAATATAATTTTTAAATATTTATAATACTACATAAATAATTTAAATATTTAATAAAAAATTTTATTATTTAAATTTAATTATGCTTTTTTATGTTTAAATATAATATTTATAAGAAATTAAAATTATTTAATTAATTATTTATCTTTTAAAAAAATTAGTTATTTATCTTTTAATAAATTAGATTTAAAAATGAAATAATTTTAAATTCTTATAAATATTTTCTTGAAAAAATAATTTTGAAGTATAAATAATTTATTATATTTAAACAAAAAATATAATATGAATATTTTTAGTTTTATATTAAATATATATATATATATATATTTAAAATATTTATTCAATATTAAATATTAGTTAAAATATATTTTAAGTAATTATTAAATATGCAACTATTATTTTAAATATTTTTAAATATTTAATTATTATTTATATAATCCCACCAAAATGCATGACATGTTACCTCTCTCTTTTCCCGCCCACATTCTCTCCTCTCTCCTCTCTCCTCTCTCCTCTCATTTTCTCTCTCTAGGAATGCGCTTATTTGCATGGCGTATTAGCTGTTTTTTAAAATTTTTATTAAATATGCTCCTTTTTCTAATAGCCATTATCCACATGCCCTTTTCTAAAAATTAGCCTTTATTATTCTGGGGCTGTCAGAGAAGAGAGAGAGAGGGGCATGTGATTGACATTTGAGCCATAATCTATTGGGTGGGAATTTAAAATACAAAGCAGGAATTTAAAATACAAGCCTGAAATTATTATTGATTTTGTTTTGAAATATTTAAATTTAATAATTTCGAGCCAACTCGCGAGCCGAGCCTCATCAAGCTCGAACTCGAGCTCGTGGCTCGATAAGCTAGGCTCGCAAGCTCGTTAAAGAGTAGAGATTGAGCTAGCTCGCGAGCCGGCTCGGCTCACTTACACCCCTAATTATTTCCTGCAATTGTTCCCGCATTCTTAGAAAATAGAAGACATTTTACAAGCATATTAACTGGAAGAAGTAATCATATCATAGATGCACTGACTCCAGAGAAAACATTAAACCAAATATATCATATATTCTAACATATTTGCATTGAACCAAACAAGTATTTTGATAGACAACACTAACCTAATAACATTGAAATCAAACTAGCCCTTGGATCAATCAATTTATCTGGTATTCTTTGGAGCTACGATGCTGCAAATGTTTGTCGTTTTTTCTTACAAGGCCAATGGTTTGTTGTGGACGTACTAAATCATATCAAACTTGTCTTTTGTAGAGGGAATGCTCGTCTCTCTAATCTGTATTGATTATTTTTGAACTGGGTTAGTGCATTTTGCAATAATCTTTATGGGATGTTTGGTTACAATAATTTTCTCTGTTGTAATTTGTCGTTTATGATAAGAAATATTTGATTTTATGTAATCTCTAACATCAAGATAAATCCTATACTAAGTTGATGGCTTAATATTAATTAAAATGTAATTTTATCAATATTAATTAGTTAAATAATATAATATATTTTAGGAGAAAATAATATTAAATCTATTGTATTGTTATTGAAATGGTATTTGTATCTAATTTTTAATGTTTAAGTTTTTTGTATGGAATAAAGTTTTTTTTGGCTGTTTTATGATTACAAAAATTATTAATAAAATAAAAAATTTCATTATTATTTAAAATTTTTGTTTTTGGAATTTAAACAAAAACTAAGTTTAACATAAACTTTTTTTTTTTAAAATTACTCTCTCTCTCTCTCTCTCTATATATATATATCAACTTTATTTAAACTTTTTAATAATATTCATGCAAATAACACAATTATTTATATTTTACTTCAATATAAATTTGTACTATTAGTTAGGAGAGATTATTATATATGTAGTTCGGATCAAGCGAATCATTTAATTGTATGACTTTAAATATTAAATACTTTTATTTTTTATAGTCCTAAAATCGAACAGTTCTCTTTCTGAACACAGAATAAGGTTCAGATTCTGCGTATTTACTGTTTATTTTACTGTGTATTTTTTGATACATAATTTTTTTGTGACAAATAAGTATTAAATAAATAATACTCATTAAATAAACAATAAATACACAAAATACGTAGAAAAAATTTTGTATAAAAAAATACGTAGTAAAATAAATAATAAATACGTAGCATCGGAATCTTACTCTATGTTCGGATCGGTTTGCAAACTCTATGTTCGGATCGAATTGTGTACACAAGAATTTCTCCAGCGAGGGAGGCTCAATTGGCAGCTATGATAATGTTAGCCAGGTTTCATCCAAGGCCGCTCAAAGGTGTAGGCCCAGCAGTGGAATGCTAACCATCCTCGTAATCCATTCAAAACCCAGTCCGCACCTAAGGGCCGCGGCTTCAATGATTCTGTCTGTTACTCGGGCCTCAGCTACTCTTCTTCGTCCATTCAGCACTCGTTGCCTTCTTCCGATCTCATTTAGACGCCCAGTCAACTTTTTGGTGCGTTGGAGGGCGATGGCGTCTGTAGCGTCGACCACCGCCGGTGGAGTCGAGCGAAAAACCGCACCATACGGCTCTTGGAAATCGCCGATCACGGCTGATGTCGTCTCCGGTGCGGATAAGAAGCTTGGAGGTATCGGCGTTGCAGGCGATGGCCGTCTCATTTGGGTTGAGACCCGGCCGGAGGAGGGAGGGTAGGCATTGCTACTGTTGGCCTTAATTATCTTCGTCTTCTCTCAGATTTTAGTTCCTGTGTAAAACCCTTGGGTTATGATAAGTCATGCGTGTTCTGGTGTCACAGTGTTTATTGGATGTATTGCTTGATTAATTCTTTTCGTTTCTGGGTTGTTCGAGGATTTCACTAATCCTATTCCCATTCGGGGGAATGGGCATAGTATTGATGAGTCCGACCGTATAATTCAACAATGATATGATTTCTCAATAGGGGTTTTGTGTTAAAGTAGTGTTGCACTTCCGCTAAGTTTTTGCCAGGAGGAACATTTTTCTTCCTGAGTAAGTTTTTTATTTATTTCATACGCCATATACCTTAATTATTGCTCGTATTTTCTTAGCTTTTCTTCCTATAATCTTTCTGGCCACATTAACTTTCCTGTATAGTTTTTCTGTGCAGTTTGTTCCCAGCCTTGATAAATGCTCTTTACATTTATGGACTTTGAGATGTTGCTTTCCATGTCTTTAACTGGTATGTATATGGTGCCCCGCTTTTTTCAGAGGAAGTGGAGCTCGAGCCTTTTCTCTAGATGTTTTTGCGGTTTCCCTGCTTTAAACTGGGGTTTTATGGCTTTTGGAGTTGAAATTGGTCACATTTTCTTTCTTTTTATTATTTTGATCATGATCTATATTTTATGCATTTATGTTCCTCTATCCTTTAGTTATTTTGTCATCTTAGTTGTCTCTTTTAAGCATTAAATAGACTTCTGTGCAATTACTTGTCTCTGATTCTCATCCTTTCAATAGTATATTATCTAAAGTCCTATATTTTGAATTTATCTATTTTACTCAAGTATTTAATTGGCTCAGGCGTGCTGTTATTGTCAAGGAATCAGAAAACTCGGGAGATAAGCCTATTGATGTCATCCCTTCAGAATTTGCTGCAAGAACCTTGGCCCAAGAGTATGGAGGGGGTGCTTTTTCTGTCTTTGATAATGTGGTGATATTCTCAAACTATAAAGACCAACGGTTGTATAAGCAAATTATTGGAGGTAAATTTTAAGTGCCATAATTATCATTTTTAAGCATAAAGATGGATGAGATCATATTGTTACTTTTTTAAAAAAAAATTTAATTTAAGAAAATATGTACATTTCTTTCTCAATTTACTTTTACCTATAAAGCCAATGGTACAAAGGCGGGTTGATATGCTTCTTGATTTACATCAAGAAGGGGAAGACACCTTTCAAGTAGGTGTAGACTTGGAGTGTAAGTGAGCCGAGCCAGCTCGTGAGCGGGCTCGAACTCGACTCGGCAACAAGCTCTCGAGTCGAGCTTATCAAGCTTCGAGCTTGATGAGACTCAACTCCTCTGCTCGCGAGTTAGCCCGATTTGGCTGTTATTAAAATAAAAAAAAAATAAAAAAAGTTATATTATTTGAAAAATACACATTTTTATAAATACATATTAAAAAAATTATGCAAAAGATTAATTGAATTTAATGCTCTGGTGACTTGATAGCTACTTTTGAACTTTCCAAAAAGCATATATTATTTATTGATTTTTCAAAAAAAAAAATGCTTTTTCTTTTACCCGAAAAAAGTTACTCTTATTCCTCTTCTCTATCGGGCTGCTGTTGAGCTCATTAATGTTTTTGTAGGACTCCCGAGTTCGACTACAGCGTAACTTCGACAACCCGACGCCCTCATTTTATATTTTCTCCGACAAGCCAAGCTCAAGGTTCGAGTTTCTTGACCTCTTTCGACGTTTCAAGCTCATGATTCGAGCTCGAACCCACTGTCTCCGGTAACTAGGCGTCCTGATTTCCTTCTTATGTGAGGCAAGAGCGGAGCTCGAGCTCAAGCTGAATTCAAGCTTGTCTTTGAGTCTATGAGCCGAGCTCGAGTTAGCCTAAACTCGAGCTTGACTTGACTAGTTTACACCCCCTAGTGAAGACTCCTTAAGAAAGAAGAAGTGAAAAAGAGAGACTAGAGAGGGAGAAATCAAAAATATTTTCATTCCATAACCTTTTCTTACAAAAGGTGGGGTATGTATAATGCTTGAGTAGACCACATTTATAATATAGATTAAGTTTATAATATAAAACTAGTCTACCTAACTCAAACTTAAAATATAATACAAGAAATTAACTAGTGTGTGTGCTCCGAAAATTCGGCCCCGGCCTCTGCTCGCTTTTCTTATTCGGCGAGGGAGTTTTAACGGACTAAGTTCCGGGGTAAATTTTGGAAGGCAGATGGGTTTGTAGATAAGACACTACCCAGAGATTTCGCCCTCATTTTGTGAGGACTTTATGATCTGAGTTCTGGTTTCCTATAGGCGCAAGCCCCTATAGTTAATTACCTCTCCCGATCACGAGAGAGAACTTTCGATTAAGGCTAGTCGTCAATCAGATACGTAGAGAATACGTGTTATCTGGCATATAGTAGCAGTATGATTGGATTTGGAAATGGATTTGGATTTGGGTATTTTGAAATGTTTGAAAATTTTGGAAATAATTGAGAATTTGGAGATTTTGGAAGATTTGATATTTAAAATAGAAATTTCACCATCGTGCACTTAAAGCGGATTGTGGGGGAATGGATGATAGACCCGATCAAGATCCCATGGTTCCGTCGTCCCGGGCCATCGTGGTCCCTGGTCTACTTAGTCAGAGGAGGTAGTCGACCCAACCTGATAGAAGGATCCTTGTCAGCAGCCATGGGTTGCTTCGTCCAAGGAGACCTTGTAGACCTGGGGGGAGTGTTTGTCTAAGGGGACAAATATGAATCCACCTTAGCTAACAGAGGGCTTTGTGCCCTATCGATCATTTCCTATTGATTCATATCTCAAGGATTTAACGCCATTAAGGAACGTATTGGCTCTGGCCATAACCGCTATCTGTGGTGCCATTTGGCGGCAAAACCACTTGGTTCAGAGGGCCCCGGGTCATAACCGTTTACCTGCAGTGCCATTTGGCGGCGAAACTGCCGGTTAGAGGACACGTACCACGCCCTTACTGGCAAAAGATTGTTTGAGAATGGATCCTAGTGATATTTTCGACTAGGCATTTGGCTCTTTGTGAGCTGAAGTAATATTTCATATTTGTCCGCCTCGACAAACTTTTGCGGAGGGCGGATGATTTTTGCTTTAAGTGCGTTGATGGATTTATTTCATTTTTAAATATATTTTGGAATTTTGAATATTTTTGGGATTTTGGGTTTTTGAGATTTTTGAATTTTGGGTGGCATTTGAACATATTTGAGAACCCCTCCGGTTGAGATCTGCATTCAACACGGCCATCATCGGGGTATTTGGAGGTCATTTCTATTTATTTGATTGAACATTGTCAACTCTGTCGGGCTGTCGACAGAGGATCGGGTTTCGTAGGCTTTATGCCCTTTGATAGTGAATTCTTATTGTTGTAGGCCTAATATGAATGTTTTAAAGCAAATATACTGGTTACCACAACTTTATATTTGCTTAATGGTTCGAACCCTGTCGACTTCTATTGACCCGTATAGAAGGATCGGTTTCGAACCTGAATTCATTTGTTAACCCGCGCAGCATCCCTAGACGTCACGTGTGTACCAATAACACGCTCGCCGGGGCCCATGCGGGTGTTTGGACGGTCATCGACGTGTTCTGTAGATCCATCTGCATAAATGAAAGGCAAGAGTTAGTAATCAGAATCTGATACATCACCCCGCACTTTCAAAATGCAGAGACTTGCACAGAACACAAAACAAAAATGGACAAAAATCATTAGCATAAGCAAATAATAAATTTAAAATTCTACTGAATGCTAAATGAATTTGCTGAATGATCATTTTAGAAAATTCGGAGTTTTGAATCACTAAAAATCTTGAGTACGATTTGATATAGCTGCTATTATAGCACTGAGACGACTAGCCAAAGATGGAAAGAGAAACCAATCCCCAGTGGAGTCGCCAGAAATATGTGGGCGACTCCGATTGTTGGCTTTTAGCTCTATCGGGACCTTTCAGTGATGGATTTTTGGGCATATGACCAAATGTCATATCCTGATGTTCACCGTACATAGCTCAATATCGTCATCATCATTTTTTTTTGCTACTATAGCATTTAGACAACTAGCTAAAGATGGAAAGAGAAACCAATCCCCAGTGGAGTCGCCAGAAATTTGTGGGCTCCGAAAATTCGGCCCCGGCCTCCGCTCGCTTTTCTTATTCGGCGAGGGAGTTTTAACGAACTAAGTTCCGGGGTAAATTTTGTAAGGAAGATGAGTTTGTAGATAAGACACTACCTAGAGATTTCGCCCTCATTTTGTGAGGACTTTATGATCTGAGTTTTGGTTTCCTATAGGCGCAAGCCCCTATAGTTAATTACCCCTCCCGATCACGAGAGAGAACTTTCGATTAAGGCTAGTCGTCAATCAGATACGTAGAGTATACGTGTTATCTGGCATATAGTAGCAACAATGGATTTGGATTTGAGAATTAATTGGATTTGGATATTTGGAAAGGGTTTGATATTTAAAATTGAAAATTTCACCATCTTGTACTTAAAGCGGATGGTGGGGGAATGGATGATAGACCCGATCAAGATCCCATGGTTCCGTCATCCCGGGCCATCGTGGTCCCTGGTCTACTTAGTCAGAGGAGGTAGTCTGATGTGATGCAATGAAGGAGTTACACAAGATCTTTAAAGAAAATCAAATTTTGGCTCCACGAATTATATAATTATGCCTCAAAGTTAAGTCAATAAAAAAATTTCGCGATGTTCAATTTGCTAGGCAAAGGAACTACAACAAGAGGGCTAGACCATTTAAGCAAAAAGTGAAAGAAAACATAACACAACGGCTAGTAAATAAAATTCCCACAATTAATATAAAGTTGTTCACACCTTGAGTCCTTTAACGCTCTCTTCCTACGGAGACTAGGTTGAGCGGCGGAAGATTGTCCAAGCTAGCATGGAGGTTGCCACTAAGATGGAAGCGCCAAGGAACGTTGCCGTGGAAGGAGATCTCGGAGGTGGAGGAGGCACGGTAGATCGACCTTTGATAAGCCAAGTGTAGACGGAGAAGTGTTCGTCGACGGAGTCTATGAGCGTCGGCACGATGCGGCTCAAATAGTCTTCGACGGTATTGTCGAAGTCAATCCGACGTCAAAGAACTGTGATCGGAGGATGTCGACTCTTCCGTTGCGGTCGTATTCAAACCCGTAGTTCCACTCGGGCTCGTCCATGCATGCTTGCAAGTTAAGCCGGGTGGTCGCCGCGAGAGAGACCTCCCAAGGAAGGGAGAGAGGGGGCGGCGGCTTGGAGAGGGAGAGGATGGCCGGCGGTAGAGCAAGGGTGAGGGGGCGGGCTTGGTTGAGAACAAAACTGAAGTTTAATTTCAGTTTTGTGAAATTGGGAGGGAGGGGTTGAGAGATTTGAATTTTCAATTAATGTAATTGATGCATTAATTTAAAATTTCAAATAAGGAGAGATTATGGGGCTGATTTTGTGGAGCATTTAAATTAATTTGGGGAGAGAGAAGAGCTAATTAAGGGCCGGCCATAAGTAGTGGGGAGAGACAATTAATATTAATTGAGTGGGCCATCTAGAAAATATTTCACGGTAGTATCAAATCTGAAATTTGAATTCTCAGATTTGATTTACTAGGAAGGTTCCAATTTTGTTATTACGCCACAAGAGGCATGGCATATAACAGGTAATGAAGAAAATAAATAAAAGATACTTGCCTATTTGAGCCAGCCGTAGATTAGGAAAGATTTGGATAATTTGGAATTGAATTTCAATTCACGGGATAGAGGCTGGCGGGATGGCGTGAGGTGGGCCTGGAAGAGGGCGTGGGGTCGGCTGCAGCTTGGAGGCGGGGGGGGGGGGGGGAATAATTGGCTGGCTGGACAAGCAAAGTCGGCAGCCAGCTGTAGCCTGGGAGCCGGTTGGAATGTCCAGGGAGTGGGCTGGAAGGGAAAACGGAAAGACTCGGCAGGGCTTGGTGATTGGCCTGTGGCCAATCTTCTTGGCTGAGCCGGCGGCAAGAGCAATGGGAGGAGAAGAAAAATGTCTGGGCTGGGAAAACAGTAAGAAAACAATGGAGAGAGAGGGGATTTCCTAACCTTGCGCACCCCTCTTCGAAGTCTCAAAGGGATATCGTAACCACGTCAGAACTCACAAAGAGATCCAGAATATTCTCCCAAGAACTCACAAAGAGAACTAGGGAGGGGTGAACTCACAGAGAGATCAAAGTAGAAAATTTTCATTCAATAATTCATTAAAAAAAAATCATACAAGATACAATGGCCATATAAATAGGCCCCAAAGAAAATAAAGTGCAAAAGTCTAAAATGCCCCTTGGGGCTACAAAAGCAACTATTACCCTCAGGGGTAAAATGGGAAACTACGAAAATAAAAGCATAATATGAAAACTGACGGTACAAGTGACATCAAAAATAAAGGCTAGCAATCACGGCCGTCGATCTCCGCGGTCGTCTCTGATAGGCGCGCCGAAATCTCCTATCGATGACCTCATCATTCTCCCCGGGTGGGAGAGAACTCGACCCCGTCGAGTGCGTGCTACGAAAGCTCTCATATAACTCCAGCTGGTCCGGGTCCAGTCTCTGTAGCTCCTCTCGATCGATCCACGTGTCCTCTGTCTCCGGAGTTCCTTCCCAATGGACCAAGTACCGTTGGCGACCTCCATCTTTTGTGGAAATAATCTCATCATCCAGAATGGTTTCAATCTTTTCCGCTCTAGGTAAGTGGGGTAAATTGGGGAGTGGAGGAAGGCTAGGGATCTCACCAGGTGGGGACACACAAGGCTCATTATGAAGTGGATTGTTGGGGTTAAAATCAGGACCCTCAAAGGCTACTATATCCTCAATATTAAAAGTGGGATTCATATTAAACCCTTCTGGGAGTTCCAGCACATAAGCATTATTGTTAACCTTCGCAAGTATTTTAAAGGGCCCGGCACTTCTCGCATGTAATTTCTTTACGGACCCAGGAGGAAAACGCTCCGGGCGGATCCGTACCATCACAAAATCTCCCACCTTGAATTCTTTGAATCTCTTTTTCTTATTAGCATGAATTTTATAATCAGTATTACTTTGTTCAATTTTCTTTTTAATTTCATTGTGTAACTCATGCAGATGAGATGCGAATGCAAATGCAGACTCAGATGTTCTAGTCCTAGGACTCATGGGAACTAGGTCAATGGGCTGATTTGGCTGAAAACCATACACAATCTCTGCGGGGCTGAGGCCAGTGGTTCGGTTTATAGAGTTGTTGTAAGCGAATTCGGCGATAGGAAGCTTTGAGTCCCAATCCCTAAGGTTTTCCCCTACCAACGTTCTTAAAAGGTTCCCTAAACTTCTATTGACAACCTCAGTTTGGCCATCGGTTTGGGGGTGAAATGCAGTGGAAAATTGGAGCTTAGTCCCCATTTTGTGCCAAAGGGTTTTCCAGAAATAGCTGGTAAACTTAACATCCCTATCGGACACGATTGTTTTAGGAAGGCCATGGAGTCTAACGATTTCTTCAAAGTAAAGTTTAGCGATTCGGGAAGCATCAAAAGTTTTGGAGCATGGGAGGAAATGCGCCATTTTAGAAAATCGATCTACGACCACAAAGACGGAATCATGTTTCCTAGTGGTTTTGGGTAGACCCAGGACGAAGTTTATACTTACGTCTTGCCACGGGCGACTCGATACGGGGAGTGGGGAGTAGAGTCCCGTGTTCTGTCTTCGCTGCTTGGCTAGTTGGCAAATGTGACATCGCTTTAGAAGTCTCCCGACATCGCGCTTGAGACTGGGCCAGTAAAAACGGTTTTCTAGCGCCGCAATAGTTTTCGCCTGCCCGAAGTGGCCAGCTAAACCTCCTGCATGTAATTCCCAAACAAGATATTCACGAAGGGAGGTTTGGGGAATGCAGAGTTTCTGGGCTTTGAATAGGTACCCATTCTCTACTACAAAATCATCCGTCAAGTGTCCACGTCCCGAGGTCAGAAGGGAATAAGTATCGTTAAAGTCCGGGCAGTCCTTATAGTCTTCCTTAAGGCGTTCAAATCCGATAACTTCCGTCCTCATCTCTTGAATGATCATCAGTCTCCTACTAAGGGCATCCGCAGCTTTATTCTCACTTCCCGCTTAGTGTCTAATCGTGTATGTGTACTCTTGCAAAAACTCGACCCAACGACCATGGCGGGCGTTGAGCTTCTTCTGCGAGTTTATGTACCTCAAGGCTTCATGATCAGAGAATATCACAAATTCTTGGGGCAACAAGTAATGTCTCCAGTATCGAAGGGACTGGATGACCGCACAAAATTCCTTATCATAAGTTGAATACCGCTGACGGATGTCATTTAATTTCTCGCTAAAATACGCCACGGGGTGTCCTTCTTGAGATAAAACTCCTCCAATACCGATCCCTGATGCATCACAAGTCACTTCAAAAACTTTGGAAAAATCAGGGAGACGCATAACAGGGGCTTCA
Organism: Dendrobium huoshanense; assembly: GCA_016618105.1. Lineage (NCBI taxonomy): Eukaryota > Viridiplantae > Streptophyta > Magnoliopsida > Asparagales > Orchidaceae > Dendrobium > Dendrobium huoshanense. Next base: position 36,820,775 of record CM028350.1, on the reverse strand, counting down.
ACCATTTTCTTCTTAATGTCCTCGAAAGCCTTAGTGGCAGCTAACGTCCTGTGAAATTCACCTTTCTTGAGGCAGTCGGTTATGGGTGCCACTATCGTGCTAAAGTTTCTAATAAATCTCCTATAGAATGTGGCCAATCCGTGAAAACTCCGAACATCTCTGATATTCTTAGGTTCAGGTCACTCATTGATCGCTCTAACTTTCTCGGGGTCGGCTGAAATTCCTCGAGATGAGATTATGAATCCGAGAAAGGTAACACTATCAGTGAGAAACACACACTTCTGAGGGTTCGCATATAACTGCTCCTTCCTTAAAATCTCGTATACTTGTTTCAGGTGTCCCATATGTTGGTCTACGGATTTGCTATAGATTAGGATATCATCAAAGTAGACGACTACGAATTTTCCGAGGAAGGGTCGTAGGACTTGGGTCATAATCCGCATGAAAGTGCTAGGAGCGTTGCTAAGACCAAAAGGCATGACCATCCATTCATACAATCCGTCTTTCGTCTTGAAGGCCGTTTTCCATTCATCCCCCGGGCGGATCCTGATCTGATGATATCCGCTCTTAAGATCCACTTTGGAGAACAATGTTGCCCCAGTCATCATATCAAGCATGTCGTCTAGTCGGGGAATTGGAAAGCGATACTTAACAGTAATCTTGTTGATAGCACGGCTATCAACACACATCCTCCAGGAGCCGTCTTTCTTTGGAGTTAGGAGGGCAGGAACGGCACATGGGCTAAGGCTTTCTTTAATAAATCCTCGTTGTAGCAGCTCATCTACTTGCCTCTTTAGCTCAGCGTGCTCCGTTGGGTTCATCCGGTAGTGAGGGAGGTTAGGCAGGGATGCTCCAGGAACTAAGTCAATGACATGTTGGATGTCCCTGAGGGGAGGAAGTTGGTCAGGTAGCTCCTCGGGGAAGACATCAGCGAATGTCTCTAAGAGGGGCTTTACTTCTTCCGGGACTTGCTTTTCATGATCTTCATCTACTTCCCTTGCTACCAGGGCGTACATGGGTGACCCGTGGTGAAGCTTAATGTCCACTTCTTTCGCAGTTAAGAAGTGTAAGCCCTTATTAGGCTTAGGCGGAATAACCTTAGTTTCACTCTTATCGGGTCGAGGCTGTGAAGGGATCAGCTTAATTTTCTTTCCGTTGTGTTCGAACACGCAGGTGTTCGTCCTCCCATAAATGTAGACATCGTTGTCAAACAGCCAAGGGCGGCCAAGTATAATTTGACCCACATCCATAGTCAACATGTCACACCAAATCTTCTCCTGATATCCATTGAACTCGAGCGGGATAAGGCTCCTATCTTTGATTTCCATAGAAGTTGAGTTAATCCAATCGACCTTATACGGATTTGGATGAGGTGTGGCCCTAAGGTTGAGCTTAGAAATCATCGCTGACGAGACAGCGTTGATGCAGCTTCCACTATCGACAATGACCTTACAGTTCTTATCCCCGATCTTAGTAAAGGTATGAAAAATGGCTGTTCTTCTCCAATCATCACTTGGCTTGGGTTGGGACAGCGCACATCTAACGACTTGCAGGGTGACGGGTTCATCCTCCGTAAAAGAATCTTCCTCTTCATCCACATGGTGAACTACGTCAGTATCGGGCTCTTCCTCGTCGTCATCGACCTCTTCTATTATGTTGACCTTATAGGGGATGGAACATTGGGAGGCAATGTGCCCATACCCATGACACCTATAACATTTGGTTCCAGAGTTGGGTTTTTGGGTGTCTCGTTCTGGTGCTTTACCCTTAAGGTCGGAACGCTGAGGGGTTGCGCTGGCAGTGGGTCGACTACTGGTCGAGTTTGAGGGTCGGTTTTGAGGCTGGCTGGTGGAAGAGCGATACGGGTTGGGTCGGGAGTCGAACTGCCTAGTGTGGGAATGGGTTTTGGACTCTTCTAGGTCAAGTACCAGGCTGCAAGCGGCCTCTAGTGTGTCTATTCCCCTAGCAAACAGTTCGGTGCGAAGATCTTCCCGAAGGCCAGCTCTAAACATAGACAGGATTTGTGTTGGGGTAGCAGATTCCTCGCCGTTACAACGAATCAGGAAATCGTCGAAGGCGGAGATGTAATCTTTAACTGACTTGCTCCCCTGAGTTAGCCGATTCCACTTATCCAAGAGTTTAGGGTAGTAGGACGGTGGTAGGTATTTCCTCCTAAGTTCCTGCTTCATGGTTCTCCAATCGTTTATTGGGTGTTCCCCTCGAGATTCACGCATGTTCTCTAGATTGGTCCAGTAAAGGTTGGCTCGTCCCGTGAGCTTCATTTCAGCGAACCTGGCCTTCTTCGCTTCCGAGATGTTGTACCATTTAAAGTAACTATCCATCGACTTGAGCCAATCGAGGAAAACTTGAGGGTCAAGGGTCCCGTCGTATGTTGGAGCATCAATTCTAATGTTTTTCAACAACTGAGCGTCGTTGTCCCTCCAAGTGTTGTTGTCTCCTATAGGTTCTTGATGGGGTCTAGGATTATGATGATAAGGGTCTTGGAAATGTTCGGGACCGCGAGATTGTTCGCGATCGGGTCGGTTGTCGTCACCATAAGGTGAGTGAGGTCTCGAGGGAGTATAGATCGCAGGATTCCCATTACGCTCGATATTATCTAATCGGTCACTCGTGTGACGCCTAAAGTCAGCTAGATCAGTTTGGGTGTTGCGGATTTGCTGAGTAACGGTGCCCAATTGTCCCAAGATAAGGTCAAGGGTAGCTTGGAGATGTTGCGGGTCCATGGGGAAAGTCTAGAGGTTTCCCGAGGAAGAGTTGTGTAGGTGGGCAGCAAGGATAAGCTAAGGGAGGAGGTCCCAAAGGCTCCTAACTGCTGCAGGAAACAAACAAAAACAGCAAACTAGCACAAGGAGGTTTGCGTCTAGCAAGTCTTTGGTGGGAAGCTAAGTGTGGACAGCAACTATGACAACTTTCCGGTCGAAATTAAGCCTCTAACACGTGCAGGTTTTAAGTGGACAGCAGCAGCAAATAACTAGGGAACTTTATTCTAAGTGAAATCTAACGTGTGGTCAGCTTAGAGGACTTGTAGAGACGGCAGGGGTTAATGGCAGCAGCTAAAACAAGTGTCTAAACTCCCTAACCAGTGAATGTTAGCTGCAGAAATGTAAGGACAGCAGGGGTAATTCAAGTCGAAGTTGTTCCAGACACTTAGGAATCTACCAAGCACAAGACCGACACTAATGATGTGAGCTAGAATGTCCTAATTCATATAGATGTTTGCTGGAAATGCACAAAACAGTAACAAAACAGTGAAAATAAATTATCTAATCAATGATATGCATGAAAATTTTGAGCTATCGCAAGGAACTAAACCCTAGGATGCTTTCTATGCATGTCAAGCATGGTAACCATGCTCTGATACCAAAATGATGTGATGCAATGAAGGAGTTACACAAGATCTTTAAAGAAAATCAAATTTTGGCTCCACGAATTATATAATTATGCCTCAAAGTTAAGTCAATAAAAAAATTTCGTGATGTTCAATTTGCTAGGCAAAGGAACTACAACAAGAGGGCTAGACCATTTAAGCAAAAAGCGAAAGAAAACATAACGCAACGGCTAGTAAATAAAATTCCCACAATTAATATAAAGTTGTTCACACCTTGAGTCCTTTAACGCTCTCTTCCTACGGAGACTAGGTTGAGCGGCGGAAGATTGTCCAAGCTAGCATGGAGGTTGCCACTAAGATGGAAGCGCCAAGGAACGTTGCCGTGGAAGGAGATCTCGGAGGTGGAGGAGGCACGGTAGATCGACCTTTGATAAGCCATGTGTAGACGGAGAAGTGTTCGTCGACGGAGTCTATGAGCGTCGGCACGATGCGGCTCAAATAGTCTTTGACGGTATCGTCGAAGTCAAATCCGACGTCAAAGAACTGTGATCGGAGGATGTCGACTCTTCCGTTGCGGTCGTATTCAAACCCGTAGTTCCACTCGGGCTCGTCCATGCATGCTTGCAAGTTAAGCCGGGTGGTCGCCGCGAGAGAGACCTCCCAAGGAAGGGAGAGAGGGGGCGGCGGCTTGGAGAGGGAGAGGATGGCCGGCGGTAGAGCAAGGGTGAGGGGGCGGGCTTGGTTGAGAACAAAACTGAAGTTTAATTTCAGTTTTGTGAAATTGGGAGGGAGGGGTTGAGAGATTTGAATTTTCAATTAATGTAATTGATGCATTAATTTAAAATTTCAAATAAGGAGAGATTATGGGGCTGATTTTGTGGAGCATTTAAATTAATTTGGGGAGAGAGAAGAGCTAATTAAGGGCCGGCCATAAGTAGTGGGGAGAGACAATTAATATTAATTGAGTGGGACATCTAAAAAATATTTCACGGTAGTATCAAATCTGAAATTTGAATTCTCAGATTTGATTTACTAGGAAGGTTCCAATTTTGTTATTACGCCACAAGAGGCATGGCATATAACAGGTAATGAAGAAAATAAATAAAAGATACTTGCCTATTTGAGCCAGCCGTAGATTAGGAAAGATTTGGATAATTTGGAATTGAATTTCAATTCACGGGATAGAGGCTGGCGGGATGGCGTGAGGTGGGCCTGGAAGAGGGCGTGGGGTCGGCTGCAGCTTGGAGGCGGGGGGGGGGGGGGGAATAATTGGCCAGCGGCCAATTCCTGGCTGGACAAGCAAAGTCGGCAGCCAGCTGTAGCCTGGGAGCCGGTTGGAATGTCCAGGGAGTGGGCTGGAAGGGAAAACGGAAAGACTCGGCAGGGCTTGGTGATTGGCCTGTGGCCAATCTTCTTGGCTGAGCCGGCGGCAAGAGCAATGGGAGGAGAAGAAAAATGTCTGGGCTGGGAAAACAGTAAGAAAACAATGGAGAGAGAGGGGATTTCCTAACCTTGCGCACCCCTCTTCGAAGTCTCAAAGGGATATCGTAACCACGTCAGAACTCACAAAGAGATCCAGAATATTCTCCCAAGAACTCACAAAGAGAACTAGGGAGGGGTGAACTCACAGAGAGATCAAAGTAGAAAATTTTCATTCAATAATTCATTAAAAAAAAAAAACATACAAGATACAATGGCCATATAAATAGGCCCCAAAGAAAATAAAGTGCAAAAGTCTAAAATGCCCATTGGGGCTACAAAAGCAACTATTACCCTCAGGGGTAAAATGGGAAACTACGAAAATAAAAGCATAATATGAAAACTGACGGTACAAGTGACATCAAAAATAAAGGCTAGCAATCACGGCCGTCGATCTCCGCGGTCGTCTCTGATAGGCGCGCCGAAATCTCCTATCGATGACCTCATCATAGTCGACCCAACCTGACAGAAGGATCCTTGTCGGCAGCCATGGGTTGCTTCGTCCAAGGGGACCTTGTAGACCTGGGATGGATGTTTGTCTAAGGGGACAAATTTGAATCCACCTTAGCTAACAGAGGGCTTTGTGCCCTATCAATCATATCCTATTGATTCATATCTCAAGGATTTAATGCCATTAAGGAGCGTATTGGCTCTGGCCATAACCGCTATCTGTGGTGCCATTTGGCGGCAAAACCACTCGGTTCAGAGGGCCCCGGGTCATAACCGTTTACCTGCAGTGCCATTTGGCGGCAAAACTGCCGGTTAGAGGACACGTACCACGTCCTTACTGGCAAGATATTGTTTGAGAATGGATCATAGTGATATTTTCAACTAGGCATTTGGCTCTTTGTGAGCTGAAGTTGATTTTAATTTGTCCACCTCGACAAACTGTTGCGGAGGGTGGATGAATTTTGCTTTAAGTGATTAATGTGTTTATTTCAATTTTAAATATTTTTGGACTTTTTGAGAATTTTTTGGATTTTTGAGTGGAGCTTTGGATTTTGTGTGAACTTTGGATATTTGGGAGATATTTGAAAATATTTGGGAACCCCTCCGGTTGAGGTCTGCATTCAACACGGCCATCATCGGGGTGTTTGGGGGTCATTTCTTTTTATGGATTGAACCTTGTCAACTCTATCAGGCTGTCGACAGAGGATCAGGTTTCGTAGGCTTCGTGCCTTTATTAGTGAATTCATATTGTTGTAGGTCTTGATGGCCTAATATGAATGTTTTAAAGCAAATATACCAGTCTCCACAACTTTATATTTGCTCAATGGTTCGAACCCTGTCGACTTCTATTGACATGTATAGAAGGATCGGTTTCGAACCTGAATTCACTTGTCAACCCGCGCAGCATCCCTAGACGTCACATGTGTACCAATAACACGCTCGCCGGGGCCCATGCGGGTTTTATAATTATTTTTACCCCTTTTAGTGTACCTATGTGTATACAATTTATAGTGCACGTGCAGGGGTATTCTTTAAATAGACGTCTTCTGTCTGCTTGTACGAATGTTGCAGATCCAGTGGCGTTTTGTAGCAGCTTCTGAATTGAGTTGTTCGCTGCTTCGTATAGGTAGACTGTCGTGCACTACTTGTTGCTTTCTGCAGGTGGGTTGTAGTGCACTAACTAATCTCCTGCCTTTAGTTGCATGGATAGTTGTATTTGTTGTAGTATCATCAATCTTTGCTTGTAACGGATCAATGTACTTGCTTAACATTGGATAATGATTGATTGTAAAGGTGTTGTGATATTGGTCGCCTTCTATTACGATGACTTCTTTGGGCGTGGATATATTGTATGTTTATAAAGGATCCCTCACCTTTGTAGCATAACTATTACTACTACTTGTGAGTGAACTGCATTATTGTAGTTCTTCTGCGTTGTACTTGTAGGCCTCGGGCCATCAGATTCATCAGATTATCGCGCTTGTATGATGACTTGTAGTTGTTGGTGCTTGTGTTTCTAATCAACATGATGATTCTCCAACATCCACATAGTACTCTAACTTATTGGTTAAGAACAAGCCGTCACATTCTTCTATTGCTTGTGTATTTTTTTTGTCCTGAAGATCATGGCGATTGTATATCTCTTGTTACCAACTCCAAGCAATCATCGGCGTGCAATACATCATCATTGGACCCATGATGCAAGTAATAACATTAGTTATATGGTCGATTGAAAATTTGAACTCTAATTTTTGCCATCTCTATTGATCGTTGCTTGAGGGTACATCGCTCCCAATTTTGTAAATGAGCCATTACGATTCAATATGATCTTGATATAAAATCATATTCTTCATGCTCTTCTTGCTACTTGTAATCAAATTGTACTTACAAGTTATTTGTGATAAATTTGAGATCAAGCTCATCAATCCCTTCTTTCCATTTGAAATGATTAATATAGATTGATTTCTATTGCTCACACAGATTTCAGGTTCACACTTGAAATGAATTTGCATATCAGCATTTGCATTCCAATTGGAATGATAACTCTATTGGGAAGTTGATTATCTTTCAAATCAAATTCCTTATAGTTCATCTATTGATGTTCACATTATATCTTGATCTCGTTTCATATAATCAACTTGTATGTTAAAAGTCAAAGTTCACTTTGTTCATGCTTGAGTTCCTTTGCTTAGTCATTTGAGTTCAAGATTGAGCTCAAGCTTACAAGTCTTCTACTTGAGTTTAAGTTCAAAATGCATGTCCCCTGTTGTCCTTTGAGTTCGTGTCCGAGCTCAAAATGAGTTCAATCAAGTTCTAATGAGAATCCAGTTTCATGTTCATATTCGTTTCAATTAGAATTGAATTCATTTGGGTTCAAGTTCAATTAAGTCATTTGTTGCAATCCCAAGTTCTCCACATTCAATTGAATTCGAACAAGTCCAAGTTCATCATTTTTATTTAAGTCCTTGGATTTTCAATCCAAATTTCGGCAGCCTCCCGGCGTCTCCCCCGTTTAGGGGAAAAATCAAGAGGCAACCATTCCCCTCGACGCTACGTGAGCGCTTCAGGTAGGTGTCAAAAATGACACCGCGGTCGCAAACGTATTTTTTTTTTTATCCCCGCCTGCTACGTGAGCATTTAACGGTGTTTTGTTTGTTTATTATAAGAAGAAAACAGGTTAGAAATAAAGCACAGATTTCCCCCCTCTGCACCATGTGGGCGTTCGGGGGTACTTATATAAAAATAAAATGAAATAAAGACACATTTTTTTTATCCTCTTCGCCGCAAGCGTCGCACCGGTTTCCCACCCTAAACGCTACTTGAGCGCCTCGGGGGTTTGCCGGCACGTTGCAAGCTTTGAAGAGGGATCCTAATCTCGTCGCAAGCATCGCACCGGTTTCCCGCCCTCAACGCTACGTGAGCGCCTTGGGGGTTTGCCGGCTCGTTGCGAGCATCGAGAAAAGAACCATGCTTTTTAATTTATAATTAGTGATAAGTTAAATATAATTAATTATATTTAAGCTACAACTAATCATATTTAACTTAAAATTAATTACAAATTAACTAAACATTATTTATAATTAATTAAAATCAATTATAATTAATTACATTTATCATATAATTAATTATACTTAATTTAAGATTAATTATAAATTAATCATACTTAACCTATAATTAATTATAAATTAATTATAATTAGTTATATTTGATGTATAACTAATTATATTTTAATTTAATATTAATTATAAATTAAATAAATTTAATTTGAGATTAATTATAAACTAATTATAAATAATCTCAAATAAAAAAAAAATTATACTAATAAAGCAAAATTAAATACCTAATCAACTAAGGGTTGGGTAGTAGAGAGGGTTGGCTGAGTGAACTCAGTGAGTCGGGATGAGTGGACTGAGTTAGGGCTTAGGTTGAGTTAGATTTAAGTGGTTTGGCTCTAGTGTCCAAACAGAGAGTGATAGAGAGGGGGATCGGGTAGAACAAACGGATGAGGGGCGACAGGCTCGGGGGCTCTGGCGACGGGCTTGGAGGCGTCGGCTATAGAGGCGGGAGAGATAGTTGGAGGTAAGGGATCTCTCTCTCTCTCTCTCTCTCTCTCTCTCTCTCTCTCTGGACGGGAGGACCGGAAGTCGGGCAAAGGGGGCGGCGGGATTCTCAGTTGGATGGGCTTGGTCGGGCAGAGAAATCGGAGGAGGGATCGAGTGGAAGGAGATCAGAGGGATTCGGTCAGAGGGGGAGCTTCTTGAGTGGCTGCTTGGGCTCGGGATTGAGGGGAGATCGGGATTCTCGCGTGTGGAGCAGCGACGGGAGCAGAGGGAGGAGTTACGGGAGGAAGTGGCTTCGGACGTGGGAAGAGGTCGTGGAAGCAGAGGGATCGGAGGAGTGGAACGAGCAGCGTCAGAGCGAATGGAAGAAGTATCTGGTTGAAGCCCCCCTTCGGCCTCTATTTATGGACGCTGAGAGGAGCGAAATCGAGGGATCGTCGCAGGATTTGCGCCGGATTTGCGGAGAAGTGATGCGAACGGCGCCGATTTCAGCTGGATTCGTGGATACGACGGTTTTACAGGTATTATTTACGGGATGTGAACATATGAAGAGCTCTCTACTTATGATGCAAAGTACTTTGTATAAAAACTTTCTATTTAACATGTCAAGTATAAGGTGAAATAGAACAATGTAACATGAAAAATATGAACATAAAGTAACATTATGCAAAGTAAACTTAAGAAAAACTTGAACCTTAGAATGTAATGTCAGTTACCTCGATAAACAATTGTTATACTTGAGGTGAATCTTCTTAATCTAACACCTCTCATAGACATAACACATAGGATAATAAGCACCTTGATTACTAACTTATAATATAATACATTATATCACATTTTCTATAACTCAAACTAATCATAACATAATACACTTCTAAAATTAATCTAACTCATAACACTACTAACTCATAGCACTTACAGATACAACTCATAACATAATGCATAACATAATTATAGCATAATTCCCTTTACCCAATCCTAAATTAAATTAAATTAGTTTTAATTTTCGGATTTAATGAAAATCTATATTTTAAGAATACAAAATTTTCATATTTTTTTATAATTACAATTTAAATCACTTTCCCTAACATATATCATTAATAAACCTAATTATTTTCGGATTAAAATAATGTAGAAATTAGGAAAAAATAGTTTCTTTTCTAAATTCTCATTTTCTCTTAATTAAAGACTTCCAAAGTCTCCTAGGAATAAGATTTGTTAACAATTTAACTTAAAATCACAAAATTAGGAAAAATTCTAATTTTGAAACTCCAAAATTTTTAGGAAAAAAATTAAATTATTGTTTAATCATGTTTATAAGCCCTTCATAACAACATTCCTAAACAAAATTTAATTTTATGTGAAACCCTAATTTGGAACATAAAGTTTTCCTTTAGCAAAATTCATTTTTATGGTTTAAAATCATGCTCACATACAATCCCTATCACTCTTCTATGAAAGCCCCATCATTTAAGCAAACCCAAAATTTTTAAACCTAATGCAATCTAGGGAAAACTTGATTTTTTTTTTGCAAAAGAAACCTACCCTCTTCTTCCTACACACTTTTCTTTAACAAAATTCATGATTTTTAAAAACCCTAAATTTCTAATCGTGAAAAATCTTGGAGAAGAAGCAAGATTTCTATGTTTTGAGCTTTCCTTGCCTCTTTCCTAAGCTCTCTCTTTCACTTTCCTTCAAAAGCACGCCGGAAACCGCTGCCGTCCCCCGGATTCGCCAAGCTCCCGCCGCCCTCTCCCCCTCCTCTCGTGTGCAGCCGAACAAAACAAGCCAAGGGACCGAATGGTTCGGTCCCTAGGCGGAAGTGGGAGCTTAAGGGAGAAATTACATGTTCAATTACGCATGTGCCCCTTCCCTTAAAAAGTTCCTTAAGGCTTATGTGTAGTTTGGGCAAAAGGCTAAGAAGTTCCTTAAGGCTTATGAGGAGTAGTTTGGGCAAAAGGCTAAAAATTTACTTAAACAAACTTCGACGATTTTTTGTTTTCAAATCGTGCGAAATTAGGTACATGTTCTTTATACCGTTTCGATCGAAATTTTGTTTAGAATTTTATAAAATTTATTGCGTTGAATTCCGACGAATTTGAAATTTCGCTTAATTTCGTCACAGCTCATCGAAATGCGTGCAATGCATCCGATCAAAAGTTTTTGGGTTTTACAAAGATGCCCCTTAATTAATAGAAACACTAATCATATTTGATGCATGATGCAAATAAGTAAATGGCAGTGTTGCGTTCTTATGGGAAAATTCATATGATTCATTTTCCTCTACCCCACCTTGCAAAAACTGAAAACTTTATTCCTATACATAATTTCCGTATGGTTTTCCTTTCTTTTTCTCTTTTCTAACTTGATAGGCTAGCAAGTTTTCTGTGTATAGCTGCTGTTTCTCTTTGTCCTTGGTTTGGTGGTTTATTTTCTATGTTGTATGCTTTTTGACCTTGTAAGCCTTAATTTTAAATAACAGGTGGTAGTCCAGTGCCTCTTACGCCTGACTTTGGTGGATCTTTAGTTCGTTTTGCTGACGGTGTCTATGATCCTTACTTAAAACTATATTTTACGGTGATGGAAGGTTTGTATGCAAATACTACATCTTTGCTTTTTGTGTGATTTTTCCATGTTGTCTCAAGAAGTTCAATCCATTCCTCTATTATGTCTTTTCAGATCATCGACAAAGTAGTTTAAATCCTGCCACAACAATTGTCTCTGTTAATGTTGATGATGAAACTATTCAAGGTAAGGATCCCCATCAGCTTTTATATGTATATCACGTCAGAGAATGATGCTTTATCTCAAGCTATGAAATCTTGATGGAAGCTTTATATGGCAATGCCTTTTTTTCAATAGTTTGTCTTCTTTTGGTTTACTGATTATGATTTAAATTTGCCTTTGTTCTATCATTTAATTAGATCTACACCCACTTGTCTAATGTGGACTCCGGGCTCAAATATTTCTTATTGCTTATTTTATTTTATTTATGTGGGTTGAAGATCCAAAAGAAGTAGTTTCCGGAAATGATTTTTATGCCTTTCCACGGATTGATTCAACTGGAAGGAAGATGGCCTGGTTGGAATGGAGTCACCCAAACATGCCTTGGGATAAAGCACAACTATGGGTGGGGTACTTTTCAGAAGATGGGTAAGTGTGTTTACGTTTTATTATGCTGATAGCTAAGATGTTTCTATGTTCTGAATCATCTCTCACATGCATTAGGTTGGTGTTACTTTTATTGTTTTGGGCAGGAGATTATTTTATTTTGCTGTTGTTTAAGAGATGCCAATATTTAGATAGGAGATGCACCCGATTTGGAAGGTGAAACTGTTTTGATAATAATTTGGCTTATTGATATAGGGTAGGTGGTGGAATGTAAATACAGTAAGGAATTGAATGAGATAAAAGAAGTAGGTTAAATCGATCGAACATAATGAATACTTAGCTTGTAGATAACAATTCGAATCCTCAGTACAGTTTGTGCTGATTTTTGAAAGCATAGAAGAGAAAGGTTAAGTGCAAATGGGTGTTGAAGGAAAATTTCATTTAATTCTCCATAACCTAATAGTTTATCAAATGAAAATCGAAACAACCATTCAAGGATCATTATATAATAATCTTAATGAAAATAATAAATAACATATGAAATATCTATTTTCTAATAAATTTAAAATATAAATATATAAAGAAATTCTATGTCAATCTTGATTGTTAGAATCAATCAACAAATGATAGACCAGATCAATTCCCCTGAAGTAGCAATAACTCTCCCTCTGAGAATAAGAGGGGGTTATCCGTCCAGAATATTGGAAGATAACAATACTTTCCATTATAGAAATCCTAAAATCCATTGAATGTTGATGATATCTCCTTTTTTTAAAAGAACAAATATAGCTTTTATAGATGTTATTAGATGTAGTGTCAAAGAAAAAAAAGAAAAAAAAGAAACATACCTTTATTTATATAAACTCCACCTAAATAAGCATAGCAAATACTAGAGCCTTGAAGGTGCTTGACTTGGTAATAAAGTTTGATGCGGACAACTAGATAGAAAGAGCCAAGAGGGAAGAACACCAGGACAAATAGAACATTACTTGATTCAATAATTATAATGCGAACATCCAAACAAACATCAAAACGAACGAGAGCCAAACAATCGAAACAAAATTAAAAATAAAAACAACTACTCTCAGAACAACCGACAATCGGTTTCCTCACATGTAACGAAATAATAGGCAATATAAAAGATGTGCTTAAGGGCATACAAATCAAGGGTCCATCATAGCTACTTGGGCCAATGATGTAGGACTAGCTAGATACGATGATTATGTAGTCATTTAGGCATTGCACAACTCTTAGATTAGAATAAGTCCAGGAAACAATTACTTAGGAATTCTCAACGAAGATTCAAAACAAATAAGGAAATGATTTGCTTAGGCGAAATTACATGCTCTGAATTTTGAAACTTTCAAAATAAATAAGAAAAACCACACAACGCAAATAGTAGGCTTCAAATTAAATCCCTAATCTAACAATGAGACGTAGGATGCATAGAAGATTACACTCAATTCCTACAAATGACTAAGCTTGGCAAGAGCAATTTGAAGGAGCTTTCGTGATTACAATCAACCAATTGAGAATTTAGAGTTAGAAGAAATTGAATACAAATGGAGAAGAGAAAGACCTTTGCTCAAGGAGACGTGGAGATCCGTCACTTGATGCCTTCAACGTCTTCGTCCATGGCTTCCTTTGATGCAAATAAGATGCGTCTCTTGAATAGTCACAAAGAGAAAGAAGTTTCTCTTGATAGGAGATCAAGCTCTAACTCTTCACTCAAGAAATCTGAAAATAATTTCAGATTTTTATCCCAAAATCTGTGAGAAAACTCAGATTCTATGGAGGAGGTTAAGGAAGTAGAGGGAGGAGACCAAGGTTCCAAGTCACTTTGAAATATTAGAGGAGGGATGAGAGGATTCGGGAGAGAAATAAACTAGGTTGGGACTTTGAGAGTCACGACCAGCAGCAGGTTGGCTCCCAGATTCCTTCCAAAAGGGGAGCAAAATTTGTGGACAGATTTTGAGAAAATCTGTAAGGGGATTGACGGGACCATGGAGAGAAATTAGGGAGTTAATTCCTAATTCTACTCTACAGGTTTTTGGAAAGAAAATAATGGCTTGGGCATAAAAGAATTTCTGTTGGCAAGAGGGGGAATTATTTCCAAAGAAGCTTAGTAAGAGATTAGGAAATAAATCCTAATTATCCATCCAGGTTGCCGTCAGCTTTTAAAACCTGGGAGGGGATTTCGGGAATGGATTTGGGCTGCCAAACTTGGGATTTGGAACTTAGGAAAGAAGTATTTAAATCCAATTTAAATTTGGAATTCAAATAGAATTCATTTTAAACTTTCCAAAAATAGAATGATAAATTAGGAAAGATTTCAAATTTCAAATTAGTTGGATTTGAAGGTTGAAAATCTGCCCTAAATTAAATCACCCAAATTAGGAAAGGATTTTAATGGGAAAAGGGGAAGTGGTGGCCGACGGCTATGGGAGTTGGAGCCGGCGGCAATGAGGGTCGGTTTGGGGGGTTTGGACCGTGAATGGGGAGGGGATGGGTGGGAAGTTTTGAATCTCGACGATGGTGGTGATGATAGGAGAATAAGATAAAACCACGAACCCGGCCGTCTCCAAGGTTGGTGGGTGATACGCCAATCTCCCTCTCCAAGGGATTTCTCCAAAGCTCTCCAAGAACTCTCAAATGCTCTCAAACACAAGTGCAGGAAAAATTCTTAATAATCATTCATTAGCTTAAAACAAAAGAAATGAGGCTATAAATAGCCGGGTACAAAGACTCAAGAAAATAAAAGACCAACTTGCCCTTTGGGCTTACATGCGACCACTCCCATGAAAGGGGTACAAAGAGAAATAATAACGACACCTAAGCAAATAAGAAAATGCATAAATAAAATAAAATACAATCATGACTCTGAAATACAAGGACTCGATCGTGGCCGTAGATCGACAGCCACGTCACTGATAAACCTTCCACGCTGATCTGATGTCCCCATCAGCCAACGTCCACCAAAACTCCTCCGGCAAATGCTACCAAACCCGGTCAACCAACACTTCCAATAGCTCAAGAAGAAAGATACAAGTGGAGTGAAACTTTATATATGATACTAAACATTGGTTAGGTCCTTCTCACTTGCAACTCTTTTCTCCGTGTGTTTTTGTCAAGTGCACCAACTGGGCTTCCTCCTTCTAGTACAGCCTAATCCAACTTGTTTAATTTTTCCTACTTCTGAACTTTTTTAGTTTTCCTTCTATTTTTGTTATATTGTTAAATACTCTCTCCTTTCTAGGATGATAAGTATTTTGGATGACCACCCAGGACTGTCTTGAAAACATTGAATTATATCTAGTGTTTACCAATCAAAAGATTTAATTCCCCATTCCTTTTACTCTTAAGTTTTTTTTTCATGCTATGAAAATTTCTAGTTTGTTACAATGCGAGATTAATGAAGTGGAGTATGAAATTGCAGTGTTGAACTTGCAAATCAAAGGTCTTAGAAGAGCAATGAAACTAATATCCTTCCATTATATAGGGTTTATGATAAGGTTTGCCAACAATAGAATTTCAGCTCTACGAGTAAAGAGTTTTCTTAGAATTGATTTAACAAAATAATTTAGATGTACGGTATTTTAGATTTTTATTTTTTTCAATTATTAAATTTAATTTAGAGTTTTAGATTTATTTTTTAGTATAAATTGCCTTTAGTTGGATACTTTTTAGGTTTGAATTTGAATTAGGATTATATTTGATTTCGATCTTATATTTGCACTCTAATTACTATTATAGGGATTATTGACTTATATTTTTAGATCAATAGATGATGATTTTATCCTTTTTTTCCATCTACTGCTACTTTTATTTTCTCTTTTTTTTTTCCATATCTAATGATATTGCAGTTTCTTCTTTCCGATAGCCGCTTTACCCCAATAACGCTTAGGAATTATAACAAAGTAGCCCTCTTGAAAATATGAAACATAATAGTAATTGTTTATAAATCTAAAATTCAAGCACATTAAAGACGATCCCATCAATCTAGATCATTAACTGTGGAATGACAAATATCATACAACGTCATTCTAATTCTTCAGTATTTTCAGAATCATTTTTAAAGAGTAAAAGGCCAAAATAGTCTCCTGACTATTAATAAATGCTCAATTTAGTTCCAGACTTTTATGATGACCTAAATTAGTATTTTGACTATTAAAAAATGTCCTAATTTGATATCAGGGCAAAAAATAACAGTTAAAGTTAACCCCAAAAGTTAAATGTGATTTCATTTTGAATATTATGGTGCATGTGAGATTATATTATTTTTTATTTTTTTTTGTTATTTATCATATTAAAATAAATAAAAAATCATAATGAAAATTAACCAACTAAATAGTAAAGGTCAGTAATTAATAAATGTGGTTAACTTCCACTATTATTTTTGTATTTATTTTACTATGATAAACAACAACAACATCAAACCTCCCATAATATGGGGTCGGTTACATGAAACCTTTTTTTCCATTGTGTCATGTTAAGAGTCAAATTCTCATTTAAATCTAATAAAGAAAGGTCATTTTTATTATTTTATAACCAAGTCTTTTTTAGGTATACCTCTACCTTTCTTAACATAAGTCAAATCTAATACATTTATTTTCCTAATGGGTCATCGAAAGATCGCCGTTTTATGTGACCAAACCATCTAAGGTGACTCTCTTTAATCTTATCTTCCATTGGAGCTATTCCAACCTTTTCATGTATATATGCTCATTTCATATCCTGTATTTAAGAGTAAACCCAGTTATCCACCTGAGCATCATCGTCTCTGCAGCATTTAACTTAATATTATGCTTCTCTTTTAATGGCTAGCATTCTGCACCATAAAATATTGCATGTCTCACCACCATCTTATAGAATTTTCCCTTCAGTTTGAGAGGAACTTTTCTATCACACAACATACCCGATGCATTCCTCTAGTTCAACCATCACTTGAATTTTACTAATAATATTCCCATCTATTTCCCAATCACTTTGAATAGTAGATCCAAGATATATATACTATGATAAACAATAAAATTTATAAAAATAATAATATAATTTTATATACATCATAATATCCAAAATGTCATTATATTTAACTGTTGGGGTTAACTTTAACTATTATTTTTGGCATTGGGATCAAATTGAGATAATTTCTAGTAGTTGGGGGGACTAAATTATAGCATTATGAAAGTCTCGGACTATACTGAATATTTACTAATAGTTAGGAGGTTATTTTGGACCGTTACTCATTTTTGAAAATAATATTATATGGCTCATCACTGTTATTTTTTTGTTTATGTTTTGTATCCAGTTTTTTCTATAATTTTCTTACTCTAATTCAGAAATTATAATTTTTTAGCTTTTATTCCTTGATTTGTTTAGTTTTTTCTGATTTATTTTGCCTTAAACTTACATTTCATTGTTCCTTTTAGAAAATTGCAGGAGCGAGTTTGTGTTGCTGGTTGCAACCCCGCAGTGATAGAATCTCCAAGTGAACCAAGATGGTCCCCCAAAGGTTCTCATTTTTTTTACAACCTTTTCTTTTCTGTTTATGCATATCACTGATTTTTCACCACTATTTTTTTTGGGTTGAATTTATTTGCCAATACTACTAGAAGCTAAAATGATACCTATGTGTGATAAGTTCTCTTATGTCTATTCTAATGAATAATGAAGATACAAGTGAAGATATCACTCGTAGAAGAAAGGTTGAGTGATTAAGATGGTGAAGTGCTTTTGGAGTTCTATATGATTAGACAATATCATGCAAACTAAAAGATATATTTTATAACAACTCAATTTGTTCAGTTATATTATATGAACTTGAGTGTGATGTTCAGTTATATTATATGAACTTGAGCGTGAGCAATAAAAGTTATTGATAGACTACTGTGATAGTGATGAGAATGTTGCGATGGACATGTAGCGAAATTATGATACTAAAGGAATGATGGAAGTAGCATTTGTTGATGATTATGTAGTGGAAAGGCTACGTGGCTTGGGCATGTATAACAAAAGGTAGAAGATACATCACGAATAAATCAAGTATATTAGGGTATGTGTGAAGATTATGAAAAACTAGTGGTGCATGAAATGTAACTTGGATAAAAATTATGCAAATGATTTATGAAAAATTGATTTGACAAATCGAGAACTGAGATTCATAATTCTAACCTCAAATAATTGGGTAAGTTTTTTTTTTTAATTATTATTATTTTTTAAATAATTGGGTAAGGTTAATAATGATGATGAGTTAGGTTTAGGTATTGTGTTTGGGCGATGTTTATGATGGAAAATGAAGTTTGTATTATTATATTTGGTTAGCGGAGTGAACTCCCATGGCCTTGATGATAACTGATATCATTATTATTATCATCAGCATCAGCATTAGGCTTCTGACAACTATTGATGATCGGTGGTATGCAACACTAGATTTGTAATTTTCGATTTGGTAGACAGGATAATAAATTCCCTAACATTAATGCCCCTCATATGTGAGGTTTAATTTGATCAAATTTTTGTGATAGTGTTCCTATTTTGTTCCCACCTTTTATTGCTTTAATTAGAGTATTATTATATTTCTCAATCACTTGATCTAACCTCTGTTTAAAATTGTGCAATTAGAGGCGCGCCTTTGCGCAATTTGACCAAAAAACGCCTCGGGGCTTACGCAATTCTTCACCTGGCTGAGGCGTACGCCTCACCTGGACAGAGGCGCGCCTCAGAGGCGCAATTGCGCAATTCTGGGTGAGGGGTACGCCTCACAGAATAGGCCCCACCCACTTAAAATGAAACCTCTTCCTCCCTTCATCCCGCACGGTCTCCCTCTTTTCCGAAAAAAATCGTTTCCAGCTCTCTGTTCGCGAAACCGAAGGCGTCCCGCACGGTCGGCCATCCTTCCCGCCGCCTCTCCCGCCGGTGCCGCCTCTCTCCGGCGAAGTTGAAGTGTCCGGCTGCCTTGTAGGAGAAGTCCACAAACGATTTTAGGTAATTTTTTTGACTTTTTGGTTAGATTTTTGAAGTGAAAGAAATTCTAGGGTTTTAGATATTTTGAAATTTTTGTGTGATTTTTGATTCTTTCATTAGGGATCATGGTAAGAGGTAAGGAAAAGGGGTCTTCGTCATTGCGGAGGGACCCTTCTTGGAAATATAGTGTTCAAGTTAACATTGGCGGTGGAGAAAAGAGCTATGTTTATTTGAAATGTAATTTTTGCGATAAAGTGGTGAAGGGAGGTGTTACCCGCATGAAGGAACATCTATCTTACTCGCACAAAAATGTAGCACCCTGTGCAAATGTGCCGGAAAAGGTGAAGGAGGAAATTAGTGCTTATATGAAGAAAAGTACCACGGCTAAACACTTGCAACAGGAGCAATTTGATGATAGGGTCGAACATGGCGCTTATTTTGGGAGCGAGAGTGGAAAGGGATCTTCCTCCACTATACATAACAGAGGTGTACGGGGTCCTATGGATCAGTATATGACTAATCCAGAAGAGGATAGAGGACAAGCACAAATGATGCCTGCGACCGGTACTAGAGAGGGGCGACGGCAGGTTTGCATGGATATTGGGAGGTTTTTTTTTGAAAATGCCATACCTTTTAATGTTGCTACGTCGCCTGCCTACTTCAATATGCTGCGGTTTGTAGGGTTGTATGGAAAAGGGTTGAAGGCACCTTATATGTATGAGTTGAGAATATGGATTTTAAAGGAGCTGCAGAACACAGAGCGAAACATTGATGAGATTAAAAGGACATGGATTGAGATTGGTGTGACCATTATGTCAGATGGATGGTCTGACATGAAGAGCAGGAGCTTGATTAACATCCTTGTCAACAATCCCTACGGCACGGTGTTCTTACGATCAGTTGAAGCTTCAGATGGGTGAAAAATGCTACATTCATTTTCAATTTACTTGATGGGGTTATTGAGGAGATTGGGGAGCAATTGGTTGTCCAGGTAGTGACTGATAATGCCAGTGCACACAAAGCAGCTGGTCAGATGTTGATGGAGAAGAGGACACACCTATATTGGACACCGTGCGCAGCACATTGTATCGATATCATTTTGGAGGATCTTTGTGACTTACCTCAGCACAAGAGTGCTCTTGCTAGGGCGAAGAAGATTACAAAGTTCATCTACAATCACTCTTGGGTCTTAAGCTTGATGAGAAAGTTTTCAAAGAAAGAAATCATTCTCCATGCAACCACTAGGTATGTTCTTAATTTTGTACATTGCAAATCATTCCTACTGTATGTTCATACTTTTAACATTTGGGCACTGTGAATCTATAGGTTTTCCACCTCTTATTTGACACTGCAGAGCTTGATGGAGGTGAGGCAACCTTTGGAAGCCATGTTTACATTAACTGAACGGCTTAACTCTGCTTGGGGGAAGAAAAGTGAGGGAAATGAAATAAGAAAGATTATTTTGAATGATAAATTTTGGGCTACTGTGACCTATGCCATTTTGAGCACGAGACCTTTAGTGCAAGTTCTACGCTTAGTGGATGCTATTGCATTACATTTATATCAAGTGAGCAATTAACATGCTAATGATCTTTTCTTTTATTGAACTGGGAAGAGAAAAGTGAGTCAAATTGAAGATGATGATGACATGACATTCATAGATACAATTGGAGAAGAAGATTCACTTGAAGACCCATTTAGTGATGAGATATGATTGCATTTTATATGTTTTTTATACTTTGGGAGTTTTGTTGAACTAATATTTTGTGATTTTGTACTTTGGGATATGATTTTATTGCATCTATTTTCTTATTTTGCACTATTTTCATATATCATTTAGATGTTTTTATTGTAAGGTACAATATTGCTATTATTTTCCTGCTAAAACCCTTAATTTTTCATTTACGCAATTCTGTGTCCGTGAGGCTTACGACTCAGACCGCCTCGAGGCTTACGCCTCGCCTCACGGACGAAAACCGCCTCGAGGCTTAATTACGCAATTTTAAACCTTGGTTCTAACATGTCAAGATGTAAAAAAAGAAAAAAAAATATTAAACTTTTTTCAACTATTTCCAAAGAATGGCTTTTACCTAATTGAACATCATTAACATAACATTAAATAATTCTAAATAATCTTCAACATTTATTTTAAATCAAAATAATTACCTCACTAAAGTCTTCTTTTCTTACAAATTTCCTTTTTCTTCCTCTCCCAATTTCTTTCTTTTACCTTTAATTGAGCATCCCTCTCTACTTAGATAAAAATCATGGAATGATTTAAACAAAAGTAATAAAAAAAATCTACGAACATACCTTCGTTCTTTGTCTTCTTTCTCTCTCGGTTGGTTTCCCTAGACGCAACACTTCTCACTTGATTTTCTCCTACAGGAGTGAGTGAACAAAAGATATGACTCACAAGGAGTCGTATATTTTCACTCCCGTATATGATCCTTCGCTCAGAACCACGATTTCACCTATGATAGCCGACGTATTTGACGTTACTCTTAAGGATATTAATCAAATTTATTCATTGTTGCTTTGAATTTGTGAAGCTGTTAGCAATAATTAATGCAAATGATTATTATGAGAACAGCTTAAGATTTTTATATTTGAGCTCAGATAAGTATTGGAGGTCTAATTCAATGAATTGAGGATTGGAAGGATCTAACAGTAATCAAGTGGGTAATTATAATGTGATTATTTTATTCAATTTCAATTTCTTTTTATGTTATTATAATTCCCTTTTAAGTATTGTAGTTATTATTTTATATGAATTAATGGAGAGAATAAGGAAATGGAAATGTGAATTATCATTGTATGGAATTATCATAGTATAGATGATATGGTTAAATGCTACATATGCAACAAAATTGAAAATGATGGAATTACTGAGGTTTATAGTGTAATGTATATATGAATAATGATTTATATGAAAATGAAAGCACTAAAATAAGGAAAATATGCATGCATGCAAATTACAAGAGTTTATCCCCTTGTAGTATTAGCTAGGGATGCAATGTATCCATGCACGTTAAATGGAAATGAAAATAGAAATGATACATTTAGATAGTGCTCCTGTACTAAATGAAAATGGAAAAGGAATAACTGCAAAATGAATAAAAGTTAATGGAAAAAAAAAATATGCTATTTGATAAATATATATAAATGATTTATGTCATATAAAAAAAAGTTATATATATATATATATATATATATATATATATTATATATATATATATATATATATATATATATATATATATATATATATATATATATATATATATATATATATATATATATACACACACACAAAATAAAGTCAAATGAATATGTTTATTTTATGTATGTAAAATATCTATGTTGCAGGTGTGATTACCATTGAGTTTACTATGTAAACTCAAATTGTTAAAACTACTTTTTTTTAAGGTAAATATTCAGAAAATGAGAAATGATTGAAAGAGAGGAATACGTCTGCAGAAGACGACAATCGAACGAAAGAAAGTAAAATATGATTTATGTAAATATTCAAATGTGTAAGAGGTGTTAGTGGCTTTTCTGTTTTTATATGGGATATAATTGAGAATCTATTTTTGAATTTAAAAGAAATGTTTTAACCATCCGACTATTTGTTTCCTTCTCGTTAATTCAAGTCTCTGGGTTGGGTCATGACATAATATGATGGAAAATAGTGGTTGAACATAAAATTTCAGCAATGATCAAATTTCTACTTTAAAAAGAAAATTCAATACTTATCACTCTTCGAAAAAACTCCACTCATATACGTAAGACCAATGATTAAATTAACTAAAATATGAATAATGATAAAATTCACTTAATAGGAGAAGTAAAGTCTCATTATAGTACAGGAAGACTCACTTTCTGAAGTTGTCTTATCCACTCGTGATGCACTTGAAAATTGTACATCCAACAATCAAACACACTAGGATATTGGAAAACTGAAAGCAACTATAGTTACGGGCACAACAATCATTAAATCTGTGAGACGAGTATGTCGGAAGGAAACATGTATATTATTCAACAGAGAACCCCTTCATATTGGCCAACATAACAAGCAAATGTATTTCAAAATAAACACACTCCACAAGTTATATTTTGAGATTTTTATGATGATATTTTCTTAAGCTAACACTCCCCTGAATTTGGAGGATATATATCAATCATGTCAAGCTTTTTAACTTAGCTTGTAAAAAACTAAAGTGGATCCAAAGCCTCAATGAATATATTTGCTAGTGAGAAACATGAGAAATAGAAATATTCTTTAATAGCATTTCATCTTGAATAACGTGACAATCAACCTCTATGTTTTTTATTCTTTCTTTCTTGAAACATATGATTAATGAGAATGTAGATGTCATCATGATTATCCCCGTTTAATACCATAACTCTATTGGAAAACCAAATTGCCTTATGAATGTTTTAACCCAGATCATCTTATAAGTAGATTGTGCCATTGTTATGTATCCTATATTTTAGCTTAATATAGTCACCACTATTTGTTTCTTACTCTTCCGTTCACCACTATTTGTTTCTTACTCTTCTACGTAAGTTTCCTAAACAGCAACTTCAAGCCTTCATCCAACTACGTGTGGTTGGCTACATGAATCCTTTTTCTCCATTGTTCTTTTAAGAGTCAAATTCTCATTTAAATATAATAAAAAAGGTCATTTCTAATATTTTCTAACAAAGTCTTTTTAGTTCTAGATCTACATTTCTTAATATATATCTAAGGTCATTTTTGATATATCTCAGGATAATAGCTTCTAGAAATTTGTGTTTTGGACTAATAATGAGAGAAATAGGTGGATAGTGGATTCACGGACCTTGGAGGAGAGGATGCTCAACTATTTCAAATAATGTGGTGGGAGATGGTGTTGTAGATTGTGGCCGAGGTCTAGTTTTCTATGCTTGTAGAGGTGGAGAAATATATATAAATGATCTAGGAGGTAGAGGAATATGTGGATAGGGTAAATCAGAAGTGGGAGGTGGAGAAAAGTAGGGAGGACACATGAAAGATGATATTTATTTAAGTATAAACATGTTTAGTGGTTGGGACATAATGATGATAGCCTTTCTTGAAAGAGTATCCCAGAAAGATGCATCGAATAACACAAGAAAAATGAAGGGGTTGACATTACCAAGTATAGTTGATGAGATTCAATTAGTAAGATATCATTTAATCACAATTGCTAAACACTAATATTAATGAGGAACATTCATATTGAATTCAATTTATGGGTTATGTTAAGTAGATGATGAATCTTGCATTCAACAATCCCATTCTATTGATCAAGCCACTGATAGCCCTGTTCGGTCTCTACCTATTGCTCTCTTTTGATCGACAATTGTTGTAAGACATCCAAGCTCACCATTACTCAATCCTGCTAGTCTCACACGGTTTCAAATCCTCTTTGTTGGAGAAGATGGAATATCCTGCAAAGTTACTTGTTTCGGCCTCTACTTCTCCTGTTTGATTTTGCCATTTAAAGATTCAGCGCTCTCTGGCAACTCTTCGCGATCCAAGTTGGAACCCTTCATCTTCCTCGTTTCTACACTCTTTGTCTTAGCTAGGTAACATAATGGACTAGTTTTTCATTTGAAGTGACACAGTTGGTTCGACTTCTTGTGTGAGAACGAACCGGCCCCTTTTCGTCTTCATCAATAGCAACTAACTGTAAAAACACTATTAGTTTTGAGGTATTGCATTCCACAAGCTTCAAGACCTGGACAAATTATTGTCCTTGTACTAAAATCCTAAAATACATGATAAGATGGATAAAATGTTATGGAATAGTTGAAAGTTTTAGTAAGACAATAAATAGATAATAAATTGATAGAAAATTTGTGACACATGAAACAGATGAGAGTGATAAGCTCTTAGAGAGAGATATTCTTTTACAGACTCAAGTGAGGGGGAACTATCAATAAAAAATATTATGAGATAGTGAAGACATTGCAAGGAAGAAGAAGAAGACTAGGCAATTATTTGTCGTATATGAAGTACCTATGTATAGAATGTAGGATATTTCGGAAGTTGTAGTTCTAGAGCTAGAGGAGGGAATGACACGGGAGACAGACATAGAGGTTTGACAGTGTTGAACTAGACAATCATAATTCTCTTGAGAGTGGGTGAGGTCCTGAAGTAGTGGGTGAGCACTAACACGGTGTTGCTAACACATTTGTCAGTGAGGAGGATTGATCGTAGTGAGATTATAAAAAGCATTATAAGCTGGCCATACCCTTGTAATAATGGAGTTATTGTAGGGTGTAACCTTTAAGGTAGGAGCTGAAGGGTCAGGCTAGGGCAGAAGCGAGGCAGAGGGCTCAAGAAAGGTTGTAAGCATTTTTTGGTGAGGATGTAGGGTAGGGCAATTGAGCAGTAGAGTTTTGAGCGGGAGTGAGAGCTTGGGCAGCGGGAGCACAAGTGTTTAATGCGGGAGCGTAGGTGCTTGGAGCATGGAAGCCATAAATAGAAACAAGGAAGGTGGCAATTGGGTTTTTTTGGGGGTTTTGCGGGGTGGGGGTCAAATTGGAATCTATGTTAGTGGGAAACTTACATATTATTTAATAGAATCACCCTTTTTTCTTATAATGGATGGTCAATGCATAAGCTAATGTGTAATGAAATAAATATACTCCAATTGACATATTATGAGAAGTTTATTAAAATGATGTTTCTTATGCCAACTGGTTGAATTAGTGGTAACAACCTTTATATCAGGATGAAATGATGATGAAGGTTGTGATTTTTGGTTATGGTGATCTAATGACACTAGTGAGATTTGGATGTAATGGTGACATCGATCATCGGATCTTGGTATGATGGGGATGATAGTGTCAAGAAATAGGCTTGAATCATTAGCATGATGGAAGTTATGACATTTTGGTTGGAACTAATAAGAAAGTACTATCAACATTTCATAAATCTAATCCAAAGAATAAACTATTAAGAATTGACCCATTTAAATTGTTTCCTTATTATTATTATTATTTTGGATCATTTTAAAACTCCTAAGACAATGATATTATATAATGTGGTCATGGGGTAAAATCTCAAGAATAGTAGGCTTATATAGACATGAACATTTAATTTTTTGGAGTACTATGAAGAAAATGGCAAAATAGTTCATGATCTTTTTGTGGAGGGTTATTTTTGTCTCAGACTATTTAAAGTGTCCAATTTACTGCATTAATTGCTGAAATATGATCCAAAATAATCTCCCACAATTAGGATTGCTATTTAATTTGATGGGAATTTCATGAGAAGTTCATGAATAAGACAGAGAATAAGGTTGCTTTTGGAAATATAATTTTCTTTACATCTTGATTTGTGTAAAATACTCTCATTTCCGACATCATTTGTGAACTTTGCTTGAAATTTTTGTCAAATTAAACAATGATCTAATCATATGAGACTTTTGGATCATATTTGAGAAGTCAGAGTTAAATTGGAGACTTTGATTAGTTTGGAACTTAATTTTGTCTCACAAAAATATTATTGGGATCATTTTAATTATTTTCTCCTTTCAAATATTTATATATATATATATATATATATATATATATATATATATATATATATATATATATATATATATATATATATAATTTATTTATTGAAAGTAAAACTATGGCATACATGGGGTGACGAGATTATGATGAGTTGAAGAATAAGAGAAGTTTAGATTAAGATCAATTTTGTAAATAAATGAGGTGGAGTGGCATAGCTGATGTCTAATTGGTGCCCAAAATGCTTCTTAAAATTGTTTAAAAAAAATTGGAAGGCATTCAAAATACCATGCCTTGCGTCTAGCATGATGTTGACCTTAAAGTCCCCTTTTAAGGAATGCTTGTGATTAGTGGATTATTTTAGACTTTATGGGGATTGCTATCATATAAACTTCAATTTACACTTGATGTTAGTGAGCAATTTGATGCACATCTACAGATTTTGTCTTTCTTCTTGTCTTTTGATCCACAACCACCTCTAAGGAAGAATATTTGCTTTCTCTAACATGTTTTTTCAGGCGAACTTTTTTTTGTCAGCGATAGAAACAATGGATTTTGGAACATCTATAAATGGGTAAGGCACTTTACCGTCTTATTAATATTATAATGCTTTATTAAGAATATGGTGTGGAGTATCTTCTTTATCTATGCACTTTCTTTTGCTACATAATATAACATAACATCTTTGGTTCATATTTTGCAACAAAAAATCACTGGGATTTACTGAAGTTCCTATTTAGAAGAGTAACGTGATTGCTACGGCTAAAAAATGTTAGTTTGGTAAACAAGAGACAATTAAGTGCCGCCAACAAAATGTAAAAAAGTCTGTCTACTCTGGAAAGTCGTTCTTTATAATGCAATATTGCATGTCTTGGTTGAGTTCCAAAAGTATCTTTAACCATGATCTTTGTTGTCATGTTTTACCTTGTGGAATGTGAGGATCACGGTAAGCTTGAATTCTAGAAGAGAGAACGAAGATGACCAAAAAAAGCCATTTAAAGAAATTTGATATGAGTATGTAAATAGCAGTCAACTGTTTCAACACAAAATGGGCGACTTTTACGCTGTCTGAGATTGAAAAAATAGAGTAGAATATTAAGTCGAAATTTGATGAAGGCGAGCATTGTTTGCTGTAAAGATGAAAGCCAGGAAATTTAGGAGCATTTGGTGTTTAATAGTTGTAATTTTCTATTGTTTTCTGTCAAGGAATGCTGGTGCATTACACACTGTTTCTCTATTTTATCTAGTTTCTCGGGGCTATTTATCAAATTTAGTTGCAAATTGGGAAAGAAGAGGATATTGTTGCAGTTAAGATGCATCTTGCAACTTCATGGTTCACAATAGGATTCATATTTTCAAGGTGCTAACGCCCAAAAACTAATGCTGTGAGGGCCGGGTGATCTTTTCCAAATAAGGTGACAATATCCAAAAATTATAATTGATGCATGCATTATGACAAAGTATTTTTACATTGTTTTAACTATTGACATCTATAACATGCTCAACACTTGTTGACTTGTACACTCAAACCACACGAAAGGGGTAAAATCAGCAATTTAAGCGACGCGTGCATCGGCGTTACCTCGAATCTCGTAGAATCTCTTGAATTCCCTGGAAATTCCATCGAAATCCCTGAAATTTTGCTATTGATGTCTGCTCAGGTCTTCTCCTATAAATCCGGCATACGACAGTTCACCTCGATTAAATCCTCCGCCTCGTCGTTAAAACGGAACATAATGAGACTTCATGCCTTTTTTCTGTTATTTTTTCCTTTCTCCCGTAGCTTCCTCATAACCAATCTCCCTTCACTTTCGATCTATTCCAATAGTTGCAAGCCAATCGATCAACAGACTCGATCTCCTCACGATCAAATCCATGCAAATAAGTATAGGTCTGTTGAATTGTGAGCTAGAACCAAGGGAAACAGACAAAACCAAATAAAAAAAATATACTCAAAATGATTACCTGCACCATTCGGCAGCCCATCCCGATCTTCTGCCGCAAATCTTGCCTAAGTCCTGTAGAAGCAGTTGCCCATATCCTGTTCAAACGGCGTCGAAGCAGAGCCGACCACGCAGAGCTGACCACGCGCGATTTCTCCTCGATCAAGCCTCCCTTAGCGTCGTTAAATACCGCTCCTCTCATACGATCTCCACACACTCACACGACACTCTTCTCCACTCTCTCCTCTTCCAAAATCCCAGCCGAACTCTTCTCCGGCCCTCCCGTCACTGTTCGACTTTGCTCATTCGGCGGCATTCCCTTCCAGTCGGATCGCAAGCAACGACAGAGAGCTCGCTTGCCGTGAAGAAGACTTTCTCCCTTCGAACGCTTCTTCGCATCCATCGTTGCTGGTCGACTTCGCTCACTCTCCGACTTTCCCTCCTGAAGGATCGGAAGTTACTGCATTTTGATCGGAAGCAACGGGCGGGAGCTCGCTGGCTGCAGAGATAACTTTCTCCCCTTTGGCGCTGCTTCTCCAGCCCCTCCCGTGGCTGTTTGACGCCGCCCCTCCGTCGACCTTCCCTTCCTGAAGGATCGGAAGTTACAACTTTTTGTTCGGAACCAACAAGGGAGCTCGCTCTCTGTGAAGGAGCTCACCGGCTGTGGAGTTAACTTTCTCCCTCACGTGCACTTCCACGGCCAAATCCCGTGATTGGCCAAACCAGAGGTGAGAAAAAAAGGGAGGATTAAGTTTTTTTATATTAATCTTAATTATAATTAATTTTTTTAATTATAATTAGTGTTAATTATGATCAAATTAATTAATTATGTTATATTTATTTCTTTTAAATTATTATTAATTATTAATTAATTAATTGTAATTAATTTAAGTTAATTAATATTAATTAATTACGATTAATGAAAGTTAATCACCATTAATTATATTGATTAATGATATTAATTATAATTGATTGAAATAAATATAGTTAATTAAATAAATACGATTATAATTATAATTACTTAAAATAATTATAATTAGTCGTATTAAGTAAAGAAAGCATGCCTCTTACCTTCTCCCGCCTCGGTCCCCGAGCCTTCACCGACCACCGCCGGTCCACCGGCCCCGAAGGTATAACCCCCTAAACTCAGGCTTCCATCCTCGACGTGTACGACGGACCGGAAAACCGCCTATACACGCCTTTATTGCGCATGGTGGGATGGGACCCCGGTCCAACGCCTACGACGAGGCGGACAGTCGCCTCCACTCTCTCTCCCTCGATCCTCGTGCCACACCGTCAAAGCTCGCGAAGGTATGGATCTTCTAAACTCAGATTTCTCTCGTCGTTGTTTGCAGTAGACCGGAAAAACTCCTATACACGCCTTTATTGCGCGTGGTGGGATGGGACGCCGGTCTGATGATTACGACGAAGCGAGCAATCGCCTAAACTCTACTTCGACGTTCGTGGCGCACCGGAAAACTGCCTATACATGTCTTTATTGCACATGGTGGGAAGGGACCCCGGTGCGGCGCCTACGGCGAGGCGGGGTCACTCATAAGTACCCCCGAGCGGGGGGGAAAGCAAACTGTGCATTTAAACAGGTACCGTCAAAGACCCCATACACGCCTTTATTGCGCGTGGTGGGAGGAACAAAAAAATCACGGTCGCGGTGTCCTCGTCAGAGGACACCTACCATACACGCCTTTATTGCGCGTGGTGGGAAAGGCCCAGTTTCTCGTAGTTTTCTCCTAAACGGGGGAGACGCCGGGAGGCTGCCGAAATTTCGGGTGAAATTGTACCTGGACTTGATTGAACTCAAAGAACAATGGTGGACTTGTGAACTTGATTGGACCAAATTGACATAAAAGAATTCAAACTCAAATGAACTTGAACTTAAACAAAGGACTTGGGACTATGCTCAGAACCTAAAACAAATGAACTCAAAATGATGAGAACTTGTAAGCTTGGATTTATAAGCTTGAAATTGAAAGACAATGAAGTTTGAACTGAACTTGACCCAATCTCCTCTTTGAACTCGAATTGAACGACAATAAGTTTGGACTTGAGAATGATGTGACAAACTTGAATCACAGGGGACTTTGATTTGAACTAGAACTCAACAAGACAACAAAGAACTTATACTTATCTTGGACTTGAATAGAACTGGCATATTGAACTCAAGACAAAACTTGAACCTAAATGGACTTGGTGCAAGAAATCTCAACTTAGACTTGGGTTTGAATTGAGTTTAGACTCAAGAAGACCATACAGACCTCAATTTGAACTCGAACCTGGACTTTACAAGACGACAGAGGACTTGATTTGAGCTTTAATTGAACTTAAACCCACACTTGGTTTGGAAATCAAATGATGTAAGCAAAGACTTGAATCTGACTGAACTCATGAGGCTACAAAAGACTTGTCACATGAACAAACGAAAGTAAACTTGAATGTGGACCGAAGCTGACAAAGAACTCAAACAGAGTACTGGTAGACATGCACTCGAACCTGGACTTTACAAGACGAAAGAGGACTTGATTTGAGCTTTAATTGAACTTAAACTCACACTTGGTTTGGAAATCAAATGATGTAAGCAAAGACTTGAATCTGACTGAACTCATGAGGCTACAAAAGACTTGTCACATGAACAAACGAAAGTAAACTTGAATGTGGACCGAAGCTGACAAAGAACTCAAACAGAGTACTAGTAGACATGCACTTGAACCTGGAACTTGAACTTAAGTCAAACAAGGGATCTACTTAAATCAGAATTGGAACTTGAAATGAACTTGGATTCGAAGTCAGATTCAAACCAAGGCTCAACTTTGATCCGAATTGAACATTAAATAACTTGAATATGAAAGAGTTAGACTCAAGTGAAGATTTTATTTGAGTCTACATTGAACTCAAACTTGAACAGATGATGTGAACTAGACTTTTTGATTAAGAGATACATCAAAAGCTTTAATTTCTCAAATACATTCAAGTAAACATTGAGTTGTAAACATATATTCATGGTAGACAAGGAAGCTACTACATCCTTATCACCAACAAGTCACCATCTCCAAGAAGAAACATCAAAGGAAGAGATCAAATGCAAGTAAACAGTAATTTGTAGTGGACAATAATGTTGCTGATATAGCTTGCTCGCAAGCACTGTTAAAGGATGTAGTTCAACATATGACACACTAATATGTGGGATGTGTAAATTCTACAAATCTTGGCAAACAGTGATGGTGAAAGATGAACTGCAAATGCAATACCCTACAAGCGAATGCCAATTATCTTAAGGATGCATGTGATGGTCCCCACAAGTACTGAAAGATGTACATAGTGAATGTAGCAACATATCTACTATCTACAATAGTGCAATGTCTAGTAAACAAAATATTACAATCTCTTTCAAGTTTTGGAGATTGAGGTGCTATAAGTATAATAAATTTCTAGTTCATATGCACGAAGAAGTAATTAGTGGATATAACTCAATCAGCTATCAACATCAAAATTCAAACACACAAATTGACTTTCATGCAATCAAGAACAAAGATCTGCAACACATACGATTTCTCTACGAATACAAATGTATGTGCCACAACATCCACTCAAGGGTAGATGCATAAAGACTACAGTAAGTGCAGTATCATGCAGTCAACTTCAATCTAAGGATGAATACATCTACCTCCAGCAATAGTGGATGTATCGTAAAAGCCAAAATCACGGCATAATGTATAAAGACTATAAGTTCCTACGAGCTTCTACAACCCGAGGCAGGAGATTAGTTAGTGCACTATGACCCGCCTACAAAAATCAACAAATAGTGCACGACAGTCTACCTGTACGAAGCAACGAACAATTCTATTCAGAAGCTGCTACGCCACGCCGCCACCGGATCTGCAACATTTATGCAAGCAGACAGAAGGCGTCCACAACTACAACACCACGCCACCGGGTCTGCAACCTCCGTACAAGCAGACAGAAGGCGTCTATTCCAAGAATACCCCCGCACGTACACTATAAATTGTATACACATAGGAACACTAAAAGGGGTAAAAATAATTATAAAACCCGCATGGGCCCCGGCTAGCGTGTTATTGGTACACACGTGACGTCTAGGGATGCTGCGCGGGTTGACAAGTGAATTCAGGTTCGAAACCGATCCTTCTATACGGGTCAATAGAAGTCGACAGGGTTCGAACCATTAAGCAAATATAAAGTTGTGGCGACTTGTATATTTGCTTTAAAATATTCATATTAGGCCTTCAAGGCCTACTACAATATGAATTCATTAATAAGGGCATAAAGCCTACGAAACCCGATCCTTTGTCGATAAGCCCGACAGAGTTGATAAGGTTCAATCCAGAAAATGGAAATGCTCCCCAAACACCCCGATGATGGCCGTGTTGAATGCAGATCTCAACCGGAGGGGTTCCCCAAATATTTTCAAATATCTCCTAAATATCCAAAGTTTTATTTCAAATATTCCAAATCTTCACCCAAAATTCCAAAAAAACCTAAAATACCCAAAACTCCACAAAATTCCAAAAATCTCAAAATCCCAAAATCCCAAAAATATTTAAAAATGAAATCAATCCATCAATGCACTTTAAGCAAAATCCATCCGCCCTCCGCAACAGTTTGCCAAGGTGGACAAATTCAAATAAACTCTAGCTCACAAAGAGCCAAATGCCTAGTCGAAAATATCATTAGGATCCATTCTCAAACAATCTCTTGCCAGTAAGGACGTGGTACGTGTCCTCTAACCGGTAGTTTCGCCGCCAAATGGCACTGCAGGTAAACGGTTATGACCCCGGGCTCTCTGAACCGAGTGGTTTTGCCGCTAAATGGCACCACAGATAGCGGTTATGGCCAGAGCCAATACGCTCCTTAATGGCGTTAAATCCTTGAGATATGAATCAATAGGATATGATCGATAGGGCACAAAGCCCTCTGTCAGCTAAGGTGGATTCAAATTTGTCCCCTTAGACAAACATTCAACCCCGGTCTACAAGGTTCTCTTGGACGAAGCAACCTATGGCTGCCGACAAGGATCCTTCTGTCAGGTTGGGTTGACTACCTCCTCTGACTAAGTAGACCAGGGACCATGATGGCCCGGGACGACGGAACCATGGAATCTTGATCGGGTCTATCATCCATTCCCCCACCATCCGCTTTAAGTACAAGATGGTGAAATTTCTATTTTAAATATGAAATCTCCAAATTTCCAATTATTTTCAAACTTTCCAAACCTTTCCAAATACCCAAACCTAAACTCAAAATCAAATTTCCATATCCATTGCTGCTACTATATGCCAGATAACACGTATACTCTACGTATCTGATCGACGACTAGCCTTAATCGAAAGTTCTCTCTCGTGATCGGGAGGGGTAATTAACTATAGGGGCTTGCGCCTATAGGAAACCAGAACTCAGATCATAAAGTCCTCACAAAATGAGGGCGAAATCTCTGGGTAGTGTCTTATCTACAAACCCATCTGCCTTCCAAAATTTAACCCGGAACTTAGTTCGTTAAAACTCCCTCGCCGAATAAGAAAATGCGGGCGGAGGCCGGGGCCAAATTTTCGGAGCCCACAGATTTCTGGCGACTCCGCTGGGAATGGTTTCTCTTTCCATCTCTGTCTAGTCATTCATAAGCTATAGTAGCAGCCGTATCAACCCATACTCATAATTTTGAGTCTTGCGCAATAATCATTTAACAAATCGAAGTCTTAGAACTTTCAAAATGATTATTCAACAAATTCATTTGGCATTCAGTAGAATTTTATATTTATTTTTATTATTTGCTTATGCTAATGATTTTTGTCCATTTATGTTTTTGTGTTATGTGCAAGTCTCTGCATTTTGAAAGTGCGGGGTGATGTATCAGATCTGATCACTAACCCTTGCCTTTCATTTATGCAGATGGATCTACAGAACACGCCAATGACCGTTTAGCTGGGACAAGGAGCCATGATTCAGCTGGCGAATGCTATTATTGAGACCGGAAACACTGGAGCTACCATCCAATTTGGTAGTGTTGATTTTCCTGCAGTCGTTGTAGGGACTGCCGCCATTCCCGTGAATGGAAGGAATGCTGAAAGGCCTGCCAGGAGGCCCATTCTACTGAAGCTGTCACCCGTCGTGTGCATCTGCCAGCACAACGATCTTTTACTGAAAATACTCGTGATAGAGTTTATGTATTCGAGAGGCTATCACAGCCTGAGGTCCTGACCACCAGAAGAATTGTGAATGGTGGAAGAGTCTCTGTGGTGACTACAAACACCACACCCCTGCCGACCAGGTTATTTGCGCCTGGGAAATACGATGCTAAGGCCTCCTCATCTGGAGGAAGGCCTACAAGGAGGCAAAGAAGGAAGATGAATGCTGAACTTTGAGCTCAGCAACAACAACTCCCTGTTCACCCTTCCAATCTGTCGGCCCAAGAGCCTGAAGTCAATGTTCCCACCAGGAACAAATTTTCTGATCTAAAATGGGTCAAAAGAAATAGCTCTACTGGGGAGCTAAAAAGTCTTTTTGGGAACAACGGCCTGAAGCCCCAGCCCCTCCTAGGAGAAGTGAACCTGAGACCCTGTCAGCTCGAGTGTATCGAGTCTTGAAGACTGTAAAGGAGAAGGGTCTGAAGAAAAAGAAGTTCCAACAGCCTTTAGTGATAGAGGCCAGAAGAACCCCGCCAAGAGAACGTCTATCTGCTGTGGCGGAAAGAAGAGAAAGAGGATGTGTCCCACGCGGTGAACATCGGGGTGTGACACATGAACCATATGTTCAGGGATCCACTGCTGAAAGGTCCCGGTGGAAAGGAAAACAAGTCTGGAGGCCAAAGCCTCGAAGAAATGAAAAGGAAGATAGAAGAGAAAGGAGGACTGATCTGGGCGTGACATCTGGTGAGGCTTCCCGGAGATCCGCCCCCATCCACAAACAACGTCAGAAGTGGGCCCCAAAAAGGACCCATAATGACATTCCTCCAGACGGTAGACACCTTGGAGAATCCTCCGGGGGATCCCGTCGCCCTCTATCCTCTCCAAAGGAAGAGACTAATTTTGATCGCAGCCCACTGATCGAAGAAGTCCCCGTGCCTAATCAGGAGCCGGAAATCCAATGGCGTCGCCGCTCGGAGATCCGAGTACTGGAGGAAAATATAGATGATCAAAATCTAGAGGAAGAAGAATTCCTTGAAGGGGAAGAAAATATTGATGAATTTATGGAGGAAAATTTAGAAGAAAATATTGATGAATTTCTAGAGGAAAATTTAGAAGAAGAAATTCAAGAAACAAATGACACTCTGGATATGGAAGTTGTTTATATGGTGAGACATACCAATGTTAATGAAGAAGTCTACTATGATGACGGTGAAGAGGACGACGATCAACTACCACCGATTAGGCGAGTTTATCGACGTCGTCGTGAAGCTGGGTCCACCACTGGCAGAGGTGGTCATTCCTAAGCAGAAGAAGAAAGGGAAGAAGTTGAAGAGAATCCCTTCGCTGACGAGGATGTCACACTTGCAGACATGCAAAGACATATAAGGCGATAGATGAGAGCTAAAGATAGAGAAATCTCTCAGTTAAATGAGAAGATGACTGAGATGATGGCTCAGATGGGGGCAATGATGCAGATGATGCAGAGAACTGTTACTGTTAGTGCCATGCCCAATCCTCCTTCGGATCCTCCAAACTTTCAAATGCCTCAAGTCTCAGGAGTACAGGGCACTCCTGAAGGTGGTCACGAGGCTCATAATGTCATCCGTCAGCCCACCCCACAAAATATTGCAAGTACTTCTGAACCTGTGACCGCTGCACAGTTGGAAGGAATAATCACAGAAAAGATCAGGGCTATTATAGCTGTTGATCAAGCATAAAAATTGGTGGGTAAGGGTCGTTCGTATCCTGTTGAATACGACCAAGTACCGTACCCAAAAGGGTATTCTGTACCAAAGTTCAACACTTTCAACGGTAATAATAACCCCAGGCAGCATCTGGCGCAGTTTAAAGCAACCTGTGGGAATACAGGAGGAAATGACGCCCTACTCTTCCGACAATTCGTCAGCAGTTTGACAGCAACTGCTTTCGAATGGTATGCTGAACTACCGAATGATTCTGTGAAGACCTTCGCAGAATTAGAATCTATGTTCGTGAAAAGGTTTGCTAGTGCAACTGAGAAGATCACGATCGCTGACCTCGCTCTGGATAAGAGAAAAAGAGAGGAATCAGTGACCAAATATATCACTCGCTGGCGCAACCTGAGCATGAAATGTGAGCAGCAGCTTGAGGAAGAGCATGCCGTACAGTTGTTAATGAGCAACATTGATGACAAAATGCAACCCTTCATGTGCATGGCGACAATCAACACATTTCAAGACTTGCTCGACAGAGTGACCAAATTTGAGAAACTGAATTTATCAAGATCAGAAAATCCTTCTGATAAGCCCAAGAAGGCTAAGGCCCCGGGTGCTAGAAGGGGTGATGCCGACTCTACGTTCTTCTCCAGAGCTGATAGAGAAAGGCAAGTAATTTACAACGTAGATAAGGGCAAACAGCCGATGCAATATCAAGAAAAGCCTAAACAGGCCTAAAACCCTAACCCCCAACCGAAGCTGATATTAGGGGGAAATGATAAGCCACGGACTTATCAAGCTGGAGGCCAGAGACAGGCTATAGGAACTGGTGATAGAACGTTCTAATCCCTCAAAGATAAAATGAATAAAGAATACTCATTCAAGAGGGAGAGCGTCGCCAAATTATTTCGACAAGTGTTAAAATCGGGTTTAGAACTGCCTGAATGCAAGAGATCCGAAGAGTCGAAACACACTGGTGACCCAAATTATTGTCCATATCATCAGGTACTCAGCCATCCTATTGAAGATTGCTACATCTTCAAGGATTGGCTTGAAAGAAAATATCAGAAGGGAGAGATCACATTGTCTGACAATGTATTGTCACACCCTAGAAAGGAATCAACTCGGGTGATCACGTCCTCTTCCGTACCCCTGGTTGAAGAAAGAAGAAAAGAAAAGAAGCCAATTCAAGAAGAACAGTGGGATACTGTGGTCTCTAAGAAAACTGTGAAAATATTGAAGCAGCTTGAAGGAGTTTCAGGTATAAAGTGGAAGTCTCCTATTGAGCACTTCAAAGTCTGGAAAGAAGAAATCATCCAAGAAGAAGACTAAGTTGAAGAAGCCCAAGGAGAAGATGACCGCAACTCAGAGGGTTATTGACAGTTTGGATGATTACTACCAGACTGTGAGGCGACCTATCAAGCTGGCTGACTTCATGGTAGAGCTTAAAATTGAGGAAGCCGGAGAAGATGATGAGAATTCTCTTCAAAGAGAAGTATGTCGGGTCATCTCGGTGGCATCGAGTGCCTGGACAAAAGAAGAATATGCTGAAGAAGTACCCTCTGAATCCTGTATGATGGTATTGCCAATGGATTACAGTTCGGAGGAGGATTTGTACTTTCTAGAGGAAGATGGGTCGGACCCCGATATAGCATCACAAATGGGACATATAAATCTGGGTGGTGACTCTGAATCAACAGATGAATCCCTGGACGCAACAATGGCCGACTCTGAAGAAAATATCCCAGTAAAAAAACTTAAACCAGAAGAGGTTGACCAAGTGCAACTTAGGAGTGATAAAATATTGCCGCCTCCACCAAAGAAAGGGGCTCCTAACAAAGATAAGGGAAAAGAGATAATTATCAACGATGACATTATTCTTGAAGATCCCAAGAAAAAGAATAATTCAGCCACCGGGGTGGATGATAATGTCTTATCCCATCTGAGGAAAATACCTGCACAACTCAGCATATATGATACCTTAGTAATGTCTAAAGACCTTAGGGAGACTCTGATTCAGGCTCTCAAAGATCCCGAAAGATACGAGGCGTATTTTGCTGAACGTAATTTGACTGAGGTTCTACAAGCTCGTAATGAGCCGTTCATTACTTTCTCTGAAGAAGACATGATGCTTAGGATTGCAGATCATAACCGTCCTTTGTATGTTACTGCAGAAAGTGATGGAATGATGATTAGTCGAATCTTAATCGATCCAGGATCATCTATAAATCTAATGAGCTTGAAAGCACTAAGATCACTATGCCTCGATGTGGAGCATCTTGGGTCAGATAAGCTAATGGTGCATGGCTTTAATGAAAAAGGGCAGAAGACCCTGAGATCATTTACACTCTCCCTTACCTTTGGAGAACTCCATACAGAAGCTAAATTCCATGTGATTGATGCGGATACTGCCTTTAAAGCACTCCTTGGCCGCCCTTGGATGCATGAGTACGGCATCGTCCCATCAACACTACACCAATGCATGAAGTACCTCAGGGATGGAGAGGAATTCAGGATCTCTGGTGACATCCAACCCTTCGCAGTTCATGAAGTAAAAATATATGAAGATGCAAAGTACTTCATTCCAAAGAAGTTGAAGCCATCAGGCTCTCTCAAGGCCCAGGCATCAGACCCAGAAATTGCAAGGCAACCTGAACAAGAGAACAAGAAGAAGCAGGTGGGGAAAAAGAAGGCAACGCCAACTCTTCCCAAAGCATCCTCCATCTCAAAAGAAAGGAAATATATACCTCATTTGGGGAGTGACACGGATGAAAGTGATGCCACCCCTACAAAATCCAAGAGGATACGTCAGTTAACGACTAAAGGGAGTATGTAGGTCGAATATTCAAATTATGATTATGACTACGATTCTATCTACATGAACACAGTACAGGATGTGTTCTCCAGAAGAATAGACAGCCTGTCAATCTCAGATAGTATACTCGTAGTCACACGTATCCCCTTGCAACACTTCAAAGAAGTAACTCCGCGAGAAATACATTATGTAGAAGAACTCGTGACATTCTACGTACATCCCCTAAAAGAAAAAGGTGGACCAGCGAGTCTATTTTATTCAATCGGGAAACTCGAAGAGGAGATAAATCGAGATTGGTTTCTTACGCTCGTTGATTCCGGGGAATTAGTACCTACGAGGTTTCCCAGGTACAATACTAGAAATATTCAAAGAATGTTGAGAAAGCGAGGTAAAACTCGTTCCTCTAAACAGCAAGTTCGTTTCTGCTTGAGCCTCTGGTATCGAAGAAATCCCCACTCAATAAAGAAGAAGGATATTTTTGCAAAGAAGGGGCTAGGATTTATTGTACGAAAGTACCCCGGAAACGAGATTTGCCAAGCAATTACATGTGGGGAAATTAAATCTGAGGATGATGGTGATGAGGAGGCGTACAAAGTTGATGATTATGATGATCAACCAGTTGAGGCCAGACCTGCACCAGAAGAGCTTGAAGATGGTGGACAGGCAGCCACTATGGATGAACTAACAGAAGTCAACTTGGGGACTGAGGAAGATCCTCGCCCAACCTTCATTAGTTCTCTCCTACCCGAGGATCAAATAAAAGAAATAAAAGAACTTCTCTGTGAATTCAGGGACTGTTTTGCCTGGATATATGCTGAGATGTCTGGCTTATCTCCTGACGTAGCAGTTCATAGATTAGCAATCAAACCGGATATAGTACCCGTCAAACAAACTCCAAGGAGAATGAGACTGGAGATTGAAGAACAGGTGATTGCCGAGACGAAGAAGCTCATTGATGCAGGCTTCATCCGAGAAGAAAAGTATGCTGATTGGATCGCAAATATCGTCCCAGTGAAGAAGAAGAACGGCCAGATTCGTATCTGTATTGACTTCAGGGACCTCAATAAGGCATGCCCAAAAGATGATTTTCCACTCCCTGTATCCGAACTCCTTGTGGATAGTACGTCAAACTACGACATGTTCTCCTTCATGGATGGATCATCAGGATACAATCAAATCAAGATGGCGTCCGACGATGAAAAGCATACATCGTTCAGGACGCCCATCGGGATTTTCTGCTACACAGTCATGCCCTTTGGCCTGAAGAACGCTGGTGCCACCTACCAACGGGGAATGACTCATATATTTGATGATTTGATACATCAGAAGGTCGAGTGTTATGTAGATGACCTTGTTGTTAAAAGCCTTGGCCGAAATGATCATTTAAAAGATCTCAGAATTGTATTTGAGAGAATCAGAAAGTTTGATCTGAAGATGAATCCTCTCAAATGCGCTTTTGGGGTCTCCTCCGGCAAATTCTTGGGGATGCCACCACCAAGGAACCTTCAACAGCTTCGCTCGCTGCAAGGACAACTGGCTTTCATTCGGAGATTTATATCAAATCTATCGGGTAGGTGCCAACCATTTTCAAAGCTAATGAAGAAAGATGTCTGTTTCAAATGGGATGCAGAATGTCAGGAGGCATTTGATAGCATCAAGAGATACCTGTTAAATCCGCCCATTCTCGCAGCGCCGATTTCGGGGAAACCTCTTATACTGTATACAGCTGCACTAGAAGAGTCCATCGGAGCACTATTGGCCCAGAATAATGAAGAAGGCAAAGAAAATGCGCTCTACTACATCAGTCGAAGGTTGATTGGAGCAGAAAGCCGTTATTCCCCAATTGAAAAACATTGTCTGGCGCTGATTTTTGCAGTTCAAAAACTCCGCCACTATATGCTATCCCATAAAATCACACTGATATCAAAGATCAATCTGCTTAAGTTCTTGATGACAAGACCAACGTTGACAGGTCGCCTAGCCAGGTGGGCAGTATTGTTATTACAGTTTGAAATCATTACATGCCATAGAAGGCGGTGAAAGGACAGGCCTTGGCAGATTTCCTCGCTGCACACCCAATCCCGGCTGATTCTCCACTAAATGATGATTTGCCCGATGAGTAGATAATGCAGGTCGATGAGAATGAAAGACTACCATTCTGGGAAATGTACTTAGACAGGGCATCGTCGATTAAACATGTCCGACCTCCAAATATCGCAAGAGCCCGAGCCGGCATCGGTCTCATTTTCGTAGCACCCGAGGGAGGCATAATGAGGTTCTCATTCAGTTTGACTGAACCTCAAACCAACAACGAAGCCGAGTACGAAGCTCTATTAGCAGGGCTAGAGATTG
Source organism: Dendrobium huoshanense (assembly GCA_016618105.1). Classification (NCBI taxonomy): domain Eukaryota; kingdom Viridiplantae; phylum Streptophyta; class Magnoliopsida; order Asparagales; family Orchidaceae; genus Dendrobium; species Dendrobium huoshanense. Next base: position 36,779,374 of record CM028350.1, on the reverse strand, counting down.
CGATCGATGTCAGAATCCAACATCTCCAAATCTTTGGTGATTCTCAGCTTGTGATAAATCAGGTCCTTGGTATTTACAAAGTTGGCAAAGTTGAATTGGCCCATTACCATCGGCGAGCCCTCGAGCTTCTGAAGCAAGTACCAAATGTCAAAATGGCTCGAGTTCCTCGAGGACAGAATGCTAAAGCAGATTGTCTGGCCAAATTAGCCAAAGAAATGGCGAACATCAATGAGGAGAGGCCAATATTCATCGGGGTTTACACTCGTAGGGTTTTGGAGCCCGCTCTATTACAATTCCCGAGGGCAGAAGGAATTCCAGATTCAAGTCAGCAGGATGAAACTCTAGTTGGCCCTCAACCTCTCCATCAGATCGTTATGGAGAATTATCCAGAAGAATATCACGTGGTCAAGAGACATAAAGCTAGTCAAGCTTCAGAATCGTGGTGGCATTGTTTAGATATTGAAGTCGAAAATGATTGGAGACAGCCATTCATTGACTACTTCAAAGAAAACAAACTCCCGACAGAAAAATCTATAGCCGCACAAATCCGAAAAAGGGCATTGCGATATGCATTTGTCAATGACATGTTGTACAGACGAGCCTTTGATCAAATGTGGCTAAGGTGCCTAGGGACCAAGGAAGCTGATAAAGTAGTAACAGAAGTCCATGAAGGGCTTTGTGGAGCACATCAGTCAGGTCCTAAGATGACTGCTAAAATAAAGAGAATGGGTTACTATTGGCCGACCATGGTCAGAGATTGCATTGACCATGCTAAGAGGTGCCACGAGTGTCAAATCCACGGTGATGTTATACATCCGCCGCCAAATCCACTGCACCCAACAATAGCATCCTGACCATTCGAATGCTGGGGCACTGATATAATCGGGCCAATAGATCCGCCATCATCAGCGGGACATCGATTTATTCTAGCAGTAACATACTACTTTTCCAAGTGGGTAGAAGCGGCTCCATTTAGAGAAGTCACATCCGAACATGTGATCAACTTTTTTACCCACAATGTTGTCTACAGATTTGGTGTGTGCCACGTCGAATAATCTCAGACAACGGTACTGCTTTCAAAAGTACAAAAATCTATAAGTTCGTTGATCGGCACAAAATCGATTGGCGATATTCATCCATATACAATCCAAGAGCAAATGGCTTGGCGGAAGCCTTCAACAAGACGCTGGTGAAATTGTTGAAGAAGATTCTCACCAAGAACAAAAGAGAGTGGCATACGAAGATGGCAGAAGCTCTCTGGGCCTATCGTACGACCTACAAAACACCAACAAAAGCCACTCCTTATTCATTGTTGTTCGGTGTTGAAGCCGTATTACCATTGGAGATCGAACTACCGTCACTTCGGGTAGCAATTCAGAACGATCTCACTCAAGAGCAAAATGCCCGTCTCAGAATGGAAGAGCTTGATGCACTCGATGAACTCAGGTTACAAGCTCAACAAAATCTAGAAATCTATTGAGGAAGAATAACAAAGTCTTTTGATCGATTGGTGCGTCCTCGATCATTTCAAGAAGGAGAGTTGGTCCTGGTGCTGAGAAGACCAATCATCCTACACAGAAAAATTGGTGGCAAGTTCGTATCCAATTGGGAAGGCCCCTTCGTCATCGAGAAAGTGTACCAAGGAGGAGCATATCAATTGATCGATCTGAACGGTCAGAGGCCTATGCCACCTATCAACGGCCGACATTTAAAGAAATATCATGCATGAAAATTTCATAACTAATGTATTTTGTGATGATCAAAATTTTATATGCATATTTATCAGTGCATGTTTACATTTACATTTTGAAATTTTCTTGTATAACAAGAAGGCATTTCAAAATCCCCCATCAGTCTGGGGGCATTTTAAATATTTATTTGGGTCGACATCGCGCTGTGTGCCGAGATTCCCAAATAAATATTTAAAATCTCAAAGATACAAAGCCTATCCAAAATGTCCCTGCAAGACAGGGGGCATTTTAAATATTCATTTGAGTCGACATCGCGCTATACGCCGAGATCTCCAAATGAATATTTAAAATTTTATATTTCAAATTTATTCCATTCTGAAATGTCCATACGAGACAGGGGCATTTTAAATATTTATTCGGGTCGACATCGCGCTGCATGCCGAGATCCCTGAATAAATATTTAAAATTATCAATTCAAATATTCTTTTATGCTAAAGAATACAAATATGTGTTTTTCAAAGTATATGCAGGTGATCTCTCAAAGATCGAAACAACACCTTCTCCAACAAACAAAGACTCAAAGGTCAAGAAAGTGACTTTTGTGACTACACACTCCAACAAATTGAGCCGAAAAAGCTTGAAGTCTTACAACAGCCTGAAGCTTAAGGTTCGAATGGGTGTAAAAGGTCGGATCCAACACGCCCAAATATGGCCGGATCGCTGGCAGCTCCATCTACTCAACAAGCCATAAGAAAGGCCGTAATAGAGGAACACCCACTTCGTCAACCCGTCAGTAGGGACTGTAGGAAGTACGAAGGCAAATTTGACTCGACAAGTTCAAGTGATCGTAGTCTACAAAATTCTCCCCAAATGACTGGAGAATCAAAGTTCCAGTGGAAGGATGAGTCTTGAGCAACTACCAAATGTTCGTAGGCTCCAAAATCTGCAACCACGAAGGATGACTCCAAATATACCAACTTCAGCAAAATCAGCATTGGGGAGCGCAATTCCCATAGCTCGAGTCTGAAGCCTGAATGGGTGTAAGAGGTCGGATCCAACAAGTCCAAATATGGCCGGATCGCTGGCAGCTCCGTCTACTCAACAAGCCATAAGAAAGGCCGCAGTAGAGGAACCCCCATCTCAGCAACCAGAGGACAAAGAGCTATCAAATCCCAGCTCTCCCGATCTGATAAACTCAAGTGATTCAGATTAAAGTCTTCTCAAGTGGTTAAGGATCAAGATACTACCTACGTTCGGTACTATCAATTGAACCAAGAACCTACAAATCCTTCAACAAATCCGTAAAGCACAAAGCAAGGATCGAAGGAATTTTTTCAACAAGTCCGTCAAAGCACAAAGCAAAGGACCGAAGAAAACTATCCCAAAGTTCACACAAAAGCTCAAGGCTGAACTAAGTGGATTCTGTCATCAACAAGTCCGTTATGCACAAAGCTCTGGACCGATGACTTTTCGCCATCGACCTAATACAAACCTAAGGGTTTAGGTCACTGGCATCTACTCCTTCATCAAGCCCGTCAAAGCTAGAAGCATAGGGCCGAAGGTACAAAAAATCACCTGACAAGTCAATAAAGACAAATCAGGTAATACTCCATCAATGTCCGCATCACAAAGCACATGATGAAAGAAATCAGTATTTCAACCGTCTATTGATACATCGAAGAGATCTATGAAGAAAGAAAATCGTAGTGTGACATCCAAATAAATTTTGGAGATCCACTGGAGGAAAGTTTTAGTGTGACATCCAAGCAAGATTTTGGAGATCCACTAAAGGAAATTTTAGTGTGACATCCAAGCGAATTTTTGGAGATCCACTAAAAGAAAATCTTAGTGTGACATCCAACTAAAACTTTGGAGATCCACTAATTGAAAGCCTTAGTGTGACATCTAGAACAAATATCTAGAGATCCACAGGGTCAAACAGCTTACAACAAACGTGATTCATTCTAGACGCGTACCACATTTGTTGGGGGGCATTTATTGACCTGTGAGCTAGAACCAAGGGAAACAGACAAAACCAAATAAAAAAAATATACTCAAAATGATTACCTGCACCATTCGGCAGCCCATCCCGATCTTCTGCCGCAAATCTTGCCTAAGTCCTGTAGAAGCAGTCGCCCATATCCTATTCAAACGGCGTCGAAGCAGAGCCGACCACGCAGAGCTGACCACGCGCGATTTCTCCTCGATCAAGCCTCCCTCAGCGTCGTTAAATACCGCTCCTCTCATACGATCTCCACACACTCACACGACACTCTTCTCCACTCTCTCCTCTTCCAAAATCCCAGCCGAACTCTTCTCCGGCCCTCCCGTCACTGTTCGACTTTGCTCATTAGGCGGCATTCCCTTCCAGTCGGATCGCAAGCAACGACAGAGAGCTCGCTTGCCGTGAAGAAGACTTTCTCCCTTCGAACGCTTCTTCGCATCCATCGTTGCTGGTCGACTTCGCTCACTCTCCGACTTTCCCTCCTGAAGGATCGGAAGTTACTGCATTTTGATCGGAAGCAACGGGCGAGAGCTCGCTGGCTGCAGAGATAACTTTCTCCCCTTTGGCGCTGCTTCTCCAGCCCCTCCCGTGGCTGTTTGACGCCGCCCCTCCGTCGACCTTCCCTTCCTGAAGGATCGGAAGTTACAACTTTTTGTTCGTAACCAACAAGGGAGCTCGCTCTCTGTGAAGGAGCTCATCGGCTGTGGAGTTAACTTTCTCCCTCACGCGCACTTCCACGGCCAAATCCCGTGATTGGCCAAACCAGAGGTAAGAAAAAAAGGGAGGATTAAGTTTTTTTTTATTAATCTTAATTATAATTAATTTTATTTAATTATAATTAGTGTTAATTATGATCAAATTAATTAATTATGTTATATTTATTTCTTTTAAATTATTATTAATTATTAATTAATTAATTATAATTAATTTAAGTTAATTAATATTAATTAATTATGATTAATGAAAGTTAATCACAATTAATTATATTGATTAATGATATTAATTATAATTAATTATAATGATTAATTATAATTGATTGAAATAAATATAGTTAATTAAATAAATACGATTATAATTACTTAATATAATTATAATTAGTCGTATTAAGTAAAGAAAGCATGCCTCTTACCTTCTCCCGCCTCGGTCCCCGAGCCTTCACCGACCACCGCCGGTCCACCGGCCCCGAAGGTATAACCCCCTAAACTCAGGCTTCCGTCCTTGACGTGTACGACGGACCGAAAAACCGCCTATACACGCCTTTATTGCGCGTGGTGGGATGGTACCCCGGTCCGACGCCTACGACGAGGCGGACAGTCGCCTCCACTCTCTCTCCCTCGATCCTCGTGCCACACCGTCAAAGCTCGCGAAGGTATGGATCTTCTAAACTCAGATTTCTCGCGTCGTTGTTTGCAGCAGACCGGAAAAACTCCTATACACGCCTTTATTGCGCGTGGTGGGATGGGACGCCGGTCTGATGATTACGACGAAGCGAGCAATCGCCTAAACGCTACTTCGACGTTCGTGGCGCACCGGAAAATCGCCTATACATGTCTTTATTGCACATGGTGGGAAGAGACCCCGGTGCGGCGCCTACGGCGAGGCGGGGTCACTCATAAGTACCCCTGAGCGGGGGGGAAAGCAAACTGTGCATTTAAACAGGTACCGTCAAAGACCCCATACACGCCTTTATTGCGCGTGGTGGGAGGAACAAAAAAATCACGGTCGCGGTGTCCTCGTCAGAGGACACCTACCATACACGCCTTTATTGCGCGTGGTGGGAAAGGCCCAGTTTCTCGTAGTTTTCCCCTAAACGGGGGAGATGCCGGGAGGTTGCCGAAATTTCGGGTGAAATTGTACCTGGACTTGATTGAACTCAAAGAACAATTGTGGACTTGTGAACTTGATTGGACCAAATTGACATAAAAGAATTCAAACTCAAATGAACTTGAACTTAAACAAAGGACTTGGGACTATGCTCAGAACCTAAAACAAATGAACTCAAAATGATGAGAACTTGTAAGCTTGGATTTATAAGCTTGAAATTGAAAGACAATGAAGTTTGAACTGAACTTGACCCAATCTCCTCTTTGAACTCGAATTGAACGACAATAAGTTTGGACTTGAGAATGATGTGACAAACTTGAATCACAGGGGACTTTGATTTGAACTAGAACTCAACAAGACAACAAAGAACTTATACTTATCTTGGACTTGAATAGAACTGGCATATTGAACTCAAGACAAAACTTGAACCTAAATGGACTTGGTGCAAGAAATCTCAACTTAGACTTGGGTTTGAATTGAGTTTAGACTCAAGAAGACCATACAGAACTCAATTTGAACTCGAACCTGGACTTTACAAGACGACAGAGGACTTGATTTGATCTTTAATTGAACTTAAACTCACACTTTGTTTGAAAATCAAATGATGTAAGCAAAGACTTGAATCTGACTGAACTCATGAGACTACAAAAGACTTGTCACATGAACAAACAAAAGTAAACTTGAATGTGGACCGAAGCTGACAAAGAACTCAAACAGAGTACTGGTAGACATGCACTCGAACCTGGACTTTACAAGACGAAAGAGGACTTGATTTGAGCTTTAATTGAACTTAAACTCACACTTGGTTTGGAAATCAAATGATGTAAGCAAAGACTTGAATCTGACTGAACTCATGAGGCTACAAAAGACTTGTCACATGAACAAACGAAAGTAAACTTGAATGTGGACCGAAGCTGACAAAGAACTCAAACAGAGTACTGGTAGACATGCACTTGAACCTGGAACTTGAACTTAAGTCAAACAAGGGATCTACTCAAATCAGAATTGGAACTTGAAATGAACTTGGATTCGAAGTCAGATTCAAACCAAGGCTCAACTTTGATCCGAATTGAACATTAAATAACTTGAATATGAAAGAGTTAGACTCAAGTGAAGATTTTATTTGAGTCTACATTGAACTCAAACTTGAACAGATGATGTGAACTAGACTTTTTGATTAAGAGATACATCAAAAGCTTTAATTTCTCAAATACATTCAAGTAAACATTGAGTTGTAAACATATATTCATGGTAGACAAGGAAGCTACTACATCCTTATCACCAACAAGTCACCATCTCCAAGAAGAAACATCAAAGAAAGAGATCAAATGCAAGTAAACAGTAATTTGTAGTGGACAATAATGTTGCTGATATAGCTTGCTCACAAGCACTGTTAAAGGATGTAGTTCAACATATGACACACTAATATGTGGGATGTGTAAATTCTACAAATCTTGGCAAACAGTGATGGTGAAAGATGAACTGCAAATGCAATACCCTACAAGCGAATGCCAATTATCTTAAGGATGCATGTGATGGTCCCCACAAGTACTGAAAGATGTACATAGTGAATGTAGTAACATATCTACTATCTACAATAGTGCAATGTCTAGTAAACAAAATATTACGATCTCTTTCAAGTTTTGGAGATTGAGGTGCTATAAGTATAATAAATTTCTAGTTCATATGCACGAAGAAGTAATTAGTGGATATAACTCAATCAGCTATCAACATCAAAATTCAAACACACAAATTGACTTTCATGCAATCAAGAACAAAGATCTGCAACACATACAATTTCTCTACGAATACAAATGTATATGCCACAACATCCACTCAAGGGTAGATGCATAAAGACTACAGTAAGTGCAGTATCCTGTAGTCAACTTCAATCTAAGGATGAATACATCTACCTCCAGCAATAGTGGATGTTTCGTAAAAGCCAAAATCACAGCATAATGTATAAAGACTATAAGTTCTTACGAGCTTCTACAACCCGAGGCAGGAGATTAGTTAGTGACTTAGTGCACTATAACCCGCCTACAAAAATCAACAAATAGTGCACGACAGTCTACCTGTACGAATCAGCGAACAATTCTATTCAGAAGCTGCTACGCCACGCCGCCACCGGATCTGCAACATTTATGCAAGCAGACAGAAGGCGTCCACAACTACAACACCACGCCACCGGGTGTGCAACCTCCGTACAAGCAGACAGAAGGCGTTTATTCCAAGAATACCCCCGCACGTGCACTATAAATTGTATACACATAGGAACACTAAAAGGGGTAAAAATAATTATAAAACCCGCATGGGCCCCGGCAAGCGTGTTATTGGTACACACGTGACGTCTAGGGATGCTGCGCGGGTTGACAAGTGAATTCAGGTTCGAAACCGATCCTTCTATACGGGTCAATAGAAGTCGACAGGGTTCGAACCATTAAGCAAATATAAAGTTGTGGTGACTTGTATATTTGCTTTAAAATATTCATATTAGGCCTTCAAGGCCTACTACAATATGAATTCACTAATAAGGGCATAAAGCCTACGAAACCCGATCCTCTGTCGACAAGCCCGACAGAGTTGACAAGGTTCAATCCAGAAAATGGAAATGCTCCCCAAACACCCCGATGATGGCCGTGTTGAATGCAGATCTCAACCGGAGGGGTTCCCCAAATATTTTCAAATATCTCCTAAATATCCAAAGTTTTATTTCAAATATTCCAAATCTTCACCCAAAATTCCAAAAAAACCTAAAATACCCAAAACTCCACAAAATTCCAAAAATCTCAAAATCCCAAAATCCCAAAAATATTTAAAAATGAAATCAATCCATCAACGCACTTTAAGCAAAATCCATCCGCCCTCCGCAACAGTTTGCCAAGGTGGACAAATTCAAATAAACTCTAGCTCACAAAGAGTCAAATGCCTAGTCGAAAATATCACTAGGATCCATTCTCAAACAATCTCTTGCCAGTAAGGACGTGGTACGTGTCCTCTAACCGGCAGTTTCGCCGCCAAATGACACTGCAGGTAAACGGTTATGACCCAGGGCCCTCTGAACCGAGTGGTTTTGCCGCCAAATGGCACCACAGATAGCGGTTATGGCCAGAGCCAATACGCTCCTTAATGACGTTAAATCCTTGAGATATGAATCAATAAGATATGATCGATAGGGCACAAAGCCCTCTGTCAGCTAAGGTGGATTCAAATTTGTCCCCTTAGACAAACATTCAACCCCGGTCTACAAGGTTCCCTTGGACGAAGCAACCCATGGCTGCCGACAAGGATCCTTCTGTCAGGTTGGGTCGACTACCTCCTCTGACTAAGTAGACTAGGGACCATGATGGCCCGGGACGACGGAACCATGGGATCTTGATCGGGTCTATCATCCATTCCCCCACCATCCGCTTTAAGTACAAGATGGTGAAATTTCTATTTTAAATATGAAATCTCCAAATTCTCAATTATTTTCAAACTTTCCAAACCTTTCCAAATACCCAAACCTAAACTCAAAATCCAATTTCCATATCCATTGCTGCTACTATATGCCAGATAACACATATACTCTACGTATCTGATCGATTACTAGCCTTAATCGAAAGTTCTCTCTCGTGATCGGGAGGGGTAATTAACTATAGGGGCTTGCGCATATAGGAAACCAGAACTCAGATCATAAAGTCCTCACAAAATGAGGGCGAAATCTCTGGGTAGTGTCTTATCTACAAACCCATCTGCCTTCCAAAATTTAACCCGGAACTTAGTTCGTTAAAACTCCCTCGCCGAATAAGAAAATGCGGGCGGAGGCCGGGGCCGAATTTTCGGAGCCCACAAGGTCTTTCTTCTTTCTCTCTCTCTCTCTTTGCTTCTCTTTTCATCTGCACCGTTCTCACTCTTGCCCTAACTGAAAATATAAAAGAAAGTCAAGTTAAATAACTCCAAGGGATGCAATCCTTCAGAAAAAGAGAAGGAAAATTGTCCAGACTGTGTAGCAGTGCTGCGAAGCGAAACTAGTTTTGGGGTATTTCAGCGCCCAATCTCTGTTTGACAATGTTGCAGTGCTCAAACACTCAACACTGTGAAGCTAAGTTTCTATCTTGACCCACTACGACACCACATCTCGACCACTGTGGTGCTCTGATCTCTGTCGCTCAGTGCTGGGGCGCTTAGGAATATGGCGCCGGGGGCGCTCGGGTACGCAACCCGAGGGTGTTGTACAAGAACACCCGAATCCAAGCAGGGGTAAACCCCCCGCACCCCCCAATGTACATGACAATCTTTGATGTCCGTGACTATAGAATAACCATATTGATCAACACAATCAAATTTTACACATAAAAGTTTGAAGGATATTTGAGTAAGCTGTCATTTTTCTTTTTGGCAACTCCCATTTTGTTGTGGTGTAAAAACATAAGATGACAAATGATTGATGCATTAGCCTACAGGAAAAATCTATCTAGGAAGAAATTAAGGCGAGTAGTCGCATTAAAACAAAAAAATATCTGCAACTATACAAATATCTTCAAATTTAAAATTCTCAGCTTTTTGCATGTCTGTGGGATCCTGATTTCTTTTATTGGCATGAATCCCTAGGATCTTGATTTACATTCTTGGCATGAATCCGTGAGATACTAATTTTCCTTCACTTGAATCCGTGGGTTTGAACATATTCCAATTAAAATTTGTGAAGCCTAATTAATCGTTTTTCTAGCGTCTCAAAAGGTTGGGTTTACGTATTGATAATCGGTTGTCAACCCACTTTCACATTTTTTTTTATCGTGTTTGCTGTATTAAGTAAGCTTCCATAGAATGTGTGCTGTAAGGTTGATAAGTTATGCTGACGAAATATCATCTTCATTACTTAGGGTTCAAATTGGCCTCATTGAACCTGAATACCGACTGTTGGAAGCATTTCTCTGAAGCGATTTCTTAGATTCTAAGCTCTAAATGTCTAATGCAGACATCTGACTCCCTATATGCTTATCTTTCTCTATTTGCTGATACTGAAAACTGGCTGAAGAATATCTCTGAAATAATTCCTTGATTACCCTAAACGCAGAAAGTAGACATGAATGCCTCTTATATATGTTTTCCCCTCTTTTTTTTTTTCCTTGAAAAACAACAATTCAGTGCAATTAAAATCTAATCAAAATAGGAAATTTAGGCCTCGTATGTTGCCTTTTATTTTTAAAGTATAATCTTAAAATACTTTTGAATAAAACCTACATTCATGTTCATCTTAAAAAAAGAAGAAATCGAGTAGGGATGAAATCTTGATGTTGGAACTTTTGGTATGATAGAACCTTCTAACACACCAAAATGAACAATCAACTGATAGAATTAATTATCTGTATCTTCAATCTGCTGATCATTGGTTTTGTTTTCTCCTATCAATAAGTTTATAATTTGACTTGAGGTTTTAAAGTTTGCTACAACAATGTGTAGCAGGAAAATAGCATAATTATTTTACTATTGCACAATTCCTTCATGATATTCTTATTCTGAGATTTTGGGTTGAATTTATATCTTTATTCACTTCTGCGCCAGAATGAATACAAAGATGAGGTGATCCCGGTCTATTCACTAGAAGCAGAGTTTACTAGACCATTGTGGGTTTTTGGAATCAGTTCTTATGATTTTCTTGGAGATGAAGAACGTCATAGTATTGTTTGCAGCTACAGGTTCTATAAATTTAACATAGTTCTGAATATAGAAGTTATTTGACATAATTTCTGAATTTTGGTAAATCTAAGCTATAAGCTTACTGTATTTTGCTTTGTTGGCATTTGCAGGCTGAATGGGAGGTCATATTTGGGAATTTTAAATGATGTTGACGGTTCATATTCAGCTCTTGATACTCCTTTTACTGATGTTGGCAATGTTGTAAGCTGTGATCACTCTATGATTGTCCTTTTGTAGCTTTCATTTTGAAATAGTTTTTCTGAATAATGCTTTCAAGCCTTAACTCCGTGAAAATGAATTTGTCAGTTTGCGTTAAGTCTGATTTGTACAGGTTGCTGGATCGAATTGCTTGTTTATTGAAGGAGCATCTGCATCACATGCAGTATCTGTTGTGAAGGTTGAAAATAAATCTCATATCAGGCTTACTTTATGAATGAATGTGGTCATACTTACTGTTTTCAATTTCTTTATAGCACATTTCCATATTTTACAGATCACTCTAGATAGCAACAATAAACAAGTACCATTGTTTTCAGTAATTTGGTCTTCGTCAACAGATGCTGCAAAATACAGATCATATTTCAGTTTGCCAGAGATTGTAAAATTTCCTACAGGGACTGGTGAAGATGCTTATGCATATTTCTACTCCCCATCAAATCCTGATTATCAAGCCCCCGTTGATGAAAAGCCGCCCTTAATTGTCAAAAGCCATGGTATGGAATTTTCTTGTCCTCCAGTTATAGCATGTCTGACCTCCTTTTTTTTTGTTTTTCAAATTTTCATAACATCTTTGACAATGGTGTTAGTTTAAAAATTATTATGTTTTAAGTTATTGTATTTTGCATTAAAAGGAAAATTCAAACAAAAAGACAAAAAAAGAAGAAAATATCTAGTGCCGCAATGCTAAACTCTTGAACACCACGACATTCAAGACTAAAATATGACCTCAAGATAGAGCAGGGCGTTGCAATGTGCAGATCTTTGGCATCGCAGTTTCGTCTAAGAACCACAACGCCAAATTGCCATAACTCTGTAGTGCTGCCAAGGGTGTCGGAGTGCTGTGACGAAGCTGTTAATTTAATTATTCTCCCGAAATGACACGTCGATCTCGGTTGAGGCCGGAGTGCTATTCTTCATGAGCTTAGCGGTGACAGTTCAATTTATGAGCGTTGCAGAGCTACTACTTTGAGGGTCGTGGCGTTAGTGCTTGTTATTGTTTTTTATATAAATAGCATGGCCGTATTTTTTGAAGAGGGCTGACCAATCCATCAATTGTGTTTAGTTCTAGGCAGGGTCTAATAGTAAGTGTAAGTGTGTGGAAGGAGAGAAGGATCCAAGGGTAAGAAAATGTCTGGGTTTGCTTTTGGAAAGAAGAATCTGATTATATCCTTCCTTTACTCTTGTACTTTTTTTTGGTATTTGCAATGGAAATTTTCATGATTATGTTGATTGCAGTGATAGGCTAAATTATTCTTTGGTTTTATGATGTAAGAAGAATGTGTGTTAAATAGAATAAGTTTTAGTGCTTAAATTTTTTCACTATTGTTTCTGGTTCCTTCAAACTTCATTTAATTGTGTATAGGCCATGCACAAAATTAAAATATAGTGTGATCTATGTCATTGACGGAGGCGTAGTGGAAATGAAGTCTAAGTCTATGTCTGGTCAACCTCTAGCCCTTTGCTGAGTATGCCATACCTCTTTGTGAGTCTGCATATAGTTTGGGATCTAGTTTCCTAGGATAGAAAATCAAGGCAGAGACTTTACACATACTCATAGGCACTCTCTTTATATAGTTAGTTTAGGATGTGTCAATCTCCCCTTCCCTAGGAATGGCGTTCCATGCACTTTCACACTCGAGTAGGTTAATCGACTGGCATTCTTAATCTAGGTAAGAATGTAAGATTTAAGTCTAGTCTACTATATTTTCTGCCACATTAAGAAAGTTTGTGCCTTCTTGGTCACACATAACCAAAATGTAAGTCATACTTTTTACATCTTATCTTTCATATTGAGAAGATGCCTGAGCTTCCTTGATGCTACACTATCGAGCCGTCACTCCGCATCATTTCCGTCACTCTACATCATTTCCTTTCTCCGCCATCTCCTCTACTACATTGAGGAAATACTCATGTTTTTTGTCACTCGGATATTTTCTCTTCCACATTGAGAAGATATTTGGGTTTTATTGGCCGCCACCTACTAAGTCCCATTTTTTACATCTCCTCTGCCACATTATGGAGACATGAAAAATCCGAAAACGACAATCGTAGGTCATCGCACGCTTTTCGACGCATCGTGGCGAGACTTAAGTGAAAAATTTGAAGTTAACGGAATTTGATGAAAATAATTTTATAAAATTCTACGTAAAATTCTGTTCAATTTGATATATAGAACTAGATTTAATTATGTATATTTTGAGAATTATAAAATTTGGAAGCTTAGAAATACCGATTCTACCCCTAAGTGTTTCTTAAGCCAAATTTGTTTAAGTGAGGGTATTTGGGTCATTTGAATTTCCCAATTTCTCTAAATAAGCGAACTAAAACCCTCTCCCTCATTTCCCATTCGCGTACGTCGGCCAAACCGAGCAGAACTGGCGGACGGTGGGCTCGGCGGAGGTGGCTCCAGCGGCGATTTTCCGGCGAGGAAATGATGTAGGCAAAGGGGGGGGGGGGGTCAAATCAAACCCAAAAATATTTGGTTTTGACTTCTCTTGAGCTTACTAGCTCAATAAATTTTGAGCTGGAATTTAGCTCATTTATGAGCTGATTTTTAGTTCATTTATTGAACTAAAGGTTAGCTCATTAATTAGCTAGGTTTTAGTTCATTAGTTATCTTAATTATGTAATTTTTATTTATAGTTTTTATCTCTTAAATTTTAGTTTTGTCCATTGGGATTCCAAAACGGCTTTTGGAATCCCTAGGATGGTTGTTTTCCGTGCTTGGCTTCCACGGGTTGGCTGTTTCTGTGCCTTGGCTTCTTGGTTCCCACGGTGGGCTGCTGGTCTTTCATGCTGGGTGGCTTTTCCCGTGCCTGGTGCCTCGGTTTCGTGCGGGCCTCTTGGGTTTTTGCGGCTGCCTCTTCGGTTCCATTGCTGGGCTGTTTCCCGTGAAAAGCTAGGGGCTTTTTCGTGGTTTCTGTTGCTTGGATTCCTCTGGGAATTCAATTATGTGGCTGTTTGTATTCCCCTTTCATACCTATAAATATGAGGGGTTTTGTAATGTTTTAAAAAGAGTGATATATGAATTTTTGAAAAGAAATCCTTGGGATTTTCTTGGAGGAGCTTGCGAGCTTTGTCCACCTTCTTCCACCTCTTTGAGGAGACTTGCGAGTTCTTCTCCACCTTTCTTCTCGGGCTTCTAATCTCTTTCGTCTCTCCACAAGTTTACACCCCACCTGTATCCTTCTTCTTAAGTAAAACAAGTTTAGGGTGTCTTTAATTTTATAAGAGTCTTAGTTTGTAAGTGTGTTTTTTATTTGAAATGTAAGAGTTTGTTCTTCCCTATAATTAGCTAGGGTGTGTTGTCCCCCTTTTTTTTGTGATCAAGATTTTTTCTTGGGGTCCCACTCCCCAGGGAGGATTTTTGCTCGCATCAGGAAATTAGTGGAGATCGAAGACAACGACGAGGGGAGTCTTAAGGTACGATTTTTGTGAAGCGAATCCCTCTCAATCTTAGGTTATTTAGAGATAAACTTTCTAGGGTTTTTCCAAAAACGTGTTTTCTTTCAAATTTTCTTTACGAAACCTTTAAGGAAGGATTATGGAAGTAATTTAATGATGGAAATGAAGTTTTTTGAAGAAACTTTTGGAAATCGGAAAGTTAAGATTTTTACCTAAAATTTAATTTCTATAAAGTGCTTTTACAAAAGTTGTTTCTAATAGGAATGTTTTAAAAAAAATTTTAAGTTTTTGTAATAAATTTCATTTTTCGTAATTTCTTAATTATTAAATCCGAAAATTAATAAGATAATTATTAAAATATGTTTAAGGATAATTTTGATATAAAGATTTGAGAGAAATTGAAGATTTAGAGTTTTCTAAATTTTGGATTTTAAATAATTTCGAAATTAGAAAAATACTTGTTTTAATTATTGAAAATATTTGTGATGTGTGCTTAGTTCAGTTGTAATTATCCTTAGGTGTGAATTAGGGAGATGACACGTGGTTAACCAACATCGTGCAGCGTTGCGGTTGTTGTTTGATACTTGCAAGGTAGGTGATTACATTTAAATTAAATTTATGAAATTTAATTAAGTCTTATTACACTTTCAAAAAGTTTCAAGTTAATGTTTATAATTTCTTATTTATTGCTTTAGCTTTATATTTATTGTTTATACATATGATATGTTACTTAGAATGTTAAAGCAAATTAAACAACTTCATGCATAAGAGATATAGAATTTTCTTACCCGAAAAACACTGAATAACGTATGATGTAATAAAAAATTTTTAGACTCCTTGAGGAATATAAATATTATAAAATGCATGTGCATGATGATCCAGAAGTGCCAAAATGGTAATGGGGTTCTACAGAGCCAAATGGTAAAGGGGCTTGCAAAAGGCAAATGATAATAGGGTTCTTCAAAGCCAAATGGTAAAGGAATGGCCAATGACTGTGTACATGATCAGTACAAAACTCTGGTACTTCCGGGACGGGTGTTTATTATATTATAATTATGAAATTTATGCATTCTTATGAAAGGATTCAAGAAAAGGAAAGTTTATGAAAAAAAGAAATAAGGATTTAAGGAAATATTTTAAACAATGATTATGGAAATGTTTTATGAAATCATACTATAAATATTTATTATGATCCTTTATTGTTTCATTTTGATGTTTAATGACATATTTAAAAATGAAAAGTAAAATATTTCATGAATTTAAGATAAATGTTTATCACATGCTGAGCGTTGGCTCGTCCTATTATTGGAAATATTTTTCAGGAGATATTGTTAAGAAGTGATGGCTATGAGATGACAGTACACCTACCATCGTAGATGACCTCAGGAAGAAAGGTTTTTATGTTTACTATTTTGAGTTTGAGTTTAATGGTTTGTATCCGAACAATTTATTGGAGTTTATGTAAGTGTTGATGTTTATGTTGTTAGTTTTGTGTGAGAAGAAACAAATTTGGTTGAACTTTCACTCGATGTTTTAGTTGGCTCTTTCTTATTATGTGATTGATGATGTTGATGTTTTATCATAAAAGTTTAAGTGGAATTGTTATGTTTTATGTTACGGTGTTTTCCGTATGACTGTCTGCTCCCACCCCATTAATTCGGGCTAGCCGAGTAGGTTCGTGACAACATATGGGCTTATTCAATCTCACGATTGAGCTATAAGTCCTACTCAGATGTATTCTTTAGCACATTAAAGAGATATTCAGGATTCCACTCTTCTGATGTCTTTTATATCATATTAAGAAGACATCTTGGCTTTCTTGTCTAAAGATTTGATCTTTTGGGGAATTTTAAGGGAGATGTGATCAACTTTAAATTAAATTTTAGAAATGAGATTCAAAGAGAGGAAAATATAGGAGCACTTGATTCTGAGAAATTCATATGTGCTCCAACTATCCTATGTTTGGTTTACAGTTTATAATTAGATTTTTGTTTGAGTTGACCAATAAAATTTTAAAAGTTGGGACTTATATTCCAACAATACGGGTTAGAGGCCCGAAAGATGATGACCTATGAGATGATTGAAGTTAACATCAGACTCAAATCCTAGATTTAAAGTAAGGACTACTGAGGGGTAGTGCCTTAAACCTAAGTCTTGTGTAGTGCGAGGGACTTACAGGCCTACACCTCACTTGAGGCATAAGTTATCCTGACCTCTAGATTTACAAGCCAGCATTGAAGGGCTACTAGCTAACCTACCCAAACCTTTTAAAATCATGAGGTATGGTTTCAATGCATTTGAAGATTATGGAGGTTTTTTTGATTTAAAATATAAGAATTATAACTTGGCTTTTATGCCAAGTTGCCTTACTATATAGATATGCATATGCTGACTCATTGAATGCAGATTTTTGTTATATGGTCTTTAAGTAAGAGCTTTATATATGAGACACACTGGCCATGAATATTCATTTTTGTCATGACTTGGCCCAAAGGCTCAAATTAATGAGGCGGGAATAGATGGTCGGACGGTTGATTAAATTTTCAATTTCTAAAACTTTCACCGATAGCTGAAAGAGCAACTAAAACATCTAAATAAAAAAATAATAATTATCTTTCTCTTGGAGCATCGCCCATATGATATATATTTTCTAATCTTCTACTCATTTTAAACTTTTGAATAATATATGTATTCACTTACACATATAAGACTTAGTCATAAAGAACTCAGTGAGCACCTCATATTTTTAAATCACAGTAATACAAGACATTAAAAATATTATGTATGCTCAATTTAATGATAAAATAATTCTATTAAAATGTTGACTGAAATAAAATTAATAAAACAAAGAAGAAGAAAACAAATAACGGAATAAATTTTTTGAAGAGAAACATCTCTTTATGAAGTAAGTAACGCATCTTTTAGATCCGGCCCCACTTCAAACTGTTGATGACCAAACAACATAGCTTTGCACTTAGATAACTGCTATACATCAATTTAATCAATAGAAAAGACAGAAATTGAGAAAAAAACTCACGTTCGTTGGTCTTCCTCACTAGTTAATTCTAATTAATTAATTTTGATTAATTAATTTAATTAACCAACTAATATTAATTAATTAATTAACTTTAATAAATTTCAATTAACCAATTAATTTTAACTAATTGATTACTTTTACCTAATCAATTGATTTTTATTAATTAATTTTAATTAATCAATCAAAATTAATTAACTAATTTCAAATAATTAATTAATTTCAATTAACCGATAAAGCAACAGCAAATGAGCAAATGTAAGAAAAGCATATATTTCTAATGCACACTAAGAAAACAAACAAATATGCGTGTTTATATAAAATCAACCAAAGTAGGAAAGTAAAATGTAATGTCCCAACTATTACAATTTAAGGAGTGCTGCTAAAATGAAAGTTGAGTTGCTTGCCTTCTAGATGCATCCAGAGCTTCACCTAGGTGTTCATCCTTCTGGTTCATCTCTCCTATAATTATTTCTCATAGGTCCAAACAAAACTTCCTAACTCTTTGAAAATGTAAAAGACTCAAACCTGCAAAAAGTCTTAATCCTAAAATGCCTAGGAGTTGTGCAAATAAGTCTGTGCCGTTTATGTGGTATGTTACACTACAAGTGGTGTCTTGTTTTAATATGGAAGGAAGATGAATGAGCATTATCTTCTTGTTAATATCTAATAGTAATTTGATGAAGGCTTGTGCATTGTATGTCATAATCAGGAATTCCATTGATCTGTTCACTCTTAAAATCTTTCTATTACCTATTTCATCCTGTGAATCTTGACATTGAGCTCTTGCATGTGTATTTTATAATTAGCCACATATGATTTTTTTTTTTTTTTTTTCCAGGAGGGCCAACATCTGAGACGCGTGGAATATTGGATTTGAATATACAATATTGGACTAGTCGAGGTTGGGCATTTGTTGATGTCAACTATGGAGGAAGCACTGGTTAGCCTTTGAAATTTTCATGACTAGTGGATTAAATTGTTGTTTGAATGTTGGTTGATGAGTCATACAAAACTCTTTAACTAGTTTTATCCAATGCTTAGCCTTTTCTTCTTAAGCTGGCGCTTGACCAGATCAAAATCTTCAGTATAGAACCTCTGATTTTGGCTTGTTTCTTGTTTCAACGCATAAAAAAATATGAAAATTAAGCATGCTGTTGGCCAGGTTATGGTAGAGAGTACAGAGAGCGGTTGTTAGGACAATGGGGTGTTGTAGATGTAAATGACTGCTGCCGATGTGCCAGATTTCTGGTAGGTATTTTTGTATTATTGGGTGCATGGTTCTTTTCCTTTTCTTCAATGGATTACCGAACTGATTTATTATTATTTTTTTATAAGCGGTGATTAAATTACAACAAATTTCATCGGCTTATCTAGGTTGAAGAAGGAAAGGTGGATGAGAAACGACTCTGTATAACTGGGAGATCAGCTGGTGGGTACACCACACTAGCTTGCCTTGCTTTCACTGAAACTTTCAAGGCTGGTGCTTCATTGTATGGTGTAAGTATCTACGATAGCAGTCAGATGTTTTTTGTTTTTAATCTTTTTAATGATCTCACTTGCTTTGATACTTTTCACGGTTGCACAACTACCTTTTACTAATTTGAAATGTTTTAAAAATTGTGATTGACAAGCATATGAATTATATCAGTTAAAATGGTTGATCAGTGTCTTCAATAATTCCGACTAATCATAGTTAGGCTTTTTGATAATAACATGCTATTGATGAATTTGTTGATCTCCATAGTCAAGTAGATCAAATGCGAGGACAAAAGTGAAAGATAGTTTCGTGAGAAATGGAATTAGACGGTCCTAAACATGTCACTTGTTTTGTTAGAAAAACTATTTTAGTGCATTCAAAATGTTGAAACGTTTTGAGTAGATCCTCTTGCACTACTCGGGCAATGACTAAAAAAAATGATTAGCACCTGGTAGGAGAATTCGTAGGAGATTTTGCACACTCAGATCTTAAGTAATTGCAAAATGAGAGTGAAATCTCTAGATAGCGTCTTATTTTTAAAATTAATCTACCTTATGAAAATTTGACTCGGAGCATTTATTGAAGTTCTCTCGAAATGTGAAGCAGCTGGGGCATGAATTTTCGAAGCCCAAACTTGCATACAAAAAATAGAAAATGTTGGAAATGAAAATGAAAATGATTATACCATATTAGGTGCAGTGTTAGATGTTGCTCTTGAAATAAATGACATACTAAAATTATAAATTAACAACTATATCATTAAAGAATGTTTTATTTAAAATGATGTTTATCTTTACAGTACTCATGTTTAAATTTCTCTTGAATGAGTGATTTCATTATATTTGGCATATTGTTTTATTTATTGCTATATTATATAACTATAATTAATCGATGAGTTTGATGATGAAAACTCAACCCTGTTAAATTGAATGTTTTAGGTAAAGCTCCTATTAAGTAAATAGGAGATAGAGAAAGTCTTGTATACTGACGAAAATGATCAAATAAAAATAAGTTTGAATTGCATTATATATGTTCAAAAGTTGTAACTGATAATTAGTAACTCTTTCCTAAGTTTTTGGATGTTATTTCATTTGACTGTTTTAGTTGTTGTTGAAAGAATTAAATTATTGTCTGATTATTATTATCAATTTGGTATTCATAGTATTTTGGCCAGGTCGTGACATAGACCCTCACTTAACATGCAAGATAGTGAACTTGGCCTTCCAAGGCTTCTGCATACTGATAAGCCTAATAAATACTATTAAAAGGAGAATTTGAAGTAGTTCAAGACAAGGTTTAAAAAGGTGAAGTCAGGAATCGAGGTGTTTTGGCTTTAGCGAGGTGAGATGTAAGCCTCGAGGTGGATCAAGGCGCAAGACTCAAAATAGAAAAATAAAAAACACTTGAACTTACAATAATCCACAAAAATAAAATAAAACATCAATATATTTTTTTGATTTATCAGCATAAAAATATAAACTACAAATCTCAATATTAAATACTATTATAAAATGAAAGTTTGAAATGAGATTCAAAGTAAACACATCATTTAAAATTTAATTACACCATAAAGATCAAGATCAACGACGGTCTCATCATTACTTTCATATTCTTTATAATTGCCCTCATATATAATAATTATATCTTCCTTGAATTTTGTATCATTGTTAGCTTCTAAACCTTTTTTCAATTATAGCATTTTTTTTAAATTCCCAATATTAATTAGCATTGGATTCAATATAATATAAAATAAAGCTACAAATTAATAACATAACAAATTAATCTATTATATTTAAATTACCATTTGTTTTTTTAAGCTTGAACTCTTCTTTGCTACTTTCTTTAAATTAATTGTGAAGTAAAAGTCATTGCCAATTCAATAGCTTTTTAATATTAGCATTGTTATATTCATTCTCCTCCTCATCAAATGTATTTCTCCATTTTCAATTTTAAATCTTCCACTATTTTTTCTATTTTCCATTCATTGTTAGACAACATATCATTAACAACTAAATAATTTATTTCATCATAATCAATTATTTGCCTCTATGAATTTAAGTCTTTATCTTTCAGATTTTTATTGAACTTAACTATTCAACCTCGTTCATTCATCCTATAGATAATTAGTTCATTCTCTTTGTACATATATAATAATAATAATTATTATTATTATTATAAATTTTACCAGCATCCAAAAGGAGGTGCTACCTCAAAACGTCTCAAGGCTTACGCTTCATTTAAAAAAGGCATAAGCTTCACTGGCGCTAGTGAGGCTTAAGCCTCGAGGCCCTCATTGAGCGCCTCAGTTTGAGGTGCTCCTCAAGGTGTGCGCCTCAAATGATTTTTCAAACCATGGTTCAAGAAGTTTATGATTGGTTCAAAAATACTTTCTTAATAAAGTTTCAACTCCATGTGTGAGATTCTTACCTTAATGACGGGCATCATTATCACTAATTATAGTTGAAGGGGATTCTCATCATAAAAATGCCATCTGAATTCTAAAGAAAAATGAATTTCAGGCTTCATTCAAATAAGGGGTGTAATTAAAGTAAAACCATGATTATAATGAACTTTATTTAGATTTCAGCCCCTTTAAATTATAAAAGAAAATAAAATTCAAAGCTTAAGCAATAATTGACTGTGTTGTACTCTAAGCATCCATCCATTAATCCTCCACACTAATTTGTCAAAGATGGCAAATCTATGTTTGACCAAAGTTCCCATAGAGATATTATCACATCATGTGTATCTATATGATCACATCAAAAAATCTTACGTTAATATGGATGTGACACATGCCCCTAACTGGTTTGCTATCTTGATTGTGATGGCTCCATTATATTAAGAGTTATCACCTAAGCTTGGATGCTTCCTATTAATTTTGTGATATGTGAATCATATGGCACACTCAATAGGGCATGAAACCATTAGTTAGCCATGGTTGGCTTAAAATTGAGCTCGTTTAATATTTTCACTCTAAGTCTACAAGGTTTTTGTTGGACGATGCAACTGTCCTTGCTTAAAAGGATCATACTGTCAGACTGGTTAATTATAGGGGTGTCAATTTCGGGTCACAGGTCGGGTTAGGGTCAAACCCGAAATTGACCCGGCACTGTTCGGGTTCGGGTCGACCCGACCCGTTTTTACAAACGAGTCAATTTCCTGGACCCGAACCCGACCCGCTTCGGGTTCGGGTCGGGTTCGGGTCAACCCGAACCCGCTTGTTTCAACCTTGGCAACAGGCGCGACGCTGGGGCGGGGCGACGCAGGGCTGGTGCGACGCGGGGCGAGACAGGCGCGACGCTGGGGTGGGGCGACGCGGGGCTGGTGCGATGCGGGGTGGGGCGGTGCGAAGCGAGGCGAGCCAGGAGCGACGCTGGGGCGGGGCGACGCGGGGCGGGGCAGTGCGACGCGGGGCGAGCCAGGCGCAACGCGGGGCTGAGGCGGGCTTGGTGCGACGCGGGGCGACGCAGGGCTAACGCGACGCGGGACTGCTCGACACGGCCACGCGGGGCTGATGCGGGTCCGGAAACCGGGTTTATGTGTTATTCCGGGTCAAATTGGGTCATTCCCGGGTTTCCGGGTCAACCCGAACCCGACCCGGTTTTGCAAACGGGTCAATTTTTCAGACCCGAACCCGACCCGTTTCGAATTCGGGTCAACCCTAAGCCGAAATTTTCGGGTCGGGTTTTCGGGTCGGGTCCATTATTGACAGCTCTAGTTAATTATCTTTGCTCGTCAATGCACATGATGGTCTTTGACATTTCAGAATAATGTCATAATTGAATTTTTATTGGGCTCACCATCATTTCACAATTATCCTATTTGAACCAATTACTATATATCCTTCTTTTATATATCATAAATTGTCACTGCTAAAGCAACATATTATATAGCTTGTAATGAAAATTTTTCTCTTATGATTGTGGTGTAATTAATTGTAGGGGTTTGAGCCTATAAAAAACTTTGAACCAAAATTTTGCAAGTGAATGTTTTTAGATTAGTTTTTAGGAGAAGCTGGCCACTAAGCCAAGTCACCACTTGCAATTTACTCCAAATACAATCACCAAATTTTTTAACCACTTCATTCCATAGCAAATAAAAGTATTTATAATTGTTTCAAATTACTAAGAGAGGGAGTTCTGGTGGCGGACCGCACATGTAATTATATGTAACTACCTCCCTATAGAATAACCACAGCATGAAATAACTTATTTTAATCTTCATGTTTGGCCCTCCTTTTGAAAATATTATAATTAATTAAATAATTAGTTATAATATCTTATTTTTAACTTATTAATATTCTCATATTATTTAAAATTTAACTTTTAAGAGTCTTGAAATCTAAATTATATACAATCATGCATATAATATATAAAGTTTTGAAACATTTATAATATCCGTATAATAATAAAATAAAACAACTAAATAAGAAATTTTCTAGTTAAGGGTCTTCAATTGGCCCTTGTTGATGGGTCTTGTATGCTCAGCTATAATTTTTAAGGATTGAGCCCTAGTAGTCGGATTCTTTGTGTTGCCCTATGCTCCTGGTGCTACACCACATTCATTTCATTATTATTGTGTTAAATACAAAGAGGACGAGTTTCTGGTGACACTTGAAAGTTTTATTTCTCACTATCCTTGGTTAGATTTTTAAAATTCTTTTCGTTGAGCACCTTAAAATATGACATTTGTAAGTTTTTTTTTTCTCTTCCACCAAGCTACCCGCATTGAAATGACATGTTAAGTGTGGATCTCAAAGAAAGTGGTCCTATTAATTAACCATTATGGTGGTTGACGCTCAAAGAATCCTATTCTCTAAAGGTAGGAGTGACCCCTTGTAGGGGATCCCATCATGAGCCATTGTCCAAGCTGTCTTTCACCTCTAGAGGGATGATGGCGAAGCTTTTTCCTACGAAGAACAAATTCTTAAAGAGACTAATGAGGAGGATCATTACCTAATAGTAGGGACCAACTTGTATAAGCTAATCGGTGAAGAACATTGGTTTGTGACATCCATGTACTGCTCTTGAAGATTATCAGATTCTGCTGATTAGAAAATTTAAACCGCATGTAAAAGTTTGTTTGATAAGCAAACAATCCAACCTTTTGCTGTCTATGTTCTGCTGGTCAATACCTAAGAGGATCATTCCAAGAAAAAAAAAAGTGTATAAAATATAAAGAAGACCAGTGATTGACCTCTCTGGGGGATCCAAACACGTGCTGACTTCAAAAATTGAAAGAGAAGAAGAGCTTTGCTAGTTTAGCTTAACGAGCATTCTCATGTCACATCAATTGTCACCAAGGACCTGCTGGGGCAACGACTTGTGATCAAAATTCATGATCAGGAAGCTGTGGAAGACATCAACTTTAAGGAGATAGTAATCACCTTCATTTTCAGGAATATTCTAAACCACTAACTCTCAAAACTTACAAATGGCTTGTGAAGTGGCCACATCGCTTGCCCTGAAACGAGCTTGTGACTAACTGACTATAGAAAATTTCAACTCCATGCATAGCTAAAATCGGGGCACCAAGGTGAAAACAGGTTATATAATCTTCCCTTTGAAAATGACCATGTTAGCTTTAAATACAAGAGTTTGACCTATTTTTCAGAGCACCTTACAGTGAAGTATGCAAAAGCTCACTCAGATAACTATTTGACATGATATTGTTGCTACCTATTGTTTGCAAAGCAGCGCCTCTTTATTTGAGCAAGAAGTTTGAAAATGAGCCTTACATCTGAAAGTTTCTCAAAGTTTCAGTTTAAAATACCTTGCGATGATACCTTCGTTCCTTGTTGGGACATGCCTCTAAAAATGGGTTACCAAGTGGTGGAGGCTCACGCCAGGTCGGGCTTTATCACTACTTACGGTTTACCTAATTCTAGTATTCTTCTGGTTTTTCTGTTGTTCACAACGTTTGAATATCACTGATCTTCCCAACTTTCAAAATCGTTAAAATCCCAGCTTTGTAATCATAATACCTTAGTTCGTACCCCATTTTCTTGTGAATTAGTAATCAATTTTGGTAGCCTGAAAGAATATTTTTGTTATTTATTTCCTTACTCGTACCTTCTCTATTAAAATGATTCTTTTAGTGACTTAATAACTCCTCTCTTTTGGGGTATGTACAGGTGGCTGACTTGTCATTGCTGAGAGAAGAGACTCATAAATTTGAGTCCCACTATATTGACAGACTTGTTGGTAAGGATTAATCTTTGACAGTTTACCATAATACTACTGATGTCTGAACGACTAGCTTTATTTATTTGTCTTTGATGTTTCAGGGGATGGAAAAGCTTATTTTGAGAGGTCCCCTATAAACTTTGTTGACAAATTTACTTGCCCAGTGATCTTGTTCCAAGGATTAGATGACAAGGTACACAGGCACCGAATTTCAAGATTTACAAAGAATTAGAGGTTTTTGTTTCCCTTTTGTCAATTATTGGTTACATGCGAAATTAAAGTAATAAACTTTTCATGCAGTTTTTTCTGCTCTTTAAATTTTCTTGCATTTTAAATTTATGTTGTAGTCCACAAATCTTAAAGGTAGTTTGTATTCAATATCCTCCATTTCAAATCTTCTACTGCAAGTACCTAGTCGGTCACCAAAAATCTTTTCTATACTACTCTTTTAGGTTTGGTAGATCAGACCCGACAAAGCCGGAACTGAAAATTCCTTTATAAATCAATTTCGTTTTAATGCCTATTAGGTAGTTCTGTATTGTTTAATTCATCGGTTGATTGTGACTTCCGAATCGATCTTTTTTGTTTTACTTCATGGCTAAAAAATGAAATCACATAATAAAAATTAATTCACCTTTTCGGTTGGTTTGATTGGAAAGTTCTTGAAACGAATAGAAAAATTGGCGCATAACTTTCTTAAAGATAAGAAGTCATAACTGTAACTAACAGAACTAGCTCGAGCTAGGGTGGTATGTTCCCTGGTTCTTAGGGTTTTTGTCCCAAGTTCTAATTTGGTCTGTCTACTCCGATTAAGTTGGTCCTTGCCTGTTGTTTATGAGCCTTGTGCCCTACTTTTAATTAATAAAATTTTCTAGGATATATATCTATTCTTTGAGGAAAAAAATTAATAGCGAATAGAATGCATAAGGATGGACTACACTTATTAGTGGAAAGAGTTGTTTTTTCATACATTTTTTTTTGTTTTATTTTAAAAAATGTAGTATTTAATTGACAAATCAAGACAATTCACCATAAACATAGGCATAAAATATAGTAAGGCGTCAAAATTCTTAAAATCTTAAGATTATTTGATCATTTATCAAGCATATAATTAGAATACTAACAAATCTAGATTATGATTCATTACTTTTATTATAGTGTTAAAGTACTTAAAATGAAAAATTTTGAGCATATATAAAATGACATCTAGGATAATTTTTATTAGTTGAAAGTAATGTTTAAAATTGTGCAATTGGGTATTGAGGCGTTTTTTGTTCATGAGACAAGGCGTAAGCCTCAAGGCATTTTGAGGCGTAATCCTCAAAATCAAAAAATTGTGTGAAGTGATAAAAAATGTTAAAAGTGATTTTTATATAATATTTAAATAATATGTTAAATGATGACATATTAACTTTATATTGAATTATGAATTAACAAATTGACATATACATGAAATAAAAAATTGCACAAAATCTAAAGTGACAAGTAATAAATTGCATGAAATAGAATTAAAATACAAATATTATAAAAGAAAAATAATATTAAATATAGAAATTGCATAAAAGTATCATATAACATCAAGTTCAACTCCAAATTTTTTTAATCAATTCTCTAATAATTTTCATTTAATTCTTAATAAAAGTTGAAATAGTTGGCAACAACTTAGGAATTATCTGCACTGTCATCACTAAGGTGGTCTATATTTGAGTTTTTACATAATAAATTGGTTTATTCCCTGCCTCATTCAGTAAAGTTGAACGCCTTCCAATATGCTTCTTTTTATTAAATTTAATCATATTCATCTTTTAGAAATATTTTCATCAAAATAAATATGAGATGAATGCTCCAAAATTTTTAGGGTGATTGTGTGCAGCTTTCAAGTGTTTTTTGGTGATGACTATGACGGTATTGGTTACGGCGAAGGCCGTGGGATGGAGGTAGAGGCAATCGAGATGAAGTTGTTGCGTTTGAATGTGCATTGAGATGTAATTTATGTTAGTTTTAACAAAAATTATATAAATAGGGTGAGGCGTAAGCCTCATGCTAGCGAGGCGAGGCATGCCTCAAGGCGGGTCTCAGCCAAGTTGAGGCGCAAGCCTCATAAAAGAGCTAGAGGCGTAAGCCTCGAGGCGTTTTTCATTAGAATTGCGTTGAGGTGAGCCTCATATTGCGCAATTTTAAACAATGGTTGAAAGAGAGAATTGTAAATGATCACATATTCATTAAGTTGTCCTTCTAATACAAACATATATATGCCTAGATATAAACAAGAGAAGAGACAGAAGAGCCCAATAAACAAAAATACAATAAAAGGGAACATCCTCTATATTAAGAAAATATTATAACAAGAATAGCATAGATTCCTAATTAAAATAGTTAGAGCATAGAATAAGTTAATACTACCCTCAAACTCAACGTGGCATATAAAATATTAGATATCAGCTTCACTTTATAAATAGTAGTGACCAAAGATGTAGTCTGAAGGTTTTGTTGCTCAATAATTATAATGGTCGCAATATGAGAATGATTGATCCATAAAAGAGAGTAGTTCAAAAGAACACAAAATGTCAGCAACGAGATATGTCATATAGTTACATATATGGTCTTTAAGGTATCGATGCAGGGTGTTAATAGAGGTATCAATGAAGCAGGGGCGGAGCCAGAATTTTTTTCATGTGGGGGCACAAATTATTGAATTTAAAAAAATACAATTTTTCATGTGATGGAGCCAAGATTACTTTAATGTGAGGACTCCTAATTATTGAAGTAATGGTACTAATCTAACAATATAATTTTCAAATATTAATAGAAAATAGATATAATTTAATCTAAATCTTAAAATAATGCAAAAAAATATATTAACAAGCAACTTTTAATACAAAATTAAAAAGCTAAAAACTCCTCATGTTTTCTAAGCACTGTTAGAAAAACTGTTAAAAATTAAATAAAGAGCAACTATGGAAAACATTCACCATTTACAAGATTTAAAAAAACTACCGTAAGAGCTTTCATAAAATAATCAAAGTGAAGAATTCCTAACCAACGAAAGCCTCGGTAGGTCGCAAATAAGAAAGAAAAGATAGGGAAAAATAAAATCATTAAGCATAAATTGTTTTAACTTCAGAGAAAGGCATTCTCACCTCAGAAATTTGCCTTGGGGAAGAAGATGAACAAGCTAAACTCCTCATCATCGGCATTGGAGCCAAAGGCCAAAGCTTGTGTCGGTCTCGAAGTAGATGCTGCAATAAATGAGGAAATTTGTTCTCAAAGGAGAAGAAAGAGTGGAGAGAACATGAGATACAATAAAAAAAGTCAAGAAACTGACGAAATTTTTGGCTTCCAGCAGTGCGGAGATGGCAAGCAAAGGAAAACAAGAAATCCCTAGAGGTAGAGGCGAATCGCTTAGCAAAACGAATTAACGAAAATAAATATAAATATTACATTAGCATGTTTTTTTTTTTCTTTTCCACAGCCCCCATTCGACCACGCTTTGTAGTTTGCTTGTCCTATTTGAGCCGCTTGACAAGCTATCTTCCTGAAATAAGTGAGGCTGCGGGGGACTCTTCATGACTGCCATAAGAAAAAACTGATAGCAGATCGGCGGAAGGAAGTGCAGGTTTGAAAACTGGAATGAAACGCGAAACAACTGAAGGAAAAAATAAATAAATTAGGCGGTAAGCACGAAGCGCGGTTTGATTCGGTAATTAAGGATTACCATAATTAGTTTTTTTTTTTTTTTTTGGCAAATCATAACTAACCTCAACTACGTATTAGTGAAGCAGTCAGTGGGGGCCCGTGCCCCCAGGGCCCCCATATTAGATCCGCCCTTGCAATGAAGAGTGTTTATGGAGAGTATTCATAGAGAGCATCAATAAAGTTGTTGATGTGGAAAGGACAAAATATACCAAACTAGTCGTTGATGATGAATGACGGTAAATCATAAAGGTGTATCAATCTTTAAGTAATAGGGGGCTAATGAGATGTCGGTGGAGAGCATATGGGTAGAGTGTGAGGCCAACGGAGTTTAAAAGTTTGAGGAGTGAAGCATCAGTTGAAAGGTCTTTAGTAAAGATCATGAGGATTTCATAACTTCTCTCTCTTTCCATATTAGAAAGGAGACTATTATAAATGACTTAATTTTTATTGGATCATCCTTCTAATACAAGCATTAGTGTATATATTACCAAGACAAAAAAAAGGAAAATACAATAATAGAGAATACCTTCAATAACAAGAAAGTATTGCAATTTATACTCTAAATAGTTAGCATATGTGTAACTTAGATATGCTAATATTTTCAATTGATTTTATTTCAATATATATATATATATATATATATATATATATATATATATATATATATATATATATATATATATTATATATATATATATATATATATATATATATATATATATATAAGTAGTACTATTTTTGGTGTTTGCCATTAAAAGCTGTCCATTTCTTCATTTAATTTGATAAAGGGTCAAGTGCTTATAAAAATTTATCAAATTAGATCACCAAGTTGTTTTAGGTTTTAGATAAACATGAAATATGTGATAAAAATAATTTATTGATCAATATAATACCGGGTCTGGACATATGTTTGTCTTGAAATATGCATAGAGGGAAAGTACCATCCTCGGCACTTTAAAGAGCCTTTTAAGATTACTTTTATTTTCTAAGTTTATTTTATTTTGTTTATTCTGTTATTTGATACAAAAACTTAGGTTTGCAAGCGAACCAAACGTTCGACGAGCTACTCGTTGTTCGGTCCGATTAAAGTTCGTTTGTGATCGTTTAATTAACTAAACAAACAAACTTGAACAATATTTTAAATACTCGATTCTTAAATAAACAAACTTGAACACAAATGTGTTCAACTCATTTATGTTCGCGAACAACATCATTTGAAGTTCGTGAACAAGCTCGACATTAAGCTCGATTTGTGTTCGGTTTTGAACTCGTGAATAAGCTCGATACAAATAATTAATATTTGACTATAGACTTAATAAATATAAATAATCATCCTTTGTTACATAGACAATTGCTTTTATTATAAATGTGCTTGTTCATAAATATGTTCATGAACGCGTTTGTTTGATAGTTAGAAAAAATTGTTAAATATGTTCGCGAACAAGCTCGATAAACATTAAACAAACGAACATGAACTGAACATGAACCGAACATGAACACTCATTAATTTAAATGAACCAAACATGAACACAAACAATAAAGCTCGAACAAATATGAACCAAACTTGAACAAGCTGATATTAAATGAACACAAACATGAACACTAACATACTCGGCTCGGCTCGGTTCATTTGCAGCCCTACAAAAACTTCTTTAATTTCTATTATGCTCTTGCTTTCAAAACATTAAAAATATATATCCATGATATAACCAAACACAGTTCAACGCAATTAATTTAAAATCCCTATTCCGTCCCTGTTCTGCTTTTGTGGAGTACGTGAACAATATGGTGCAGTTTTTGAAATTAGAATGTCCTGAAATTGCTTCAATCTCATTTTCATTTTTTTATTTTCTGATGGAGACTTACTAATTAACTTCTTAATGAAGATTGTTCTGCCAGATCAAGCCCAAAAGATTTACAAAGCCTTGAAGGAAAAGGGTTTACCTGTTGCTTTAGTGGAGTATGAAGGAGAACAGCATGGATTTCGCAAGGTTCGTTCTGGAATTTTACTCGTTGGTTCCTAGTTATGACACATTAGTTTCTAACGAAAATTTTCATTTCTAGGCTGAAAACATCAAGTTCACTTTGGAGCAGCAAATGCTGTTTTTTGCTCGAACTGTAGGCCACTTCAAAGTAGCTGATCCAATTGTTCCGATCAAAATCGACAACTTTGATTGAGCTTTTCGTTGATATTTTCAGGTTTTTCTGTTGGAAGGTTTTCAACCTTTTTGGTAATTCTGGTGTTTTACAATTTCTATTTGTCTTATATTTGGTTTAAATACCAATCAATGTTGGCTTGTAATTACTTGTGGAAAATTCTGTGTAGTTTCATTCTCATAAACTTAATCGACGGCTTGGATTTACCAACACAGCTACTGAGGTTGTGCCTTATTGAAGAGAAATACATATAGAAGACAAATGATGATTTATCAAGTATCAACAATAATTCTCTTTATTTTTCTAGCTTCACGCATGTATACCAGATATTATTTGCCTTGAAGACTCTAAACAGCCTCAGGTATAAACTATGAATGTTGAATTACTATTTTTTTGTTAGACCGGTCCAGCCGGCCCCTTCCTAAGGGGCCAGTCAAGTTTATTCAAGGAGGGGGGCGGCGACAACAGGGAAAGAGAAAAAAGTGGGGTCCACTTGAAATTCAAAATTCAAAATTGGGGGGGGGGGGGGGGGGGGGGGGGGGGGGGGGGTAGCGGCATGGGCAAATTAGTCTTTTGATTTTGTTTTCTAATTTCATGTCTTAGGTAGGGGGAAAATTAGGGTGAGGGATATGATGATAATTGTGTTCTTTTGAAGTCTTGTTGGTGTCTTTGTGCTCTAGATTTCATCTAGAAATTTGGGAGAGAACAATCCTTCTCTTGATTTGAGGATGACTTGTATCTTTGCTTGGTATTTTCTTTGATTTGAGTTCTATAAAATTTTCTATTGTTTGGGTTGTCTTTCCTTGATTTTCTTGCAATTTTCTCGCTGTTTTCACCAATTTTGCTAGGGTTGCTTGCGAACTCTAGTATTTCCTATCAGTTTTTGTCGTCTATAACTAGGTAATAACTGCCTTGTATCTTTTTGCCCCACCCCTGTTTACCGCTTCTATAAGCTCCACGTTTACTGTCAGTTTTGATTCCTGTCAAGCATTAATCACCTGGTATCCTATGTTATATTTTTTTTATAAGTTGCAATAATAGTTGGCCAAAAATTATTAGGTTTCTTTTTGTCCTGCAATATACTTTCTTGCAGGAAATGTAAGGACTTGATTAGTTTCAAGCAAAATATACAGAGGTCTTCCAAAATGATATACATGCTTTTTATCTACATAAAGATATAAAAAAATTATCAAAACATCCTGGTGCTAAATTGGTACAACCACTAAAGGCATTTTTCCTGCATCACAGCTATCAAGTGATTATTGCTCATTCTTCAAAAACATCTTCTCAATATTCCATGTTAATTTATAAATGATCACTACTTAATTTGCTTCGAATTTATTGGAACTAAACATTTATGTATAAATGTCTTGTTAATGTGAAGTAATTAAATAGAAATCTGAAAAACAATTTAAACAAAGTAATTATAGTTCTAATCCATTACTTCATTCCACTATTCAAGAATGAAATCAATCACCAAGCCTGATCTCTTGCCTTCTTTATTTTCTCTTTTTTTTTCTACCTTTAAAAGCTTCAATGCATGGTGGATAGAGTTATAGGAAAGAGTATCTACGAGAAGATGCTGATAGGAAATATTTGAGTTCGCAAGTAACCCTACGGGTAGTAGTAGTACTTGAGTTCACAAGTAAACTAACACCAATTGGTGAAAAACAGCAAGAATAATGCGAAATCTTGGTGAAAACAGCCCCCAATACGATGTATTGTGGTAGGAAAATCAAAGCCAAGCAATAATA
Source organism: Dendrobium huoshanense (assembly GCA_016618105.1). Lineage (NCBI taxonomy): Eukaryota > Viridiplantae > Streptophyta > Magnoliopsida > Asparagales > Orchidaceae > Dendrobium > Dendrobium huoshanense. The sequence continues at coordinate 36,746,239 of CM028350.1, read as the reverse complement.
AAAACAAGATACAAGAGATCCTCAATTCGAGAGGAGGATTGTCTCTCCCAAATTTCTAGACGAGTCTAAAGCCAAAGTTGCCAAGGAACCATAATTGAGAACAAATCAAAACATAATTCCTTCCTAAACATCTCATGCTTTTTAATGCAAAAACTTTCCTAATCTAATTTCCCTCCCAAGCCCTAGCCGCCCTCTCCTTTTCAATTTAAATTCAATTGGACTAGTGGGGCCCTCAATGTAGGCGGGCAAGACCAATGGAGGCGAACAGGTTCAGCGTGAACCGGCCTAACGGATGTTAAGCCTGAAACTCGTCTTCAAAAGAGTTGTCTGAATTCTCGTTTTCTGTCCAAATAATATGGAAAATTACAATCTTCCCCATATGTGAAGTTAAAACCTACTTGGATCAAAAGAGAAAATTGATAGGAAGTGCTTGTATTCACAAGCAACCTATCCAAAATCTGCGAACCAACAGCAGCCAAATGGCTGTCCACAGCAGGAAAACAGCAGATTTCTGCTGTTTACAGCAGGAAAACAGCACTTGTCCGGGAAAATACGAGAGAAAACTCAAGAAAAGACTTGTATTCCACTTAGACGATGAATAAAAGAGCAAGATACAATTGATCCTCAATTCGAGAGGAGGATCGTTCTCTCCCAAATCTCTGGCAACGCCAAGAGCCTAAAAAAACCTAAATCTAAGAGATCTCAAATTTCAGCCAAATTCAAGATGCTCAAACCCTAGGAAAATCTACTATTTAATGCATACAATTCAAAAGGAATTCCCTAAACAATCCCTACAATCAATTTCCCTCCTAAAAACCATTCAAAAACCTTCCTATTCGGGCGTGCGGCTGAATCGGCAGCGTGCGTGCGGAAATGAGAGGCGGAGCTTCCGCCTCGTTATGGCTGGGCCGGTCCTGTGCGGACCGGCTGGACCGGTCCAGTGGACCGGTCTAACAATACTCCCCTCCCAAAAATCCACCTTGTCCTCAAGGTGGAGATATGCTCGTGTTCCGATGGAGGTGGCCATCCTTGAGGTGACTGAAAATGTATTGCTGAACCAAGGGCTGTACGGAAGGAGGAACATCCTCTCCCTCTTCCAATCTGATCGCATCCAGCCTGTGTAGTCCCACCAGATAATCTTCCCCCACCCCTTGTACGTCCCTAACCATGGTCTTAAGTGATGTGATGGCTTTGGATAGCCCTGCATCTCCCCTTATCCCATCCACCATTAATTCCATCGTGAGTGCTCCCCAATTGTCCTTGGTTTCCCCCAAGGTCTGCAACCATTTCATCCCTAGGATGACATCCGTACTCCCCAATTCCAAGGGAAGGAAGTCTTCCTTTACCTGGATCCCTTGAATCTTCAGTACTACTCCTCGACAGACTCTTCTACCCATCTCCACCTTCCCCGTGCCCATCATCACTCCATAGCCTCCGGTATCCACTAACTTCATCCCCAATGACTCCACTATCTGGTTGGAAATAAAATTATGGGTTGCCCCACTGTCAATCAACACAACCACATCGCGGTCAGCTATCTCTCCTCTCACTTTCATAGTGTGACTCGGGGTGAATCCCACTACAGAGTTGAGGGAAACTTCTGCCACATCCAGGTGCAGCTTCTCCTCCTCATCAGATTTGCTGCCTCCTCCCTCCTCGTCTTCCTCATCTTCACAGACAAGGAGAACCTGAAGAGTTCGGTCCTTGCACCTGTGCCCCGGCATGTACTTCTCATCGCATCTGAAGCACAACCCCTTTGCTCTCTTGTCCTGCATTTCTTTTTCGGTCAGCCTTTTGAAATTTTCTCCACTCCCTCCTTCTACTGGCTTCTCCCGGTTGGTCTCATTACTATTGCCTGATGCAGACCCCTTAGGTGCTAGAAGAATGGTCGTCGTCCTGTAAGAGCCTCCCGAGCAGTTTCCTCGAGCCCCTTTTTTTGTTTTCTTTTGATCTTCTACCAACTGCGCCAGCTCCATAGCCTTTCCCAGGTTCCTCGGCTCCAGTACCCTGACTGCTGTTCGGATCTCAGGTTTGAGCCCCTTCATGAAATTTCCCTCTAGGGCTGATTCTGAGATGTGATCCAATCGGCTAGCCAGATACTCGAATCTATCCCGGTAATCGGCCACGGTCCCCTCCTGAGTCAGAGCAAAGAACTGTTCATAGAAGTCTCCTCCCCCATCGGCTCGGAAACGTTCTAATAAACAATCCTTGAACTCTCTCCAGCTCCCGATAGGCTCTCTCCTGTCTCGCCACTGATACCAGGCCAACGCCTTCCCTTCCAGACACAATCCTGCCGCCGTCAACTTCTCATCGTCTGTCAGCCCGTTGACAGCAAAGTAACGCTCCACCTTGTAGATCCAGCCATGGCCATCTTCACCCTCAAAGATGGGCATCTTCAACTTCCTCACCTTCGGATCCCTTCCGTTACCCCGGAACTCTCCATAACCTCCCATTCCTCGAAGATGAGGCGCTCCCCAAGTGTCCCGGTCCTCCCTCCAACGCTGGTATCCGATTTCGTCATCATAATCCCCCCTTCCTCTTTCAAAATCAGCACCTCGACGCTGAAATTCAGCACCTCGACGCTGATATTCCTCTCTCCTTTCTCCAAAATCTGCACTACCTTCATATTCCCCTCGCCGGCCTCCGAAATCAACACCTCGACGCTGAAAATCAGCACCTCGACGCTAAAATCAGCACCTCGACGGTCATTTCCCATGCTCATCTCCTCTCTAGAGATTGGCTCTAGAGGTGGCATGTCGTCGTCCCTTTCAAGAATCTCCACCTCCGGATTCCTCCTCCCCTGGATTGGGTTTGGATTTCTTCCTACGCCATGGCCGTCAGTAGTCTCTCTCACCTCTGATGTCTCCATATTGGTCTTCATCTTCAATAGTTTCTTCATCATTTCTTCCATAGCCGCAAACCTCCCTTCCAACCTGTCATTGTTGGCGGAGATTTCCATGAACTTTCCCTCCAGATCTGTCTTCAGTTGTCCGAACTCGCCTTCTAATGCTTCCACCTTCTTTCCGGCCATTTTTCTTCTAACGGATCCCAAAAAAATTCTTCTTCCGGAAAAGAAACTTGCTGAAATTTTAGAATTTCAGCCGCCGGTGGTCCCAAATCGACGCTCTGATACCAATTTGATAGGAAGTGCTTGTATTCACAAGCAACCTATCCAAAATCTGCGAACCAACAGCAGCCAAATGGCTGTTCACAGCAGGAAAACAGCAGATTTCTGCTGTTTACAGCAGGAAAACAGCACTTGTCCGGGAAAATACGAGAGAAAACTCAAGAAAAGACTTGTATTCCACTTAGACGATGAATAAAAGAGCAAGATACAATTGATCCTCAATTCGAGAGGAGGATCGTTCTCTCCCAAATCTCTGGCAATGCCAAGAGCCCAAAGAAATCTAAATCTAAGAGATCTCAAATTTCAGCCAAATTCAAGATGCCCAAACCCTAGGAAAATCTACTATTTAATGCATACAATTCAAAAGGAATTCCCTAAACAATCCCTACAATCAATTTCCCTCCTAAAAACCATTCAAAAACCTTCCTATTCGGGCGTGCGGCTGAATCGGCGGCGTGCGTGCGGAAATGAGAGGCGGAGCTTCCGCCTCGTTATGGCTGGGCCGGTCCTGTGCGGACCGGCTGGACCGGTCCAGTGGACCGGTCTAACAAAAATGCATCACGATCAAATCATCAATCTGAATAATGACATTTGGATTAATTGTTAAGAAAATATTCTACGATGTTATATTCCAGTATTCTCCTATAGTTTCCATGAAATGTGCTCATTGCCCACTGGAAATTAAGAAATACACAGCTTGAAAGAATATGAGTGTATAACTAATTTATCAAATTTTATATTAGAGTTTCAAATGCTTTGATACATATTGATACCAAGCAGTATAATCACGATTCATTTATGTCAAATTTTTGAATGATTTTAATACTCTCTTCTGTTCTCATTTGAAGCATGCCAAGAGAGCCAGCTATAATGCCATAAGGAGCTGGAAATCGAAAGCGTCCATGTTTTTTCATAGCTATTCAGTCCATCCTCTTTTTAGACCTGGTATGTCTAACTTTCTGGAAGTCTACTAACTGGCTACTGCTTTGCTTGTTTGATGTAATTTTTTTATGTGATCTTAGATTGTTAAAAGGTGGTTGATTTAATACTAATCTCACATAATGAGGTAATTTGAATAGAATTAGTGAATTAGATTGAAGTTATTTGGTAGGCAATCAAATTTGATGATGATTACATATTCTCATTATTGGTGACAATAAGGGAAAAAATCATAATCAACATTAGTCATTCTAAATAATATTGAACCTTTAGTGCCGATAATTTCCAAACCAGCAGCTTCTAGATTGTCTTTATTTTGTTAAGATGTTTTGTTTCATTAAAATTCAGTCTGAGGTAGTGATTAGGCTGCCTCTACTTAGTGTTAAAGGTGGCATATTGGAGTTATTAGAAACGATCTCTTTGCAAAAAAGATAAGGGAAGATTTTTATATTCTTTTATAGTTTTGCCTAAGAAAATTCAGATCAGTAGAAACCAAACTAAGCTTACATTTCAGTCACCGGTATCGGTTAGTAATTCGCTGAAATCCTTGGTGGGAGTTGTTTGGTTGGTTACCTTAAGCTTGATTTAAAAGGAATTTATGCTAAATCCTGCTAAGGGACTTATCTGAGGAACTATGTAATCTATGTGAACAGTAACAAAGACGTGATCTTTAAGATGTGCTTCATAAAAATAGAGAAATAATGTATTATTTTACAAGTATATATAGAGACAAGCACATGGATTAGATTGAAAGATACACACATGGTCATCTATCCCTATTGTTGCTCGGGATGCTTTTGATGAGTATCTTGAGTAAGTCATTGGCGGTGAGTGTTGTGAACGAGTCTTGCAAGATGGGCATCTTGGTTGAGTCTAGAAGGTGAGTGCGCCAAATAAATGAACCCCTCATAGTAAGTGATGAGTCTTTTGGACATATGCTGCTTTGAGTTGAAGATGAATGAAGTTGGAGGATTCATAGGGGTGTCAAAAAGGGTACGCGGGTCGGGTTCGTGTCAAACTTGGATTGACCCAGGTTTAAATGGGTTGACCCTTACCTGACCTATTTTTTGCAAACAGGTCAAGAAATCCAATTCGAACCCGACCTGTGTGGGTTGTTGGGTTGACCCAATTTGACCCGTGAACTTGGGTACGCTCGGGCACGAGCAGACAAGCCGCACGTGGCACGACATTGCTTTGAAGTCGTAGCAGAGTAGAGAATCATGGAGGTCATGATCTTCTCCAGTTTGCCGCTTCAATGAAGCTGAGAATCACCCAACGTCCCTTTGAATCTCATTTGGAATTTGGTGATGTTAGGATTGTCCTTGGGTCACCGACGGTCCGACCCAGCCATCCAGCGACGTCCTACTAATCGGTGACAAACCCTGCGGTTGTGGAATCACCCGACGACGTCCACCAATGGACCAACCGGAGTCCACATTGGCACAGCCCATGAGCTAAAGGACGAAGCGTTGCGAACGAATCACCGCCTCCCAAAGAGTTGAAACTCGAACGGCTCGAAAACCTGGGTTACCAGGTCAATCTCGAGTCAATTTTGGGTTATCGGGTTCAAGCTGACCCGACCTGTTTTTTAAATGGGTTGAAATTTGAATCCCGAACTCGACCCGTTTGTTAAACGAGTTGACCCTAACCCAGATTTTCCGGGTTGGCTTGTCAGTTCGTGTCAATAATTGACACCCCTAAGGATTCATGACTTTAGCTTCATGGGTGTGTGTCTATTGTAGCTTGAACAAGGTTATATGTGAAATATGCATAACCTTAGCCGGGGAGAAAGATTAGGAAAGCCGAGTCCTCAGAATGTTAGTGCCTCTTTGGTGAAGGCTTGTTAATGCGATTTCTTTCGTCGAAACTCGCTCGATGCATGTGTATCCATGATCAAGCTCCGCAAACAAGCTCAAATTTCATTGTGGGGTATACCTATTGATCCCTATTCTTGATCTGGGGGATGCTTCTTATATTGTGGCCTGTTGTGGGCTTGTCTTGATGGAGTTTCTTGAGGGAGAAATTGATTAATATATGGTATTTACATATGTGAACATGTATGAGCATACTACAACAATTATTATGAAAAGAGATTATCATATGTGTGAAGCTCAAACTTTTTTAATACTATTTTTCTCTTTGTTACTTGAGTAATATTAATTCTTACAATCATAGTAGAAAATAATCAACACAAATTGAAAATTTTAACTTAGTGCACAAAAGTTTTTGAGTTGTGCGATCCTTTGCCTCTTTTTCTTTATAAGAAAAATTCAAATTCAATTTCTAATTTTTTAAATTTTTAATTAAATTTCAAAACATTTAAAAGTTAATTAATCTTATTGCATGCATAGTAGCATGTCCAATATATCCATTTATGCAATGGCATGCATTCGAACAATAGCTTGCTAATACAAACATAAAGGCATCATAAACATTCATAAAAGCTTATGTAAATTTTCATTAAAGTTTTATGTGAAAGTGCATAGGAGAAAATAAGAGCCAGGTGAGTCTCATATACAAATTTTGCTTGTAAAAAATACTTTAGACCTACTTATCACATAAATTTTGTTCTCATCTTTTTATGATATTTAGGCTTCGCTCGGGATGAATTTTTTATTGTTTTTTAAAATAATTTTTTAGTACAAAAAATTTAATTTTTTATTAAAAACTTAATTTTAAAAAGCAGTAAAAAAGTCGTCCCAAAGGAAGTCTTAATCTCTTTTGTAATTATTTTATGACTATAGTTGGAATCAATCAGATTAATAGGGGCCTGCAAAATTAAGAGATAAAGAGCTACTTGTCAACATTTAATCTAATTTGGGTCATTCTCCCAATCTACTTAGCTTGATTTTGTTACCATTTGTCCTGCACTTAATTACTAAACAAAATAATACAAATTGTTATAACTTTGCTTGTGGACTTTGTAATATTGGAGAAAATGATAACTTAAAGTATTGATTTCCAAGTGGACTTTGGCAATATCAGAGAAAACAGTGATTATATTTTATAAAAAAAAATTATATATATATATATATATATATATATATATATATATATATATATATATATATATATATATATATATATATATATATATATATATATATATATAGTTTATTTTATTGTGGATTTAATAATAACATATCATATTTTTCAACTGATTATGAAATATGATTAACATATTTGTAGAACAATATTTTTAGTTCTATAAATATAATGATAGATTTATTTCATTTTTTATAGCAAAATGGCATTTTCAAAGTAAGTTTCTTTTATTTGGATTTTGATGCAACAATTTTTAAGAGGACACGTTTGTAATTTTTTTTGGTAATAATAATGCAGTGAAAGTTATTTATAACAGTAAAATTAAGAATAATTAAGCAAATCAAGATCACAATATTTAGGTGTAATAACAATTTCTCATGAAAATAATTACAATTTTTATTGGATTTTAAAGTATTATTTTTAAGTACAAAGTTATTTAAAATATTTAAAAAATATGTGTTGATCTCTTATATTAAGTTATTTTTTATTATTATTTATTTTCTTATTTCATATTCTTGTGATCATTATATTATAATAATTACTTAAATCACAATAAATGAGCCGGCACGAATTAGTAGAAGTGCGGCTTACGACTAAGTTGTAAACAGTACAAGTGGAGCTCTTGAGCTTGATTAATTGATTGAGTTTGAGCATGAATTTGAGTTTTATTCAATGAGTTTAAGCCAGCTCGTTTGTTTTGAATGAGACAAAATGATTCTGATTCACTGAAGTATTATAATAAAATGAAAAATAAATGAGTAATTAAAAGAAAATTAATAATAATAAATAACCTAATATAAGAAATGGGATAATTTTTTAAATATTTTAACAACTTTATAATAGAAATACTAAATATTAAAATTTGTTTTAAGTCCATTTTATAATAAATTGTTTTAAAGGAGTTGACTTGTCAGAAAATTATTTAGTTATATAAATATAATGATAGATTTATTTCTTTTTTTTTTTTTATCAAAATAGCATTATCAAAGTAAGTATTTTTGTTTTGGATTTTGATGCAACGATTTTTAAGAGGACACGTTTGTATATATTTTTGGTAATAATAATGCAGTGAAAGTTATTTATAACAACAAAATTAATAATAATTAAACAAATCATTATCACAATATTTAGGAGTATTTATAGTAAAGTTTACTCAAACTAATCATACCATTTAATACTATGCTATTTACATATTTAACATATAAAACTTTAATATTACATACATGCCAGCCATAGTTCATTTTCATACCAAATATGAGTGGTAGAAATGAAATATATGAGTGGTAGGAAAGAAATTGTTGACCTGTATTCGGTAAAAAAAAAAAAATCAAAATAAAAATCAAAATCCCTTACCTCTCTGCCGAAGCACGTCGCTCCCCACGTCGCACGCACGTCGTGGCTGCCATCCCACGATCTCCCCACGACTTGGCACGACGAGCTCGCGTCGTTAAAAGCTAACGAAGAAGAGGCCTTCGGCCTCCTCTCGCGATCCCGCTCGGCCTCAGCCCCGCTCCAATTTCCCGAATCCTCGCCGAGCTCCCCTCTCCTCCAAGCCCAGCGACTGAGCTCCCGTCGCCTCCTCCCTTTGTCCGATTCCCTCCATTCAGAGAGAGAGAGAGAGAGAGAGAGAGAGAGAGAGAGAGGAAGAGAGAAGCCAGCTTACCCGTTCGATCCCTCGCCTCCTCCGCACGGCTCTGCTCCTCTGACGGCTTGCCCTATCTGTCGGATCGGAAGTTTGGCATTTTGATCAGAAGCATCAACAGGAGCTCGCAAGCCGTGAAGGTAACTTTCCCCCGTTCACGGTCTTCTTCGGCAAAATCCCGAAAATCCACCGAACCGAGGGATTTAGTAAATACGGGATTTAAGCCGTAAATCCTTAAATCCGGGATTTACCCATTGCCGGGATCTAACGCGTGCACATAAACCGTTCGGCTGGATTTAGCATAAATCCGACTTAACTCCCGTTGTAATCCCCGGCCAAATCCCGTGGATCCGCCGAAACAGAGAGAGGAAAAGGGAGGATTTTAATTTATTTTAATTATCGTTAATTATTTTAGTTATTATTTAATTATAATAATAATTAATTTGTTAATTATGATTAATTTATAGTTAATAATTAATTATTAATTATAATTATTTGATTAATTATAATTAGTTTCGATTAATTATAGTTAATTATTAATTATAATTATAATTAGATTATTAGTTATGATTAATTAATAATTATTCATTAATTATTAATTATAATTATTTAATTATTATTATAATTAATACTAACTAAAAAAAAGAAGAAAATGCTTGCCCTCCTACCTCGGTCCACGAGTCTCCCTCCTCGACATCGGAGCCTTCATCGACGACTTCCGGTCTACCGGCCGCCAAAGGTATAATTTCTGGAATCTTTGTTTGCTCTCTTACCTCGGCATGCGTGTCGAGTCGGTGGTCTGCCTATACACGCTTTTCTCTAGCGTGGTGGGAGGGGCAACCGGCGCGACACCCACGACAAGGTAGGCGAGCGACCCTCGGTTCCAAACCTGTTCTCGGTGTTCGTGACACACCGGAAAACCGCCTATACACGCTTTTCTCTAGCGTGGTGGGATGGGAACCCGGTGTGACGCCTACGACGAGATCGGGATATTCATAAGTACCCGCTTGCGGGGAAACAACTGCTTCTCTCTTGCAACAGGTACCGAAGACCCATACACGCATTTCTCTGGCGTGGTGGGGATAAAGACTTTACACGGCCGCGGTGTCCTCGTAAGAGGGCACCTACCGTACACGCTTTTCTCTAGCGTGGCGGGAGGCCCAGTTTTCCGTTGTTTTTCCCCTAAACGGGGGAGACGCCGGGAGGCTGCCGAAATTTCGGGTGAAATATTACTCTACTCGGGACCTGTTTTGAACTCAAGAGAACAAAGTCGAACTCCAATGAGCTATGGACTTGTGGACCGTCAAAACTTGATTGGACATGTGCAGAGGACCTGAACAAAACTCAAATGATTTCTAAAGGACCAAATCCGAATAAAGTAAAACCAAATTGAAATCAAATTCAGATCAAAATTGAACTCAAAGCCAATTCAATATGAATTTGAAATATAACTTGCAAGGACTGCAGAAGACTTTGAACTAAGTGTGGACATGCAATCGAACTCAAATCAGACTTGATTTGCACATCAGATATGATTCACATATTTGAACTCAAGCAAAAAAACAATATATAGAGAGAGCAAAGCACTCAAATTGAACTCAAATTGAATCCAAACTTGTCATGAGCAATAAAAGAACTTGAACTTTCAAGAACAATATACAAAATTCCAATGCTTACAAGTAAAGAATGTAGTAGACTCTTACAACGGTCTCTACGAAATCGGGTGCATCGTATCTGCAAGAATGAAATGCACGAGTATCCATGCACTATTGAAATCTCCTACAACAATCCCTACATACGCCTGTTGATTGAGATGGCGATACGGGAGACCAATGATGAATGATCCACCTTCCTACAAACAAATGCAACCCAACAACAACCACCTGAGATTGGTGAAAGGTGGTTTCAATGCAAAAGCAAGGGTTCTCCTACGAATACTACTAGAAGGTTGTAGTGAATACAACCGATCTCCAGCAAATGAATACTTGTGGATAACAACAGTGTGTTGCAAGTACAACGAACCACTGTGGACACAAGTACATCTCCTACGAACATTCATAGGAGCTAGTAGCAAACACAATGGATCCCTACAAACAAATACAAACGACTCGTGGATAACAACAGTGGATATATTGTAAGCACGATGAATCACTGTGGGCACAAGTATGAATATCACCTATGACAACGGTGATCAAGATCTTCAAGTATTTCGGGTACAATAACAACCCGATGTACGAAAAACTCTACTACACTAAAGATCTTGAAAGAGATCTTCTCAAAGTGAAGCGACAATCAGTGGATTTCAAAGTTTAAAAAGATCCTTCCCCGGTGAATGAGAAAGGGGGAGTCAATATCAAGTCCAATAATCCAAAGTTCAGAAAGACCCATCCCCGGTGATTGAGAAAGGGAGAGGGGGTCAACATCAAGACCAAATCGCCACCGGATCTGCAACACATATACAAGCAGACAGAAGGCGTCTACAATCTACAATGCATCGCCACCGGATCTGCAACATTCGTACTAGCAGACAGAAGGCGTCTACGATCTACAATTCAACGCCACCGAATCTGCAACACTGATACAAGCAGACAGAAGGCGTCTACAATCTACAACGCCACGCCACCGGATCTGCAACACTGATACAAGCAGACAGAAGGCGTCTACAACATTCATATTTGGCCTTTAAGGCCTTCAACAAAGAAAGTTCATGAACAAAGGCATGAAGCCTACAGAACCCGATCCTTCTATACGGATCAATAGGAGTCGACAGGGTTCGAACTATCAAATAGATACACGGTTGTAGCGACCGGTGTATTTGTCTAAATACATTCTTTTTAGGCCTTCAATGCCTAAAATCAAGAAAATTCATGAACAAAGGCACGAAGCCTACGAGAAACCCGATCCTCGAGCAAAAGCTTGATCGAGTTGACAAGGTTCAATCAACAAATGGAAATGACCCCAAAACACCCCGATGATGGCCGTGTTGAATGATGATCTCAACCGGAGGGGTTAATTTCAGGCATTCTCAAATGCCTCCCAAAAAGTCCAATCAAAATCCAAAGCTCCACAAATCCCAAAGCCCAGATATTTAAAATCTGAAATCAATCCACTAATCGCTCAAAGCAAAATCCATCCACCCTCCGCAACAGTTTGCCGAGGTGGACAAATTCAAATTTACTTCAGCTCACAAAAGAGCTAAAATGCCTAGTCGAAAATATCACTAGGATCCATTCTCAAACAATCTCCTGCTAGTAAGGACGTGGTACGTGTCCTCTAACCGGCGGTTAGCCGCCAAATGGCACCGCAGGATAAACGGTTACGACGACCCGGGGCCCTCTGAACCGAGTGGTTTCGCCGCCAAATGGCACCACAGATACCGGTTATGGCCAGAGCCAATACGTTCCTTATTGGCATCAAATATATCCTTGAGATATGAATCAATAGGATATGATCGATAGGGCACAAAGCCCTCTGTAAGCTAAGGTGGATTCAAATTTGTCCCCTTAGACAAACACTCCCCCCAGGTCTACAAGGTCCCCTTGGACGAAGCAACCCATGGCTGCCGACAAGGATCCTTCTGTCAGGTTGGGTCGACTACCTCCTCTGACTAAGTAGACTAGGGAACACGATGGCCCGGGACGACGGAACCATGGGATCTTGATTGGGTCCATCATCCATTCCCCCACCATCCGCTTTAAGTGCACGATGGTGAAATTTCTATTTTAAATATCAAATCTTCCAAACTATCCAAACTTCCCAAATTCCCAAATCCAAATCCAGTTTTCAAATTCAAACCCATTGCTGCTACTATACGCCAGATACACGTATTTCTATACGTATCTGAATGACGACTAGCCTTAATCGAAAGTTCTCTCTCGTGATCGGGAGGGGTAATTAACTATAGGGGCTTGCGCCTATAGGAAACCAGAACTCAGATCATAAAGTCCTCACAAAATGAGGGCGAAATCTCTGGGTAGTGTCTTATCTACAAACCCATCTGCCTTCCAAAATTTACCTCGGAACTTAGTTCGTTAAAACTCTCTCGCCAAAAAAAGAAAAGCGATGCGGAGGCCGAGGCCGAATTTTCGGAGCCCACAGAAATGTAAGTGGTATATTTGATATTAAAATAATATAGGGTGGTATTCATGTAATATTAAAGTTTTAGGTGTTAGATATGTAAATAAGATGTTATAAAATGGTATGTATGTAAATTTCCCATCTATTAATTATCTTGAAAAAGTGGCTTATTTCAAATTAAGGCTTCGTTTGGGACGGCTTTTTTACTGCTTCCTAAAACGGAGTTTTAGTATAAAATTTTTTAATTTTGTACTAAAACTCCGTTTTAGAAAGTAATAAAAAAGCCGTCCCAAACGAAGCCTAAGTTGTAGTTTAATTACCAGTTGTAAAGCTGCAGATCAATAGAAATGAAATGATTAATAATATTATAAGATAATTTCTCATGAAAATAATTACAATTTTTAAATAATATCTTGTTTTCTTATATGAAGTAATTATTTATTTAATTTTTTCTTATTTCTCTTCTTTTTAATCATTTTATTATAATAATTGTTTAAATAACAATAAATGAGCTCGCATTAATTAGTAGAATAAAGTTGGAGCTTGAGCTCAAACTCGATTAATTAATAAAGTTGGAGCACGAGCTCGAGTTTTATTCTATGAGTTCAAACTGGCTCGTTCATTATGAAAGAGACAAAATGATATTAAATACCATAATAAAATGAAAAAATAAATGAGTAATTAAAAGAAAAATGATTAAAAAAATCCTAATATAAGAAGTGAGATATTTTTTAAATATTTTAACAACTTTCTCATACTAAAAATCCTTAATGTTAAAATATTTTTTTAAGTGCATTTTATATTAATATTTTTTAAAGGAGCTGGCTCGTTAGCTAATGAGTAAAGTAGGGTTGGCGTAAGCTTGACTGGTTAACTCATTGAGCTTAATTTATGAGTCATTTATCAAGTTGAGCCCAAATCAGCTTAACTCACTGACACCCCTGTTCACGACCATAGCTCCATTTGTTGGAACCTAAACTCTTGTTTGGTCAAAAAATACGCACAATTGACAATGTATATATATGTGTCTTCATGAGATTTTCCTTAACTATGTGGCTTTGTAGTGTAAAGATAGTTCATTGCCAATATTCGAGTGATAATCTTTTAGCCCTCACTATATAGAAATCCAATCCATTAGATTGCCTCTACCTTAAAGAATATTTTATCTCACAATGAGATCAATGTTTGGATCATGTAGAATGTTTAATTATAAGATCATTTTTGATACGACATCACAAAATTAGCTTGATCGGGCACGAATCTCGAGGCAAAAGCTTGTTGGAAACTTCAAAAATTAATTTCGGGAGCACCCAAACTCCTATTTCAGCGAGCTTATAGTCAAACTGAGCGTCTCGGAAATACGAACCCAACGACACCAAGATCAACCCAATCCGATCCCAAATGAGTCCGAATCAAGGACCCGAAGAGCTGTTGGAAGGCTCAAACCGCAATTCGAGTTACCAAATGGTCTCTGATTTTAACGAGCTTATACTCGAATCGAGCGGCTCGACGAGACAAATCCAACGAGCCCAAGATCGCCGAATTCCGACATATTAAGGCATCCAAATATCCAACGAACGGTGCACGATCGAAGGGTTCAATATCGGCCCTCCATTCAAACCACTCTCTGTTCGCCCATGATCTCACACCTATTTACGAGCTATGCCACTCCAGAAAAATTATAAATAGAGCCCTCATTCTACACAAAAGGGACTCAAATGAAGAGAGAAGAAGAAGAGAAGAAGGAGGAGAAGGAAGAAGCTCCTCCTCGACCACCGCCAGAGCTCTTCTCGTCGCCTGAAGACGTCGGAACTCTGTCAGATTTTCGGGAAACACCGGGAATTTGCAGAACTTTGTAAACTTGCTTGAAGAAACGAATTGTAATATGATTGCCCTGACTTGTGGGACGAATCAGCCATTTGTAATTTGCAAAACACTAGTGGAATTTTTCAACTGGGCGAGGCCCCGTGGTTTTTTTCCCATTTTGGGTTTTCCACATAAAAATTCTGGTGTTCGTATTCTCTTTTCTGTTTGTGTGCTGAATACTCATACAACGCTTGGACACGAATTTACAAACTCTACCGCCGCGTATATTCTAGCACACAACAATTTTGACCCTCATAAAATATATCCATAGGAAGATCCTCTTTCAGAGAAGTGGACCAATTACTTGACATCATAGATCATGTTCAATTAGGAGAATAATCGAGCAGATCACTGATCGTCAAAGGACATCCAATATTTTTTATTGACTGTCATTTGATACCAATCGACATATGATATCTATTAATTATCAATAACTTGTGTGTCTTCTTAATTGCTAAGTATTCCCATATATATATATATGATTAAAAAAAATCCTACTTTTATCTTGGAAGATACTTTTTCTAGTTCATATTTATTATATTAGATCAATATTTTTTTCTAACTACGAGAGTGTCTATGCGTAGCAAAAAAAAAAAAAAAAGAGTATTTCAATTATGTGGTTGAGGAAAAATTATTGTGCTGTAATCAGACGCGTCCAAAGGCCAATTCGAACGTGCCATATCATCCAATGCATAATGTATTCGATGACATGGCGAGTCCTGATTGGCCCATGAACGCATTCGGACAGTGCATAGAATAATCTTAAGTGGGTGAGTGAGAAAATATTGGTTTAAGTGCAGAAAGATCAACCCAATCCAAACCAAAATGAGTCCGAATTAAGGACCCGAAGCGCTATTGGAAGGTTCATACCGCAATTTGAGTTACCAAATGGTCTCACATTTTAACGAGCTTATACTCGAACCGAGCGGCTTGACGAGACAAATCCAACGAGCCCAAGATCGCCGAATTCCGACATCATTAAGGCCTCCAAATGTCCAATGAACGGTGCACGATCGAAGGGTTCAATATCGGCCGTCCATTCAAACCACTCCTTATTTGCCCATGATCTCACATCTATTTACGAGCCACGCCACTCCAGAAAAACTATAAATAAAACCCTCATATAAAAATTATTAAAAAAAGTAAGAAAATAATTAATGGCCAAAAGTTGACTGAGTGCAGTGATATATATATATATATATATATATATATATATATAATTTGATTATTAAATCCTGTTACAATCATGTGAGTCATAATAAAAGTTTAGTTAGTCTTCTTCTTTTTAGATAAAAAATTTCATTTATTCTCATTTGAAATCATAATTCCACCACTGATTAAGGAACAATTATTACGTCCTCTGACCGGACGTAGAGCTACCTTCGGCCGCCAATAACATGTCGCCACGTGTTCTTACTCTTTACCACGCGGCCCGACGACTTGACCCGTAGCGGAACCCGAAAGTTCGCGATTTTCTCGGTATTGATCAGTATTTGGTAGGTATTGCTTTGCAAAAACGAAAAATACCGCTCTGTGGAGACCAAAATCATGCAAATACCTAGTTGTACCGAGTTTTTCTACAACTCGGTATTTGCTCAGGATTTGCTCGGTATTGCTAGAAAAAACTCGGTACTCGGTACTTGGTACTCGGTACTCGGTACAACTCAGTATTTGTTCAGGATTTGCTCGGTATTGCTAGAAAAAACTCGGTACTCGGTACTCGGTACTCGGTACAACTCAGTATTTGTTCAGGATTTGCTCGGTATTGCTAGAAAAAACTCGGTACTCGGTAATTAAGGCTTTGTTTGGCCTATTTTTTGGCAGTTTTATGTTTTGAGAAAGTCAAGAAAATAATTTTTGTCACTTTTTTATTGCAAACTTTAAGAAATCTGTTTTAAAATAAGTCCATTTTAGCTTTAAAACAGGCAGCAATTGATAATGATAAGTATATATTAAAATAATATATTCTTTTATTTTATTTTAAAGCGAAGCTTTAAAACATCTTTGATGAGAAAAATACCTAAATTAATTACTCACTATATTTGATATTTTAATAATTAATTTTATATGTATTATAAGACATATGAGAGCATAAAAGAAATTTAATTTTTTTGCATCAATAAAAAATTTATTTGGATATTAATACTGCATATGAAGAGTTCATATTGCATTATACTCATAATAAATAAAACAATTTTTTTTATATTTTATTATATAATTTATATACGCAATTTTTATTCGACATTTTAGGAGAATCATAAGTGATGATTGTAAATCTATTGTGTCTTCCTAAATCTTAAAATAAAATAGAAAGACCATTTGAGTAATTAGTTATTATTCACCTCAAATAAGATATTTACTATGACTTAAGTTTTGTTTGGGACGGCTTTTTTATTGCTATCTAAAACGGAATTTTAGTACAAAAATAAAAAAATTTGTACTGAAACTCTGTTTTAGAAAGCAGTAAAAAAGCCGTCCCAAACAAAGCCTTAGTTTAGGGCGGCTTTCTAACTGCTTCCTAAAGATAAATTTTAAAGATAAATTTTATTTGTATCAAGATATCATAATTATAAAATTGATCAAGAAAAAAAATCAAGAAATTAAAATAGCACATTTTTTTTCATTTCCAAAAACAAGACATTAATACACTAACACATACAAACTTATGTTTATTTACAACAAGCATTGCTAATTAATTAAAAGAAATTTGGGTCAGGATATTTTGATTTGATTTGATTTAATTAAGATATATTTTATAATTATTAAATTTATTTTAAGATAAATATAATATATGATAAATTAATCAAAATTTATATCATATTTATCTTAAAACTAAAATTAATAATTTTAAAACTCATCTTATTAAAAAAATCTATAAAAATATCCTCTCTTTTTTTCCCCATTAATTTCCATCTCTTATCCGCGGCATAGATTTAGACGCACCCATGCTTTTCCCCCGACCGGCCGAACCACCGAAGCTCCGCAACGCCGGAGCATATCTCAGCCAATTTAAAAAGCTATCTTTGTACGGCAACGCCGTCTTCTTCTTCATCTCCTCCGCCGCCGCCCTGTTCGCCGCATAATGCATCGCGTGCGGCGATGATGCCCACCGGGAACTCGAACTCCTCGACTCATCCCCTCCGCTTCCCTTCTTACCTTTGGACGCCAAACAAGCCGCCGTGTACTTCCGCAATACGTCCTTGTTCCGATCACCTGTAGCTCGCCCCTCGGAAGCGCTGCGGAAGAGAAGAAGATCTTTGAAGCTCCATTTCTTGCTGCTGATGGTGTTTTCTTCCTCGGTTTTGCAGCGGGTTGGGGAAGGATTATTGAGATGGATTTCGTTTCGCAATGGAGAGAGGGAACGGGATCCCTTTCGGCTTCGGGAGGAAAGGGAAGGGGCTCTGTTTCGGCTTCGGGTTTCTCGATTCGGTTCGGCCATGGAGGTGGAGAAAGGGTCGGAGCTTTTGGCGCCGATCCGGTGGGTGGTGTCTGGAGAGCAGAGACCGACGGGGAATTTGAGGGCGCGTATTTTACCTATTAATAATAAAAAAAAAGGAAAAAAATTGCTGATTTAGAAATAAGAAGTTTGAGAATTGAAAAAAAAATTGTTTTTTGGCATTTGTAAAATTTGAAATTATCAAAAACTTCATTACCTTCATAGAATAATTCGTCGGCGGTTGTAAGCTGCGGCGGGGGAGCGTTTTTATCGAGATGGCCGCTGAAATCGAAAGCGAAGTCGTCATCTTCCTCTTCCGTAGCGGGCAATGAGCAGGATCCCCCGCCGGTGACGGTCGTGGCGGGGCTGGTGGGGGCGGCGGCGTGACGGCGATGTAATCCACTGGAGTCGCAGGTGAAGCGCTTTGGACTGGAAGAAGAGCTCATATAAGCCGTTCTAGTTTTGCTGTTGAAATGGAGTTCCTGAACTGGTATCACTACTTCCATCTCTGAAGCTACTTTTCTTCTTTCTTTTTCTTCGAATTTGTTTTATGTTTGGATGAGAGCTTGAGGGGAGAGGAGATTGCTGCAGAGCTTGGTTTTATACGCAGAGAGGAGGAGAAGGGTTCTATAAAAGAATTCGGCAAAGAAGCTTTTAAGGAGATTTTTATTAAATTAAAATGTTGCTGTTTACACTTCAAAATTTAAAGTATTGATGGAAAGAACCCTCAAGAGGGTTTTGATTATAAATAAATATTAAAGAGGATGGTAATACTATAATAAAAATAAAAATTGATGTAAACCATGTTTAATTTGTTTTAAGATTAATATAATTTATAAAATATTAATCAAATTTCATTCTCAATAATTATTCACAGTTTTGATGATTAGATCATATTGTATATATTTATATAAATTTGTTATTATATTTTAAATTATTTGTTCTTAATCTTATAAATAAATAAGATTTAAATGGCATGCACATAAATCTCTCAAAAATGATAAATGAGCCAAACATTTTAAAACTCGGATTTGATTTGGAATTCCCTGAAATTATAAATTTTTAAATTCAATTAAATTTAAAAAATAAATATTACAAAAAATACATTTAATTTATGAAAAAATTGAGAATTGTCTAATTTGATTTTGCTTATAATATATGAAATTTAATGGAGCCTAATTGTTAAAATTTAAATAAATCTTAATTCAAATTATTTCCTTAAATTTATATAAAATATGTTATACAAAGAATTTAGATTTTAATGATTTATATAACATATTAGATACAAGAAGGGTGATATATATATATATATATATATATATATATATATATATATATATATATATATATATATATATATATATATATATATATATAGGAGGAGTAAGGATTTAGTTTAAGTGAAGTACATTAAAAATGAAGATCAAAAAATATTTTTATTAGAAGAGGGTGCTCAACAAAAGTGAATAAGATATTTTGATAATTAAGCTTTTCAATAAAGATTGTGATAATATAATTGACTTTAGTGACTTTAGTATGCACCTAAATGAAAATATATATATTTATATTTATCGGCATATTAGTAAAACCGAAGTTAAAGTGGCTTTAAAAAAGATTAAGTGTGAAAGCTCTGTTGGACTTGTTGCTATTCTAATAGATGTGTGGAAATGCTTAAGAGATGAAGGAATTTTTTTGCTTACTAAACTTCTTAATATTAATTTAAAGGCTAAAAATATATCATATGAGTGGTGAAGGAGTGTGTTGATTTCTACTTTTAAGAGTAAAAGTGATGCACAATGGTGTGTGAATTACAGAGGAATTAAGATAATGGGTCATACTTTATAACTTTGGGTGAGAGTTATTTAGTATAAGTTACGATGTGATTCTAATATTTCTCAAAATCAATTTGGATTCATGTTGGATAAGTCTTGTATGGAAGCTTTACATTTATTGAGAGGTTTGATGGAGAAGTATATATAGAATAAGGAGGATCTACATATGATATTTATTGATTTAGAGAAAGCTTATGATAAAGTTTCAATAGAGATGCTATGGAGAGTTTTAGAAAAGAAAAGGGTTACTGATGCTTATACTCGGGTCATTAAAGATATGCATGCAAGAGCTAATACTTGTGTTTAAACACAAGTTAGTTTAACTAAGTAGTGTCCTATTTCAGTTGGATCATATTAATGATCAACTTTAAGCCCATATCTTTTTTTCTTTAGTCATGGATGTTCTTACTAAACATTTGCAAGAGGTTGTATCCTAGTGTATGGTTTTTGCTAATAATATTCCTCTTGTTTATAAGACTATAAAGAGAGCTGAAGGTAAACTTGAATTATGGATGTAAACCTTAGAGTCTAAAGATTTTTGTTTGAGTGGATTTAAAACCAAATACATTGAGTGTAATCTTAGTAGTAGTAGATCTAGTGGGGGTATTGTGGCTTTGGTTGATCAAATCATTAATAAGAGTACAATTTAAGATATATCAGGTCTATTGTCCAAAGTGATGGTGAAATATATGGAGATATTATTAGTACAATTGAAGTTGGATGGTTGAAGTGGAGGAATGCATGGGGCTATTGTGTGATAGAAAAAGTACCCCTCAAACTTAAGAAAAAATTATATAAGATGGTGGTGAGACCTAAAATGTTTTGTGGTATAGAATGTTTGTCATTAAAAGAGAAGCATAAAATTAAGTCAAGTGTTGCAGAGATGAAGATGTTCAGGTGGATGAGTGGCTTTACTCTTAGAGATATAACGTGAAATGAGAATATAGGTGAAAAGGTTGGAGTAGTTGAAGTTGCATATAAGATTAAAGAGAGTCCTAAATGGCTTGGTCACATAAAATATCGGCCTCCTGTAACCCAGTTAGGAGAGTAGATATATTAGATTCGACCTATGTTAAGAAAAGTAGATGTAGATCTAAAAAGACTTGGTCATAAAATATTAGAAATGACCTTTTTTTAATTAGATTTAAATGAGAATTCGACTCTAACATGGCACAATGGAGAAAAATGATTCATGTAACTGACCCACCTAGTGGAATAAAAACTTGATGATATTATCTTTGTATTTCTTTAAATTTATTTATTTATTATATTAATATTTAATTTATATAGATGAAAATATTTTTCCATTTACTATTATTTATGGATGGACGATTTCTTGTTTGACTGAATCTGTGTACGACAATAACCTTACAATAGCAAATATACAAACGTGTAAGGATGGATGCTCGTTGGTTCTGAGCTCTCAGTTGAAATTTTGTCATTGGCTCATTGGATTGAGAGAATATGGAATTGGTATCTTGGATTCATGGCGACAAATACCTGAATTAAATTCTAATTTGGCAATATCTATTGGATAATAACATTAGAAGATGATTTAGCATTCTTTAATTTCTTTTTATAGTAATAAGAGGTTGTTTGATTTAATGAAAAATAAGCGTAAACTATATTACAATTATTTGAATTTTAAAAATTTTGATGTTTGGTTTGATAAAAAATAAATGCGGGATAATATTTCAAAGAATTATATATTCACTCTGTAGTTCGCTTTTGATGAATTCAAAAACTACTTTATTTTTACGGAATTTCAAAATATATTGCAAGCTAACTCCGATTTAGTCGTCGGTCATCTCCGCCATCACCCATTGCGGCTAACTAACAAATAACAAAAAAAATCACTAGCATTTGCTTTACATTCATCCAAACAACTCTAAATATTTTAAATAAAATATATTTCTTTTACGCTTAATTACTATATACTCAACATTTCTTTTTCATCTAATCAAATAACATCTCTAAGTGTGATGTTTTTTGTGGACCTCAACTACTATATGTGTTAATTGAAACCGTTTCTTTATTGCAAGAGAAAGCGTTAAGCTATAATGTCATATGAACCTCATAGCACATAGAGATGACTTGCTGGGAATGATCATCCTGGGAGAGAGTGGGTGATTAAGATGACAATTTAGTTATGTGGCGGGTGCCAAGTTATTAGCTCGATGATGAATCTATTTATGCCCTATAGAAGAGCGAGCTCCTTGATAGGCCCAACCGAGTAATGCATTTTGATCATGTTAGGCAAATTCTCCTTTGTGATCCTGACAACCAGCGTCTCTTGGAACGTTAGACGAGTTCTCACAATGGGGCCCCTTATAGGCCAGTTCGTCTGTCATGATCACAACTATCAACTAAATACCTATGAAGACATATGCGAGTATACAAACGCTACTTGAGCTATAAATGGATTCCACTTACTATTTCTCTCTTATTGTGCCAAAAATATATAAAATTTATAATGATAATAAAAAAAAATATTTCCCCCCATAAATAACTGGTATTAATTAACCACTCCAAGCAATTAGGTGAAGAATTAAATCCATGTTAAAATTTTTAATGGAGTGGCTTTGTGTGCATTACTATTTGCATTTGAATAGTATAACTAATGCCCAATATTTCTATATGCGTATATATATAATATTAGCCAGCGTTGGAAATTGCACATCAAGAGCAGCCATTGTCAAAGAAAATTATGCTACGTGGCAGCACAAAAAATTATGAGTGTAAGTGAGTCAAGCCGACTCGATAAATGACTCGTGAGTCAAGCTCGATGAGCTAACGAGCTAAGCTTGAGCTAGCCCCGACTCAACTCGTTAGCTCGTGGGCTAGCTCGTTTAAAAAATATTACAATGAAATATGTTAGGATTTAGAATTTTAAATACCAAGTTGTTAAAAATATTTAAAAATTATATCCCAATTTATTATATTAAGTAATTATTTAATTTTTTATAATTTCTCTTTTTTTATCATTTTATTATAATTCTTGCTGAAATCATAATCATTTTCTATCTTTCATAGTAAAGAAACCGGCTCGTGAGCCGGGTTGAACACATAGAATAAAACCTATGCTCGAGGTTCGACTTCGAATTCGATTAATTAATCAAGCTCAAATTCAGGCTCAAGCTCAGGCTAAGAATGACCGACTCATTTACAACCTCGCAAAAAATATTAATGCTATACGTTTACATCATAAATTAAGAGCCTGCACTTGTCTTCATTTCGTCTTTCCATCATTTTCACCCCCCTTTAGATATTCTCAATTTAGCATCAATTGCATTATTGGTCTGCTACAGCTTATAATGGCTTATTTAATTAAACAAATTTTCTTCTTTGAATACCTTCAGGAAAAGTTCATTGGCTTAGTCAATTAGTACTCGTGGAAGAAAACAGAAAGAGTCGGAGATTGCTCTGCGATTGTCTTTCTCTACGCCGCCAGCATAAACTTTAGCTCCAATATGATAAGGAATTAGGACAGATGGAGAGAAGGAAGAGGAACGAGAGTGAGAGGTTATGAGGAGAATATTTCTTTCTTAGTTAAGATTTTATTTGTGATAATATTTTTAGCGTTTTTTAAAGTAGTTTTTTATTATAATTTTTTTTTTAAGTTAGAAATTTTTGTACTAAAAAGTTATGTTATAAAACAATAAAAAAGCTATCATAAATGAAATCTAAGCTGTCACACGCGCTCGCCCGTGTGCGCACCCGTGCTCGCCCATGCGCTCACCGCTCGCCGCACGCACCCGCGCTCGCTGCTAGCCCGCATGCGCACCCCGCTGGCCCGCGCGCGCACCAGCGCTCGTCGCTCGCTGCACGCCCGCTCACCTGCGTTTCGGGTCCCGTGTCGGATCGGGTCAACCCGGCAACCTGCCGGGTCGGGTCCGGGTTCGGATTTCCGACCCGTTTATCTACCCGGGTCGGGTTAGGGTCGACCCATTTGAGCCCGGGTCAGTTCGGGTTCGACCCGAACTCGACCCATGACCCGAAATTGACACCCCTACCGAGCAGCACTGAGCACCAGTACTGAGCAAAAAAGTGACGTGGCTCATTATGATTGGTCTCCAAACGTCATCCAATGCCCGCACATAATAGTTTTTCGTGGCAATGAAATGAACTTTGTGATTGGGTAGTGCTCAATAAACTCAAATTAATATGGAGAAATTATTAGTTGCACGCTATGTATCTAATTCTAAGTGTAGGTGGTAAGAGTATACATCTGTTATCTGTATATTTGCTTCAAACTCCACCAAATATGAGCACACAAAATATATAAATATGTACTCAAATTAGGTGGAATATGTTTAACCATGTCAAACCATGTCAAAACGGGTTAGCGGATTAAATTTTAGGTCTATTGTAAAATAACTCAATTTTAATCCAGTAGGCACATGCACGATCCATTTATTGGTAAAAAAGTTGATCTGAATCTGACCTGTTAGTAAACTGAACGACCCAAATCAAATTTGGTTATCAAGTTTAATTAAAAAAATTATAACTTATTAACGGTAAAGTTTATGTTAATTGATAAAAAATAAAAAGAGCATAACAACAAGCAAAAAAAATTAAGAAAAATATAATTATACAGGTTATTATTAGGTTCAATTGTCAACTCATAATAGACCCACCAATTAAATGGGTCGTACTTATGGACGACCCTAATCCAACTCATTTATTAAACGGGTTAACCCAAGGCCAAATACCATTCAAAGAATATTTCTTTTATAGAGATGACTAATTGCACCTTTTTTTCTATTTTAACTTTATTTATAATTGTAATGCTACTTTTAAAAAAAAATTAGACGATTTGTCAGGTTCTAATTATTTCCTTTTACTAATTAATGAAAGGGCGGGCTTTTTCTATTTGTTCTATTTGGTATAGAACAGGCTTGAAAGCTACTTAGGCCCACGTTAGTCTTTTTTGGGATTAATTGACTATAGTTTAGGGCAAATTATTATGTCCGTCCGGATTCGTCCGGGCACCATTCCAGACATGCCACATCATCAAAATATATCGGATCCCAATGTATTTGAGTGACGTGGCGCGTCTGAATTGGATGTTCGGACGTCCGGTTTAAATTTTTTAATTTTGGTTGAATTCAAAATATAATTTATCTGATTTCCAACGAGTTGAGTGAGCCAAATTAAAAATAGTGGGAGGGATATACTCAATCATTAGGCAAATTGATACTATTAAATATTATTTGCATTTAGATTATTTATTGTTCTTATTGATCTCACTAAAAGTCTTCCATTAGACTTTACGTTTAACTTCGAATATTTAGAGTAATATAATCATACAAACTTGGACTATAACATTTTTTATACATATCATTCAATTTCAAATTAAGGTTTCGTTTGGGATAGTTTCTTTATTGCTTTCAAAAACAGCTTATTAGGATAAATTTTTCTAATTAAAAAAGTCATTTTAAAAAGTTGAAAGAAAGCTATCCCAAACGAAGCCTAAAGCTTCCTTTGGGATGGCTTTTCTTAATGCTTTTTAAAGCAGTTTTCTATTATAAAAAAATTTTAAATTTGAAATTTTTTGTACTAGAAAATTGCATTATAAAGTATTAAGAAAGTTGCACCAAACAAAACCTAAATAGAAAATTACCTATGTTGATCATAAATTTAAATCTATATCTACAATAGATCATGATGAACTTGAATTTATAACTAATGCAAAGTCAAAATTAGAATTTGAGAGCAAAATTAAGCATGTGATCATACAAAAATATGTATTTCTAATGAAAATTAAGGCTTCATTTGAGACAATTTTCTTACTGTTTTTAATGCATTTATGCTAGGTTTTTCAAAAAGAAATATCTCATGCATCCACATAAATAAAAAGCTTCCCTTAAGAATCCTTTAGAAATTAATTAAACACAATCAAAGATTGGACATTTAATATTTTCTAGAGTGCATTCAAACTAATGTTTATAAATTAGAAAATTGAAAAAAATCTTGATATTAATCTTATTTTTAATGTGTCCAATTTAGGAATGGGAGTGAGTCAAGCCGACTCAAACTTGACTCCATAAATGACTAATAATCTGAGCTCAATGAGCCAACGTATCAAGTTTGAGCCAACCAGGCCTTGATTCATTAGCTCGTGAAATACCTTAATATAAAATGCATTTAAAATTATTAGCAATCAAGATTTTAAGTAAAATGTTATTAAAAATATTTAAAATCTATATACATTTTCTTATATTAATTGATTCTCTATTATTTTTCTTCTACTCTCACATTCTTTTTAATATTTTATTAAAAAAATTAATCTCAATTTTAAAAAAACCTTTTTTTTTCATAAGATATATATTATTGTGTTTTAATGAAAATATTTTTTTTTTCGTAATTTTTTGGCACTTGTGTAAATCCTTAATAAATTGACACGTGTTGCAATCAAAATAGATATTTCATTTTTCTCACAATAATTTCACAACCAACTTAGCTATCGTTTTTTTACTATTTTTCAAAATTTCTAGAATGAATACTTATTTTTTTCCAATCAAATCAGCTAATTTATTTTTCACACAATAATTTCACAATCAACTTTATAAAATACTGAACTATTTCAAACATATCCTAAATCAAAATTTTGATGGCCGATGCTATTTCAACTTATGTTTAGTGGTGGAATTTAATTGGTTCAGATCTTATAATGATTGGAGCATCAAAGTTCGTCATAAACATAAACAATATCAATATAAGATTTCATTTGGGCGACTTTTTATTACTTCTTAATATTAAAAACTTTAATATTAAGAAGCAATAAAAAAGCCTGCCAAACTGAAGCCTAAAACTTGGACTAAAATATTAATTTCCTTCATCACTGTCACCCCACACATACTCTACCTATGCTTGTAGATGCTCATCATGTTCAATATGGAAGTTAGGGCTGCAAGCGAATCAAACGTTCAACGAGCTAATCCTTGTTCGGTTCGATTAAAGTTCGTTCGTGATCGTTTAATTAACTAAACAAACAAACTTGAGCAATATTTTAAATACTCAATTCTTAAATAAATAAGCTTGAATATTAATGTGTTCGGTTCATTTATGTTCGCAAACAACATCATTTGAAGTTCGTGAACAAGCTCGACATTAAGCTTGATTCGTGTTCGATTTTGAACTCGTGAATAAGCTTGATAAAAATAATTAATATTTGATATAGAATTAATTAATACAAATAATATAAATATTTTATATTTATTATAATATAATGATATAATTATTGTTAAATAATAAAATTTAAAGTAAATAATATGTTTGCGAACATGCTCGATGTAATCGTTTGTTAGAGAACTCGAAAAAGCTCGTTTGTTAATGAACATTTAAAAATATAGCTCGTTTATAGATCGTTCATGTTTGTTTTGTTAAAGCTCGATAAGCGCTAAACGATCTAATATGAACTGAACATGAACACTCATTAATTTAAATGAACCAAACATGAAACATTAAAACTCGAACAAACATGAACCAAACTTGAACAACCTGATATTATACGAACACAAACATGAACACTCACATACTCAGCTCGGCCCGGTTCGTTTGCAGCCCTAATGAAAGTTCTATGAGGTAACAGTAAATAATAAGACAAGTCTCCTAAATTAAAATATAATGCCGAAATTATCTATTCAGAAACAAATTCATTTCCAATTTCATATTACTAATTTACTAATCGTTGATATAAATAAAAATCCATTTAGACTTTGTTGGGGACAGTTTGTACTTTTCTATTTTTGCTTTTTAAAGTTGTTTTCTAACCCATAGTTTCAGAACTAATTTTTTAAAAAATAACTTTTAAAGGAAAGAATAAAAAAGATGAAAAAGATGTTTTCCAAAGGCATTAGTTTTTACTTTTTACTAATTATTTCCCAAAAAAAAAAAACTTTTTACTAATTACTTTTCTTATAAAAAAAAAAAGTTCTTACAAACCGTCCTTTTTTTATAAAGGCGTGGTAAAGCTGTTATGGGGTAAGCAGCTTTTTTGAAACTTATTATATGAAACAACTTTTTTTTGGGAAATTTTGGGGCAATGCCGTTAAATTAAAACTGAAATGATTACAAGTAAAAACAAAAAAACAGGTTTAAAACATAATCCCCATTACAAAATGTAAAGGAAAAGGAAGAAAAGGAAGAAAAGCAAAACATGTCCCTAAAAGGTTCAGAAAAACAAAACTTGGTACAAAAAATCGAAAACCAGCTGAACCAAAGGTTCAACACCAATGTCTATGAGCACGAGTACTTCCCGGTTGCCCACGAAATACCACACGGCGCATCGAACGGACATCAAAGAGAGGAGCAAGCACCAGAGGTAAACGAAGACCGTCCAGGGAAGTGTACCAAATCATCATTGCCTTGGGACATCCAAAAACTCTGTCTGATGGGAGATTCTCCAGGAGAAGCAGCTGGGGAAAAAAGTTTGAATCTTATCAAAATGTTTTCACTTAGAAACTTTAGCAGAAATGGCCCTGGAAATGTTGTGACAGAGAGAGAATAAATTGCAATGATTCCCGGCATATCTCCTGTTATTTCTCTCTCTCCACAAAAAATACCCCAGACAACAAATGGCAAAATAACATAAGTTCCTTTCAGTTGCCTCATATCCTTGGTATTCTTAAAAAAATATAAATAACTGCATAATATTTGGCCTCAAAAGAAAAACCTTGACATCAGGTAACATAGTTTGTAAGATACTGAAAGAGAACGGGCATTGAAAAAAGAGATGAGATGAGGATTCTTCTTCAGTATGACAAAAACCGCATGTTGGGTTAATGAGAATGCCCCTAACAGCTAAGACATCAGCAGTTTTCAACCCATCATATGAAACAACTTACCATCACAAAAATTTATTAATAGTAATAAAAAACAATAGACAAATAAAAATTATGGTTGAAGTGTAAAAAACAAACCATTAATGAAGCTATCGCAAACGAAGCTTGTAACAACTTTCTTATTATTTTTTTAAAATAATTTTTTAGTACAAAAATTTCTTAAACTAAATTTTTTTTACTAAAAATCAACTTTAGAAAGCTATAAAAGTTATCCCATACAAAATATTAACTATTATAATGTACAAAACCTCTAGCAATTAAGAAACCACAATACCAATTCACTAATATAGATAAATGATACAATCAGCTATATACTTTTAGTAATTGCATAATATCTCAAATGCATAATCTGTTAATGTTGATCTCTCTGTAATACCCAAAGAAACAAAATAATTAAACTTAAAGAATTACCTCTTCCAGTGCCCATACCCGATCCTTCTGCTAGGTTGGGTCAACTTCCTCATCTGATTATTTAGACCAAGAACTACGATGGCTCGAGACAACAGAACAATGAGATTTTGATCGGGTCTATCATTCATTCCCCCACCATCTGCTTTAACGTACAAGTTGTTAAAATTCCTAATTTTAAATATAAAATTTTCAAATACTAAACTCATGCTACTACTATACACCTAATATCTCATATCTACGGATACAATGTATTCATTGACAACTAGCCTTAATCAAAAGTTTTCTCTCGTGATTGGGAGGGGTAATTAATCATAGGGGTTTGTGCTTATAAGAAATCAGAACTCATATCATAAAGTCCTTGCAAAATAAGGACAAAATCTCTATACGAACCCAATATGACTTCTGAAAATTTATCCTGGAACATAATCCGTTAAAGCTCTCTCGAAAGCAGGGGAGGCCGGGGCGTGAATTTTCGGTGCCCACAATTAAATTAATTTCGCATAATTTTTTTTAATAAAATTTTCATTATTAATGTTAATTATTTTAATGCATCTTTTATTTTGTATTTATATGCATAAATTATTAATTATTTAATCTATCTTTAACCTTCTTGCTTTCAATAATAGCATTATAATTAATACCTTTAATATAATTATTTTTTAGTTATTTTTTTTATAATTTAAACACATATTACTTATAATATTCTTATTTATGTCCCACATTATAATATTGTGGAAACAAATGGCATAACCTTAATTGTGCAAAGTTATTAAAATAGCCTGATGCAGACATTCAATTTATGGACATAAAACAAGTTGTTTCAGACAAGTGTATTTTCAAAGGCAAACCTAATGGCATCTTATATAGGGAACAACAAATAAAACAATCCATCTGTCTTACTATAGGCCGGTTTAGCAAAAAAAATCCAAATTCTCATTGAGAAAGTCTGTGAAATATAGTATAAAAGGGACTAAATAAATGGTAAATTGTATTTTAAAAACTTTTTTTCTTGAGGTTTGATTAGAAGTATTTTGAATTTAGGGATATGATATTCAAGATATTATTTTTTATGTTTAGTTGGAATTAATAAAAATAAAAAAATTTAGTTCAAAATAATTAAAATATCTAGGGTTACAGAGAGGATAGAGGTGGATGAGACGGTGGCTCTGCACGAGTGTGACATTGGGGGTAAGGTTAGAGAGTGATGGTGGCTTTGGCAGTGCGGACTGTGGTAGGCATAATGGTGTAGGGCTTCGTGTGTGACTCTATGGAGGACATGCAGGCAGGGGAGTCGGCACGAGCTAAGGCGATGCTAGGGCTTGAGAAGGGGTGATATTGCCTTGTATGGCGCAATATTATTTTATATTCATTCAATTTGAGCAAGTTTCAAATACATAAACGGTGAATTAAATAATATATTCTTTTTTTTAACTATTTTTTAAATTTAATTTATTGTCAATTAAACACCTTAAACCTTAGAACTCTTGCATTCGAAATGCAAGCCACTTAAAATCCATCTAACTAATGGACCCTTTATGAGTCCACACAGTACGCCTTGATACGTTGGTTGGGGATTTGACTACTAACAAGAGGTCTTGGGTTCAAAGCTTACGTATGCGTGTGTGAGTATTACTTAGTAGCACAAATGTACCAAAAAATAATTGTGCATATCCTTTGAAAAAAATTAATGGAAAGCTACTTAAATGCACTTTGTAGTGCTCTTCTATTCTATTGAAAGGTTTTTAAAGCAATTTGACTATTTTGATAGTTTGATTTTTAGTAAATTAATTTTTTGCTTTTCTTTTCAAAATTTATTAACCTAATTGAGGAAATTTTTTGTACTCAAAAGCTGTTTTAAGAAACATGAAGAAAACTTTTTTTGTTTGTAACGGCTTTCTTACTGCTTCTTAAAGCAACTTTCTAGTACAACAAATAAAATCTTTATATAAAAATTGTTTTAAGAAACAATAAAATAGCAGTCTCAAATGAAGCCTTAATCCTATACTCCCTTACAATGTTGGTCCATAAATATGGTAATAATCATTATATCAAGAATTATATACACTGATGAATTAATGCTAACTAAATTTGAAAATTATATCCACCGCTGCTTGTCCGGGTGGTGAATAGCCGGCTGGGCAAAGCCTAGGTTCCTGGTTCGAATCCCTTGGCAAGCAGTGAAAGCCTTAAGTGTTGGCCCGTATAAATTGGTGTGGGTTGCATGCTAGGTCGATCGGGATTTTCACTGTCCTAATGACAGTGCTTCCTCGTCACAAAAAAAAATAAAAATTATAGCATTAATTACTGTAAGGAGAGAGGAGCAGCAATTCAACTACTCCACCTCTGATAAATCGCTCTCCTCTCTTCTTCCTCCTGGTTGAATTAATGAACCCCACCCCTATTGCAAATAATGCCCAAACCAGCACTGCCCAGGAATATCTTTGCCTCAGACTCCTTTTTACCTTTGAACACAACAATACTGAATCATTATGTCTGCATAAGAAAAGTCTGGTCTCCAAGGAATGGACCACACACATCTATCTTGATGAATCTTCTTGAAGGTGGCCCCACTCAGCTGCCCAATGGTTAGATTGATTTGGGACCAATGAGCCCAATTAACAAATATGTATTTTTTTTATAATTTTGTGATCTAACTATTATAGACAATATATGAAATAATACTCGGGTGGATGAGTAGAATTACCCTTAGAGACAAGATAAGAAATGAGCATATACGTGAAAAGGTTGGAGTAGCTCTTGTCAAAGATTAGATTAGAGAGAGTCGCCTTAGATGATTTGGTCATATAAAGCGACGGCCTTCTGAGGACCCGGTTAGACAAATAGAGGTATTAGATTAGGCTTATATTAAGAAAGGTAGAGGTAGACTTAAAAGACTTGATTAGAAAATATTCGAAATGATCTTTCTTTATTAGACTTAAACGAGAATTTAACTTTTAACATGACACAATAAAAAAAAAGGATTCATGTAGTTGACCCCACGTAGTGGGACTAAGGTTTCGTTTGGTACGACTTTCTTACTATTTCTTAGAGCAGCTTTTTAGTGCAAAAATTAAAATTTTTATTATAAAAAGTTACTTTAAGAAGCAATAAGAAAGCCATCTCAAACGAAACCTAAGGCTTGATGTTATTGTTATTGTGTTGTGATTTAACTATTAGGCTGGTTAATATGGCTAGGTTAGAGATCGTTTGCAGCACATAAGTTGTCGTCTACCTTACTTCTATTACTTGGTGACTACTTTTACATGACTAAGATTTCGTTTGGGATGGAAAGTAGCTATCTAGTATAAAATTTAAATTTTTTACTAAAAAATTACTTAAAAAAGTAATAAAAAAACTGTCCACTACGAAGCCTAAATGTCAATATAAAACCCCATTCATTCCATGGTCGTCCTCATAATATTTTGGAGATCAACAGTGGCTCTAATCCAACCTACAAGTCTCTAAAGCAATCAAGCATAGATGCATATAAATGAATCTTATGGCTCTTCCTACTCAGATAGGAATTTAAATGAATCAAATTAACTGATGGGCTGCAAGACAAAAAACCTAAAGGAAGGACATTAATTTCATTTCGTTCTTTAGTTTTTTTAGTCCCTGCTCAAGAACAGCACAGCCATTATGAGATCAGAAATAAATAAGAAGCCAATCGCCTTTTTTACATTGAGAAGAACACCAGGCTGTAGCCTTGTCAGTGTGCGCCCATCAATCTGTCAATATAGAGACCACCTCCATCAAGTTCAGCTTGGTATCATTAAATTTGATTATTTATAAAATTATTATTTATTTACATTACTTATATGACCCCGTCGGGTCGGGCTTAGGTGAGTTGGTGGGCGTGGTTGGTTGGGAACCCCCCATCCCAAGTTCGAATCCTCTCTCATACGGCACGACCCCTTAAGTGGAGAGAAAATAACTATGCGTCATGCACCTGTGGGTTGGTTGCTGGTAGACTCACTGAGGGATTAGTGGACATCGTCATATACGTCACAAGCTGACGTGGCAGCTGGCCGATACCACCGTTCCCAAAAAAAAAATAAAAAACATTACTTATATGATCAAGCACAATAAAATAAAAAAAAAATATTTTTTGTATTTATACATAAATCGTCTAAATATTTATATAATATTTTAATATCTGAATTATATAAAAAATTATATTTTATTTTAAATAAATTAATATTAGTGATATTTTTTATATAATATAGAAATTAAAGTGTTAATAAGAAAATATAAAGATGTACGTATTAGATATGTAAATATATAAGAATTCAGTGGTATATATCATGTAAATGAGTAAATCCCCTAATCTTAATTTAAAAAAAAAAATCTTAACAATTTAATTATAACATGCAGTAATTTTTGGCAGAATGCTAATATGATAAAAACAAAATAAAATTTTAAGTGATATGTAAATGATTTTCCCAAACTTTAAATCCTTAACTCCAGTTAAGCAGATATAAAAAGCTTAAGCACCAATGGAAAGTTAAAACTAACTCAGCTTTGTCTTAACTTAGCATTATATTTTAACTCAACAGAGAGTTTATCATTTCGTTTGGGATGACTTTTTTTTTGCTTATTAAAGCAGCTTTTTAGTATAAATTTTTTAATTTTTTTATACTAAAAAGTTGCTTTATGAAACAGTAAGAAAACCGCCCCAAACGAAACCTAAATGCCAAACTATGGCTGCCACCTAACTAGGATCCAGCCTTCTCCCAAACAAAGGATGATGAAAGGGGCTCTGCATTTCCTTTTGGCTTATTCTTCTCTCAATTTGTGTTTCATTTAAAAGTCCACTGAGAAAAAGAAAGCAGTTGAAGAACTTTATAGCATGAAAGCAACCCTTCAGCTCATAGAAGGTTGTAGTTGAAGGAGCTCTTTTGTTGCAGTTCCTCTCGCTCGTGATGCTGTCTTTGTTCCTATCTATAGCCAGATTGTGACCACTTGTCGTATAGTTTGCAAAATGAACGATAGAGTCTAATAGTACAGTGAAGTTCACTATTTGAGCTGTTGGGGTATAAGATGAGATTCTACTGGGTGCATAGGACAGCAATGGCCTCCAATAAGTCCAGGGATTGGTGGCTTTATTCTCCTTTTGCACTAATCATTTAAAACAGTTTATTAAAATAACTTTTTAGTACACAAATTTTAATTTTGTACTAAAAAATTGCTTTAAGAAGCAACAAAAAACCATCCCAAATGAAGCCTTAATAACAAATTTATCACTGTTTTTATCGAAGCAGTTGCCACAAATGGGCACTCAGAATCCTCCATCTTACAACAGAAATTGAGTAGTGAGGCAGTTTAGGTTTCGTTTGGGATGACTTTCTTCTTGCATCTTAAAACAGTTTTCTTGTACAAAAATTAAATTTTTTGTACTAAAAATCGGCTTTAAGAAGCAGGAAGAAAGACGTCCCAAACGAAACCTCAGCCTCATTCACAGCATTTGTTTTGCCAATGACTAAATGCAACTAAGGAAACTCAACAAACAGAACCATGAGAAAAAAAAAAGGTTGCAGCAGCAGAGAACAAGTTGAAATCACTACAAAATCACTTTATTTATATTTTCTTTCAGTATTATTCATAAACTTTGTACAAAAATCAAACAAATCCAGGAATATATGGCTCGCCTTTGTTGTAAGAATTATCATAGAATTAAAGAGAGACCATCATGGTGTCAAAAGATACCTGAATCTGAAATCATATGGAAGCACTTGTACTGGCTGTGGAATTAGGCCCCTCCTACCCATCTCAACGCATTTAACTGCATCGCTCCTGATTTCATTTGGCAGCTGCAGGCAAATCCAGTCCATAAGTGATTCGATGTCCTTTGCAAAATCTGACATGTACCAATCCAAGAGCTTTGGTATTGCCAATCTATTTGATTTTGATAAACCAACTGCGGCTTGCAAGTAATCCCTCTTAGCTTCCTCTAGCTGCTTCTCTACTTGACAAGCAGTGTAGATTCTCACCTACACTTAAAAAACATACTTCATAGTGTCACTGATTGCATTGCGAGTCATAAGCTTTTTTGAAACAAGCGATAGGAGCAGGTGGGACTCGTAAGTCGGAGAGATTATTCTGTGCGGATACTGGACACAGCTTACCATCCAGAGGTGAATCAGGTGCAGCCACGTCATCTAGTACCGAGCAGTACCGAGCCGTGGTACCGAGTAGGGGGTGATGTGGTGCATTTTCATTGGACTCTACACGGTGTTCGGTGTCCGCACATAATAATTTCTCCATAAGTGCCTAAGTGGATGCAGCTCAGGATATTGGATGTTCAAAATTTTTAAAATAAAATTACTTTGCATTTCTTTTGCTTCAAATAAACAGGAAAATTTAATGCAATACGCTATAAACACTGCCAATCAATCGAACAACTCCTTATAATGATTAGTTCAACTCTTTAAGCTAGCTTTTTTCCTTAAAGTATAAGCAGCATTTTCAAAAAGCTGGTTACATAACACATTATTAAACTAATACAGTAAGAAAGGAGAAATATAAGGTGAAAAAATGATAAATAAGCATCATGTGACATCAATCATATCAGTGGCAGTCACTTTACAGAGAAATTATTTTGTGCAAAGACCGGACGTAGAACGCCGTCCGGAGATTAACCAGAATGCGTCATGTTAGGGGCACCGAGCCGCAGTACCAAGCATTACCGAGCAATAATGAGCCGCGGTACCGAGCCCATGGGTGACGTGACACATTATGGTTGGTCTCCGGATGGCATTCGGCATCCGCACATAATAATTGATCCACTTTATGGCTCGGGAATATATGAAGTTACAATAATATAGAAAAAGTAAAATTAAATTCAGACAACTTACCGCAGGGGAGGACCAACTTCCACATGAAAGTGCAAATGTTACTAATGGCTCAGACCAATCCAATCCGAACATGCTGCTCCTTATCACCTCACTGCATTTTAAACCCTTGGGTGAAATCTGTAAAGTGAAGCCACAAATGGTAATTATTTTCTCCACAATAGAAAGATAAAGTCCTTCAGGAAACTTGGAGCAGGTCCACTCACATGTTTTGAGTTGCAAGGCAATCTAAGCATGAAGTGCTCAATAGTCATTGCACTGAACAAATGTCCACCTACATTCACCTTTGCCTGAGTATATTAAGAATAGGTAAGTTAAAAAGAAGGATGAATATATTAAGAATAGTAAGGTGGAGAAGAGAAACAAGCAGGTAAAAAACCTTTGGCATCAATGCAAAGACCATCTCTGCAGTGGTTGGTAGACCATTCTCTAGAAATGTCTGACAAACATAGAAGAATTTTATAAATACAATGATGAAATGTAGTAATTTTTCAAATAAAAGTTTTTTTTTATATAAAAAAAGTTCATTCCACATAAAATAAATTACAGAGAACACCACAAGTGGACAAACCAAAATACAAAGCAAAGAACCCCCATAAAAAAGATGAAGACCTCTAAGGAAATAGAAGCAAAAAGGGGGCAGTGGCAAGACGGACTCAGAATAGGAGACATTCTGCACTCGACACCCAGATGCCTGGCCAGGACCATCCATAGGAGGCAACAATCCTGTACACAAATAACCTCGAGAGCAACAACCAACATCTCCCATCCAAAAGAAGAGCCACCAAAATCTAGCCATAATCAGCGATCCCACCACCAAGGTAGACAGCAAGCCAAGCACATCTAGGAGGCGAGTAGGAGCCTGCCCATCATTGTCCATTTACCCGAAACAATCCAAAAGCACCAATTACTAACCACAATAGCAAAACCAATGCAGCCAAAAGAGACAAGAAACCCACAAGGGCACACCATGCAAAGCAAAAGGCCAGCAACACAACCGAAGAACGAAAGAGCACAGAATAAGGCAGAATAAACTTACATTCATCATGCATGAATTGTATATATTTATCCAGAATGCAAGCTTTTGCTGATGAGTAAGCTCTGAAATATCAACTGATGAAAGCTTTCTGAGTAGTAACCTAAATTTAAACAAAACATTTAACATATAAGCCATGAGAAAATTGCTTAGAAAAACTGAAGAGTTAGGAAATAGATTTTAGTGCACGAAACTCACTTTAGTTTACGAGTTAGAAATGAAAATTTTGATATCAGATTTACATCACTTGAGCTGGAATCCACTTCTCTCAGAAGTTTGTATGGTCCAATGTCCCTTTGTCCAAATAGTTTGCAAATATCATAAGGGTCCAGAAAGTATACATCCTGATAAGAAGAGTCACACGAACCTGATACTGATGGACACATCTCACTCTCTACTGCCACTTGGTCTTTTGGCAAGCTAATACTTGTGAAAATCTGCAGAAGGCATCTCAAGATTTCTTCTGATAATTTGTTGGCACCATTTGCTTCTTCACATGCCACTCTATCCCTGTTACCTCTCTGAAATAAGAAAGCACTCATTAATTTGTAAAGTAGACAGTTTATCAAAATTAAACCTTTCAGGAAGACAAAACTTTCTTCTACTTCACCTCTGAATCCTTTATTCTTGAAGCATTATTTACAGTGGAATGTTTTAAATTCTTGGTGGAATGCATATTTGATTGATTCTCTTTCCCAATATAGTCTTCAGCCAAGGAAAAATTGAGTTTCTTTGGAACCTGCTTTCCATTCATGAACTGGTTAGAAGAAAGATTGTGATTTGACCAGGGAATCGAGGGAGAAGAGCTGCTGATTGCAGAAGCACTTGGATGGATTAACGGACAGTGAGATTTTGTGAGTTCTGAATTGTTTGTTTTCTGTGAAGGAAATCGATCAAATCTCAAATCGAATCCATTTTGTATGGTTGATTTTGATGAAGAAATATAGAAGGCCTCCTGATAGAGACCTTGCCGAAAATTCATGACTTGCCCTTCAAGCCTAACCACCTCTTCCTCCAGCACTGCTACTTCAGCAACAAGTTCTAGAGTCTTGAGATAAAGTGAAAGAGTGAAAATTCAGAACCATCTCTCCAAGAGAATGGGGAAAAGAAAAGAGTTAAAATGGGTGGAATATATTTACATATGACGGGAGATAAGAAGGCAGGCGAGGAAGAGCGCCCAAGGGCCGAGTAAAAGCCCTTCTCAAAGCTCTGTGCACATTTTCTTCATGCCTGAGCTTCTTCCTCAGCTTATCAACCTGCAATTTAATCAGATTCATGAAGAAGATAAGAAACAAAGAGAACTATAAAATAGGAAGAGAAAGAACTAAATTCATTCATGAAAGTATTACATCTTGTTCCAAAGCAATCTTCTTTTCTCTTCTCGACGTGCATCTCTTTGGGCCATTCCTTGAATTAGTTACCTTACTGCTATCCTCCACTACCATCTTCTTCTCCTCCATCTGTTTCACCAAGACAAGTTCGCAGGAGAAATTTGAACTATTGGCCATGGATTGGCATGTAAATCACCTATATGTTTTACTTTTTTTTTTTTCTTGTTTCACCTGATGTAATTACTATGAATTTCAAAATTAGATGAGCTCGATAATTTGATTTTTCACATGTAAATGAAAGTGAAAGTGAAATCACAATAAAATTAACTATGTTGAACATTACAAAATCAGCATTATCCCATGGCATCCAAAGCCTGGCAAACAATGGTTAATCTCAGTGAAGCTCTTGCCAGAAATATATCTGGCAAACTAAGAAAATTAGGAATTCAGCAAAAACCGATTAAAAAATATTCAACCAAAAAGAAATAACAATTCAAATTGGAATATTGTTATTTCAAATTGGAATATTTCGAAAGAATTTTAAAAAATAAATGTTATAAATTCATAAAAAACAGGACAAGAAGTTCGACAAAACAAATGAGATTGCTTGCTAACCAAATAAATTTAAAAAATTCTTAAGGTATCCGATTGCTTTCTCATCCGAGACGCGAGAATTCTCCAGAGAAGAGATGGCAAGCGAAATTGAAGAACCCATTGCGATGTGGAATGAAAATCCTCAACTTATTTCAAACAAGAACTCAGGAAGAAGATCATCTGATAGTGAACAAAAAAACTTAAATGGACTAAACAAGAGCCCAACTAAAAAGTTTAACTAGAGGTGCTAACGCAGCCCTTCGCAATTCACAAATCCCAAAAAAAAAAGGAAAAAAAATAAGGAAAACCAAGAAGAACGAAGAATGTCGAAGAACAGATCCATTACAATAATCACACAACAACAGCTCCAATACTATTCGAGGAGTAATCAATAGATTCAAAACCAAGAAAAAAGCAATACCAATCTCGGATTTCTGCCTAAGATTCTTTCTTTATCGTGCTTCGGAATTTCTCTAATGCCATTCTTCGCAATCCGTACTCTGTTATTCATTTTCTCACCTCCTCACTTTACTTGCCGATTTAGCAATTGAAAAGCAACCTCGCCGCTAACTCCCTGGAAGAAAGAGAAAGAGTTAACTATCCATTCCGAATCCCAATAGCAGATTAAAGAAGAGCTATAAACCCCAAATGGAGACAAACAAAGATAAATCATTAACAGTTGGCATGGAGACCTTGAGAGTAGAGCTATATCATTCCCTTCCAACAGTGGGAAGATTAAATGCTCGATAAAAAGAAACAGAGATCAAAGACACCAATGAAGCGAGAAGAAGAAAGAGTTCAAGAGCTCGTCTTCTTCTCTATTTCTTCTTCTATTTATTTCCCGAAGCTTTGCGACCTGTGAGCTTTTCTGGCTGTTGGGTAAAAACGGCGGAAGGGCCGTTACAGTAGATTGTATTAGTCTCACCGCGGAGTAGTGAACCTGAAGTCCAGCTGGGCACGAATGCCACGTTGGGCTAATCGTTACAGAGGACGCCATGGCCCCGATGTGCACGTGCCACGCGGGACATCATTAGCTAGCGTGGGCATCAGAATTCAGAACTTCGCATCTCGGGTGCGCTTTTTATATTTCCGGGCTTTTCTGGCTGGACTTTAAATAGCCTTTTTTTGTTTATATATATATATATATATATATATATATATATATATATATATATATATATATATATATATATATATATATATATATATTTTTTTTTTTTTAATTTTATTTTTTTTGGAACAATTTAAGTACAGTTTTTGCAATAACTTTTTAAGAGTATTTTATAAGATTTTTAAGTATTAGCTTACTAAAAAAAATCTTACGGAATGCTCAAACCGGTTTTTAATTGGTGATGTAATTGAACCGATCAATCGACGGCTACGGTTTAAATTTATGAATTTTTGAAGAGCAAAATTTGATCAGCTAATACCATGGAAAAATTATTACATGTGGTGTCCTGATAAGTTTGAAGGCCAATCAAAATGTGTCACATCATTCAATATACTCGTCTCACAATGCATAATGCATTGGATGGCATGAAGCGTATGAATTGACCTCTGGATGTGATGTAATTGAACCGATCGATCGGCGGCTACAGATTAAATCTATAAATTCCTGAAGAGTAAAATTTGACCCGCTATACTATGAAAAAATTATTACATGATGTGTCCTGATGAGTCTGGAAGCCAATCAAAATGTGTCACATCATTCAATGCATTCGTCACACAATGCATAATGTATTGGATGACATGAAGCGTCCAGATTGACCTTTGGATGTGATGTAATTGAACTGATCGATCGGCGGTTACAATTTAAATCTATAAATTCCTAAAGAGTAAAATTTGATCGGCTAATACTATGGAAAATTATTACATGTGGTGTCATGATGAGTCTGAAGGCCAATCAAAATGCACCACATCATCTAATGCACTCATCACACAATACACAATGCATTTGATGACATAAAGCGTCCGAATTGATCTCTGGACGCGTTCAGACACCGTACAGAATAATCTCTTCTAACTATGAGTTAATGACTCTTGAGTTGATTCATTTGAGAAACATTAATATAAATGTATTTCTAAATTGCATAATTCACCCCTTTCCCAATTTCTTTAATTTCAATGCAAATTTTGCATTTTTTTATTGATCTTTGTTACAACTCCATGAATTCATACTCACCTTTTTCATTGGAATGAGTGCACTTATGAACAGAACAGGCTTGAATAGATTAATTTGAGTTTAAATATGATTAATTAATTAAAATTAAGCTTGAGTCAATGGTACAAAAATTGACTCAACTTATTTAATTTGATGTGAACCACTACATGTATAGATGCCCTAAATACGATTATATATGTTACACGTCGAACTCTATAATAACAAGACAATCTTTCGATGCCTATTACAAATCATTAACCATTGTGCATCATGGTGCACATATGGATACTACCTGCAAACATTTTTGTGGGTTCTTGATAATTTTTTTTTCAAATAAATGTTATATAGTCGGCAATCATTATTCATTTGAAGCTAATCTTGTTGTGTAGCATCTATTTAAGGTGGCTATACTAGAGAAACAACCCTTGTTCTCCTCCACCTAAAACCTCAAGGGGCCATATATAAAATTTCTCAATCTCATCTTCTTTCTCTAAGTCTACTACATCACCAATGAATCTTTTCAAACTTCAAGAAAGACTAGTTTACCTCTTTTCCTTTTAAGATTCCTTCTTAAATAAACTCTACTCATTATCATCTCATTCTCTAACAAGGAATGAAAACAATTGTAACCATCGCTTTGGCAAATAGAATGCTTCTCTCATCTCATAACAAATTGTAGTGTATTTATGCTATGAAAAGTTACTTATCACTCTCGAAATTGACTCCATCTAAATCTTTATGGCATACACCCATCCTTTGATCAACTCCCACTAACTTCCATTCATTCATCAAGCTGGTTAACTCAATCTATTTAACATTCTAAAAAAAAAAAAATAACTCAATCTATTTAACACCCACTATCTCCTATTTTTATATTATAGGAATTGATAGTTAGTCGAATAGATTGAGTAGATTAAGGTGCATCATTTTATATACATAATTGATTGTATGTGTAAATTATTCAGATATAATTGTGTAAGTGAACAAATGTTATGGATCTGCCAGTCTAAGATGTACCAAATTAGCATAGTACAGCTCCAGTATCATCAAACACTATTAAGTAGCTAGACAGTGTTCTGGCACAAGTAATGGGAGAAACATGGAGCAAGCCATCTAGAAGCAAGGAAGAAGAGGTGGATAGATACTTGCAGTCATTTCATAAGTTGAAGCCCCCACTATTCAAAGGAGTTGTAGGACCAAAACTATAGAAGATTGGTTGTTAAGAATAGAAAAGATATTTGGCAATATATAGTGTCTAGAGAATAAAAATGTACTATTGACTATGTTTATGTTTGAATGAGAGGTTGGTAGATGATGGATTGGGCAGCAGAGACTAGATGAAGTATATAATATAAATATTTAAAATTATTTTTTTTTTAAAAAAAAATGTGTATTATCCTTTTTCTTAAATGACTTCTCTAACATATGATTGCTCAATTTACTACCCTCTACCTCCATGGATCATTGAGTCAAATGGCTATAGATTATAGTGGTTTGATAAGCCAAAATATCTAGTCTAATGATCTTACTACTACTTTAATTGTCTTCATGCTCTCTAAAAATTTCATTACGTACATAAATAAATGAAAATAATAATTACTTTTTTTTTACTTTTAAAAAGATATATATATATATATATATATATATATATATATATATATATATATATATATATATATATGAGAAGTTGGAGTGATGAA
This sequence comes from Dendrobium huoshanense, assembly GCA_016618105.1. Lineage (NCBI taxonomy): Eukaryota > Viridiplantae > Streptophyta > Magnoliopsida > Asparagales > Orchidaceae > Dendrobium > Dendrobium huoshanense. The sequence continues at coordinate 36,703,345 of CM028350.1, read as the reverse complement.
AAAACATGTATATAATAAAATGTGTAAAGTTACAACTTAATGAAAGAATATGTATGTTGAATAATGTTAGTTAAACAAAGACTATAGTTGAAACTCATCGTAAAAAATGTGCACTTGTAAACAAAAAAATTGAATTACATATTAGTTATTTAATCATGCATTTGAGTTGATACTCCTTAAAGAGACACTCAATCCAAATTCTTCTTTATCTTCTATTGAATTCTTTTCATCCCCAATATCTTTAGCCTACATTAAAAATAATCATTATTTTTATATCACTTCTCTTTTTCTTTGAAATTAAAGTATGAATTTTAATGATCCTTAACCTTTTTGCCTTGCACAAAGTATGTAAATTTCAACATGAACATCCAAATCCTCAACAATTACTTCTTGCAACAAATTTTTTTAATCAATTAGTTCACAAGAAGGTGAAATAATTTTGGCTATGTGCATTCAAATTTTTATGCGTAAGACTTCATTAGAAGTTTTAAGTAGTTGATAAAGCTCTATTATAATTAAATGGGCAAGACTTTGTTTGGGACGGCTTTCTTACTGCTTCTTAAAGCAGCTTTCTAGTAAAAAAATTTAATTTTTTACTTGAAAGCTGCTTTAAGAAACAATAAGAAAGCCGTATCAAACGAATCCTAAGATCGCATTAAAATTCATGTGTGTATATATTGAATCCCAATTAGACTTTTTTTTCATACAACAAATGTTTTGTTGGCAATTTTTTATAGTAAAAATTATTCCAATCACAACTGTCTAAATAAATAAACTAACAAAACTATTAAAATTATAAAAGCAAAAAAAAATTATGATGGAGCCAAAACCTAGTTTTAAAATCTAAATTTCCATAAAAACTTTTCAAAAGATGAATTAACTTGACATTACCTCAAGAAAAGACCGAAGTGATGGAGATTGCCATATGTGAATATTATCACCACCTTCATAGCATCTTTCGCTAGGTAGAGATGGAGTTTAGTGCCTACAATTTAGATGTTTGGTTTGTTTAGTAGGAAGAAGAATAAATAAGAAACTAACTTAGTTCTATTATTTAGGGTCATGTGATAGGTCACAACATCATAAAAAAAAAACCCCAAAAGTAAAAGAAAAAATGGGTTATTTGGTTTGATGAAAAGTGAATGCAAAGCATTTTAAATGCGAGAGTTTTATGAATTTTGATATACACCGCAAGATAACTCAGCTATTATAGTCGCATGCTGCCACTGTCGACTGGTTGGCCATCACTGTCATAATCATCATGTATCATACCTCACCGTTGATTACCAATCACTATTATCATTGGGATTTATACTATATTCATTTTACATTAAACTGCAAGATAACTCAGCTATTATGGTGGCAACGTCGACTGGTTGGCCATCACTGTCATAATCATCATGTATCATACCTCACCGTTGATTACCAATTACTATTATCATTGGGATTTACACTATATTCATTTTACTTTAAACCAAAATAATAATAATAATAATAATCGCATGTATTTATTTTACACCAAATAACTCTAAACATTCCAAATGCTTTATATTACGTTTATGCTATATTTTATTTTATTTGCATTCCTTGAGCAAAATAGACTGGCCCTTAAAGTTCTGTTTGGCACGACTACAGCTTTTTTGTAATGGTGATTGTAAAAATATTGTGTGTAGAAAATAACTTTTTAAAAAACAATAGTAAAAAAGCAAGTTCACATTTCACAGCACAAAAATTTCTTAAAAGCAATAAAAAAAATAGTGGTCAAACAAAAATTATTATTGCATTTGAAAAGCATGCTTCGACCATGACCCCCCTCCAATTGCTTACCCTTTACATGACTATTATTCCCCTTGTTTGGAGGCTTTGAACCCTCCGATTTCCTGCCATTGCCGTGACCGGCCGGCATCCCAAAGCCGCAGTCCACATCCTCAAATGCCGATCACCTAGAGTTCTCACACGAACAATGAGAGAGAGGAGGGGGTCGGGATCACGACATAAAGGATTGGCATCACGGGTAGGGCGGGAGAATATTAATCCTACGCCGGCTTTTAAAACCGTCGCTACTAATCAGGTGCCAAAGTTATGAATATTTATGAGATTTTAGTAGCGGGTAAACCTCTTTATAGCAGTAGTTTATAAACAGTTGATATGAAATGCTGTGAAAATGTCATGTTTTTAGTAGTGGCAAAATAGTAAAATAGCCATCTCAAATGAAACCTAAGTCTCTTTAAAGTCATACATATTCAATGTGTACTATAAGTTTATAAAATGGAAAATCTTAATAATAAAAATATTTAATAAATAGTTTTTTAAGGCTGATTAATTATCGTCGTTCGCATGGATATACTGAGGTTTCATTTGGTTATCCGGTACTTTAGTAAAAGGTAGTTTTAAGAAACATAGGTTCAAAGAAATGAGTTTTCTAACGAATAAACATATATTAAAGGATTTCTCAAAACATCAGAAAAATGAAAAAAATGGTGTTATTGAGAACGTGATTTGATGAACCAAACAACAAAGAAGAAATTAATTTACCGTTTTAAGAAGAAAAAATCACAAAAAACGTCCGATCGAACTAGGCCTGAGTGATAAATAGTGCAGTTCCCTTATGTTATTATCTAGTATTGATTTATGATGTCATATTTATTAGCAATGCAGCCACTGACCTTTCTAACAATTTGTCTCACGTGTCTATTATTTTACAATTTCTGGTATTATCCATCAAACAATGATCATTAGCACTAATCAAATACAATTAATTGAACAATCATTTTTTTTTTGTGTGGATATTATCAGTTCTTACTAACGTACAGAACCAATTAAAGGCACTCAGCACCTAAGAAGGTACTTAAGTAGTTAAATATGTACAAAAATAATGCTAAGATGTAATTATCATAAAGAATTTTGGTGATTTGTCAAATCATTATAATATATTATTAATAAAACTTTTGTTTTTTTCGCATATAATTTAGGTGAAATTTGATGTCATGAAAGAGATATGTTAACTTTTTGAATACTGAAAATTTTGAATTCATAAATAGTTTGATTTTTTGCCATTTATTATTTATAATTTGACTTTTTATACATTAATAAGAGGAATTTAAATATTTTTGGTTAATTTTTTAAATGAGAAAAAAGTTAGAAGAGAAAGTTTAGTCATATGTGGATTATTAGAACTATTTAGAGTTATTGCACCTCTCATAAGCATTTGATTGATGATCATTAGTGACTAATTTTTTCTTTTAAAAGAACAAATCATATGAAGATTGCATATAATAGTTATTTATCAAACTTTGAATTTTCAATTCATCAACTTCATAGGCCTTAATTACATTTTTTTAAACAATAAAAAATATTAGTCAAATTTAAATTATAATTTTGAAAAGTGAAAAGTAAAATAGAATGAAAGCATTTCAAAACAAAACCTAAATCCTTGCTTTAACAATTATCTAGCTGTGCTGTTGCTGGCTTCTAGGTTTCTGGTTTTCCTGTAAAGACTCCTTTTAGGGTTTTCTTTGGTTGTCTGGTTTTACTTTTGTTGGTTGTTACTCGTATTAGTTAAATCATAAGCTCTTTATATTTTATTCCAAATGTTGTATTTTCCTAGGCGAGTTTTTGATCCTTTAAAGACTTATAATCGCTTTCTTATTTAATACGTAAGTCCCTCCGTGAATTTTTTCCAAAAAAAAAAAAAAATGAATGTTATATGTGAGTTATCATTACGCCTTTCATGAGAAGAAAAGAAATGACACACTTCTAAAACTTTCTCACTGTTTTTTAAAATAATTTTTAGTATACAATTTTTATTTTTTTTTACTAAAAATTTACTTTAAAAAATAATTAAAAAATCATCATAAATGAAACCTAAGTATAACGATTTTTAAAGACAAAATAGTCCATTAAAGTTAAAATTAGAGAATTTAGTAAACAAGCGAGTGATTGTTAGCTGGGAGAATTCAATTTATCAAATTTACTATCTCCAATACTTTGGCTTACTAGATTCGTGGCTCAATTATACCCAAGGGTTGTTGTAAACTTATTGCTAGACTGTGTGCTCGTTTCACTTTCTTTGGCAACATTAATGAGAGAAAACTGGCCACTGTATCCTGGAAAAACACTTGTTGTGCAAAAATTAATGGGGGTTTGGGCATTCCTTCGACTGATTCTCTTTATCATAACTATGCTTGTTCTACTATTTGAAGATTTTTAAATGACAACTCTTTACTTTTTTCTTGGTGGAGAGCTAAATATTAGTCTTTGTGGAATTACAAGGCAGTTAACAAATCTCATTATTGGGATTTTATGAGTAAAAAAGCCACTAAGATAAAAAGTTGTATCAACTTCTCTGTTAACTATAGCAGCAACCTATCTTTCATTTGGGACCCGTGGTGTGGAGGTAAATATGTTGCTGATTTTCTTAATAGTTTGCACCCTATTTCCAGCTACTCTAGTCTCTTTGATTTAAAGGTCTCTCAGCTTATCCAGGGAGATAACTGGAAACTTCCAAACTGTTTAGATAATCAAATTGTTTCTATTATCAATTTTGTTTCTATTGATAAGCACAAGGAGAACCATTACTGGATTGATAAGCAACACCCGAAATTTGGTGATTTTAATACCCAGTTTTTTGCTAACATGAACAAGGTTTCTTGGTTTAAATGTGTTTGGCACAAAAAATCTGCTCTACGGTTCTCTGTTTATGCCTGGCTAGTGTTTAGAGGTGGTTTAAAAACAGCAGATATTCTTGCTGCTCGTGGTATTACTGTCCCTAATAGGTGTTGTTTCTGTCATATTGATTTGGAATCAATTACTCACCTATATTTCGAATGCAGTTTTACTTTTGATATTGCTAAGACTCTTCTACCTTGGCTGCACAATCTCTACATGAGACCAAACATTCATCAGCTATATGACAGTATTTTGGATCAAAGTTTTACCTCTAATTCCAGAAATTATTATCTACTTATTGCCTCTGCTATGATTTACTTTGTTTGGAGAGCAAGAAATGATAGGTTATTTCATGGCATTATTGATTGTAAAGCCACAACCATATCCAAAATTAGGAAAGCTGTTTTGCTTAAAACACATGGCTGGAAACTGTGCTGAAAATTGGACAATGGGTAGAGACGCTATTATAGGCCTGAGATTGTTGACTATTTCCATTCTACAGACTGAGTTCTTGCAATTTTCTGAGAATTTGAACAATCTGAAGCTGAATCCGTTGGATGGGGGAAACTTTTTCGGAAGGACGATGATGAACGCTGAATTACTTCAGCTGCCCCTCGGACGGTCTTATGGGCAACCAGGGGCTATGCTCAAACTCTGTCCCACTCGTGCTTTTGTCCCTTTCGTGTATTTTGAGCATTTTACTGAGTCCTTGGCTCTATGCCATTCTATTTTTGCTTTATTTCAGTGAATTGTAATTTTCTTTTATTTAGAAACAAAAATCTCTTTTTCTCTGAGATGTTTGGATTATAGTTTTGTTCATTTACCTACTTGTAACCTTTCTTTAGCAATGATATGGGATTTTGCCCCAAATTTTCACAAAAAAAAAATAAATAAAATGTAAAAGCGTCACTTTACTACGGAAATCAACACGGGTGATCCTGTCGTATTTCACTTGCCAAACAAAGCTTTCACGTCGGGCTACACGGAGGCTACAGCGATCCCGAGGAGCGCATATGCCTTCCCACATGTTTACGCTACCACACGCGACTGCAAGGAATCCGGCTTTTATTTTTTCCTTTTAAGAAGGAAGGTCAAGTTACTGAAATACCCCTTGGCGTTAATGGCCTACCGAAATTCTGTAGAAAAAAATATAAAAACTTATAATAAAACACAAAAAAAAAAAACTATTTGTTTCAGTTCATGCATTATTTTCCCAACTATAATGCAGTGGCATTGATTAATATAAATTTAAAAATAAAAAAAATGACTTGGGTGATTCTCAACCAATTTATCTTAAGCTATTCTCAACAAATTTTTTTCAAAGTGCTTCTTATTAAGCCATTTAATTTGAGAGGATTTGCATGCACATCATATAATTTTCTTGCATTTATGTAATGGATATGTCACCCAAAATTTCGCTTGATCGAGAACATTTAAACTTGAATTTCCGTGAACTTATGATAAAATTGAACGTTTCAATGCAATGAACACAATGACACATAAAGTAGTCCATCTGAATTTAAATGAATTGGATCATATACTTAAACAAGATTAAAATTTTATAATATTATTTAAAGAAACAAAAAATTTCTTAATTTTACATGTTTATTGATACGTCACAAAAAATCATCTTCATCGTGCACAAATCTCGAGGCATTTTCATGTTGGAAACTTCTAAAATTAAATTTAGGATCATATGAACTCTAATTTCAGCAAACTTATGGTCAAACTGAACGCATCGAAAAGAAGAACCCAACGACACCAAAATGGTCCATTCTGTGCTAGCCCAAATAGATACGAATTAAGAGTTCGAAGCATATTCGATATGTTTAAAGCATTATTTGGATGAAAAAAATGATATTTAAATATGACATGATTATAGTCAAATTGAGCGGCTCAATGAGATGAATGCAACGAGCCTAAGATCGCTAAATTCCAACATCATTAAGGTGGTTAAATGCTTGAAAAATACTCTATGACAGGGGGAATCAATGCACGTATGTAAAATTGAACGTCTCAATGCAATGAACACAATGACACTAAAATAATCCATCTGAATCTAAATGAGCTAGATCAAACACTTAATCAAAAGTTAAAAAATTTTAAATATTATTTACAAAAAAAATTATCTCTAAATTTTACATGTTTATAATCAAATCAAGTGTCTCAACGAGAAGAATTCAATGACCCTAAGAAGAGTTGTTTTTCATGAAGTGTATTAAAATTTAACTAAATTTACTGAAATATTAATATAATAAACCTATAAATATATCATTATACTTTAAATGAAGGGGAGTTGAACCAGAGAAGAGGAGAGTGCTCAGAGGCTTTTTTGAGCATCGCCTAACTAATAATGAACTATTGAACCATTGTTGCCCAACTATAGTCTCCAAACCACCAACGTCCAATTATGATATCTCAATCATTCCCAACCACAATAGCCCAACTACAACTTTTTTACCACCGTAACCGTCGCCCAGCTACAATCCTTAAACCAGTTCTTGCTGACTATAATCCTTAATTATTGTCTATTGACTGTGGTCTTTTAAAAATTATTATCCAACTATAGTCCTCTAACAACGATCACCAAATTACAATCTTTCGACTATGATCGCCTAACTAACCAATATTGTCGAATTATAGCCTCATGACCATTGTCACTTGACAAGAGTCTCTTGACACCACTACCACTTAATTATTATCTATTGACAACTATCATCATTCAACTATGATCATCTAACCACAATCTCTCAACTCCTGGCTCTAGACCATCGTCCACTAATCATAGTTCACAAACCATTTTTTCTTGACTAAAGTCCTCAGACCATAGCGGCCAACTACCATCTTTCAAAAATCATGAACCAACTACAGTCTCCCGAGTACTACTATTCGACTAGGTGTCCTAACTACTATCACCTAATTATAGTCTCTCCACCACTATCTCCTAATATAGTTTCTACATCACTTCTACTCGATATTAGTTATTCAACCATCATTTCCAAACTATGGTCTTCCATCTCTAAACTATTGTCTTTTAACCATCACTGTCAACCTATGATCTTTTGAATGCCGTCACTTGATTGGAGTCTCATTATATTATTGTCTGACTTTACTTCATTGCTCAACTTTGAACCGCCAAGTTCCATGGCTTGATTACGGATCTTTGATCAATATCACTTAACTACAATTCTCCAATCATTATCATTTGAATACAATTCTCTAGTCATTATCACTCGACTACTATCCTTTAATCACCATCACATGTTTATGATAATCTAATTATTATTGCTTGACTATAGTCCCTTAAGTACCTCACATGATTATAATTCTACAACTATTATCACTCAACTTCAATCATTTGATCATTGTCACCCGATTATAATTTTCTAACCACTATTTTCATACTACAATCTCTTGATTACCATTACCTAACTGAAGCCTCTTGACCATCATTATTAGACTATGGTCTATCAACCACTATCTCCTCGCTATAATCTCTTAACCAGTGCCGCCTAACTATTTTGATACATATTAGATTTTTTTTTCACCATCGTCAATAACATTGATACATATATGATGTATGATACTAACATCAATGTCAAAGTCTGCTAACTTTGATGCATATCATCGACAATAATATTATCATATACCATCACTTATAAGATTAATGTGCACCATCATCACAAAAGCCAACACTTGCCAACATCACCATTAACACCGACACATGCCATCGCTTATAAGGTCATACCCAGTGTCAACATTAACTCTAACTCTTTATGTTAACACTTTTAAGGGTTGTTTGGTTGGATGTAATGTGGGTGTAAAGTATTACAAATACAGTGATTTTAAAAATATTTGTGTACATTGGTTGAATGAAGAAAAATGTGAAGTAAAAGTAAATGTAGCATAAATCATTTTAATTCATTTTGGAGATAAGTTAAACTCGCTTAATTTTGAGCAAGAATCATTTACAGCGCAAGCAAGCTCGCTTGACCCCCGACCTCCACCCACCGACACCACCACCCATTGACCACACCCACCAACCGTTGCTGCCCGCTTTTTCCATCACCCACCACCGACCACCACCGCCGCCACTCGTCATAGGCTGCTGCCATCAATAACCACTCTTCGTCGGCCGCCATCATATTTAAATTTTACACTACATTCATTTTTTTTCAAACCAAACAAAAAAAAGCATTAACTTGCATTTACTTTACACTCCTCCATTCAACATAAAGTATTCCTTTTAAATTACATTAATTTTTTAGCCAACCAAACATCCATTTATTGTAGACTCTCTGATCTTCGGTCTCTTATTTACAAATAATAATGATTGATCATATGACAAATATTTTCTTGAAGATAACTCCAATGCCTCAAAGCTCTATTACAACTTCAAATATGAAATCAATCCTCTCCAATTAGTGTATACTACATTGTATTAATAATGTCTACCCCGATCACAATAAAGGACATTATTTGTAACTATTGACATATACTAATGCAATCATTTTAAGTAGGCTAGGCCTAGTATATTTTTGCTTTCATATTTTTTTATATAAAACCTAAGATCTCTCTTGGAACTTCTCTTTTATTTGTACGTATGCAAAATCATCATACAAAGCTAAACATTAAATTTTTTGTCTCTACTGTCGTGATATTCTAACAAACAATAATATAAAAAATGTAAACTTTGATATTTACTTATATAATACTCAAATCTTTAAATCATATAAAAATATCACTAATATTAATGTTTTAAAGTAAAATACATATTTTGATGTAATTAAGACACTAAAGCTTAGATAAGTAAATACCAAAGTTTAGATCTTAGACATGTAAATACATAAATATTATGTGATATGCATGTAAATACTCCTTAACTTCTTTTGAATTAAATATAATAGAATTTTTTATTAATTCCTTATATAATATATTAACCTCAAAATGAATTCACTAGTTTCTCATTTATTATAATTATGCTAAAATAAATTCAATAATTTTGATATTTATTTGATAAAAAATTTGATTATGATACTCAAGCTTTTTTAATTCTATATTTTATAGTAATATTATACATTCCTACAAATTATACATTTTCTTATCCAATGAATATGAAATAGATACAGTTTTATATTAAACTTACAAAAAAAAAAAAAAAAAAAAAAAAAAAAAATCCTGTCACTTATATGGCATATTGGCAAAACAAAATATTTTAGGGGATTTTACATACAATCATAAAACTTTTATATATTTACGTATCTATCATTCACGACTTTATATTTACTTATATAATACTAAAATATATAAATTATATAAAAATATTATTAATATTAATTTATTTAAACAAAATCACATATTTTTTGTAAAAAAAGTTTATATATATTATTTAAATATTAAAGTAACATATAATAAATAAATAATTCCTTATTAATTAAAATTATAAATATATAAATGTTTTGATAGTTCGTATGTAAATATCCGGGTGTCAATTTCGGGTCACAGGTCGGGTTCGGGTCGAACCCGGAACTGATCCGGATTCAAACGGGTCGACCCTAACCTGACTCGGATAGGTAAACGGGTCGGAAATGCCAACCCGGACCAGACCTGGCGGGTTGCCGGGTTGACCCGACCCGACCCGGGAACTGGCTGGCAGGGTTTGGCAGACGGACGCGCGGGTAGGGTTTGGCGAGACGCATGGGCGCACAATTCAACGGGCAACAGCGGGCAGCCGCGTTGGCGCGCGAACAGTCGCGCGAGCGAGCTAGCAGCCGCGTGGGCTCTTGGGCATGCGTGGAGGGAGCGGGCAGGGGCGGGTAGGTCTGCGGGCAGGGGTTCAAACGGGTTTCCGGGTTGACCCAGCAACTCGTCGGGTTAACCTGAACCCGACCCGTTTTTCAAACGGGTCGAATTCGTGAACCCGAACCCGACCCATTTTGAAAACAGGTCAACTCCAACCAGGATTTTCCGAGTCGTGTCCGGATCGAATTTTTGTGTCGTGTCAAATATTGACACCCCTAAATATCCCTCGTTTTATGTACACTAATAAAAAATTTTGAGGAGTCCAAAGGGCGGTCGGACATGATAACATTGCCACCCATGCATGATAACAACGGGAAAGACTTTCCAGTTAGAACAATAGCGTCGCTAAGTCGCTTGCCAGCTTATAATAATGTAAATAATTAAAGGTCTCACTAACAACAATAAAGCGGTGGCTTCTCATCTCCGTTACATGACTTTCTCGGTTTTTTTACCTCTTCCTAATTAACGGTAATTACAGGCGCCGGCTGGAGCTTAGCAATGGTTGGAGTGATGGTTTTCAATTTTAATTATTTTAATTTGATATTGATAATTTTGGCCATTAAAAGAGAAGCATAGAATTAAATTAAGTGTTGCAAAGATCAGGATGTTCAGATGAATGAGTGACTTTACTCTTAAAGATAGATTGTGAAACGAGTATATACGTGAAAATGTTAGAGTAGCTCCACTAGCAGATAATATTAAAGATAGTCGCCTAATTAGATGGTTTGATCGCATAAAATGTTGGCCTTTTCAATGACCTGATTTAGACGAGTAAGATGTATTAGTTTTGACTTATGTTAAGAAAGAGAGATATATGATTGAAAAGACTTAATTATAAAGTATTAGAAATGCGGGGCAACCCCCTAATTCTTGCACCTGTCTTTCTTATTTATCTCTGTGCTGAATCTTCTTACAAAGCTTAGACTCTAAATCTCTCTACAGTTGAAATGTTCCAGGACACAACAATATGTTTACCCTTGAAAAAAAAAAAGATTAATCATAATCATTTTTTTTTGTGCAATACAATTATATGATGTATGATTATGTTTTTTCACTTATATTTTATTTAGATAGTTTTTTGTCATTATTTTATTATTTTAAAAAATTTATATTAAAAAAATTGTTGTACAAAACAGTAAAAACAATGCATCAAAAGAAGCCTTAATTTTAGGTGATAGAGATGATCTCTCTTATTGTTTTTATGAATATTGCAACAATTAATTGTTTTTTTTTTCATTTTAATTCATAAGAATTACAGAAGTGTCCACCGTTGGATTATAAAAGAGAATTGAAAAGCTCAAGTGTGAACCGAATGAATGTGGCGGTGCATTGGGTTATTATTGTTTATTGTCAACGGTCAGAACTTTAAGTATGACTTGCATAGCAGGTGACATATATATATATATATATATATATATATATATATATATATATATATATATATATATATATATATATATATATATATATATATATATATATATATATATATATATATATATATATATATATATATATATATATATATATATATATATATATATTAGCACACCAATGGATTTCATAAGCTACGATGTTCGGCATTTAAATTGTTTCTATCAATGAGCTCATGTGCAAAGTTTCACTTCTTCATTACACGTTGATGGCCCCACAGAGGCATCTTTTAGTGAGCTCCGACGTAACTTATTTGTTACCTCCACATGTTGATTGAGCTCGCTCATTTATTCATTTGTGAGCTCTTGTGTAATCTCCTTGCTTCTTTGTTGTCGATGACTTTATGATTTTTCATACGACCTGAAGAGAATATGAGCTATGAAACAGAGGGAGATCATAGTGTGAGAGGGAGCATGAGGGTGAGAGGTTTAGTTGTTATCAACAATGTATTAAGGGTAATGGGCAAAGTCCAAGCTTTTTATCACTTGTCATGTATTGTAACTCATCAATACAAACATTTGTGAATGCCGAACTTAATTTGTAGAAATTAATAACGAATAAATAAATCGAAAACAAAACTTTTCCTATTAAATTTCTTCATTCAATGTCTTCATGTACATATTTGTAAGGAACTAAGCATATATTGAATTTTAGGAAACAATCACATTATATTAAAGTATTCATGCAATAATTATTTTAACAAGTTTTATGCTAAATATTGAAAGAAACAATCATTTAACAAAAAGCCTTTTTATTCCTTCATTGAATTTTCTCAGTTATTTTATTTTTTAAAACTGAAATTTTCAGTTACAAAATTATATTTCCGTTGTGAAATCTAAAATTTCTATTCATAATCCTCCTTGGAAATTAAAATTGACAAATATATTTTAAATAAATTAAATATTACAATAAAATTCAATAAATTTAATAGATTTATTAAATTGATTACATTGTTTCAACCCTTTCATCTCATACTCAAAGTTTCAAAATTCTCAACAACAAAGCAATGATAACTCTGTTTTTCTCGCATATCAAAAGCTGTCAATGCAAAAGAAGCAAAGAAGGTGCGATTGCGACGAGATATCACCAATCAAAAAAGTTCTCGGGCAAAAATAAGTGACAAATTCACGGTCGAAGGCCCATAGTGTTAATTTTCTTTTCTCTTTTCTTCTCTTTCGGTGCGCTTTTGATTATTAATTCATGACTAATTCTAAAGGAGCTAAAATGTAAGTTAAAATTTTGCAGAATTATGATTTAGGGTTTACTGTCTTTTCAGATTATTAAATCTAGTAAAGATATTAGAAATGATCTTTATTTATTAGATTTGAATGTGAATTTGACTTTTAACAGTATATAATGGAGAAAAAAGATTCATGTAGCCGATCTCATATAGTGGGATAAAAACTTAATGTTGTTGTTGTATAAATTTTTTCTGGCTATCAAATAGCCCCTTAGTCCTTTGAAAATATTAGACAGGCCCATTAAGTTCTTGAAGCAGATCAGAGGGTTATGGGCTAATTCACCCCTTCTGAAAATCCCAATAAATGCCCAACCTTTCTTGCTCGATCTCGCTTTCATGAAATAAAACAAACGTGGCCTCGTTCGTCCCCGTAAACGTGCAATCGCCTCTTGCACGCTTTAACGCCAACCTCGATACTTTTCTCTGCTAGGGTGTTGGCCCATCGCCGGAGCCATCCATGGAAGTGACTGCCCAAACCCAAACGGTTGCTGGTTGGCCCTTTCACGCATTGCTAAGAGGCTCTCCCTTGAACCGCCCGAGAGTAGCGGTTCAAAAAACAAACAGAAAGGGAAGAACCCTGCATCGTTCTTCGCTTACTGTTACTTCAGCTGGTTTCTTGCGGTCAATCATAGGTATTATTCGTTGATGCGCCGTTTGGAGGGTTTCCCTCCTAATGTGTCCTTAAAGTACCATTCCTCTTAGTTTTCTGGCTTTAGCTAGTGGTATTTGATTCTTCTCTTGATGGAAGGATGCCTACTTTACATTAACTAGCTATAATGCACCTTCATCAGTTGAGCTTCATTTGGTTGGGAGGAATAGTCTCATATGAATGAAGAATAAAAAGTAATTCCAATTTTCTTTTGCATACAATAACTGTAAGATGTTTTGTTATGTGCTAGAAAATTTATAACCCTAAAGTTGGAGTTTAGTGTCTTGACATTGCACGAAAATCAAGCACACACATAAAAGTTTTAGTAAACCACAAAATTATTTACGTGTAAAATTTAGGAAGGAGTAAAACCATGGGGCCTGACTTGATTGTAATAATCGACTATTGAGTAGAATACAAGAATCTCTCTTCCTCATGCTTGAAAAAGTTAGGGTTATTTACAATTGAGAATAATTGTTAGAGATTTCTCATAGGAATTATAGAAATCTTATGTTCATGGACTGATGATAAAAAAACCAA